>OY987267.1:20508582-21708582 GCA_963920665.1 Straminergon stramineum | reverse complement strand
TTCTCTAAACACCTTGTCCATCCACCCTATCCATTTTTTTAATTTTTTTAATTTTTAGTTGCAGCTCCATCACCTCTAGAGAAACAAAAATCCCTCTTGGTATTAACAGGATTCAAGAAGATGAACTTCTAAAATAATTCAATTTCTTCCAATTTTTTTTTCTTTTCTCGAATTTGTCATCCCTATAAAACACTTTCAATATCAATAAGCCCCTTGGGTGGGGTAGGGTTTGATACTCTTAGAAAAATCCAATTTCTTTTTTTTGTGTGAGTATTTGTTTGTTTATTTTTCAAGATTCATAATTCAAGCCTATTACCTAGATAAAAGCTTGAGATAATATATTAGGCTAATACAATACATGTCATAGTACAAGTGTTGTAAAAAGAAAAAACTTTCAACTCCATACTTTAAAGTTTCTAAAATTGTAAACCTAAAACTTTAGATTAAACATAGAAAATAATTACCATGATTGAAAAGACTTTGTAATATCCAATTAGGAATAGCTAAGTCTTAGTTATTGTAGCACATACTATAGAGTTTGTTGTTGTAATCTAACTAAATCAATGATTTGGAATGTTTATTATGACGCCCAATCTCCCACCATTTTAAACATAGTTTAACTACCTCTCAAGGTAACTCAACTCTTCTCTAATTGCTTAATACATGTACACCATATCTAGATATTTAATCTCAAGCTAGAAGAGTAACAATCATTTTTGCCTCTAAGACAAATAAAATGGAACTTAACCAAAAATTTACAAGGAAGCCAATTAAGCCTCTAAGCAATGGAACTCAAGTGATATAACTAATGGTTAGTACAATACATGATGGCTATGGTATTGATTGTCTCAAATTTTGTGTAATAAGCCTCCAATTGAGCACACACATTTACATGGTCAATTTAATGTATAGTCAAAGCAAAAAAATTGATAGTTCCCTATCACTTGAATATTAACCATTCTTCAAATGAATTGTACTAGTCCTATTATTGTACATCAAACTAAGAGAGACATGGGCTTATACTAAAGAGAGTTTCTTTACTGTAGAAAATTGGTACCTCCACTGCAAGAAATTGTTGATTGAATACTTGCTTACACCAATCCCTCGATATAGACTAAGTTGCAAACAAGGTTTTTTTGATCAAATGGCTTCTTCATAGTCTTCTACTAACAATGAGGTCTTTATTTTGTTTTTGGTTTATAATTTGAGCTTATATGTGATTGTTATTTGGACTTTGAGGTAAATATATTGTTCCAAGATTTTTTCAAGAAAAAATGATAGCAAGTGTAGTGGTCTCTAAACAATTGTTGCATCCTCACTAATTTCATTTTTGTCATGGGTTTTGGGGACAAGCATAGGTGTGAACCATTTCCTCTCAAAAAATGTTAGGGAGCGTTTCTTACATGGGAATACTATCTTCCTACTTTTTCAATAGTCCATAGGAAATATTTGTATTAAATGGAGAACTTTTGGTCACAAAAACTTAGACTTCTTTGTAAGAAGCACTAATAGTTGATGTCTTTTGCTCATAAACATGTTTTCTTATTAATACATGTGTACATGAGTCACACAAGTAAGTTTCTACATACTTGCTTATTATTTATTCATTGTGAAAAGCACAAGAATTATTTTACATAATACTAGACCTTTCTTCAAAGTAATTGTGTTCTTTGAAGAAAAGTTTTCAAAGAGATAATATTGTGACGAGACTAATGGAATCAGATAAGTACTCTATTCTAGAGATGTACCAGAAAGAATTTGTTTCTTTATGTATGTCACAACTCCATCAACTCCAAGAAGCCCTTTGGGAGGTCTAGAGTTGGGACACTAATTAAATCTACATAGACCAAAGCGGTGGTCTCTACCCTATTAGCCCTTTGTAGCCTTTCCAAAATATTTGTTTTCCTTTAGAATTCCTTCAAGAGCTTAAGTTTGAATAAATATTTTCATAAGAAGAAAAAAATGGGGCTTGAGATGGGTTATAACCAGCACCTACCAATGCACCAAGCAAAGCGTCGTGTGCATGCTAGCCATGCTCCCACGGCCATAGGTCAATGGTGATAGGGCTAAAATTTTACTACAAATAGAATTTTCTAGAAATGTCTTCCACTCTCTTTCTTGGCTTCAAAAATTCAACAATGCTAGTGTGTGAGTGTAGAGACCTAAGCCTATAAGCCTTGAACCAAGTTGTAGGTATGTATCTACAACCATTTGAAGGTGTTTATAATATAGGTAGCTATAACATAGACACCTATAACCAAATGAGGTGTCTACAATATATTTGTCTATGGTCTTGGACTCATTGAATCTATGCTCACATGCTAGCACTCCCCCTCATAAACTAGCATCATTACTTTAAACCCTACTAGACCGAGTGTCCGTTTGGAAGACACTATGATGTTGAATATGTCCCTATAATCTTATTTTTTTTAAGATAGAAACACACATTAGCTTTCTATGAGTATAATTTTTATTACTATTGGTGACCAAGAGCAAACGTTATGCCAACCTAAGCTCAAATGGAGGTTGTTGAGTAATACTAGAGAACTCACAAAAATTAAAAAAAGAAAAATTAATTTTTTTACCATAGAAACTATTTTTTTTCTACGTTAAAAGGTTTTATTCTTTCTATTAGAATTGGTGATGAGAAAATTATAGAGTCTTCTTTTGGGGACAATCAAAGCATCTTCTTCAAAAATAACTTGAAGGATTCATTTTTTTATCTCAGTTTTTTGAAAAATTTCAAAAAAAAAGAGTTTTGGTGAATTGAATGTTTCATTCTATCTTGTATCTACTTCAACTTACTAATTTTTCTAATAATGAAAATCAAGAGTTTTATTCTTTTTAAAATTCCCTAACTTTCGATTCATTTTTAAAAATTCAAAATCTATATTGCAAAAGAAACAAGTTAAGAATATTCAAAGCCAAAAAAATCTAATCCAACGAGATGCAAGGAAAAATGTTTCCTCTACTTGAAATGCAAATATCTTTCAATCTATATGTTCAAATAATTTGAAATTTCTTCCAAACATTCTTATTCTAATCGACTGCAAGATTCTACAATTTCTTGAATTTTATTCTTTGTATGATCATGGTAAGGTGCCTATAACTAAAATTTAAATAACAAGGTTTGTAGCACCATGGGAAAGTGAAAACAATAAAGATTTTTGTTTGTTCATTAGCAATTTGATACGAAACAAAGTATATATATGGTAATTTACATCAATTTTAGAGGTACAATGAATTAGTTATAAATTTTCCAAAAATGAGTTTTGTAGGAGCTATAACTGTAACCTAGACAAGTCTTAAATCCATTTTATGCATTCTTAGAAATGATATTCACACCATCAAAAGATTGCCCAAGTGAGTGGTTAAATTGACAAAAATACACCAAAACTTTTCCTTTGTAAAACTTCCACCTCTACAATTCTACAAATGGATCCAATCATTACCCAAAATGATCCTCAACTCCACTTGCTTGTTCATTTTTCATCCAAATATAGAAGTTAGTATTCCCTAGAGGTTGTTTTAGCTATAGTCAAGGTAAGAGATCTATAAAGGAACCCTAATCTAAAAAGCATTTTTTAATACAAAGGTACATATTGTTTCCTTCAGTGTCCCAAATTGCATTCGTCCACATACCAAGAATGAACATATCAATGGGTAAAGGTTTTCAATGTCCTATACAATCCCAACTTCAAATTTTATAACTAATTCTATAAAGGTACAAAAAATATGAAACAACTTGAAGTAGATACCAATTCTATAAATCTTTCAAAGAAAAATTATTCAAAAATTATTTGAAGAGTTGCAAATCTAGCATAAATGCCTACTTTATAGACCTATTAAGGTAACTACTCCGAATTTTGACCACTTTCTAAAATTGTACAATCCACATTCTTGCCTGAAATGTACTTCCACTACTCATAAGAGTTTGCACTTGATTATCCTAAACCTTATTTTCAGCACTTTGAAAATTCTTAGTTTATTCAAATGGTAACCAAGAAATTCATTCTAAGAGACTCTAGAATTGTCTTTTGACTACCAACAAAAAACCACAGAAAGGTTTTTAATATAATAATGAGAAACATATTGTTATTTGTGCGATTTTAGGTCTAGTTACCTTACCTTACCTTACTTTATAGTTTTCTCAATGAGAATCAATGTTTTTTTAGGCAATTTGTCGTCAAATTGCACCACGCCCTTAGAAGATAAAGTGTTAAACAACAAAATTTTAGAAAAAATCGCCAAAAAATTTCAAATTAAAAAAAAATATTGGATGAAATCAACAGATTGTGGATGAAAATAGAATTATGGATATGTAATATGTGCTAAATAAATGTGATATTTTCTCTCCAATATGTGGATGAATGTTAAAATTTGGAGCACCACTATAACATCTAACATAGCCAGTATGGCACTTTCCCAGAAATGAAAAAAATAAAATCTGATGAGAATGATCCTTGAGTTCTAGAGTTTTGTGAATTGCAGTATGCTTGTTTCTCTACGATTATTTATAATCTAAAAAACATAAGAATTCAATTGAATCTGTGGAACTAGTATCGTAATACTACTCTTTCTACCCTGGCTAACAAACTGACCAGCCTAGCCTACCTTAGTTGAATGCTAACTAATAAGTTCGACAGTCCGTCCATTGAGAAGCCCAATGATTTTCCAGAATCTGGCTATTCTGGTGTCCCAGCAGTAAGTGGTTCCCATATTGATCTTCCCCTGCAGTTGCAGAGTTTGTCTGTAATAAAAACCGCGGCCAGTACAAACTGAAGGTACTCCAAGCTGTTTCTTCTTCTTCTTCTTCAAACAAAGGGAAGGGTAGGAAGGGGAAGGGAAGGGAAGGGAAGGGAAGGGACTCCAACTGAAGCTTGGTTTAACTTTAACTTAGTTGTGCACTTGTGCAGACTGAGTGCAGCCAGAGTCTTGAGGTGAGCTACCAACTGGTTTTCAGGCCTGAAAACGTTTGAATTTACACCTGAGATTTACCACCTTACACAAACCCGCAGGCGGGCTACTCCTCTAATGGCGGCCAGTCACTCACTCCCTTTTCAAAATGTACCTTACCTCACCTTACCTGAGATGACGCAGGTCACTCCAACACGCTGTCCTGACAAGCTTCGCAGAAGCTGAATTAATGAAGCTTACTGTAAGTTAGACACAGAAAACGAACTTACATTGGCAGGGAGCCCGGGACTTGCTGGCCGGAATGGCAAATTTTGCATTGTGTCAGTCTTGAGAGAGTAATGATGAGTCAGGAGACAGCCAGGTTCGTAAATCATGTCACAACTTTGTTGGTGTCTCCCCAAGTCAGTAAGTTAATCCTCCCATCAAACATCTCATTCCATTCGGAAGTTAAGGTAAGGACTAAGGAATGCTCCAGTCTACGTTAGTGCAAGCGTCTTCAATTCCCTGTCCATCAGTCACACACTGAAGGACCAACCGACCCTGGAGGTACCACCAAGTTCATTAATTAATGCATTAATTCTCCATCAGCTCACTCAAATAACTCAGGAGGGACAAGAGGCGTGTAATAAGTTAAGTTAAGTTTTTTGTTTTGTTTTTTGACACAAATGAAACGGAATTTCATTGTGAAAGAGATAAGAATACAAAACCGCCAGTCACAAGTGGCCTGGCGAGGCAAAGACACAAGTTAAGTTAAGTTATCATACACTTACAAACTGGAGTTGGAGAATACAAACTGTGGGATGGAAAAGGTGACTTGCCTAAATGCTTGGGCAGGCACAGCAAGTGGTGGATTGGAGGGTGGAGCCACAGGGCAGCAAGGGACCTGGATCTACCTGAGAGAGAAGGCTGCAGAGTCCTGGCCTCCTGGGATGATACAAAATAGTAAATAATGAGCTTCCCCACCAAGTTGACTCCAAATATTCAAAGGTGGCGCTCACTGTGCTTAAAACTTTGGCAACAACCAAGGTAGGAGCCTCAAACTGGGACCGACCAAGCATTAAAAGCGAACATGACATAGAGGTACATTTTGCTTTCTTCAATGTACCAACTTTGCACATTTCAGGAGGTGGTCACTTTCAATGACCATTATGTTTCAACTTCAAAAATTCAGAACTAATTTCACAAAGTTCCAAAAATTATGAAATGACTTGGGTTACATGCGAATTTCATTATTCTTCTTACTAAATTTTACTGAAAATTGTTTTAAGGAGGTTAGCTTTCCTAAATAGGCAATCAACTCTTAAATGGTCGCTTTAAGAGACTCCTATCCAACGTTTGGGAAGTTCTTTGAGTTTTACCAACTATTTTCCTTCAATTCCAAAGTTGAAAGGATTTTTCAAGTACAAAGTCTAGTTATTTTCTCTATTTTCCATTCAAAATCGATTTATTTTGTTTTATCCTCCAATTCTAATCCAATGTTTTCAAATTGCAACTAGGTTTTTTACCAATTCCACCGGCTAACTTTGAACTAGCTGCCGGTTCTTCCCGGACATTGCTCCTATCTCACACCAAGTTGCCATCCACCACCACAGGTTTGGCAAGATCAACTGGGCTTCCCTGTTCCATTGGTATCCCACCACTGGGGTGCAAATGACAGCCTGGACCCTGTGATTGGCATTCAATCCGGGTCAATTGAATTTTCTGTCTCGCAGCCAGTGTGGATGCTCTTATCTTACTTAGCATAGTCGTAATGTTTCAGGCAGGTTTTGGAAAGCTGGTGCATGTTCTCAAGTGACTGATCGGAGTTCAGGGGATCCCCCTGCTTCTGGTTTCAAATGGAAGTGTAAAGTGCAAGCCAAGGACACGTGCTTGTGTGGCGCTCGCCACAAGGAAGGAAAAGTATTTGTATAACTGAAGTTACTTGTTGCTCAAGAGTCAGGTGTGGCTGTGAAGTCCTTTCTAATGATTACAGTTTGAATCCCTGACTCCCTTAACTTACCTCTGCATCAGGCTTGCCTCGAAAGGAACTGCACTATTGCTACAAACAGTGTGGTTGCCAGAACTTCATTTCTGTGTGCATGCATTGCCAGTTCCCTGCATGACAGCCTTGTTGCATCCTTCAAATTTTGAATGCTAAGTTATGCAATGTTATGGAAAAAAATATATCAGTTATGCATCTTCCTTGTATTTGCAATTGACATAATTTTTCGCATTGCATTGCAAATGTTTAAGTGTGCCTTGAGTGCATGCTTTTGTAGCAGGTGTTGGAATGCTGCATTCCAAATCTGTGAAGCATTAGCTACTTGTTTTTACCTCACTGTTGAAGGCTCTTCTGGGATACAAATTGCATAAGAAGGGATGGGAAATCCTGACTTTCACTGTCTACATATCGTGGTGAGCAGTTGAACCTACCTGGGAACAGTGATACAGAGTACTCCTGCTTCTTGGCAGTATGTAAGTTCTATGCATGTTGATTTATTCATTGTGCTGCCCAAATCGCTGTGGAAAAGATATCACCCACTCAAGGGATGAAATTAATATAAAAAATTCTTTCTCCAGGGCTCTGCCCTAGGCTTCCACCCTTTGTTCTTGGCTACTGCTTGGATTAAACTCTGGATTTCAAAATAAATGAAAATAAATAAAATTCCAGAATGTAGATAAGGTATATCAAGTATTTCCGAGAATGTTGAGCATTTTAGCTTATGACCATTTGAGTGACAGTGTGTGTGTAATCTTTTTGGGTCAGGGAATAGAAATAATGAAGATTGCACTAATTTTTGCTAATTTTTCATCAAGTTTGGAATTATTAAAAATTAACCCCTATAGGATTGTTGTCCCCTCGGGGAACAAAATGGATTTTGGGTAGTTTCTATGACCTCCATTTTTAGTAAAACTTTCTCATAAGATAGAGAAATTGATTAGCTTGGTGGGAATATAATAGTTTTTTATTTTCAATTCGTGCCCGGGATCAAAAGTTATGCCATCTTAAATATTATTTTCATGTCACCGGGCAAAAAAATAGATCCACAAAAACTGGAAATTAAATTTATTTATTTTTCTCATAGATTATTTTTTTTCTATATGTCAAACTTTGATTCATTCCATTTGGATTAGTGATGTGAAAGTTATGAACAATCTTGGTTTTGGGGCAATATGAGTATCTTCTTGAAAAAATAACTTATTGGATTCATTTCCAAATGCAATTTTCATAATTTTTCAAAAAAAATTGTTGGACAATGTTAAGTTTCCTTGCTAGAACAATCTCACTGTTGGGATCATTTTGTTTCAATCCCATCTTAGAGCTATTAATGATCTAGTTTTTCTTTCAATCTCAGACCTACTTCTACTTAACAATTTTTTAAAGAATGAAAATCAAGAGTGTTTTGTTTGTTTGTTTGTTAATTCAAAGTCCATATTGCAAAAGAATTCAACAAAAGGTAGTCAAAGTCATCTGAAATTGTAGGCCAGTGTTCAAAAATACTTTTTTTTCCAATTGTGAATGCTAATATCTTCCAATCTGTATAGTCAAACTTCATGAAACTTTTATTACTTGGTTTCAAACAAGTAAAACACATATCCTACGTTTAGATTCTAAAAATACAATTTTTTTGTTTTCTTGAGTGAATGAAGTAGAAACGGCAATTTTGAGTGCTTTATGAGAGAAATATGGCCATGGTCCTTTAGGGATTAAGGAAGTACATACAAATTACAGTCCACTTGTCCTTGATGTATATGCAACCCTATTTTTGAGAAGCACATAACTAAAATGTACCATTAAAAGGTAGCAATGTGTTTTTTGTCACACAACAATGAAGTTGCTAAACCACGTCATATTTCCCCCATTTGTGAAAATAGGTCACCTTATATTGTGCAAATGGGACCATTCTTGAAAATTGGTGATATAACTTATGTTGAGAGAATAGGAGATTAAAATTTTCTGTTATATTGCATGTAGGAAATGTTGGGATAAGTTAGAGCTACTTAGGTCGGTAATAAACTTAGATGCAACTTGGTTGTGGTTGCTAGTCAACGTATGTGCCAAAACTCAACAAACATGAGATGACAAAGTAGATTACATATTAAGGTAAATGCACTCATTGTCAACTATGACCCATACCCAACCTCTAGGAAGCATTGTTTTCAACCAAGGTTAGATCAAGTTTCCAAACAAAGCTTGGAATGTGTCTTTTTTTTTCCTTTTTAAGGTTGGAACTAGTGAGGTCATGACACATGTCTCGAAGTAGTGAGCAAGGAAGTAGGAAGTAATGAGTCGAAAGTAGTTATTGAATGATGAGAATTGGAAGACCCTAGACATCGGCTTTGGGCTCTAAATACTTTTTGGCTCCCAAAATTCATAGTTATTTCAATTTCACCAATAACATTTTAAAATAATGGTAATCCTTGTATTTCCAATCTTTTTACATGGGATAAACTTGTTGCACCTTAAACTATTCATGATTTGCTCCAAAATCCCTTAAGGGTTCGGATATGGATACATTTACCATACAAGGTATTTGAAACTTGAATATCTATAATAAAAAAACTTCACTAGAGTTGATGTTGTTTCCACGTAGTCAATGGTTTGGCTTCTATTATTAATATTTTGGTTGAATTTTTTTTGAAAACTATAGTTTGGAGAAGGGTCCAACTTACAAAAATGTCTTCTTTTGGCATTCTATCAATAATTTATGGCATTAATCAAAATAGGTTTTTGTACTATTAACCCTTAAAGTTCTTTCATTTTAAGAGGCCCTAAATTGCTCCAAGATACTAGTCTCCAAAGCAAGTGGCTAAAATCTTCATCTCTATTTATTTTTTAACAAATCTAACCATAGGATGAGTTAGTTAACCACTAAAATTTCTTGACTATGTTTTCACCCAAAATACTCCAAAACTGCCATTTTTAATACAAGTACCAAATTTTAGAGAAAAAATATTTTTGGACACATGTAACCAAAGGATCTTATAGAAAGTTGGTTTGAGAAGGTGTGAAAAAAAATTCAGAAATTTCCACCATGTGAATTGCAAGATATTAGCATTTGAACTCACAAAAATATTTTTTGGGCCATGCCAAAAACAAGGTCACATTTGTATCAAAAAAGTCCAAAATGGTGGTGATTCTTTAGATTTATTCTTCAAGGCAAGTTTGCTATATGCTTGAAAATTTTCAGATCATTTGGAATTGTACAACATATAGGAAAAATTATTAGGTGGAAAGAAGTGGAGAATGATTCAAATACTAAATTGTTAAGAATTTAGTTATGAAATTGAAAAATGAAAATCCCAAATTGTAATAAACAATCTACACCCTAAATTTTTTTTTCAAGAAATTTAGAAAATTGAGTAAAATAAAGGACTTTAAAGTTTATTTTAGAATAGAAATTCCATAACTTCCCACAAATTAAAACTCCTTGTTATAGTCATCTTGTTAATCAAAATGGAAGGATTCAAAGTTTTTCATGTATATAGAAATCTAGAAAACCAATTTCTAATTTTTATTTCTTGAACAAGTTATTTTTTTTGAACTACTTGGGCTCCCAAAAGAAATGACATATCATACAAATAAATTTTTTTAACCATGTAGTCAAAATTTACAAAAATTATTGCTCCTTAAAGCTACTCATTGCCCATATATTGAGTGAAAATTAACAAAAAATAAAAATTCCATTTGTAAATGAATGACAGAAAATGCCATATTGCCCCCAAATGCTATGTGGTTGTTTAGGGATTAACCCCTAAAATTCTTCGATGTTTAGAGGCCAAAATAAGTTCCAAATATACTTTAGAAAAGCTAAGCTAAAATCTTCATCATTTTGTGTTCTATTATGAATCCAATCATATGACCTTTTGTTAACTTGTTCAAGTATATCTTCTCCAAATTTCAAAACTAATTTCAAAATTATGATGCCAAGAGTTCAAAAACTATTTTTTTTCTTGACCTTCCTAGATGTGAATTTTTATCTTTTAATGTTGTTAGAAAAAACACATGTGAACCATTATTTGTGCAATTTATTCTATATGTTGAAAACTGGTTTGAAAACACATTAAAAATTTAACAAAATAAATTTCAAATTCATCTTTAAGTAAATTAATAAGTAGAAGGTGGTACATGATGAAAGAGAAATCTAAATCAATAACACCTTTGGAATGAAATTAAACCATAATAACAAAAGGGGGGTACATTTTCAAAATGGGCCAAAACTACCAAGAACTTGAGCGATATTTTTCCTCATTTTTTTTCTTGAGATTGGATATAATGTAAACTTAAGATCTTAAATTAAATATTGAGAGTGAGAACCTCAAAAAAATTTAGATTATTTAATTGTATGGTTTAGGAGATATTTAAGTTTGAAGTTTTATTTGGGTAAAAAAATGTAGGGTAGCGCACTTGAAAGAGCATATCTTTGTGTCGATATTTCAAAATGATGACTTTTTTGTGCTTAGTGCAAGATACAAGAGTTGAAAATGTACATGTAAAATTTCACAACATTCCAAGAATTTTTCAATTCATGGTGGAGCTTGCAATGCACATTGGTCACTATAATGAGAGTAAGTGTTTGTATGAAAAATAAGAATGGGACACTTGTCTTCTCCTTTAACTCCTTGGATTTGCACTATTTCAGGTGGATCTATTGGTCATGGACTATTAGCGAAGTTCACATTCCAAATTTTCTACAAATGTAGTTGCAGAAGCTATGTGGTGGCCTTATGGTCTTTTAGGGGTTTAGATGATTATTTTTAGCTTCCCACTTTGACACTGAAATCACCAAATTAGGCCTCAAATGGCTAAAATATTTTAGGGTTTAAATTGTTGCTCTTACACTTTGAAGGTTTCTTCTTGTCAACCTATAAAGCTCTAATAATTTAGACCTTGGAATCTTTCCCTCCAACATAAAACTTGATCTATATCAACCAATGAAATCCTATGGAATTGAATATATATATATATATATATATATATATATATATATATATATATTTAAATTTTTTTTTAAATTAAATTTTTTTTTTCTATCCATTTGTAACTAATAAGTATTTTTTAGGGGGAAGTATCATTTTCTTCATTATAAATTTATAGCACCCTTGTGTTATATAATTTGGTAATTTATTCCATCTAGTAAGGGGGGTTAAGTACTTATAAATGTTATCAATCAATTTTTTCTTTGCTATGCTATCTTATTATAGTTTTAGCTTTAATTTTTGTATGCATCATTGGTTAGTAGTATGCCATTGACACATGCAATACACTAAAACATTAAAAAAATCATAGAAAACAATAAAAAAATAAGGCATAGAATATTGAATTAGACATTCTTACACTTGGCCAATTGTACTAACTGCATACGCAATTGTTTGCTAAAAAGTGTATTTTTCAAAAATAAGATATACCTAACTTTTTCAAACACTCATTTCATCCATTCTAATGTGAAGTATTCCATTTGTGCATGCAATTTATTTGATGGGGACTCTCTTTATTTTAGTAGAACAAAAGCATTACAAACACTTTTTCGATCTCAAAAATTCTTTTTGCTTGAGTGTTCTAGTCTTCTATCATTATGTAGTATAATTATATTGATACTAGCACAACCTATTGCAATGTAATATGGAACTTAGGAGTATATGCACTATACAACCAATCGACTCTCAACCTTACAGAATCGGATGAAAAACATTCAGAATTGAATGACATGATGAAATAATTGGGATGAAAACGTGATCAAATTTGTGACAATGGGTCGTGAAAGATCCCATGACAGTCTATAATTAATCTAATAGATTATACCATTTTCTTGCCAATTTCACATGTACATCAATAACAACTACAACCACTAAGAAAAAATATAAAAATAAATAAAATCAAGTTGAAGGTATGTGCATTAGCTTTCTATTTTTGGTTTTGGATTCACACGAAGTATTGAATATACATTCTAGTAACTATAAACACATTTAAAATACACAAATGGTGTTCACACATGGTGCATTTTTCTATACTCTTTTAACATGTACTGCTCTTTTATTATGGCATCATATCCTTTGGTATTTGCAATACATATTTAGATGATTGTGTTGAATCTTCTACTTCTCTTTTACAAATTGCATCTATATCTTCTTGCAAACTTGGTCTAAAAATTGGACACAATGGAGGTTGGATAGGTGTATTCCAAAGCTCTATCCACCACGACGTTTGCAATCAATGATGACACTCCTTTAGATAAAACCAAAGATACAATGTGTCCTTCTAAGATGGACATGACCGAGTAATACTTGTGCCACCCTTCTTCACTAATTCAACGGTATTGTGTTGTCTTCCTATCATAGAGATATTCTTCATTATTTGGTGTCAATTCCATAGCTAGAATGTAGAAAGGTGAATGTAGACAATGCCAACATAGATCTCATTGATGCTAGTGCCATTCCACATCCTCCTACGTTTACTTCATCATCCTCTAGTTCTATGTTCTCTACAACATCAATATATTTCAAAAGAATATAATTTGGGTCTTCTTCAATGTCTACTAATCCTACACACCCTCTTTGGTCATCAGTCAAAGAATTGGTATTTGACTACTACTTGGTAACTTGTCGGAATGTCTTTGCATATGCCATCATTGCTCAATAACAATGCCCTTGAGTTAATTTTTTTTTTTTTTTTTCCTTATCACATTGGATCACTTGAAATCTTACTCTTTTCTCCAATGAGTCACATGATGATTGTACTACCTTCCAAAACCTACCACATGGCATCCCCATTTGCGTTTAGAAAAGACTACTATTGGGTCATATATTTATTTCTTGTGCTCAACACCTGTAAAGGTCTATGTTTGATTAACCTATCTACACTTTTTATTATCATTGTCTTATCTCCATACATCACTTGCAACTTGTTGTACATGAACTATATTTGGATTGATGCATCTTCCTTGATGATTATTTCATTGCTCACAAAATAGATTTTCAAGATTTTGTGCATTGCTATCATAATGCCAACCGTTCCAAGTCTCTAATTTTGTGACAAATAAATCTCTTCCATCCTCTTCAACTCCATAGGTATCCTCTCCAACTTGTCCTCTATATGAAGCAATGCTTCCGTATTTCAGGAATCCCCAAACATGACAATCAAATAGTCCATGACCCTAGAAAAGTTCTCAATGAGACTACATTCACCAAGACACTACATGATGGTGGCTACATTGCTCACTACATGCACGACATGTTGTCATTGTTCATTGTAATGGAGATTATGTACATATGCAAAAATGGTTTGTTATTGGAATGTGTTGTACATGCGTAGGAGCGTAAATATCCTTACAACACCAAAATGTCGTAAAATGACTCGAAATATCATCTTAGGGGATTCTAGTATGTTGCTACAAGCCAAGATTATCTATATTATAGACTTAACCAATCCATCCACTTGCTTTCTTTCTTCCGGATCTCTATCTTTCCAGAATCCAATATGGATCCACTCCTTTCCGGAATCTGGTTCTGTCTTCTCTCAAACACACTAGTTTTCTATTCCTTTGTTTTACCCTCAGAGGGTCCACTTTTGATCTTGTAGAGGGATAGGAACTCACCACTCATTTTCCTCACACTCTCTTCTCTCACTAACTATACAAAACTCCCATAATCATGTGTTGTAATAGTTTAGGTATGGAAGTACCCTCACAACTTCTCGGATGGCCAATCTAGAAGGCAGGTCATTTAGGGTTGTAACTAGCCTTTCCCACTACAACGACGGATCAACAACAACCGGAACCGATGGAGGATTGTTAGTCGTTCACTAGACTGATCCTAGGGTTGGTAGACCTTCTGAAGAGTGGACTAGGGATCTTTTCGCTAGTGGTTGCTTATCTCCGCATGGAACCTTCCTTATTATTCTAGACTCGCATCTGTACTACTCCATGCCGGATTTCCATTCTAGTGTTTTAAAGGCACCACGCGCAAGATCGTATTCACAAGCCTAAACTACGTCATAAATGTTCCTTCCAAATCAGATCTAGTCACCTAAGATCCGGATTCCTCCTTTTTCTCTCCCTCTTATACTTCAACGCTCTCACAAGTAGAAACAACAAAGTTGGATATACATAGATCAATTCCTGAATATCCACTTGGTGGTTTAGATTAAAGAGAGGAGAACAAAATAAAAACTATAAGCGCTAGGATAGAATGAGAAGGCAATAGACTTGCCCTCCCTTTTAAAACTCAAAAACCCAAAGGCAAAAAGTCACCCACAAATTCGGGCGACCAACCACAAACCTCCTGAGAAATACGGAAAGTAGGTGGATCCTAAAAATCCAAAAATTGGGCCCACGCTTGGAAATCTGGTTTAGATCTACTATTCAAATTTAATTAACTAAAACCTAACTATTTAGCCTTTTGCACCTCCTTCTGATTGCTGCCACTTTGATTCGTTGGTGTTTGAACAGGTGCCCTCACTGGAGTCGTCCTGATTGTTGTCCAAGTCTGAATCTTTTGGATCTTTGGTGGTGAATCTTCCTCTTCCATTTCCTCTTTGTCTTTGTCGATTTCCGTTCCAGTTTGGTATTCTTCTTTGTCAAACTTCCTAATGAGCTGGACCTCCTCCTCCTCTACTGGAGATGTCTCATCCAAGACAATGTCATCCTTTCCTTTCTAGGTTGGGGCTGTTGCATGTGTTTGAATCTTTTCGGATGGGTCCAGGCCGAATTCATCATGCCTCCCATCTGGTTGATCAGATCATTCTGGATTGGTAATCCAGGTGTTTGGAAAGCATCCATTATAATGAGCTAGATGGTTGGGAGAATTGGCAAGGCGGAAACTCCCAGGGGTACCACATCTCTTGATACGCTTAGCTACTTTGGCGGCTTAGGTACTATATTCCCGCTCTCCTGTATGACCTTTTGAACTTGACTTGAGAAGGGCTCCGTAGATTGACAAAGGGCGTCTCTTAAGCCTTTTGATCGTGGCCGTAGTAGAATCAATGGAGTTTGCTTAACCAGGGTTCCTGTTACGAAAGGAAGTTCCCAAAACTGCGTGAAGTCCATGACTCTATCCGAATCAATGTGCCCCAATAGTTGTCGCATCTCCTTCAATACGGATTCCATCTGGGTTGTAAAATCAACTAGAATCGTCACTATCTTCGATCTGGTTAGATGCCCTTCCTTAATCAATCGGTCTTGGAAGAGTGTGGCTTTGCTCATAACTTCTGCTAGTCTCTCCACTAGGCTGGATAAGTTCTTGACGAGCTGCAAGGCCTCCCTCTCTCTCTGCTTCGATGTTGCAAGTTCTCCATCCGCCCACTTCAGTTGGGATCAAAGGTTATCCCCCCTTTCTCTAGATTTTGGATATGCTCGTCCTTCCGTCCCAGCTCCTCTGGTTTCAGCACTTGCTTCACTTCATCCAAGACATTCTCTGGCTCAACCTTAAGTTCCTTGCTGATTGCAATTAGGAGTTCTACCATGTGGTCATGGTGCTCTTGCACCTGCAATATCCAATCAATTCCGATCTTGAAGAACGTTGAAACACTTCTCGTCTGCTTCTCTGGAACATGAAGCTTTCCTTGTGAAGCCAAATCGGTGGATTTTCTTCTCTTGCGATCTACGAGCAGCTCTTCCTCTTCCGGTTCTTCTTCTTCAAACTCTGGATGCTTCGCCTCGACTTTGTTCATGAGGCCATACTGTAAAATAGTGGATCCGATATTATACTCTATCATCTCTGCACTACTCAAAAGTTTTGCTTGGTGATAGAGGTAGAACAGGTAAGGACTAATAGGGTTGGTCTTGGCCTTTTCTAATTGGGTGCAAGTTTGGACACCACTTGTGCAATAACCCTCCCCAATGTACTAGTCTACCCTCCATTGCTCCAAAGATGGTGTTGGCCACCATGACTGTAACTCGAGTAGGCTTTTCTAGATACAAGATCGGAATGAGGAATTCTAATACTTGTTTCTGCCTCTCGTCTTTACAATCACTAATAGCATATTCCTCCTTGGCATGGGCCAAATTCTTAAACTTTCCGACCGTGAAATTATCAGTTTGGGAGGCTAATCCGTAGATGTCCGCCCAAACCTCATTTGTCCAAGTTATGGGTCAACCCCTTACTATCAATTCGTATTGATTTAGAGCTTCTACGATGAGCTCGTGAATCATCCACTCATTTTTGAAGGTCCACGGTCTACGTAAGAATCCGACACACCCTATGCACATTAGGTCGTCTTTTAACTACTTCCGGTCGCTCTACTTAGAAGGAATGGTGGGACAGACCATTTGCATAGTGATTGTAAGTTTACGGCTACTTCCCTCCGCCATCAAAACCCTAACTAAGTCTAGATCTGGTGTGGAAAGCACTGTCCTCACTTCCTTCTTCTTGAAACAATCACTAACTCACCACTCTTTCACTCAACTACACAAGTGCAAACATTTGCGGAAGAAAGGAGGAGAAATGGAGGTGGCAGAGCTTAAGAACCTGTCATCCTATCGACCGTTTCTGGTAGAAGACCGTTTTCCATAATGGTTCTCTAGATTTCTAGACTGGAACTCTAGGATATAGGCTGTCTCTATCCGGGTTTCCAAATTCTAGATCCGTCTTGGATCTGGTTACAAAATACTTGATTCGTCTTTTGAGCCTACGTATAATACTTAAGCTAAGAGGGTTCTAATTCCTTTTGCTTAGCAAAAAAATTGAAAATTCACTACTATAATATTTTTCTCGTGTACTAACTTAACCATTCCATATTTCCATCTCACAACATAATGCCTAAATGTCCCGCAGTTACTTGTAGCCTTTTGATAACACCATGCTTATTTGCATTGCCTCATTATAGTAAAAGCCCAATGAAAAAGAAAAACACGGCGTTCCATCATAAAATGAACGGTATCCAGTTCTACAACTATTGAAATAAATTTTTATAGTCCTTGCTTGACCATTCCTTGTCTTTCTTTCCAAACCCTCCGCATGTACAATAAAAAAATCCATAAATACAACTTTTTGAGTTCAATACATTTTTCCTTGGAGAACCTTCTCTTACACCTTACATGATATGATTCTTGGCCATCTCAATGTTGTATTGTAGATAGTGTCAACCTCCACTTTTTTCGGAAGGGGGGCAAAATTTCTCTAGATTTGTTAGAATCTAACCATTGTGAGTTTGTCCCTCCAAAATCTGACTTGTGCAATGAAGCCAACATATGGGACACCAATCCAAAAAAAAGCCCTGGTGCTAACTTCCAATCTCATTAAGTGTTTGCCACATCCTCTACATCTTGACTATATCTTGCATAACCCTTGCAAAGTGTAAGTTAAAGAAGTGGCTCATGATGGTATTGATTCTAGAAGAGGATCTTATAGTCACTATAAGAAACCCATATTTTTTGTAACACAATTAATTTTAGGTAACATCTTCTTGTTCTTATGTTAATAATGACACTATAACAAAACAAAACATGGTAAAAATAAAAATCACACTCCAAATCGAGTGGGGTTCTTTTGACCACATTCTTGTACATACACTTGTAGTAGGCTGTTATCTTCTTTTGCAATTTCCGAATGAAATTTTTAGAATTTGGGGGCTTGTAATACATAGTTGGAAAGGTCTTTTCAATACCTTTCTAGTGGTATATTAGACACCCAAAATTCTAAAAATAGAAATAAAAAATTGCAAAAGAAGTTGGTTGCACGTGTAGTGGGCTTGAACAAAAACATGGTCAAAAGAACTACACTCGATTTTGAGTGCATTTTTTTACCATGTTTTGTTATAGTGTGATGTCATTGGTGAGACAAGCATATATGAAAGAAGTTTTTCTATGATGCAAGGGAAAAATGTTGATTTCATAACTACAAAGAGGATATTCATGGATACTTTAAGGAAGAAGTATTCAATGACAAATCAAAGGGTCAAAGTGAGAACTCTAAGAGAGAAGGGGTAGTCAACAAGTCAGAAAGTGACACTTGAAAGTATACAATGTGCAAATGGGAGAAAGACATGCAAATGCAATTGTCATGATGCCCTTTGATTGGATCAAAAATATATGTTGGATCAATTGTATATGGTATAAACTTAGAAGTACGATGCAAAATCCACATGGATAATGCAAATGCACAATGCATTTTACACTAGCATAGACCAATTGTTGAGAGACAAGTACATGACAAAATTAGATGGCAAAGTCATTTGCAATGCATGTCACATCATGGTGTTGGTTATTTTCAAAGGTGTTTCAAGTACTTAAAAATATTATGTATTGTGTATGGCAAAGTGGAAATACTTATTAAAGGAGGGAAAGTGCAAAATTTTTTAGCAACTAGGGAAAACCTTGATATTTTGTGAATGAGACTACATGTCAAGTTGTCAACAACCCCATCAATTAGTACATAGAAAATGGAGAATGTGGTATTATTGCCTAAGAATACCACCAAGTTGGATGTATATTGGTACGTAAACAAATAAGTCAAGAAATTTGTAGACGGATCAAAATTGTCGATGACCTTGTTTTGTTGACTTTGACAAAAGGAGTTTTCTAATGAGCAAATCCCCCAATTCTCTAGATTTTTGAAGTGCTATCACTATAGAAAATATAAGTGTAGGATGGAATCCACAACAAATGCAACAATGAAGGTAGAGATGAAAAAAATTGTACATGGTGCAAGTCTCATACCAAATGGAGAAGAAGTGAAATTAGTGGTTGAAGACATCAACAACAAGGGGAGTCAATCACAAAAGGATATGATCATCATCGAAAGGATCCTTGAGGTATTTGGCTTTGAAATTAACCAATTGTCAACAAGCCATTATATTGGGACTAATCACAATATCAACTTAAGGACAACTGATTGGAACGACGAGACATGAGTTAAGAAGAGAAATAAATGATACCGACAATCCCAAAGAAGGGAAATGATATGGGCATTCAATTCAAGGTTGAAAACACCAAGCAAAGAGATTTAATTCTTCAGGATTACTACCAAATGATTAGACCAAACAAAACACTTAATAACAAAAAGAGGAATGCAATTTTTGAAGGGACTTCAATTTCCTTCAAAACAAGATTTTAAAACAACAATAATTTGAACATAAAAATGCTCTACAAAACATCAAATTAGTATAAGTAGTCAAATGGCCAAAATATACTAAAACAAACCTAAACGATAAGACAATATATAGAAAAAGGGGTGGTTTGGGGAGATAAGAGGTGGACTTTTGTACAAATTTCAAAGGCCTCCCCTTCTCCTTTAATCCCAAGATTTTTTTGGAATTAACTGCAAATTACTAAAATAAGTCAAATTTTCTATTGGGCTTATTTCTGAATTTTGTGGAGAATTTACAAATTTCCAAATGGGTTGTGCCATTGGATTTAGAAGGCCCAAGTTAGTGTACATAGTCCTAAATTTGGTACTACAAGGTCATTTGGACTCATGAAAGTCATGAATTGCCAAAATAAAGAGTCATAATTAAAAATCCCAGAAAATTCAATTTTCCCTTTTTAAAGATTTTGACTTGCTTGGAGCATTTGGAAGAGTTGAGGAAGGAAGAAAAAACTCCTCTTTGACTTTGTTTGGATGTTGTAGGTTAAAATTTACAATGATTGACGATCAATAAATTCCTATCTAGTAGAGTTTGTTCTCATGGATTTAGGAATGTACTATGACAATTCTAAGAGATGTTTGATTAATCTCAAGGTTGTGTACAATTGCTAAAATAAAGATTACCTAGCCTCATGCAAATAACAATAGATAATAGTTCAATAAAAGCCAAGGTTGGTACATGTATCAAATAAATTGTTGATATCATTCTATAGTCTTCAAACTTCTTTCCTTTTCTCTAACAACCTCTTGAACTTCTCTAGAGATTTCAAATCCACAGTGCTATAGATTCATATTCCAACATGCTCAACCAATAGATTCTCTCTCCCCATAGTTATACCACTTTGTTGTAACTTTAACATAAACTTCTTTGCAAAAGTATCTATAGATTCTTTATGTATCTCTTATCAACAAATTACTACTCTTTTGTTATTCTTTTTTTTATAAGAGTTTGATTCCTCATTCACACTCGACTTACAAATCATTCAATAATGAATCTTAGAGAAGCTATCCAATTATGCTTGCCAATTCTAACATCAAAGAAGTCCAACTTGAGTAGAAAGCTTCCAATACAATTGATCTCAACAACACCCACCAATCAAAATCACTCATTCACATACATCATTGTTCCTTACATACTTTCATTGTTTATACATATATTAAAATCCAATAGCCCTGTACATCCTAGCAGAACTAAATGTATTTTCTCACAATTAATATTGACTCCATTGACTCTACATCCATCACAATAAATAGCTTGCCCATTGATTTGCAAATTCATCCATCACTCACATACATCAACCCAACTTCCATAAAAATCAAACCACACAAAAAATTGTAATGCTTCACAAGCCACTAATCTCTCAGCATATAGGAGCTCTCGACATACCTCCCAAATTGAAGAAACATCTTGAGAACCACCATTTTCCTCCCCCTTGCCAATTGAATAAGTTATTAACTACCACTACAAATTCAATTCTTTCCATTCATCCATCTATTGATAATGTTCTATAGCACTATCAACTTCCACTACATAAAAATATCATATTCATCATAATATATATTCATCTATAGAGACTCACCAATTAAAGAATTTAAAAAAATTTAGCACCTAGTTGTTAAAACCTAACCATATACTATACAAATTATGACTACATATGTTATATGTTTTAGGGGTTCTAGTCAATAAGTCGTTGAATTTGTTTAAAAATTGACATAAATAATTGGTGTTGTTTGTTTAGATACTTGTCAGTGTTGGAATACCTTGAAACTTGTTAATGTGCATTACTAATACAAAACACACATGAATCCTTAAATGCTCTTCTCTTTGTGTTTTTTGAATTTTTTACTTGCAAAGCTAACAATTTGACTACTACTTGGTTCTAGAATGATAGGTGATTCTAGTTTTTGTCACTTTGAAGTATATCTAAGCCATAATGAAATTTATACCTATGAAATTATGTATTCTATGTAGTCAAGATTTGTCATATGCACTTGTAGATTTAGGTGTTGGTCATTAGGAAAATTCTGAGCTCTAAACAAGGTTGCAAATTCTACACCCCGTGGTGCAATTATGGAAAAAAATATATAAAAAAATGAAATTTAAATTTTTAAATTTTGGAATCTGATGTGGCACTAGTAGTGCCACACCAGCTCCACGTCAGATTGACTGTTTTTTTAATATTTTAATATTTTTTAAATATTTTTTTTTCCAAAAAGAATTTATAAAAAATAATATAATTTTTATTTTTTCTGTACTTGCACCGCGGGGGGGTCAAAAATCTAATACTGGCAACCTTGTTTAGAGCTTAGAATTTTCCTAATGCGTAGTTTAGAAAGGTATTTACAATGGATTTTGCAAATTTAGAATTTTTCTACGATTAGGTCATCTAACCTTTCTACAAACGAGATATTGAAATATTTTAGGTACTCCATGTTCTTACAACCAAAATACTATATTGATAAATACTTCCCCTAATATGGTTTAACAATCTTTTGTGGATTTTGACCTAACAATAAGATGTAAAATAGAAAAATAGGAAACTTGAAGTTTCAAGTGATAACTTGAGGGCTCACCTCAACCTAAAATCTATCTTACATATTGTAGCTAGAGGTCACATTCCGCAAAAATAATTAAAAATTTCAAAGCCAAATGATTTTGAAAATTTAACAAGTCACCTTGCCGAATCCAAGGAAAATCAATTGTAAAGTAAGTCAAAATGTTGGAAAAGATACCAATACAACTTGATGCCAACACAGCCAAGACATGTCCACTAAATAATGTAGAATCTAAGTCCATTCCTCTAACTTAATGACAAATCAAGGACACAAAAATTATGGAAATTCTATTGACACCACAATTTACATTCATAAGATTTAAGCTACTTGCAAGGAATATTGAGCACCCTAATGTTGTGAATCCAAGGGCCATATGAGCCAAGCCCCATCTCCCAATCATCATTTCACTTTTCTTGTTGCATATATCAGTGGGTTCTTAGAGACAAGGGCATTTATAGTGTTTGAGGTTGCTTCACAATAGCGCAGGAAGCCAAATCTCTATGACTTATAGTATCAAGGCTCCATTATAAGTAAATGCAATTTGTCCACCTTTTCTAAGAGAGTTACTTTTGTCCACTTTTCCCCAAAAAATTCCAACCATGAATCTACATGCCTTTGAGTCTTTTTGTAGGGAATACTTTTTGTAGGGAGTCAAAAGAGTGTTTGCATAGTAAGTACTTATCTTGTGAGTCCTTCCAAAATGAGTCTTGTTGCTCTCAAATTTGCAAACAAGGGTCCTTTTCAAGCTATTAGTTTTTCAATTTATACATTTAGATTACATTATATGTTAGGGAGGCAGGCTTTGAAAATATAGGCCACAAAAGTTAGAATTTATATTTTTAGATAGCTTTTTTGATTCAAACGTAACATAGTATTGAAAATTGAGTTTGTAAAAGACTATGGATTTGAATTAGGTACAACACAAAGAATTCGACATGCAACATCTAGCAAAGCTATGTATGACATTTGTATTTTTTTTGGCTTCTACTACAGCTAGAGTGTCATCTTCAAGCAAAACTTGGGTCCCAATGTTTGAGCTTTACTGCCACCTTGTTATTTATGCTACTTTGAATGTTGTAAACTAATATAGGGTGGTTAAAACTTAGGCTTGGATGATCCAAATCTTTTGGTCCATCTTGATTCTATGTGGCTTGTTTTTGTGTCATTTACTCATTTCAATATCAATTAGTTGATTCTATGTTGTTTAGGCAAATTTGAAATGTTTTGAGAGCAAATCTGAAATTTCTCACTTAGAATTGATCTAAAATTTTTCACTTAAAACAAATATGAAATTTCTCACACAATAGAAGAGATCTGGCCCAAATAGAGACTACGAGTTCCTGGCAGTGGGGAACTCAGTGAATTATGCCATTGCAACGTGCTAATGTGGTTAGGAGCCTTCCGCATCAATTTTTTTTCTAATTTAGGACTAATTTTTTTTAGTATTTATGATGGTTAACAACAATTAGTCATGTCCTCACTACAACAAGAACAACATAGTGAATAGGCTTGAATTGGCCCCTTATTTCCCCAAATCTCCCCTAATGTCAAGCAAATTTGAAGTGTTTAGAACTTAGAGGAAATTTGAACCTAATTTATAAATAAACCAAAATCAATTAAATTTTTTTTTATAAGATTGTATCTATTTATTTTGAGCAAGAGCTTCAATTCTATTGACTTTTTCACTTGTTGATGGAATTATTAGTTGTAAAACTCTTGTAAGGTTGGTGTGGATTTGTGTTTTCATCTCTTTCTTTTGAGTTAGTTTTGATTGTTGTCTTAGAATCTTAGATTTGGATAATGGATTTTGAATGTTGTCTTTCATTTTTGCTACTTGAAACAAATAATTGAATGCCACAATGCTCCCAACTTTTCTCAATCATACTTGTTAGAAATTTGTTACTACATTGTATAGAACCAAGAACAAATGAGAGGTTTTATAATGGACATTTTGAAATCAAATTTGATCTCTCCTTTAGCATCTGGTTGTCTTGAAATTAATCCCATCATCTACTTGTAAAATTCTTATCAAAATGCATGTTAAAGGGTCATTGAGGAATAATGTTAGAGGTTGAAAAATAATTGTACAATTAGCTAGAATAAAAGGAAAATTATCCATCATCCATTGTAGAAATTCCCTTGACTTGTGTATTGACCAACAATCTATAAGCTAGATTAATTTTGAAACTTCTTGAAGATTCCTTGTTATAATTTACAAAACTCCATAAGGATCTAAAATTTATTTCATAAGGTTCTTACAAGTAGTAAACATAGACCAGTGATTTGCACTCATTGTAAGAAGCCATTGAGTTTTTCACATATAGAGTGACCTTTGTTGGAGGAAGGTTAACTATGACTTGTAGTCCCTTCAAAGATATCTTGGAAGGGAAGAAGAGTGTCATTTCTTATAGAAGATACAACAATTGTTACTTGTCTTTTGTCTTTTGTCCCATGTACTATGATTGCCTTTGATCCTTTAGTTTTCCAAGCTAAGTATAAAAACCTTTGATAGACACTGAATGAATCTCTATTTGGTCAATGCTAACCATCATACTTCTTCCAATGTTATGTACTATAACTAAGTAAGTAATTCTTTGTGTCATATGAAGGACTTATTATTGGTAATCAAGTGGAATTTTACTAGCAACAATAGTATATGCCTAATATGACTAGTTTAGTTCTCTCTTATAAAAAGCTCTTGGTCATTCAATTGAGACCCTAAAATTTCTCTAGGTGAACAACATGGTCTCTCTTTTGTTGATGGAGCTTCAAATCAGAGTTACATACAATGGTTGCCCAACTTCTCTAAGTTATGGTTCTAGAAAAAAGATTATTGGGTTTTACTCCCCTAAAATAAAGATCCACACTAATGTTCTTGGAGTGCTAAGATTTAATTATGACTTAACTAAAAAAATTTGAAGATTTTCGAATGACATAAAGAACAGTGGAATGACATACCACCCCGCAAAATGCGAAGTTAGGAAATTGATTGGTCTAGGTTAAAAACTTCCAGCTAATTGACTAGCTATCTTAACAATAATTAGAATATTCATATTATTGTTGTATTGTAGAGAAGGTTTGCCTTAGGAAAACACTATGTTTTTAGGTGCAACAATGCTAGCAGGTGAGCTTGGAGCGGTGAGCTGTGAGCATGGAGCTTGTGAGCCTAAAGCCCCCAAAACATTTTAAAAAAAAATTTTCCTTGAAATATTATTTGGTAACATTTTTTTTCAAAAATAGAGAAAAACTTCCTATTTTTGGTAAGTTTTGTAACCTATGACTCTGTCCTCTATAATCATGGATTATGTTAAATTTTCTATTTTATTATCTTTTTTTTTTTGGGCTATGCGTTTAGGCATAAGAAAGAAACAAAGGTGAAAAAGAAATGGGAAAGGGAAGGGAAGAATTTCAGCACTTCATTCATATACTACAATATAAAATATTGCAAAAGTTGCAAATATGGTAGATCCATGCTATTTGGGCGAAAGTTCGTAGTACTAATTTCATCTGTCCAGCTAATTTCATCTGTCCAGCTAGATTATGCAATCATATACACTATGAAAGCATGCACATTTTCCATTCCATAGGTTTAGGGGTCATTACACTTGTAATCGCTATGTAGTAATACAATACTTGTGAAATACCTAGAAAATCATGACCATGCCTATTCTAGAATATTAACGATCCCTGCTCGAACAAGAAGAAGCTTGAACTTGTTGAAGCTATAACTTGGAGCATGAATGAACTTATGTTCATGGGTATCCATCTTGCTGAAGTACTTATACAAATAGTATAAGTGCTTGCAATTTATGTATTGCTGGAGGCTTCCAATGGTAGAAACAACCATATTCACAAAGTTTGGACATTTGCATGCTAGAAACTGCCCCAGTGAAATTCTATACACATTCTTGTTATGCTCTAATCTAGTCTCGAGAGAAACTCTTGCACCTAGGCCAGGAAAGGGAAGCAATGTCACTCCAAGAATTTGACCTCTCACATTGCCAGCACTCTCCCACTTATTTCATTGTTCTACTGTTGGTGCATTTGCAATTTGTCGGATTGTTTTGTTGTTCCTCATCATTGGATATGTATCAGGATTTGGTGGTGGCTGATGATCATACAAAACGCTCTCAAATATATTAGACATATTGAAGAGTCAACGAGGAGACAATGTTGGGTGCTCTTGCAAATGGAAGTCAACATGTTGCAACAACAGGGCCTCCTCTCGATTGAGATTTGTTCTTGTCAAAATAGGCCACACCTTAGGCACTTCAAGCCAATCAAGGACCCATTTGCGTTTAGTTCCCTTCAAGCATCTTTCGATGTCATCCCAACAAAACCAGAAATCCGACACTACTTCTTGACAACTCCTATAATCTTCCTTCCTCCCCTGATATGTTGGAGCTGGTGTGCCCTTGGTTCCCCTTGCAATTTTTGCCGTGCACTTTAAATTTGAACCGCGTTGTTGAGCTTGGCATTTGCTGTTTGATTTGTGGTTGATCCTTGCAATGTGCCACTTAGATGTGTCACAATCGCTCTCAAAAGCAACAGTCATGTGAGGGGTAGTATTAGCTTGTAATTGATTTGCTTTGCCATGGAAAGACTCTACACCAACCATTGTAGACCTTGTACGAACACGAGGTTGAGAGAAGTTCACTTTGTCCGGTCGATGTGAGTCTCATGCATCATCAATAGGTATGTCAAACTTCCTCTTCATGCTCCCCAAAACTTCTTCTCCTTCCAAGTGTGGGACCCTAGTTCTCAAATCCTAAGCTCCAGGTAATGTGTTTAGTGCTTCTACCATTTTCTTTGGATCTCCACTACGTCTTGCAGCTCTAAGCTTCAACTCCCCCTTTGATGGACCAGATCCGGAAGTGTTACCTCTCAAGTATGCTCTGTAGTTTGTCATATGCATCCACGTGCGACTGCTATCATTACAAGTGGCATCAAACAAATTGTTTCCTCTTTTGCTAGACATCTGCAACCACTTGTTGTGAACCGTTTTTGATAATGTGCAAGAAGGCATGTCGACCATCTCCTCTAAGGTCAAACCCTACAAGTCCATTTGCCAAAAAATCATAAGTACACTTATACAATTCAAAAGGATGAAGGAAATAAATTTTGATCATTATTGTTTTTTTGGAAAAATGAGAGTACAGAATGGCACCTCTAAAACCATAGATGGATCCGACTAAGGTTTGGGGGTACTTTATGCTACTCTGATTTATGATGGCCAAGAATATTTGTGGTACAGTAATTCTAAGAACATTTCAATTTGTTTTTTCTAAATCAAGAGTAGTATAAGGATCCTCCAAAACCATAGTAAGGTCCGACTAAGATTTTGGGGGGGCCTTCTACTACTCTTCTTTATGAAAAAATAGGAAAAAAGATTATGTAATATTCTTGGAAAATTTCACCCTAAACAGTGTTGGCCTTCAAAAACTAGAATAGCGTAGAGTACCTTCAAAACCTTAGTCAGATCCGACTATGGTTTTGGAGGTGCTGTTTGGTACTCTCATTTTTTAATAAAGAGAAACTTCATTTTGTAACCAAACAAACACTTCAATTAGAACATGATAAAATGAAATCCTCAATCCCATGCGACTAAAGAGAACATCAAATCCCAAATGGAAAATACTCATTCACATAATACAAATTAGCTGGAATATAGATTATGCTAAATTCTATATTCACTTACCATATGATTGAAGCTACTCCATTGTCTATATCTAAAATGCTAGAATGCTAATCAATGATCTAGATGGTGAAGTGCATCTTTAGTAGTAGCTCTAGATGATAACCACCAAGAGCGAATCACAAGGTAGCGTGTCTCTGCCTCATCTATAGTCTTTGACTCTTTGTATTGTTTGCACAGTATGGTGTGTTGCTGTTGTAAGTCTTCCTTGATGAAATTTTGGGTGTGTTTCTGCAGAGATGTGCTCCAATGCAATAAACATGTTCTTTCACGATTCTCCATTGGCTTCTCTATTGAACCACTACTATAAACAATACAAACTGCATTCCAATTTGCCATGGCACTATCTGCCATGAATCCCTTAAAGTTAGGATGATCCACTCCATACCTCAATATGATAGTATTTAAGGACGTCCAGAACACTAGAAGAAAACACGCAGTCGCCCGACTGCGAAATTTAAACACTCAGACGTCGGATCCGACATCAGGCATGTCGACGTAGATGTCTAATCACATCGCGTCTGCAAAAACAGGGTTTTGACATCCAAGAATTAGCATAGACAACGGCATGCTAAGCACCGGACATCCAAAAAAACACTGGTCAACGGGTGCCAAAACTCTGCCATGTGGCTACAAATTTGGTGCCACGTGAGCACGGGCAGCCAGGTTGGCAATTTTCTCATCCATCCAATTTTGGTGATGTGGCATCTGATGTGTACATTGACCGGGGAGTCAACAGTAGGTGACGTGGCATCTTCGAATGCTGACGTGGACAATTTTGGTGCGTGGAGAAGCCTCTTCTGGAGCTTTCTACATACGTCTGGAAGATGTCTTTCCAGACATCAAAATGTCTAACACGATGTTGTCCTAGACATACCTACGTTAACGACAATGTTTATGCGGAACATGCACTGCTGGTAAGCACATCGATTCTAACGCCATTTGTGTCGTCTGAGGCTTTCACAGTGGGGAATTTGACATGGTTAGGGACATGTTCATGCTATTTTCTACTAGACGTGTGGCGCGTTGGATGTCAACATTCACATGTACAACATTTTTACAAGTAACAAATCATTGTAGACAACGTGTGCATGCTTCGTACCAACGTCCTTGAAGATTGGGTTTGAGCATGGGATGTCTGAAATGACACTAACTAGTTAGGCAATTGACAAGCACAAGTCTGTGTAGATAATGTTCAGGACGTGTATAGGGCTAGGTTTAATGACATGCATGCATAGCTTTTGATGCTTCCACGTTTAGGGCAAGCTTAAATGTGATAGCAATGTGCACTGTGAGACGTGAATGAAGACATGTTGTAGACTTCACAAACATTGACACTGAATTGAAGGGGTCTAGGATTATGTCCTACCTAACCACATGGTGCATTCCTATGTGCGCTTGTAGACACACATTTAGACATCAAAACAATGCGGTGCAACATTGCAATGATCGTGAGGACGTTGAACATTAGACATTGTGCCTACATTTGAAGAGACCTAAACAACGCTCTGGCATGGCACATATTTACCAAAGTTGGTTTTACACTATATCAATGAATGACATTGCATAGCAAGAGAGCTTAGCACAATCACAATACTTGAAATACATGCACCACTGAATGGTCCTTTAGGCAAACAAAAAATACATGCACCACCTTTAGACAAATAAAAAATATCATATTCATATACCGGTAAAGTGTTGCAAGGAAAACAAATCTCCATGAGGAGAACAAAGCTTTTGTAAAAGGTAATATAGCACAACATGCCCCACAAAAAATATGATAGACACTAAACCCGTTAAGATAATCATGAAATAGTGCTACCAAGAAGTTCTCACAATGTTGCGTGAAGCGTCCTCTATGTCTAAGCAAACATCTGAGCATTGAAGGCGAGGTCTCCATGGACAGAAGGAGTCCTACAAACAAACGCTCGATGTTAGTGACAATGGACAAACAGACAACTGAAGGCCTACCAGCCACATATCCATGCTTTTGAGAGAATCAAAATACACCTCAATGGTCATTTCTTCCGTGATGCTTCTCCTTTTCTGGGCTGCCCCCTCCTGTAGGAGGATTCGGTTTGGGCACTTGCTGCATGGTTCCCTTCGTAGCCTTCACAGTGGTGACCACTTCTGTTGGCTTTGCTGTTGGCTTCAAGGTCCTTGTCACTCGATTGATGCGAGACGAAGATCCCTTAGATGGAAGATTTTCAACCTGATTGCACATAATACCACCGTACATACTATTAGAACTAAATGATAAAACACTATAATAAGAGAGAGATACAGAATGTCCAATACAATGTCTAAAACAACACACCAATGTCTACCTCCCATCTATGTTCTTGTCCCGTCCAACATGAGAAATACCTCTCGAGGGTTGGATTGCTCTGCCAAGGCAATAGGAGTACCCTCTCCCTCGCCGGATGCAGGCTGAGCCACTATGGCATATGGATCTGCAAGGACGTCCACACAAGCGCTCACCATGTTATCAAGAAGCGTTGCAGGGGGGTTAAGGGCCACTCCGTCAAGGCCGGGAGTGGTATCCACAACAGCATCAACCTCACTCTGTTCGGGATCAATGTCTCCTGCGTTGTCCGGGGGATGGTCCATCAAGTAGTCAACCTTAGGCTCCGCGTCCTCATCTGCATCCACGCCAACGTCTGCACCAACTTCACCAGCCTGCACAGTATTGGTTCTATTTCCATCAACGTCACCTGCAGCAGTGTTGTGACTGTCAAAAACTTGGGGAATATAGGGTGCAGACGTTGCCCTACAAGAGTGCCAAGCCTGCGGGCGTTGATGCAAGCATCTAATGCTATACACTGTCAAGGCCAAAGGATTGCACAAGCAAACGGATCAAGTTAGTCATCTCAGCAAGACGATCTCCAATCTCTGACCTTCATATATTTCAAGATATCAAAAAGGGCGTCTAAGTATAGGGATTTCCAAAAGGATGTGACTCAAGCAACATAGCTATTGTTGTAGGTAGAAACTGAGATTCAACATGCACAAGGCCTTGATCACTGATCATGACAACACAAGTCTCATAATTACCGACTTGAACACCTTATGACTACAACAGCACGGTCCCATGGTCCTGGAATTTCACCATGACATTTAGACATCTTAGACGTCCACAACGACGGATTTACATCAACAGCGACATGCAATCTCACCAAAATAATCAATAAAAATATAAGCCCAAGCCCAAGCACCAACACCTTGGGGGGCACATCCAATCCATGTCAACACAAAGAATTTAAAACATCAGGGGGGCTTCCAATGGGGGCCTCAATGTTCATGAACATAAACTACGTTTCCTGACCTATTAAAACCCTAAACCCACAGAGAGGCGAGAATCTGTAGTTAACAACTGGAATCAGATTGTTTGCTTCAATGTCCAAAACAGTATCTGCATCCACATTGACATGTCCGCACCAAGACTAAGACCTCGTATCAAGCATCAAATGACCAGATTTGTGGCATCACACAAACATTCTCACCCTAAAACTAACGACGATCCTAATTAAAGCTTGACAAAGGCTCCTTGAGGACAAGGGTTGAGGATGAAGGCAACATGATCAAGGCAACAAGTTCACTGAGATTATCCCCCCCTAAGCCCCAACATAGAAATAAGAAGACGTTGTAATGGAATCGGACTGCCTTGATTCAATGTCGAAAACAGGGTCCAAGACAGCATTGAGACGTCCGCACTAAGACTGAGACCTCGTACCAAGCATCAAATGACTAGATTTGTGGCATCACACAAGCGTTCTCACCCTAAAACTCACTTGGATTGTGTAGGCGGCTACTTCTATGGAGGTTTTGGGTGGATGCAGTGGGCGCCTCGGCTGCTTCCATTGTTGAAGTGAGTGATGCAACCATAACCCCCTCCAAAAAGTTCTTGAAAATGCTGAGACCTGCACTATCCCTGTCAAGATCATAATCTCCTTCTGTTAAAGCTCCTTCTTCACTTGGAAAAGGAAGACAACTCTGCGCACCTAAGTGAAGTGTCATGTTGCACACAAAAGATTGCTCTCAATTCCAAAGCTAAATTTTTGAATAGTCTGCAAGAAGATGCCTTAGGGTTCCACGCGACAGGCAAAAGCAGCCGCCGACTTTTTTAGGGTTCCGTAGTCACGATTGTTGACTGTCACTAGAACGTCCATTCCAATGTCTTCTAAGACATCTAAGAGTCCCAGGTGGCACGCCTTTTTAAACCATTTCTGTCAAAATAGATGACAACAACAGTAGTATAATATAATTTCAAAATCTTGGAGGCCTACGCATGTTTCCATATTTCTTTTGATTTTATGAGGATGCTTGGAGGCCTACCCATGTTTCCATATTTTAGTTTTAAATAGGATGCTTGGAGGCCTACACATGTTTGCATATTTTAATTTCAAATAGGATGCTTGGAGGCCTACACATGTTTGCACATTTATTTTTATTTTATGAGGATGCTTGGAGGCCTACACATGTTTGCATATTTTATTTTATTTTATGAGGATGCTTGGAGGCCTATCCATCTTTACATATTTTATTTTTTAATAGGAGGCTTGGACGCTTGCAAAGTTCTTTCATGAGATTACTTGAAAACAGTAGAGACATTTCAGATGCTACGTGTAATTAGGATAATTTCATTTTCTAAATAAATTTTGTTTTTTTAAGTGTGAAATGGATTAGGTATTTAAAGTTTTGTGAGATTAAGTGTGAATGTGATGATATTTGAAGTTAAAGTGTGAAATGACTTTTTGGCTTGAGCGGTTGTGGATTTTGACAGGTTTTTATCAAGAGATTGGAAAAGATATTTGAGGGAGGATGGGGATATATAGTTTTCTCTTCTCTCATTTTTTCTCTCTCCTTTATTTGTTATTGCATTCGGGACGTGGGGTTGTGTTTTTATGCTTTTTGTTGTTGGATTATTTTTTTAAGAAAATTTATAAGTGTCATTCTTAGTTATTTTATTCACTTAAGTTATAGTGATTATTGCTTAAGCATGAAGTTGAATTTTGATGATATTTTACCTTGAGTATTTTATGAATGTTAAATCAAGTAAATTGAATAATTTAATAATCACTTAAGTGATGAGTAAGTATTCTTTGCCTAAAGCATTATATAAAGGAGAATCTCTTTAAGAGAGAATTTGACGTCATTTTGAGTAGATTATATTTATACTTTATACTTTATCTCTTAAGAGAATTTTTGTGTCAATGCTTAAAGCAATATTTGAAGTATTAAGAGGAGCAAAATATTAAGTTAGTTCAAATGAACATTGTCAATTTGGACACTTTCAATCAATTAAGATGTGTTAGTTCGGACATTTTTGGTCCATTCTTTGTCATTTTAGACATTTGTTTTTGAATGTGGACATAATTAGTGTATGTGGACATAATTAGTGTATGTGGACCTGTGAATTTGGACCCTTTTATCTTCTTTTGTTATTTCCTAAGATGGATTTGGAATACTACAGATGTGCTCACGTTTGTTTTCTTTAGTGGGATGGATGTTCCTCCTTTTGGAGTTATTGAAGTTATGAGGCCTACACATGTTTTCATATTTTTTTTAATTGGGTGCAAAACATGTCTCCATTTTTTTCCTAAGTAGGCTTTAAGGGCCTACAAATTTTTTCCTAGAGGGTTGCCTAACACATAGCCGTCTGTGCAGACATCATGACAATACTATAGACGATATGTATGTTTTAGTGCATGTTTCAGTGCTCCCAAAACATTCATATGACATTGCCAATTTGCATTGAAGGTGCCTCATGTGAACCCTCTACACAATGCACGTCTTTGTAGTTTCCCACATCATCATGCTCCTCCATGCCACTTGTTCTTATAACTTTTGTATTAGACTATTAAGAGCACTCATGAACCTTTCCCTATGGAAATTTATAGTTGGAAATTATCTTCCATGGTGAACATCCTAAACATCATAGTAAAGTTTCATGCTTTAGACACTACATAAGCTAAATTCTTATAAATTCAATGCACGTCATCTCAGACAAACATACCTTATGTTGAAGTGCACATGTGCAAGACAATGAAGACTGCCATGCCCCATTGAATGTCTTAGGGAATGTTCGTATTGCCTTATCCTAATCTCTTCATCAACATCCTCTTGTCTCATGTGCCTCAATGTAAATACCCGAATATTAATAGGAAGATCACCCTCAACGCCAATAGGTCCTTTGAGACATCATTTACAACATTAAACGTCTATGTGGATGTCTTTTGGGACGTCTTGAAGTTGCTCATGGCATTCCAGAGAAGGCCATTAGAATGGTTGAACTAAGAAATTGCTGACGTGGCAGTGTCTACCAAGTCAGCATATTATTTGCCACGTCAGCTTTGGACCACGTCATCTACCATGTCATCTACCACGTCATCACTTTTTAACATACCCTGCCCAAAAAATGCTGCCCAACTCTTTTTTTCAAGCGGGCAGCGTTGTTATTTAAAAATATAATAATGTAAATGAAAATGACCCACGGTCAAAGTGGGTCCCCACTGCTGACGTGTCAAATATTGTTTTTTCAGACAACCATTTGAACATGATGATGTCAGGCACCATCTCAACGTCAAAGTGGATGCAAATAGCAACACCACCATGTTTTTTCATGCGAATTTCCCTTTTTCATCTCCAACATCCACTTCAACTCCTAGTAGACGTAGAGATGTACAAGAAGACATGTAGACACCAAGTTGAACATAAAGTGTCCAGGCCTTAGACACGAGCATGTCAAGGCCCGACACCAAAAAAAACATAATTTCTTCCTGTGAGAACTGCACTTGGACCTCCATGTCCTTTGACTGCATGTCACATATAGCAATTGTCATCACCTTCTTATGGCCGGAATCGTACACATGGCAAGCCATTGTGGTCCACTCCTTGACCCGCTTCACGTGGTCAAACATCATCCACGCATTTTGTAGGTCACCTCTGGATTGCATGCACTTCATGAGGTCCACACCACTTCTTGGTCCTTCCGTCAACATCTTGAATAAGTGCACTTTCTCCTTGCCTTGTCCGGGGAAGACACTATCATGTATGTATTTGAACTTGGAGTCTTTCTTCATAGTCATGATGTGGTCGAGGACCCCACCTCAGTTGTTTGAGCGGAAAGAAGAAATGACGTTCCATATATTAGGATTGCTCAAATATTGGAAGCGATCCATAACCTCCTTTAGTTCATCCCCACTCAACATTTGCTTCTCTCCAACCCCATTGTGGAAAAGATAATTGGTCAGAAATTCTTTGCTGGTGGAGAGAGCAATTGCAGAGTTTGTGGCCATTGGTGTTTTTGCAACTTGCTCTGCAATAAGTCCATAGATTTTTTCTATAGAGTCTCTATATATACCTTTAGCAACAAGGTGTGCATGTTTTCCAAAATGAATAGCGTCCCTAGTCATTTTTGGATTCTCGATGTAGGAATAGTACATCCTAGCATTGCATGTACTAATGTACAAGGGAGATTTCCTACAGACCTTGCAAACTAAAGTGGAATCTTTTGGAAGAATTTCACCTACTACAAATGGGAACGCCATGCAACCACTCCACTCTGTTTCATTCCGAGTAGATGCCCTCCTTAAGTATTCGCACTCAACATTTCTACATGCAAGATGACCGGCACAGTATGACTTACGGAACTTCAAATGGTCGGAGTTGTGAATGTTTGTTGTCACTAGCTTGCACCACGGATGTCCATCGTAACACTTGTCCATTCCTTCTAAGTTTCAAGCCACCACCAAAGATGCAGATGCCCGACACGCTGGCAATTCAAAGATGATGTCACCGTCAAAAATAGGAGGAAGACATTGAACCAGATGTTGCTAGATGGAGTTGAAATTGATCATTGATAATTCATTTCGAGAACGATGCACACTAGCTAGTCTTCTCAAGCAGTCGATTATGCTCAGTCGATCATTTGCATTGGGATACAATGGAGGACAAGAAAATGAAGATTGTGCTAGGCTATTTGATAAGGTCACTTTTGTAGACTTGTCACATGGCTTGACATCAGATACAATTTCAATAGAGGAAGCATGATTTGTAAGTGTCAAATTAGGTGATTCACCCTCAAATTCACTTGACAATTCAATAATGGGCTCTAACTTCTCAATCTTCATTGCTTGTATTGGTGTAGTGTGTAAGAAGACCGGAAGAACTTTCTGTGGTGGACTAGGTGAAGTCGACGGTGGCATGTAGGGCATATCCATTGTCGACGTTTTAGAGTGACGACTTAGAATCTCTGTAGATGTTGCTAACAAAGACAATGGAAGTCCATACGCTCTATAGTTTCTAGAAGTAAGGTACCAACAATGCCCTCCTTCTTCAATAGACTTCACAACAACCACAGACTCTTGTAATTCACCAGTCTTTGACATCCTCTCTTCCTCTACATAGATGGAGGACTCTACAAATCTGAATCTCATGTGAAGAAGGTGACTAAGGACTTTAGCTCATCCTCCATCCTCTACCAAAAATACAAGAGAAACCTCTTGTCCATCTACTCGAATGCAAGCCATTGCATAAACAGAACCGCACTACCTATAGCAATTGAAGGGATATTGAATTTGTGGAAGCGAAGAAGAATTCAAATGATGACGGACTACAACATAACAAAAGGTGTGAGCGTCGAATTTGAAGTATTCAAACCCAATGAAGGTGGGTGTTTGTATCTCTTCTTTACTACTCCATAAATGTTGACAAGCCACTTTTGATTTGAATAGAGGACGCACTATTCTAGATTGCATAAGCTAGGAGCACTAAATGGTGGTAGTTTTCCTATTCTTTGGCCTCAGATTCTATATGAGGCATTGATTCTAGAACAAAAATGTAAGAAGACTATAGATAGCTTATCAATCACATCAAATAAAATAAGCTATTTAATGTCTACCTACATTTATGTTTCGAAATGAACACTACTGATGCCATTAAATACACTAATGACATTTGGTGCTCCGACCTTGTAATAAAAGGTAGCTCTGTTATGATTTTGAAAACTTGACAATCCTTTTATAGTCGTTTAGCAAGTCTTCAATAAATATGTTGTCCTACATAGATTATAATAATATAGGGCCACTAGTGAGTTTATTTTTTGGACTTACAAATGGGGGCTCATTAATTACAACACACTTCAATTGCAGAAGATTTCAGGAATCAAAGACGCCGATTCATGTGGATGTCAGTGTCTTCTCTGCATTCAAGCTTACTCATGGTGGCTACTGCTTATAAGCGCTTGAAAGTGTTCATGAACGGGAAGCACACTTTCTAGAAACCCTTGTTTGCTTTATATTCTTTTGAGCTTCAAATATAGTTATCTATATTTTTTTTAGGTACTTCATGCAAGTAGAGTACCAGAGAGTTGAGTGTGTTTAAGTGAAGGAGAGGAAAAAGAGGAGGAAGCGTAGAACTCTCATTTTCTCATCTTCTAGAGCTCTTCGGAGATCTAGAATGAAAGGAAAAAAAGGTAGTCTTCAAGACAGCGCAAGATACCCCAGGAGCCCTATGCAAAATTTTGAGTTTTGGAGAAAGAGAGAGTGTAGGGCAAGCGGACACTGTTATGCAGAAACTGGAAGCAGTAGCGGAGTTGTCTCAAGAGAATAGTAGTGTGCAAGCTCAACCACTGGGAGAGAACATTGGAGCTGTAAGCATCTGTGAATCCTAGAGTCTATGTGACAACTTTGAAGTGCGCTTATAAATTGAATTTGTCGAGTATGGATGGTTCTTGATGGTGACAGTTCTCTCTTGCACCTTGTATTTTGATGAGGTAGTCACTTGCTTTCCTAAGTGAATGTCCATTGGAAATGTATGCATACACAACAATTCTTGATTAGAACTAGTATTTCTATGGGTCAATTAACATTCTTGATACTCCTAAACCTCCATGATCAGTATCATTGGCTTTAGGTTTGAGGAGACGCATCCCATTATGTAAATAATTCATTGAAATTAAAAGGTATCTATAGTTTATACGTTTGCTTTGGTCTTGTGAAGCAGTTGGTAGGAATTATTTAAGTGAGAAGTATATAGACATCTTTTAAATGTTTGGTAAATATGGCAAGGATAATGGAGAATTCAACATCAACATATGCTTTGGACATGTAACACTTCCCTAAAACATATATCATCATGAATACATTATTTTTGAACCACTTTCTAGCATTAAGTAGATGTGAGTAATGTTTCAGTTCAGTATTTAGGGTTTTGCCCACCAATATTGTTGACTATATGAACAAAGAATTTTATTTTCCCAATGGATTGAAATCACATGAAATAGAGCTTTCTTCAAAATAGATATATGTCATGGGGACTCAACAATCAAACACTGCTCTTGTGATATTATACTTAAATTTATAGGATAAATCACAGTAAAATGTTTTTTGCGAGATAATTTTACAATGAAACTAAAATACTAAATCGGTGAAAGGTTACTTGGAATTACATTAATTCAACAAAGAAAATTGATCTAGCCCCAGTTGAAAAGCTTACTTAGCATTAACAAAGTAGTTGACGTTGACAAATGAGCTTATGTTCACCATCCAGCTGGCCCCAACCAATGACCTGTAGTCTCTAAGTGAGCATCCCGTGTTGGCCGAACTGGCATTGCCGGTCGAGATGACGTGGCCAGTTGCTCGTGTCACCAGTTAGTGTAGGTATCCTAGTCACGCTTGCATTGACCACTAAGCTCAGCTTCAGGCAACAACGGTGATGATGGACCCCACTTTTGAAGAATTTTCTCATGACTTTGAAACGCGTTGGTCTTGAAAAGGTAGCGTTTACGGTGGCGCGCAATCCCGAAACTGTCGCACTGAGATTCCCACCCTCACGAAAACACATGTCCTTGCCATTAGCCGAGGATGCTTTGTGACATTTTAGAGCTTAGTTTGCATAGACGGTGGCCAAGGTCGCATTGCAATGATTTGAATTTGTTGGTGGTAACGACATTTGTAGGCGATGACAAAGCGGAGCACTAGATCATGCAAGAAGGATGATGCCCCAAGAGCCTCGGAGCCATTGGAGTCGTGCGGACAAGTCAGATCTCGTCCAGCAAGACAAGTTTGTCAAAACCCTCTTTTCATTTGTGGCTTGCATGAGAGACTGGTTTTGAACTTCCACGCATTCTTGCAAAGATGGGACTTTGTTGCAGTGCTCCTTCGTCATCTGCTTGAATGAAAGACATAGTTGACGAAAACTCAGAGTTCACCAGGTGCTTGATCACGACTTCATGCTCCAAGATATGTTGTCTAGAGATGTATGTGAGAGGTCAAAGATTCACTTGACACGACTTCATTGATAGCATTAAACCCACCCATGTTCACATAGCTTTGATGTAGATAGGAATTGAGTTTCAAGGAGCTAGTGCTTCGATCCAACTGTTTGGACCAAATCTCTTTCAAAAAAACGGAACAACCTCATCAACTACAACATCAACATCCCGAGTGAAGTTTGAATCGGAGGTAGTGTGAGCCACTCTCGAATCAGTAGTCGGAGCCGACTCTAGTTTTATGGGTGGCTTGCACTACCCTAGATTCAAGATTTTCACAATTAAAACAGAATGATAACACTCCAACTGCGATTGCTATCTACTAATTAATCTAATTGTCACCAAGTGTAAACAAATCTTGTTGGCAAAATAAGTTGAATCTCAGGGACCTCCATCCTCCTTCGAAACAATATCTTAGCGTCGATTGGTGTTTCTCAGGTAGTTCGGGCTACCCAAATTATAAACTCTATTTAATTACAAATTAGTCGCAGGGTTGGGCTTGTTATCACTGGGTCCCAATGTTTTTGAAATACTGAGGTGAAATGCTCTTTAACCCATGAAGTAGTGCTAGATTAGGGTTCAGGCATTTGAGGTCATTTAGAAAAAAAATGATATACTTAGTATGAGTCCATTTAGAGAAAGAATTTATCATGATAAGGTGAATTACCACTGAAGTATTTCAATGTCCAATGTTACTTGTCTAGAAACTTTTGGGAATATAAGGCATTTGTTGCGGAAGTAGTTCAAGATAGATTGATGTACTTTCCTATTTCTATTCTATAATTTATTAAGAAATAATTGAATTGCATAGGAGAGATGGGCACCCTCTAAACACTAGTCGGCTCCATCTAATGTTATGAAGGTGCCTCACACTACTGTAGAATATGAATAAAACAATCCTTATGAAAAAGAGTAATGTAGATTAAAGATAAAGGGCTTCCTATTTTCTTACTTTTATAGAGTAGCGTAGGCTTCCCCAAATCACTAGTTGGACCTGAGTAATATTTTGGGGGGGCCATCCTCTTCTATAACATTCGAAAAAATTTATTGAAGTTTGATGTCTTTACTTGATCATGATCATACTTATTCACTAAACTACAAGTTTAATTAATTCACTTTTTTCTAATGATTTCATGCTGACAAGTAGTCAATTTAAAAATAAAATGTCTTAGTTGTCTCAGTTAGGCTACAACAGTGATAAGTAACCTGAATTTTGAATCTGTTAGTATTTCATTACTCAAGAGGCATTGCTATCTAGAATTCCTTCATATTTTTTTTAAATTTTGGGGGTAGTGTTTGGCACCCTCCAAACACTAGTTGGACGTGACTAGTGATGTGGGGGTGCCTCACACTACCCTCAATAATTTTGAAAATAAATAGTGTTTGAGTTTGATGTGGTCAAAAGACAAATGCCTTCATATTTCTTTTTAAATTTGGGGGTAGTGTTTGGCACCCTCCAAACACTAGTCGAACCCAACTAGTGATGTGGAGGTACCTCACACTACCCTCAATAATTTTAAAAATAAATAGTGTTTGAGTTTGATGTGGTCGAAAGACAAATGCCTTCATTTTTTTTTAAATTTTGGGGGTAGTGTTTGGCACCCTCCAAACACTAGTCGGACCTTACTAGTGATGTGGGGGTGCCAAACACTACCCTCAATAATTTTGAAAATAAATAGTGTTTAGGGGTGCCCAATGATACCTTCAAGATCAAGTCAAAATCTTTATTGCCATGAATATATGCAATGTAAACTTGTAGTTATGATGTCTATATATTTTATAGGTACAGACTTGTTCTTATTAATTGGCCACGTTTTATTTTACTATTTCTAAAAGAAGGAGTCCAATAGTAAAGAGATGAATTGTTATGGTATTCAGGTTCACATCCTTGGAGGCAAACGGAGTCAACCGATGGACACTTCAACACCTCGACAGAGAGAGCCCTTGGTTGTTTTTGAGGGACCAACGACACTTCCATTGTTAATTCAAACAGAGGGATCTTCGGATGCTGCACTTCTTGTGCAAGAGAGTAGTTTGGTAAGTTTGGGAGACATTTTGGATGCTATTGATAGAGCATGGGATATTCGAGAAATTTTTTATCATAGTCGCATCACAAACCCAAGAAAACGTGCAAATCCTAGGCAACCTATCTTTTCAAGAGAGAGCTCCAACACTAAGTATACTTCAGAGTATGATTCAAGTAAATCATCTTGTTCAATTGTAAGTCCATATTATGAGGACTACATCAACCCAGATGCTATGTGTAATGAATAGTTTGTAGAATTTTCATATGGGACCTTACACCATTAAGGCCTTAGACAAACATTCATTGTATGGAAATGAGTGATTTCGAAATATACTAATCCTTCATTACCACCATTGGTTTTGAATTCAATATCACTACAATTTGGAATGTTGAGGGCTATATTTATGTATTCAACATTCTACCTTATGGACTTCTCACTTATTGATGATTTCTTTGCATCCTCAGAGGGAGATGGTCACACCTGGCACTAAAGAAACCGCGCAACTTGAGATTATTGTTGTAGAAGACAAAGAGTACAATGTTAATGATGCAGTTGAGGAAGAGGATTCAAAGTTGCTGGAAGATGAGTTGCGGTGGCTCTAGAAGGTAAATTCTGTTGCAACTATTGCAAGTTTGCAGAGGACTCCAAAGCATCTTTTTCGTCTTCAGATTCCATTATACAAGCTCGTTGCCATGCCAATAGTGAGGCCAACGTTATCTTGCGATACCACAAAACTCGAGCAAGAGTTTGTTCACAGATATCATGATGGTGCGTTTGTTTTTTATGTGTCAACAACTAATGAAGCTGGGGAGTCGATTGAGTTCACTAGCGACAAGATGGAGGTGGGGGGCATTATAGAGAGATGCAAACAAAGTCTTCATTGATAAATTGGATGCAGTACTTGAGCTTTCTCAGTTGAAGAACCTCAAGTTCTTTGTTTGTGATGGAAATCACAGAAGATTGGCGTAGATGAACCACATATCACGACTTCATTCCTTGGACCCTTCATGGCACATTTCTGTTGATTGCATTATCTTAGACACCAAAGGCAGAATTGAACTTGTCATGCAAGTCATGCATGACATCAACAAGTAATTTGCCTTCCATATCTAATCTTGAATTCAAAAACCTATAAATTTAGTGGAATGAAATTATTTCTTTTTTGTAGACACTTTACTCATCTTATCAACCATTTGATTTTCATTTACTTTTTGTTGCATACGATGTAGGCAAACCGAGGACTCATATGTGAAGACAAATCTAGTCCATACACTTTACCATGTCTAGAAGTACGGCCGTCTTCCAATGGAAAGATTCAATGAGTTGCTCCGGCCATCTGAGGTTAAACGTTGCGGATCTTTGCCTCCAAGGAAGTCATGGTATTCTATGCTCGTTGATGTTTTCACCTCATTTATATTTCGGGTAAGAATATTCTATTTTCTCAGTTTCATGTTGTTGTTCATTTCATAAATTTATTTTGAGACTAGGACTTCCTACTTGAAGCTTTCTTATTAGCTTCTTTGTCTTTCTATTGTTATGTCTTGTAACTAATGAGTGTATTGTGTATGCCTTTATATAGCAAGAAATTGCCATGGCATCAAACGCAACCCTTTGCAAATACCACGAGGTGACAGTAGATGAGGAGAAAAGTGACTATGGTGTAGCAAACGCTATGCGGTCTGTTCGGGTCGGGTTTTTTGGAAGAGGTTCGTGATTTGACCTATCATGATATTAGTTATTGCATTTTGCTTCTTTTTTTTTCCTTCTGAATCCTGTACTTTTGTCTGTCTATTTTAGAAGGAAAAACATTGGAGTTCCAATGAGGTGCCAAAAATGACGTTGGAAAAACTTCAACTTATAGCTACTTTGTCACGACCCTCATCACAAGGCGTGCCCGTGCCACCTTGGTGAGCAAGGGGGACATTGGGGGTGACTCCCCAAGCCTTGCAAGAGATGAGGTGAGGGGGACTAGGAGTCCCGAGTGATCAGAGCGTGTTAGCGCTCTGATCTAGACGAATTTGGGGGCGTGTGATACATGCTTGGAAAGGTCTTGAGAAGACACTTCTAGCCGTCTAAAGAACACGTGATTTGGACTTGCGAGTCAAAAGTTATGGGCGTCAAAAGTTATGGGCGTTCAAAGTTGGGGGTGTCCCGGTCGCGCCGGGAGTGCCCTGGCCGCACCGGGAGTGTCCCGAATCTTTGGAGGGCGATAACTTTGCAATTACTTGTCCGAATGGAGCAAGTGAGTAGTCCATCGGCATCTACGCGTCGCGTAAATGTCGAAAATGGGGTCGCATGTGCGATTTGGATCCCGGACCGCAAAGTTATGCCGGGTGGAAGTTCGGGAGTCCCAAACTTGTGCGAATCGGGAGAAACGGGGTGGTCTTCCAAAACCAAAGGGTGTTTGGGAGTCCCCCTTGACATACAAAGGGGGGGTCTGCCGAATTCCACAGAAAGTAATATAGGAGGGGTTGGTCTCACTCCTCACTCCCTCTTGGAGCCTTGGTGAGTCCCGGTGACTCAAGGTTGGTGGTGTGGGGTCACCACCACTCCAAGGCACCATGGGACACTTGGGTGTGTCCCGTGGCACCAGTTGGGTGGAGTCCCACTCCTTGCTAGGCTATGTGAGGTGTCCCGAATGGTGAGTCCCGATTAGTGATGAAGTGGAAAGTAGCAAATATACAAGGAGCCTAGTATGGAGTTGGGGTTACATTCAAGGGCGGTTAGGACCATGGTGAGTAGTGCCACCATGGGTCCTTGCACAATAAGATGGAAGTTCCGCCCCATGTTACCAAGTAACGTGCCCCGGTGTCATGATGGATGTGTGTGTGTGCTAGTAGTCCCGATGACTGGGACTTAGCACAAAGAGTTGGAATTGGGGACTAACATTGGATGTGCGTGGCATGTGCAGTGTTAGAAGAGCGTGACCCTTAGTGCCACTAAAGTATCAAGTGCTTGAAAAGCATTGGAAGGGAACTTAAGGTGGTAAGTGTCACTAAGGGGCGCGACATACTTGCAATACCACTCCTTTCCAGAAAGTGAAGTTCTTGAAATGGTGAAACTCCTCCATGCCTTCTCGTAAGGCGAGGCACTTCCCAACAAAGCCTATTTCAAAAGACAAATTGGAGCCATTTCTCACCAAATGTGTTTGGTATGCCAGGGTAGGTTTGCTATTTTATCCATTAGTAATGTTGCTAATGTGCAATCCATGAGATCATTTCTCTACATACAACAACCTTGATGAGTTAATTACAATACTACACAATTGATTTTTTAATCTAAAACTATGGAGGATGTTTGTAGATTGAGGATGAAGCAATCAAGTACTTTGATGGTGTTGTGAAAAAGGACAACATCGACATCAACATGCACACCCCATTAGAGCGAGAGTCTTTGACAATGTACATAGAAGGATGGAGAAGGAAGATATGGGACTATAGATTTGGTCCAGCTCTGAAAGGAGGTGGACATTTCAAAAAATCAAACTCATTTATGAACTTTGAAGGGGCCAAGAAAATTGTCAAGAGAGTTCTTTTCCAGTAAGGCGTTAATATTCTAGTGGTTTTATTTTGAGTTATATGTCTTGCACTTCTATTCCGATGTTCTCTTAATATGTGTTTATCTTTTGTAGTTATTTCAAGTACAAGTTGTTGGCCAAGAATGCCATCACCTGAGATCAACTTCCTCCTTTTTTGGCATCATGGCGTGACCGGAGCTCCGAGGACTGTATGTACTCTCCTTTACAGCTACGCACTTGGACTACTGCTCACCTCACGAGTGGAAGGTGGTACCTTGATTGCTCCATCAACTTTGTTCACCCATGTGAACAACATTTGCGGAAGTCTCTTGAAGGCATTGGAGTGGCAGACTTCCAAGTCCAATAGTTTGTAGGCTTGGATGAAGATGCAAAGCAGAAGGCCATTGAGAAGCAAATAAATGCGGACAAGAAGAAAGAAACAAAGGAACTTGAAGCCCGAGCATTGTTGGTAGCAAAAGATGCAAAGAGATTGGCCAAGTTGATGGAGAAAGAGAAGGAGAAGGGCAAGGGCAAAGGAAGGAAGAAGAAAGAAGGTGATGGAGCGGTTCCAGCTTCATCCACTGTTGACCAAGGCTCTAAAATGCACCTTCCTTCATAGAGGGGTGTCAATAGGAAGGCTGGATTGTCACAATTGATTGAAGAAGACATTTCACATGGTGTTGATGTCATCGACATAGGTGATGACAATGATGGCAACACAGAGGACCTCATTTTGAATATCTCCATCATTGAGGTGGTGGAAGGCATTGAGAAAGAGGCTCCCAATTCTTACATTGACATCATGGAGTTCTTAAAGAAGGTACATTTTACATAATCTTTTCATTTCTATTTTAGTAGATGTGAATCATGAATGAGGATGAATTTCTATTTGTTTGTATAATACATTGTTGTCAAGTGTCGGGTGACAAGGGCCGCCTATATTGTGGCAAGGTGAACCGTTGGCCTAATGTCGACCTTGTTATTGTTGATTGCCAAGAAAATTTGCTAGTGCCAAGAGTATCTTCTCCACCATCAAAGATACCGGGATGGAATGCAAATGAAGGTCACATTGCTCTTCAAAATGCATTCGAATTTGCTAAGAAACACCTACAAGATGATGGATCCATCATTGTCATCCATTCGCATTCTACTGTGTCGAAGGAAAGCATTGCGGGACTTTGCAAGACGTACAACATTGTCATCAGAAAAGAGTGGATGGGAATGAATCGACTCCATTTGTCTTCTCCTTTTGATCTCTCCAGCACAGTTAGTCTTTGCAGTGCACTAGTTGTTGTTTTTTGAAATCCAAAATGATTTTCAACAATTCATGTTTTTGCTCCCTCATTTCCTTAAACCCTATTTTGTTTCTAATCATAGTGGTTGGCACCTCCAAAAACCTAGTGAACTCATCGTAGTAGACATCTCAGAGATGCCTTATACTATAAGTACAACCAAAATAAACAAAGTATTAATTCATGATATTTTCCTTTATATTTTGCTAGATTGTGCTAAAATTCTTGGTTTTGGAGGTACTACTAAGCACCATCAAAACCTTAGTCGGATCCAACTAAGGTTTTTGGGGTCCATAACACTACCCCAAATCCCCCTTCCAAATAGCATTATATCTATCTATTGCAAGTATTTCGAACCCCTTCTTGGATTTATAGAAGAGTATTAGGGCCCTTAGAATACATTTTGGGTGCAACTAGTGTTTTTAGTATGCCTAATACTACCCTTGAAATCCATAAGGAAACTGTAGAAATTCCAAAAAAAATTTGCAACAACAAAAAATAATGCTTTTATTTCTTGGATTTTGAATAGTACTAAGCACCTCAAAAAAAGTATTTGGATCCAACTAGGTTTTTTGGGTGCCTAATGCTACCCTCACTTAATCAAAAAATTGAAATTTTTGGTCTTCCTCAAGTTAGTCCTTTCTCTTACCGAATAATTTGTTTGGTTTCTCTAGTATCAATAGGCACCCGAAGACTATAGTCGGATCTGACTAAGATTTTTTGGGTGCCTGTTGGTACTCTGAAAATATACCTCATGATATTTTGTTCATGTTTCTGTCAATTTTTTGTCTTCAATTATCCTTCATAATTTTTTTTTGTGTTTTGTATTATTGGTGTGAACCCCAAAGCATTATTAGGATCGGCTTAGAATATTGGGGGTGCCCAATATTGTCTTCACTAGTGAAATCACAAATACAGTTTGCACTTTCTATGGATTGCACTTTTTTTTATGTTTGTAGTCTCTGAATCTTTACAGATGTAGAAGTTTGGCATCACACTCTTGGTGAAGGATGTTGGCGGGAAAGGAAAATCAAAGTTCTCATTCAAGCGCACACCTACAATGGAAAAAGCTGGAATGGATATTGGGAAAGACGACATCTTGATGAACTTCACCAGTCAAGCTGACTTAGCAATGAATGGTGGAAAACCATGGAGAGGACCACAATAGAAAGATCCATGATTTTTTCAACTCCTCATTGAAGCAACAACTAAGGAAGGGGACATTATCTTGGATTGTACAGCATCGCCCGATACGTTGGAAATTTAACTACATTTAATTTAAATAAGTATTTGTGACTGCAATCATGGAATTCATATTTGTGGTTTCTAATTTGATAGGAGCTTCAATTGTCGCATGCCATGGCACGGGCCACCACATCGTGGCGTTGGAGGAGGATGTAGACATTTTCAACGCTATTCTGAAGCCTTTGAAGAGGACCACGTCGGCTACAGTGACACCATCAACAATGATGACAACACCAAAAGATCTGGATGCGATGACAATGGTCCCTAGGAAGTTTGTGCAGAAAACCAAATTCAGTAAGTAAGTTTAAATTCATTCTCAAATCAATGTATGGGCACTAATTCTAATGTTTCCTAGTTTTAATCTTTTTTATGTGTTTGCAACAATTCTAGATTGATGCTTCATGATGAGGCCATGAAGAAACTACATCTCACGTTAAGTCTGGAGAAGACTTTCGATCTTCCCATATATGCCGAGAAGTTAGCATCCACATTCGTGGATTTTGGTTGCTCAAATCCCACATCACATAGGGAAGCATATTCTCTTAATGTTCTAGAGTTTATTGATAGGTCATCATCCGAGTGCCGAGAATCTACAGATTCTTATTCTACTAAGGATTCAGAGACCAAGTCTAGTGAAACTTAGTTCATGAGATTTATATATCTCATGACTAACCATTGTGTATTGGGTTTTTTTATGATTGGATTTGTATGTTTTATGGCTAATTTTTTTGTGTGTACTGTAACCCTTTTCAATTTTGCATTGAAAAATTTCTATGGAAATGGATTACATTTCATTGTTGCATGAAAGACATTTGTCAGTAATTTCATAGAAAATGGCCTCACATTTATGTAATTTTTGAATATCCCCAACCCATGGCTATAGGTCCCCCTCTTGAAAAATCCCCCAAAAAATTTCCAGCTCACGGGCTCATGGGCTCATGAGCTCACGCTCACAGGCTCGCCTGCTAGCAACCTTGATCACTATTAGAAACATGGTCCATGTAGATTAAGCTTTAAGTCAACTTACACTTGGTCTAAATGGCAAGTTAGACCAAGTGTGAGTTCTTAAGATTAGTCTAGATAGACCATGTTTCTATCACTGAACCCTTTATAACTTTAGTTTAGAATATCCAAATGATAATATCTTTAATGCACTAAAATCTCCTATCACTTGTCATTGAAAAATATAGAAATTCTAGCAATATAATAATAGAATCTATATACAATAGAAAGTGGTGGTTTAAGGGTCCTTGCCTTAATCCCTAAAGTCCAAAGTGTTCCATTGGGGGACATTGGTCCAGTTAGGTTTCTATTATTTTAATTTTAGGGTAGATTTGTTGAATTTTTTTAAGACAATAAAACACATTAGTTTTTGGAGGATATAGTTTTAATTTCAATTGGTGCCTTGAAGCAAAATTTATGCCACCCTAAGCTTAAAATGGATTTTGTTGGGCATCACAAAAAAAATCACAAAAATTCAAATTAATTAAATAAAAAATTCTTATATGAAATACTTTTGTCTACATGTAGAGATTTGGTTCATTCTATTTGGACTAATGATGAGAAAGTTATGGAGACTCTTGTTTTTTAAGCAATAAGAGCATCATCTTCAAAAAGTAATTTGTGGGATTTGTTTTTGAACTTAATTTTCACAATTTAAAAAAAAAGTTCCACATGGTTAAATTTTCTTTCTAGAAAAATCTCACCACTAGGATTAGTGTATTTCAATTCTATCTTAGAGCAATTAATGATTTAGTTTTTCCTTCTATCTTGTACCTACTTCTACTTACTAATTCATTTTGAAATTTTTTCCCAACTCAACTCAATTCTTTAGCAAGAAATATTATAATATCAAAATTTGTAGTACAAAAAGTATAAGTTAAGAAGATTCAAAGTCTTATACTCTAGTTATGCAAGGTGCAAAGAAAACCTGGCTTCACACTTCTCTTTAAACAAAAATATCGTACAATCTATGTGGTCAAAGTTTTCTAAAATTTCTTCCATACATTCTTATGTTAGTCTAGTGCAAGATATGAGATTATATATGGGAAAAAAAATCAAACTTTTTTCTCTTTGCATTAGAAATGGCAATTTTAACCCCTAAAGTTCCATGACTATGTTTTCATTGAAAATTCTCCAAAACTGCCAATTTTAATACAAGTACCAAATTTTTGAAAAAAAACTTTTTTTGACACATTTAACCATAGGATCTTATATTATGCTTACTTGAGAGCATGTGATAAAATTTTAAGAAATTTCCACCACGTGGATTGCAAGATATAAGCATCTAAATTCACTCAAATCATTTTTTTGGCCCTACAAAAAATAGGGCAATTGCATTTCACAAGTTAATTTTTCTATGAAAAATTGTCCAAAATGGTGGTGCTTCTTTGGATTCATTTTCCTAGAAAAGTTGGTCACATGCTTGAAAATTTTCAGATCATTTGGAATTGTACAACATATAGGGAAAAAATAGTAAGTAGATAATTGTAGAGAATGATTCAAAATACGAAATTGTTAAGAATTTAATTATGGAATTGAAAAATGCCAATCCCAATGGCTGCAATGTTATAATAAACAATCTACAATTCTACATCCTATGATTTTATGTTTTTTCAAAAATATTGAAAATTAAGTAAGATAAAGGACTTTAAAGTTTATTTTATAGTAGAGAATCCATAACTGCCCGCAATCAAAAAATCCTCATAACTTTTGACTCCTTGACCAAAATGGAATGATTCAAAGCTTTCCAAGTATATATAACTCTAGAAAACCAATTTCAAATTTTAGTTTTTGAAAAAAGTGATTTTTTAATTTGCCCAAACTTCCTAGTTACAAAAAAAAGTAACATATTAGGCCATAACTTTTGACTCGTATTTCCAAATGTCCTAAAGTTTAGTGCACTTGAAAGATATTCCTCATCTCCACCTTCTCTTAAAATTTGGGCCAGAAATATGGAAACGTACCTACCCAAAATTGCTATGTAGCCAAAAAATACATGTTGGTCCTTTAGGTGTTTGTTGATGAAAAAAAAGGATGTGGACCTCTGGGGATTATCTGGTGAAGTCATTCCTACCAAACTTTGAAACCTCCTACCACATTGAATATATATACTATTTTATCTCAATTGTCCTAATTTAATCTCTATTCAAACAGAACACAAAAAGCAAAATACTGGACCCAACTGAAGAAGATGCTGGCCAAGTTCGGTCTGCCACCAACTCAAATACTGAGCCTCGAATTCAAATTGCCTATGGATTAAGTTACTTTTAAAATTGCCTGCATCATGCCATTTGAATTGAGCCCAGTGGGGTCTGAAGTTTAAAAAAATCACATGATGGGATGACAGTACCAAACTACCTGGCTCACAAGTTAATAAAATAATCCTGACTCCTATTAAACCATGACTTTGCTGTACAATACATGCATAACTTAAGTTTTAGTTCTACACACGAGGACATTGAGAAGAGAGCTTGTTCAACTCCATTAAGTTATGTTAAGTAAACTTACAGGCCTAAAAGAATTCTCGTCCCCAAATCCCAAGTTTCAGACTTTCCAGACTTGGTACCTTAACTTACACTTTGGTCAAGTGTAAGTTTCTACTGGCTCAAAGCCACTGAGGTTCACTGCCAGCAAGAACCCCTCGTTGACTCTCTTTTCACCTCAGGAAAAGTACAAAAAATTATGGAGTATTATTTTATCACCAACAATAAATTTGGACACTCTAATGTGTATGTTTGGGAGTAAGAGATCCCAGTAGCCAAGAGATGTTGAGAAATATGAAAATGACCACTATGTAGTAGAAAGAAGAAAGACACTTATTTGGGTTTTTTTGAAACCCGGAGTTTATTCCAAGAAAGGACCAAGAACAAATGGCGGAAAGCTGAGGGCAATGTCCTGGAGAAGAAGAGCCCACAAAGCACAAATCAAACCGTAAAAACCACCTGAGTTACACAAAGGCCCCACAGATGGGTTTCCCAAGATGCCAGGTGACAGTTCTATCCTGTCTAGAGCCAAAGAATGAGTTTCGGAGCCAGATGTTATTGAATTTACGCAGGAACTTGTTGGAATTGCCAGGGAACCTCTCACAGAGGACTGAGGTCCAGTGCCACGCCGGTCTTCCATGGTCCAGGGTTGCCTTCCAAATGAGTTGTTCAGAAAGACACTATTTGAGCTTTGTGCCCGTTCGAACTTGAAAGTTTTCATACTTGTTACACAAGAGCCCAAAAAATACAAAACTGATAAGTGGATTAGATCCCAGCCCAAGGTGAAGAAGGGTAGTCGCTCTTGATGGCACTACACTTGCTCTGAATTAAAAACATTCAGCCAAAGAGAAGGAAAACGACGAGGCAAATAAGGGCGAAAACTCAGTGAATTACAACTAAGGAGTACACAGTGGCAGTAGCTCAAAGGCTTCTCAAAAAGGACCCCACAGTGGAATTTTTGCAGGTGGCACTGGAAGAGAGCGAGCTTCCAGAAGCAGATGGAGAACCCCCATCCCATCATCCACCAAGAGGGCCAGAGTGGAGGGCAGAATGGTTTAATTTTGAGGAGGTACACTCATAGCAAAAAGACCCATCCAACTCCATCCTAAGGTGGGTACACCCAAAAGTGCCACAAATTGGTACTGTGTCTAGTTACTAATATTGGGTTGTTCAGAATTTCATATTGTCTTGTCAGTAAGTGAAAGGGAGGTTCTAATGCACCAAAGAACAAGCCATTTGGATAGAGTATGCAAAAGTTATGGAGGGTCAAAGGTTTGTTTCTAAAAGTGTTTCTTCCACATAGGTGCATAATTGGTTTTGAAAATGTACACAGTTTGAAGATGGCGGTTTAAGGTCAGGTGCCATTTTGGGGGTGCCTATCATAGGTGGTGCTGATGATACATAAAATTCTACAAGAACTGTGCAACTGTGAGGCTTTGTCCACCCCGACCAATCCTAACCATGTTGTGCAGCGTGAATGCAATTGTAGATTGGATTTGGAAACTCAGATTCAGAAACCAGAGTCAGAGTGGATGTCATAGTCCCTGTCCAAAGGACAAAGCCAACAAATGAAAAAATGGTGTTTTACACAAAACTCCTACTTTCAAACTGGCTTGTTTACAATGGATGGACTTTGGAGGCAGTGTGCACAAGCTCGAAGCTTCTGCTGGGGCTGGGTACCATGAAGGGTGACCTTGGATTTGAACAAAGCACTGATGCAGCCAACAACAAATGACGAAATATGAATGGCACCCAGGGTAGACAGTCTTCATTTCCTATTGAATTTTTCATTAAATTATGGGATGTTGGAGATGATATAAGGTAGGAGGTGCAGAAACTGCCCACTTGAGAGCATTCTGGCTTAGGATGTCTTCTATGCTGATCAAAACATTTTCTAACAAATTTTCAAAGAAAGAAAAGAGGGAGACACATCCATCACAATTTGATTTGTAATTCTTGGAGTTAAACTAAATTAGATATGATTTTTTAAAGATCACAATAGTAGGGTGCTTTTTGAGTCCATAGGTTCTGCCATGAAATGTCAAACACTTGTCCTTCAATGGTGCAAATGGAGTCCCAAAATGAAGGTGTGCTAACCTTAAATTGCAACAACATGGTGCATTTAATTGTCTAGGATGACACAACTTAAGTCTCCCACCACTCATAACTCCGCATTATGTACAGTAAAATTTTGTCAACTTCCTAATCAAACCCAATCCCCAACCATTCCTAGAACTATGCAATGAGAATCCCAAATTGGCACCAATACTTCAATGGGCCATTTTTCATTCCTATAGTGACAATTCTTGATACACTCTAGGAATAATTCTTGGAGCATGGGCAAAGCTTGCACCTCCTACCTTAGTTGAGGTCTTCCTTAGAAGCTTGCAATAAAACTAGGGTTCCTTTGCAGACCAAAAAGTGGACTTAAGACAAACAGAAATATTGACACCCAATAACCTTATTGGGCATAGTATACAAACTCTTAGCAAAAACAATGGCCATTAGAATACAACCTCTCTTGAGTACCTATAAGGTACTACACCTAATTTCAATTGCTTTCTAGAACTGATCACTACAAATTCTTGCTTAAAATGTACTCCTATTATTCATGAGAGTCTATAGTTAGTTTTAGAAACAACCGTTTTCAACACTTTGAATATTTGTAGTTTATTCATCCAAGGTCCAAGAAAATCAGTTCTAAGAGAATCTAAAATCCCCTTTTGCTTGCCAACAAGACCACCAAAAAAACTCAGTATAATAATGAAAATCATCTTGAATTACTTATTTGTGTAGTTTAGGTATAGTTACCCTATAAGAACCAATTTGTTGTGATTTTTGAGAGGTCATAGCATTCTTGATAGCATATTTCTATCCCTTGAATCCATGGATTGGCATTTGAGTCCAATCAACCTATAATATTTCTTTTGTTAGATTTTGAAAAGGCTTTTACTAGGGTGGAAAAGGATTTTTCATAAGGTTTTTTAGTAGCTATGGGCTTTCATTTCCAATGGATAACTTAGACCAAGTTCATGTATATCAACTCATGGTGATCGGTGGGTGCAAACAAAGCGACAAGCGAAGCATTTAGACTCTAAAGGTCAATTCACTAAGGATGCCTATTGGTTCCTTTTTTTATTTTATTTGTCATAGATTGCTTAGGATATTTTCTCCACAATAAGCCTCTAGTAGACGGAATTCTTCTCCTAAGTAACACTGATCAATCTCCAATCAATTGACATTTCATAGATGATATAAATTTGTACTTAGCTAGTAATCTACAAAACCTAGTCAATGTAAAAGCAACCCTTTGTACATTTTCTTGAATAACATCATGAACAAAAATTAGTTGGGACAAGATTACAGCAATATGGGGTTCAAATAACAAAAGGAATTTTGACTAGGGGTTGAAAGATAGTCTAAAGTGGCTCCAACCACATGAACCATCCAATAACTTGGGTTCAATATTTGTTTTAAATCCCTGCCTAAGGTTAGATTTGTTGAAGTTTAACTTATTGGAGTATGATCCATATGTCCCTTTGCAAGTAGGTTTTTGATAGGGCACTAAGTCTTATTGGTCTTGATATAGTACATGGTATTGTCTTGGAGACCTCACCTAAGTTTGATCAACAATGTCAAAGTTCTCATCAAGAATTACATTTGGTTACACAAAATATAGGCAACAAAGAATGTTGCACAAAGGTCATTTGGGATTCTTCATTCTTCCATAACATCTAGAAAATTTATAGTTGTTGAACCCGAAACTTCAAATTTAGGCACTACTCACCAAGCTCTTTGTGAAGAGATTACTACAAGTTGAAACTCCATGGTAAATATTGATATGATATTATATCCCCAACTTGTAGTCCAAGAAAAGAGGGAGTTGGCCTCTTCATATAGACTTCAACATGTTCACAACTAGGGTCTAAAATTAGATTTTGAATTTGTGGTAAAAAATATAGAAAGCATTGTTAAATATCTACCATGACCTTAAATTTCAATCTCCTACAACTCCAAACAAAGACAAAGTATTTCCTCGAATGGTACTATTTTGGATCCCAATGAAAGTATGCTCAAAAATACAATCTATACCTACATATGGAACTAGATGAGAAAACAAATAATCTAGATACAAGACCTCTAGAATTTCACAAAGCAAGACCAAAAAATCAATACATGACCTAATCAAAATCTTAGGGAAAATGTTTACTATTGGGCAACTAATAGAGATCACCTTTGTGCTAAAGCCCAAGAGTTGTCACTAGGGCTCATTTTTATTTTTTCAATTTATCCAACAAAAGTAACCTTTTAGTGTTGAAAATTCCTAACTAAGGATGTTAACTTCAAAGAGAGTTAAACTACAAAAACACCCAATTGATCTTTGAAACTTAAAAAGACCATACTAGAAATCAAAGGGGAGAATTAGTGCTCAAAGATAGTCAAAACCCAAGAGATAGAATGTCCCAATCATGTTAACAAGATACCCAACAAAAACAACATCTACATAGACCAACAACCCTATATATGAGAATTGTTGGATAAAAATGATAGAATTGTAGTTCCAAGTGACCATGGGCCATCTCACCTCATGGAGACCCGTAGTCATTCCTTGACACACACGGACACCCTATACCTGAAGTTGCCTATTCTCATCAAACCCACATGTGCCCCTAAATATGTCATGCAGATGCTACATGGCATCTACGAGGCCTAGCTAAAAGGCAATAATTTTTTGAAAAATCAAAGGTAAATTTGACTTTCTTGGACGTTTCAAGGGGTCTACAAGACATTGTATGACATCTCTATTTGTCACCTTGTCTCCTTGTCTAGGAGAATAATCCTACCTCTTATAGGATACATTTTAAATGTTGAAGCTAATCATTTAAAAAATATTCAAGTTATTATAGCATCATTTCTTTGAAGCACACTACATTACAAATACTATATGATATATAGTAATGATGCATAATACATAATTTGGAAATCTATACAAAGGGTAGAACTTGCATGAGGAGCTTCCATATTCCATCTACTAATAGAAAAAATAAAGAAAAATGTCTCATTTTGGATTGCTATTCATTTATTCACTCAAACTCAAATTTGTGGCCAACAATTTTCAAGGATGTGTTGTATAAGTCAGGCTTAGTCAATATAATACTACTTGTAGAGTTTTTAGTTTTTGTGGTTTTTTCTCCTATTATATGTGTGAATTGTTTGATATATGATGTTTGTATTATATGTATGAATAGTTTTCATGGTTTTTTTCTCCTATTATAAATATGTATTGTTTGTTGCGTTGTGTTCAACAATAATTAGGATATACATGTTGTACTAATCAACCCAAAAATCGCTTATACATTTTTGAATCATAATATGGACATGTTAAATTGTCTCAATTTTAATTTAACTACCATAGGGTGTAGGAAAATGGGCAAAAAGTAGAAGTAGAAAAAATAGGGTTATATTTAGGGTGAAATAATATCTAAATATCTCCCTAAAGAAAAAAATTGACATATGTATATATGGGGTTATAGTGAAGTACCTAGGGAGTCATGATTTTTTTTTAAATACATAATTTAATTTTTATTCTTAAGAACATTGTTAAGTGAAGTAGGTACAAGATAGAAGGAAAAAATATATCAATAGTTTTAAGATGGAATTGAAATACACTAATCCCAATGATGAGATTGTTCTAGCATACATAGTCAACTACATGAAGAATTGTGAAAATTGAGTTCAAATATGAATCCTAATAAGTTATTTTCTCATAATGATGCAATGATTTCCCATAAAACAAAATTTCCATAACTTTCACATCTCTAATCCAAATGAATCAATAAAATCTTCACATGTAGATTAAAATACAATCTTTGAAAATAAAATATTTTAAAAGATCAATTGTTTGTGAATCTTTGGTGCTCCTTGGCAAATTACTTTTTAGACTTAGGATGGCAAAATTTTTGCTCTTAGGCATTGATTGAAATAAAAATTATATTTCCACAAAGCTACTGTGATTTCCTATCGTCAAAAAAGATTTAGAGAATTATGTCAAAAATTGAGGTCACACAAGCCTACTCAAAATCCCAATAGTTCCTTGAAGGGACTTTGTGACTTCAAGGATTAAGAGAATTCCAAGTTTTATGATCTTCTATTGTAATGTACAATAAAAATAAACTTCAACCCTTGAAGTCCTACTACCCCCTTCATGTAGAAAATGGATTTTGAATGATTTCCTATACTTTCAATTTTTTCCATGATATTTTTTATATTTTTTTATAGAGACACAATATTCTAAGAACTTAGTATGTATATACTTTTTTCTTTTTTATGAAAATCAAACTTTTATTTTAGGATATACTTACAAAATTACTATTTCTAGTTTACGCAGCCAATTCTTTTTTGAATTTTTTTCTATACATTCCCAAACTAGTGTAATGGAAGTTAAGCAACTAAAATCACATAATTGCATATAGTAAAAAACTTTTAATTGTTTAATTTTTTTCATTGCACTAAAATTGGTAGTTATGGAGTGATTTTTGTGAAACACCATCAAAGAGAGGGGGGATTACAATCAAGTTGTAATGAAGCACAATTGGGTGCTAGAACCAAGTTTTAAGGATAAATAATTGGACTGACTTTGCCTTGGCATTTATTTTTGGGAACGTTAGGGGCTAATGATAAAAACATCATACCCTACAAGAAAATTTTCCACTTAACATACAAATGAATGTTCAAATAGACTTGTACAAAGTCAATTTAGAATGCAGGTTTTTGAAATTTTGACAAAGAGGGCATATACCAACCACATTTATGAGGTGGGTTCCGATTAAATATTTAGGTGAAAAGTTATTCTATGCCCAAAAAATTGGGCAATTCAATCAATACATGAATCTTTTGCTAAATTCTTCATCTACTTCTAAAGTTTGGCATGCATATAAATAATATGCAACCATATGCAATTTTGAAAAACATGAATTTAAGCTCAATTTTCACACTCCAAGAGTCAAACTTTGTTACCCACGTCGAACAATTTCAATAAAAATATTCTCCTCTAATTTCAAATGCTATAATTTTGCAATCCATGTAGGCAATGATATTGAAAAAAATTCCACATATTCTAGATGCTTATCTCAATGTTTTCACCCTTCAAATTTCTAAAAAAGATTTGTGCTAGTGTATTGCCAAATGAAGTGAGCTCCTTGTATTGCAAAAATGCAAAGTGATCAAGGGAAGGTAACCCCCCTTGTTTGCTTTTGAAATTTTGAATGCATGTATCTACTACAAGTTGAATTATTCAAGGATACAAAGTCTCAATTTTGAGTAGAACAAAAAACTTACTTCAAGAGGACTCAAAATGCGCTAACTCTATTTAGCAAAGACAAAAAGAAATATTTTTTCAAACTTCAAACTTTATAATCTTGTAATCCATGCAGGTAAGTAGGTTGCATTTTTTCCCCACACATTGTCGTGATGGTCTAATACACTTACACTTTAGTAAAATTGGGGTTCAAATTTCAAACTCAATGTGAGCATTTTGCACTATTATCCTTTTTCTTGAATTTCCCGTCTCAAATTGAGTCTGAAATTTGAAAATGCAAAAATAACTCCAATCCCAAAAATCGAAAAGAGAAAGAGAATTTTTTTGAACCGCTCAACAGAAGATCCCCAATATCGGGCAGAGACCCATAAATATTTCATTTAATATGGTTAATTGGATTCTCCAGGTTCACTACAGTAGTAAGAAGTTAAAAGAATGGGCCTAGACTTAGAAGCCTAAATATAGAATCCTTTTTGCTTCATAAATTGGGAAGAATTTAGAATATTTTTGTGAAATAATAGTTTTTCAAACTAGGATGGCGTTGACTAGAGGCTAATTTTGAAAGAACCAAATAATTTCATTTCCTTGGAGTGGAGCATTAAACATATCCTTTCCATTCGTGACTGCAGGACAGGCTACTGACGAAGGCGAAGAGATTCGTCTTATATAAGGTAAACCTGGGTGAGGGGCTGAGGGCCTTTATGGTTTGGGTTCGTGTGCCGAGTTCGGCGGCCCCTCTCTCTCTCTCCCCCATTCAAATGTTTTTGGCCTTCAGTTCTTCAGTTGTCAGCCGAGCCCTTCTTTTCATCTGCCACCAGCCATTTCCAATTCCGTTCTTCCCCTTATTAAGTTATGCCTTTGTTTTTTCTTCTGCGCGCAGTGTAACTTAGTCGGCACTAATCTCGTCCAGCAATCACCTCTTGAAAAAGTTACACTGTTCCTTCATTGTGTCTCTTTGCCAAAATTTTCTTTAAAAGAAGAAGTTACACTGCCAATCTCCAACAGTACATGAGTTTAAAATGTGGAACTACCCTACACAGAAATTCAAGTAATTTTCGTAAATAAGTGCCACATGTGCTCTTGTGAATGGTCTGAGGTGATGTCGAACCCAAAGAATTTGACGTGGAAATTCAATCCCGCGCCAAAGCAAACATTCATGTAAGATACAGAAAGTTGTTTGATTAACTTGTTTAACCCCTAAAGGACTGAGGCACATTTCGGGCAGAAATTGTCAAAAACTGACACTTTTTAGGGCAGCAAGAAAAAAATGAAAAAAAAGTTTTTTTTCAAAATTCAATTGTACAAATTTGTACTAGACTTCTTTGGGAACATATGGAAAAAATTTAAGAAACTTTGATTGCATGGATTGAAAGATTATAATGTTCGAAGTTAGGTGAAAAAGTTTTTTTCAAACCTTGCCTAAAAAGGCCTGCAAACTTTAATTCCTTCCAGAATGAGATTCTGACACTAAACATGGTTATTCTTTTTTCCATTTGCATCTTGTATCATGTAAGCTACACACCCACAAAATTTCAAAATCATAGGAAGAATTTTGCACATGCTGCCCGCAAAGTTTAGGGCATCATAAGTTTTGATCCGGGCACCTGATCAAAAAAAAAAGTAGGTTTCCAAGAAGGAGGGACATAGTTATGTATTGTTTCCAAATTTCATGATCATCCAACCAAAAATGACTTCGTAGGAACCTACCCAAGATTTCTTACGAATGTTGAATGGACACTTGGTCTTTTAGGGGTTAAAGGGCAATTTAGTTGGTCTTAAAGTGGCCAAATGGAATTTGGGAAGTTTCTATGAAAGTTTGAATGGGTATAAACAAAAAAGACATATTAGAGTCAATTGTAAAGTGAACCCTAGTTTGTAGAAGGGGTGTTAGAGGAAAGTTAAACTAAGAATAGTATAGAAGAAACACAACACCAAACTCCTATTGAAACTATGTTTGGGTGCTTTAAGAAGTTTGGTTATGTGGTTTTCTCAAACTCCGGCTCCTAGTCCCTCATTGCACACAACTTATGATTAACTCTATTGGATGGACATATAACCTATGTGTGAGAATACAATGTTTTTGTAATTGAAAATGTTCCTTTACATTTTGAGCCCTAAAAAATGTTGAAGATGGTCACTTTTGAATCAAGACTTTTAAGTAGAAAAAATTGTCATAAAGGAAAAAATGAAACTTATGATCTTACTTCCACCTTTGTAGACAAGTAGAAAAAGTGTCAAACTCAAAGTCTTTACCATTTGTAAGATTTGAATGCTCATAGCAAAGAGTTTTTGTTTACACTACATGCCCACTATTGTCACATGTGGGTTCAAAATAAAAAAATCAAAGTCTGAATCCACACGTGATAACATATTGTATATGTGTTAGGATAAACGTTGATGTGTGAGATTTCCTAAATGGTAGGAAAAGATTTCAAATCTATCCTACAAATGTTTTGATAAACTTGGTGTAAGCCTATTTGACAAATATGTTGTATATAGAATCTATGCATATACCATTATTGGGAATTCTTATTACTCATTCTTATGGGACATGTATCTCAAAATTATTGAAGGATTGTGTCATTGGTGATTTTTTCTTATTGAAAATCAAATTGATTTGTTATTTAATAAATAAAAATAAAAATATCTAAAAAAACTATGATCTTTGACCAATGTACATGTTCAAGGAGTATCTAGAAAAACAAAAACAAAATACACAGATCTCAACAACAGAGGGCTTCTTTTCATTATTTTTAGATAATGCAAAAAAAATTCTCTAGTAGAGTGGCGAAGCTATTTACATCCATTGATATGGATGAAATAGTGGATGAAAATACACATATTCATCTAAAAGTATATAAATTCATCCACAATAGAGCAATATTTTCCCTATATTTTACAGCAATTGAGCAATTCCATTCATTGAAATAGAAAATCTTTTACCAAATATTCCCTCCAAAAAATTGAGTAGGTTTGAGTGGTAAATTCCCCCTATCAAAAAGCACTATCTAGAACATCCATGAATATTAAAGATTTAAAGGTAAACAATGCATTTTGGAAGAAGATTTCATTTTTTTGGTAACACCATAATCCAATTAGTATGTTTCATTTTTAAAGGCTAATCTACTAAAACTTTATTGGATGGGCATGTTAAAATAAGAAGCTTACGTAATATTAGTGTGCACTAGGTGTGTACATAACTAACTTGTTTTAGCTACAAAAGATTGATACAATTTAGTTTAGTGTCAATGGTATCTTTTCTTGAAAAATTCCTATTCTTTCTTGGTGTTGTTAGCTCGCCTTCAAGAGTTAAATTAATATGTATTCATTTATTGTTTCTTAATTGATATTATATCAATTTTTGCAACTTATTATTATTATTATTATGATTATTATCACATTATTATTGTTGTATCTATTTCTATCACTAGGTCCTCATGCTCAAACTAAGAGCCACTTTACACTATGTCCCAATTTTAAGGTCCTACATCACTCCCAAATGTCTATACAACAACACTTTCTGAGAGTTTGGGTGCCAAGGAAGTGGGACTTGGAGTCTAAATTGGGTCTAACAGAAATAGAAGCCCAACTTGGCTTCAAAGTCCCCACAATTTCTTTGAATATAGCATGAGGAGAAAACACAATATTAAGCATCCTAGTGGGCTGAAAATTTGTCCAAATCTATCCAATATAGATTTGATGGAAAAAAAATCCTCTAAAAGGCTATAATGGATTTCTAACTTTCTAATTTAATTTTGGGGCACTCGATTGCTAAATAATAATATACAAGAGACAAGTTGGGATTTAGGGTTGGACTTTGGTCTTCACATTATGAAATCTCGAGTAATACATTTGATATTTGTTATTCACCTTCTAAAACCAAGAAAATTGTGATTTGGCCTTGAACAAAGAGTTGGGACTTGGGACGTAGTGTGAAGCACCCCTAAATCATATGTAATTAAATTAAGAGTTTCACTGTTAATGTCCCTTTTTGAAGGAACCAATAGACTCTACAACTTTCCATACCATACAATTTTGCAACTCAATTTCTAATTGAGTTCAATTCTCAATTTGTAGTAGTTCAGAAAACACATTGATATATTTTACATTCCATTCCAATGTTGTTTTAACCCCTAAACGCGTCGACGTCCATTTTCTGGACGATGAACAATTTGAAACACCAGTTTCATCCTCCTAACTACTTGGATGAAAGTTATTTTAATTTGTGAAGATACATTATCAAGCTTTTGTCCTATCTAAGGGTTGGATTTGGTATTACTAGAGTTCATATTTTTCTAAAATTACAAATGTGCAAGTATGTCAAGTGGTCAAACTGCATTGACTTTAGTTCTAAATTGGATTAGTGAAAATGAGGTCATAGATAGGAAGAACACAAAAATTTCAAAAAATCACCATGTGAAGAGAACCTCATTTCATAGCCATTCCAACAAATTTTACTCAAAATTTGATAATATTTTGCTTGTGATTGAATTTTGAAGGAATTTTGGAATTTTTCTCTCAAAGTTTATAAAAAAATATTGGTGATAGAATTGGTGAATCTAACCGTATAGATGGAATCTACAAATCATAATCTATAACTTTCATTTGTATATCAATTCCAAAATATGCTTCCAAATAGCACTTTATAGTGATTTTTCTCAAATCGTCAATTCTGTAAATGAATCTGGACGTTTAGGGGTTAATTAAAGATTTTTTGGATTGGCTATGAGAGGTTACAAAATACAAAATTTACTACTCCAAAATACGGGGCATGTTTTTTACATCCATCCCCCACATGGAACGCTCTTCATTTACCAGCTCTTCAGACAACTTCACAATAGGGCACCATTTTGCAAGACTTGTGCCTATGCTCGCTCCCATACCGGCAAATCGTATCACCCGCCAACTTACAAAAAGAAAATTCAAAATTACTGGAGTTCCCGGCCTTGCAGAAACGCGTTGGTCCTGAAGCCGACCCTGCGTAACTTGTACACAAAACCTGCAGAAGTAGACCTGTAAATTTTTCTTACTAGCAGCCTCTTGGTGAATGAGAACCCAGCCAACCGTTGGCGAGGCAATCAGCAGTAAGCGGTCAATATTTGAAAAAAAAATGCTGTGTCTGTACTACCGAGCAACAGTAGTGGTGATCGATATCCACCTTGAATAAGGTGACCGACGTGGATAGTAGTACCTTCAAAGAGTCCTCTTTAATGATCCAGGATTTCAAGCTGCTGCCACATTCCTCGATCTCAGTTGGAAACATTGATCCTTTCTGTGATCGGTTGGTTGGACGCTTGTGAATTGTTTGTTTCTGGGTGTTTGCATTTGTGTCTGTTTAGTTATGAGTTTCTGGAATCTGAAGCCAGAATGTCATTTACTGCAGATCGACTTTGAGTGAGTTCAGTTCAGTTCAGTTTCCTTCCAAGTCCCAACCAAACTTCTTACTTTTGTTGTTAAGCCAGGAAGTCCACCCACTGTACCGAATCCTGGGCACCTCGATGTCTGTGAAGCTCGGCTCTCTATTCATTCTTGCGTTTTGTTTTTTTATAAATAAAACCACTATCTCGTCACGTAGTAGGTGTTTTGCTCTACAGCTGCCAGCTTCATGTTGGGTGGATCATACCTTTGCTTCTAGGGAGCAACAGTAACGTAGTTATTTGGGGGTCGACGTCTCGGTTTAGTGATGTTGCTCTCAGCACGACAGACTACTTTAATGAACGACGGTGCTGCGAGAATGCTGCAACACACGGCCGTTGAAACAGTTTGATGTCAACAGAGGTCAGTTCGGTTTTCAAACTCTAGGAAGCTTCGCCATTTCGCAGTGGAAAACTGGTGGAGGAATTTGTGACGGTCATGAGCTTCGGTTGCGGTAGAATTCTTTTCTGGGATGCGAAGAATTGAGAGCAATTGGATCAGATGTATAGCTGGCTTCCTGAATCTAGTACAAGAGCAATGCGATAGAGGCCAGTGAGGGTGAGGCAAAGATGATTCTAGAGTGGCGAGATCTGATTGTAGAAACTCGTCAAAGAAGCTGAAATTCTAGAGCGGGGTTGAGACGGGGCACTGCGCCAGGCGGAAATGGAGATTTGAAGTACTGAGACCAATCCTTGCGGGGAAGTATTGAAGCTGCAAGTTGAAAACTAGGGATTGAGGTGTCATTAGAAATGGATTGTAACGGGATGGCGGAGGTTAGAAGGTCCAGCTCCAACAACCACGTCCAGCAATCTCCCCGAGTTGGAGGATGCACGGGTGCCTTCTTTAACCTCTTCGACTGGAACAACTCCAAACGCTTCGCTTCTACCAAGCGCCTCCCCGCAGGCAAGTCTTGATGGCCATGAATTTGTGGGATGGGGAAGTTCATTTTGAATGGTCGCAAATATTGCGGGGATTTAGGCGCCGGGCCGCAGCTGTTGTCACTGTCGTGATTTGAAAATTAAATTTGCATAGTGTCACTATCCATCTGCGAGATGTGAGTTCTGTTCTGCATTTTCTAAGAGTGGGTTTCAGAGTAGCCATTTCCATAGTTTGAGGTTTCTCACCTTCGGACAGAATATGTCTTGTGGTGCATTCGCCTTCTTGAAGAACTTTCTCAGATTGGAAGTTATCACTCGCGTGAAAGAGTTGATATTATTTTCAAGGCTGAAAACCGGTCTTTAAGGTTGGGATTGAAGACCCATGTTCATGCTGCCTCTACTAAGAGAATTGATAGAAGATGGGGTTTCGAAGTGTTCTCCATTTCTGCCACTTTCACTTTTCCTCCCTTTCCAACGCTGAACATTTTCCCTCCCAAGCTGCTCTGAAACCCAACTTGTAGATAGACATAGTTCGAATTTTCGCTGATTGATTGCTGTTGTGATGAACAGAGCGCCCCGAGAAACCTCTGGGAAGATCCAAGAGTTTCCGCGATGACCGCAGCAGAGATTGCTCGCCATCTGTGAGGGTTGGGTCACATGAGAAGGCCGACGACGGTGGGGTTATTTCCGACGACGATGCGAGCTCAAGGCCACCCGTGGGGTTGGTTGCGCGTCTGATGGGATTGGAGTCATTTCCGGAAGCGACTGCCCGCTACAAACACCGAAGATCGCAAAGCTTTTCGGGAAGCGAGTCGGTTTATTATTTCTCGGAAAGAGACAGTCGTCCGGAGAGACTACCACTGCGAGATATGTTGAAACAGGATCACAGTGAACATTTTGAAACTTCCTGGAACGATGAAATTCTTGTTGTGCCTAATATGGAGTACGAGAATCGGCAACGTGTGAGAGAAGGCGATGTGGAAACAACCCCAATGAAGACTGATAGTTTCGTGCCCTATGTGGATTCTCCTTGCCGTTCCGTCTACGCGCTACCGTACAAGGGAGAGAAGTCGCCATTTCTTGCGCGCTTGCACCCGAGTCCGGTGCTGCAACCATCCAAGTGCCACAATCAGATGGTGACTCCGACAAGCCCAGCCGCTGTGAGGAAGCGCGCATCTCGCTTCCTCGAAGCAGCTGTGAAAATTTTGGAAGAGATTTCGGACAATGAGGAACGCTTCCCGAGTGAAAGGGAAGGGATGCGCTCCATAGCTGAATTTGCAGCTGCTTCCAGTCCTGCAGGCACTGATCCGCTACATTGCCGGTCGATGAGCAAAGCCAGGTACGGAAGCGATGGTGCGGAATCTATCGGCAGCCGGAGTAATCGCTCCTTAATGAGCCGCGGCTCGGTTTCTTTCCGAGACTCCCAGAGAAGAGACCGTATCTGCCAAGATATCTTCGAAGGTTCGCTCTCTGAGCGCGCGCAGTCTGTGTCTCCTCCTCCACGAAATACTTCAAAAGGACGGAGAATTCTCCGAACGCAGGAGGCAGCGGTAGGAGATTTTAAGACCGATGTGAGGAAGGCTTCATCAGGCGCACGAAAGAATAATAGTAAAGCGAATACCAAGTATTTGCCACAAACAGCGACACCGGTGCGGGAGAGGGCTAAGAGTCTGCATTTCCAAGTTACAAGAATTTCAAATGGCTTGGAGGATCACTGCGATGCCTTCACGTCTGATGAGGAATCTCCTCTCGCCTCTACCGCAGTGACTAGAAACTGTAAGACTCTTGGAAACGAACATCGCTCGAGTTTGAAAAAATCTCCCAGAAAGGGCGTGATGTCTTCCCCTGCTGGAGACTTTAGGATTGCAAGAGACTCAAGGGAACGAATCGTCCAGCATGAGGTGTCATCACCACAATTGCGCTCTCGTTCCACCCCAGGAGGCTTACATGACGGGGTGCAATCTATCCAATTGTCACGTAGTCGGCAACAAGAGAATGGCTTGCCAGTCTCAAGCAAGCGCGTGCAGTCGACTGAACTTGCTAAGTCGAGAAGCCCTGCAAGCTCTCTCAACCATAGCCGACGACAGAAGGACGACTTGAAGCTCGCAGATCACATTAACAAAGATGCTTCATCCAAGCAAGAGAAACAGGGACGAGCCGCCGCAACTGAATCCCCTGCTCTTCTATGCCGCACTCCATTGCCAACCGGGGCTCCATTGAAGCGAACCAGAAGAAAGGCTAGGCACGGATCACCGAAGCTCAGAGAGATCTCAGGCCCGTCAAGGAGCCTCGTGAAAACACCTCTAAGGTCAAATCTGCACGAGGAGCGCAGTCTAGGCGAGCACAACTTGGAAGCTAAAACATCCACAAGAACTCCTACAAGAGAGAAAGATTCGGAAAGTAGTTTTTCCAATGTTTTGCCTGACATTGCTCATTCTGATTCCCGAGTTAAGGTCGAAATGATCGATGTGAATTCAGATTGTAGAGATGAGACTTTACACGAAACTGGCGAAGATCTTCGACATGAGAAAGTTGAGCAAATTATTCAGAGAGACTTGTTCCCTTCTTCGGAGATGGTTCAATGCAACAACGAGTTGCTGGTACTTGGAATGGAGGATCTCCATTGGGATGATGCGACGGTTGAGCAGCAAGCAGGAGATACCTCATGTCGTGCTAGATACTGTGAAATCCGTGCATCTGGCGAGTCTTTGCGGTCAATTTGTGGTGCATTTGACGAAGACATCTGCAACGTTGACGATGAAAGCTCTCCTTCGCCGCAGAAGGTAGATTTCCTTAATTCTTGATCACATCCATTTGTCATGGCCTTAGCAGTACTGTTCATCGTGCTCCGGCTGATTCCAATTTTCTGCATGGTATGCAGTTTGCAGGGGAATGTTCAGAAGCGGATGGAGGCGAAAGCTCGACTCCCGTTTTGATGAAGTTCTTTCTGGGCAAGCCATTGAGGCTGGACGTGGACATGGGAGAAACCAGCCCTGTCTCTGTATTAGAGTCGCCTTTCGGAGACGAAGCTTGCACCACTTCAGAATCCAGCATTCCAGGTGCCAATCTCGCCAGCTTAATATAGCTTCTCATCCTCTGCACCACTTCATCTCTACCCTGATTCCAAATCTGTGTTCCTGGAGTACAGAATATTCCCGGTTTCACAGTTAGTGGATAGCGTTTTTGATTGTCTTACAGTGCAATTTTATTTCTTCTGTTTTAAAGATTCTGTGCTTAAGCACAAAGTGCACATTTAAAGATTGAAAAACGTACGAAGTCTCACAAATTGTCGCTGATTTAGGAACCTGAAAATCTGAATATTCCGTTTCCCCGTTGCGAGCGCCAAATCCTGAATTCATTTTGGCTTCTTTGCACCAATATGACCTCTCCTCACAAATTGGTGACGCCTTGTTGATTACAGAGTCCGATCGTCGAGCGACCAGCTCTCAAGAGCAAACTGAGACCGCCACGAGCTTCACGGAGCCTACTGTCGCTGAATGTGAAATTGAGCAGGAGCAGGAGGTGGTTTGCACCCCGACGCCTCTTGACAGAATCCGGCAAGCCATTCTGGACATCTCCTCGTTCACGAACCGTGACCAAGCTTTGGACTCCAACCAAGGCTCGCCCCAGACCGAAAAGACGTTCGTGAGAGAAGTCCTGTCCGCGGCTCAACTGCTGTGCAGTCCCGGCCGCTCCCCCAACTGGTACGAGCGCGACCTCGCCGTGGACCCCACGCTCTTCGAGAAGCTGGAGGGCGTGGATGGCGACTTCCGGTGTGAATCCGCCGGGATGTGGCGATGTGACCGGAAGCTTCTCTTCGACTGCGTGAATGAGGCCTTTTCACAAAACACCCGCCACTTCAAGGACCCGCAACCATGGCTTCGGAGAGTCCCCGTGCTGCGACACCGGGCTGTGCGCCAGAAGGTCGTGGAGGAGGTGCATGAGAAGATCAACGGGTGGCGGGAGCTGGCGTCTCATGCTATTGATACCTTGATTGATCTGGATATGAGCAGCAAGGAAGGGAAGTGGACCGAGTTTAGTGAAGATGTTTCGGAAATTGGCGCCGAGATTGAGGGCATGGTTTGGCAGGTGATGGTGGAGGAGGTCGTGCTTGACCTTGTCAGTGGATTTCTTGACTGAAGAGAGAAATTTCAACATTGAGGAGGGTCTATTTGTTCAGTTACCACTTCAAAGCACACAGGGCAGTGAGAGAGACATGAGAACTTTGTACGCCTCGTCTCTTCACTGTCACATCGTGGTGAACAATCTTTCGCTCATCGTATCAAGATTAGGTCAAGAGTGAGTGATTGTCTCGCTCATTCTTAGGACAAGCTGATCGAATCGTGTATGTACAATATTTATGACTCCCAGTGGCTCTGTCTTCGGTGTGCCGAAGCCATGAGGTGACTATCAGTAGTCTAGGCAGTTTCATTTTTCTGAATTTCTCGGAGGTAGTTGTATTACACAGGGGTGTCAGAGCTCTCGATTTCTTGTGTGAAATTTAAGTATTTCTTTCCGTTTCAGGCATGGCGTAGAGTCTGAGAATCGTGTGTTATGGCGGAGTCGAAAGCTTGCTCTCTGACACCCCTTATGAGCAGTGGTAGGGTTGGTTTTGAACAATAGAATCAAGTGTACATGAAAATTTCGGAACTGTTTGATCCTATGGATGGTTGAAAACACCAGACCATGATGGGCTACATTTTTGGAGATGTGTATGATGCAGACGATCTAGATGTAAAGTACAAGACAATTTATGTTCTATATTTCCTGTTCCATTTCTTTTTTCTCTTCTGCCATTTCGTTTTCCTTACACTGCATATTGTGTGGACAATTCCTAAACAAGTTTGATGCGAGCTTATACTCGCCAAGCAGAATATGAAGTCTCAGACTTAGTGACACAGAAGGGACGTCTCTGATCTAATATATGTTCTACGACAGTGCAGAATAATATCAGAAATAAAAATTGCTAGAAATAACTTATACATAGAGTTCTATGCAGTATCATGCAATTGATTAGAGCAATCCATTCGTGGGAGTAAGTTATGCATTTGTAGTGAAACTTACACAAAGACTGCAATATTGTTCGTGGTTTGATTGATTCCTCAGCCACGTGTAGTACGCAATTCCCAATATATCTATAAGATTTTGGGACGTGTGACCTCTCTGCAGAGACATTAATGAAGGCATCGCATGGTCGCCTACAACAGTGCCAAATTCAATTAAGAGCAGGCTATGAATCTTTGATCTAACTAGAGTATCCTTTGAAAAGAGTCTGTGAACTGTAAGAAATTTTCAAAGTGGCCGGTCAGTAGCACAAGCACTGGGAAAAGATTCTGCGCCTAGGAAGAAATTTCAAAGTGGTCAGTGATGAAATCACTGGGAAAGGAGTATGTGCCTTGGAAGAAATTGTCAGCACTGCTTTTACAATTAATAACAACTGGACAAATAGTTGTGCAAGTCCCGGTCCACAGTTTGCTAAGAGGATCTCCAATCCATGAGCGAAGACAGGGACAGTACTGGATTTTCGTTTTCATTTATTTATTTTATTTTTGACACAAGAAAAGGTTCCCTTTACTGCAAGAAAAAAAAAAGCCAACAAGTTTGCCTAGCCGCATGCGGCCCGGGAGGGCAAGGAAAACTAAAATACCAGGCAAGCAACACAACAACACACGTTGGCCAAGCGCAGGTTTCCTAAGATGGTTTGAAAACAACCTTGGCCCTTGGGCCAGAGAGTGCCCACCTCTTGCCGATGTCGATCATCACGAAAAACAAGTCATTACAGACCCATTTCATTGCAAAACGACCTTGGGTGGGGGTGGCCTTCCAATGCTCAGTATGCCTCGTACGACTCCTGCACACCGCCTCCCACTCCACCGGCTGGTAGTCCAATAAGCCCAGCCAAATGTGTTGCATAAGTTTAGCTGAGCCCCACCAGACATCATTGCGCTCTATCCACAACATCCAAAGAATGACCAAATGAAGTACAAACTAGATCCCGCTAGCCACATCGAATTTCCGTGGAATGCTATCTGAGAAAATGCCTTGTTCACAAGGGAGAGGCTACCATGTTCCTTAGGCCTCCTCATTAGTAATGATAATATTCATGATATGAATGCCCCATTGCCATGCCCATTGTACCGACGTACACTCTGAGAAATGATGAGGTACTAATTCATACGATGTAAGGGTATAGATTGGGTAGCTAGTGTCGATAGGCAAGGGGAATGTGTGCTCCCCATGCATTAACCGACACTACTCGAAGCCAAACAAGTCAAATAACCCTCGTTTTGTGGTGCTTGCTTTGGACCAAACTGTTTTCCATCTAAGACAATGAGAAATTGGAAGATCCCTTGCCATATGTACTCAAGGACATTGGAGACCATATGTTTGGCCCTTACAAGATCTTACTTGAGTTGGGTGCTATATGCTATGAAAGGAATAGGAGTATTTTGACCTAGCCAATTTAGCTTCTTTGGGTCCCAATTGAGTTGATCTACCCTACCATGATAAAGTGGGGTCTCTGCTTTCTTTCAATTGCATTTGATGCAAATCACATGGACTCTATATATGAAAGTTGCCTTCACTTGGGAGGTGTTCACTATTCACGACCATGAGAGCATTATTCGGACATCATCTTACTAAGTTGTTGAAGACTGCCTAGGCTTCAAAATAAGTTTTCATTCCAACGAAGGGAAGATCCAAAAATGGGTTGGCCCACCTATTACAACTCCAATCCTAAGGCGAATTTGGAGAATGAAAATCAACTTGAAGTTGGGGCCAGCTGCGAAACATCCTACTCATTTACTCGCAGTTGGCTAAAGAAGGTTGAGGTCAACAACGACTTGTAGATTCAATGCAATGAGTTTGTTGTTGCCTCCCAAGCCCTTGATTCATCCACCTACAACCCAAAGTAAATTGTTGTTTCCCCAGGGTTGAGGAAACGGCTATCAGTCCAAGCATCTTTCATGTTTCAAAAACTAGCCTTGTATAACTAGGCAACACAAGACCTCACAAAGCTTGGACCTACTTGCTAGAAAGATTGTACCACCAAAAGGGCTTGGAGAGTAATTCTTGAGGGAGAGTAGTAGGGACCCGTACCACATTGCTAACCAATTTCCACCAAGCATTACATGCCCAATTCAAAAATTTTGAACCATGTTTGTCTTGGAAACAACTAATTGTAAAAAATTCCATATTGGGATTCCATCTTCCATGACTATAAGGTTAAAAACTTGCTTGCTTTAACTAAGGTAATGTGTGCAAGTTGTATGGGTTGGGCTCACAAGCATTCATAATCTACTTTGCCATTAAGGTTGCCAGAGCATCAATGGATTGATTAAAACCAATCCCCCTTTGTCCTTACTTTGGCAATATTGTAGCCACACCACCTTTGCCTAAGAACAGTACAAAGATCTAAACCACATGAAATTTTGCACTACACTTTTGCATTTTGTCATTCCATCTTGTGCACCTATCCAAATAGCTATGAAGAAGAACAACAAAGATAATAACACATGGTTAATAATAATGACTTGATCCATGGTATTAATTTTGGCAATACACCAAAAAGCTAGCTTCTTTTGGATCCTATCAAGCAAAAAATCATCAACCTCACTTGAGCTAAGAGATGTGAGCCCATAGTTGGCACTTAGGCCTTGGATTTTTTTTTTTTTTTTTTTTTTTTTCACTTTTGCTCACATTTAGTATCATTTGTAGTCGAAAAGATTGAAAAAGAGTATTTACAACATGTTTGATAGAAGTCCCTATGAATGTGTTGTGTTAGTCCTAAAAGTATGGGAAGTGCCTTAAACACTTGCCTTTGTAAGTTCTAGTGTCCAAATTAAGTGTTTAGCATAGCAATTAGGGTTTTGGAGTAGTTTAAGCCTTATTGGTAAAAATAGGTAAAAACACCTAATTTGGGTTACGATGGGTCAAATCTCTGGGAAATGGTGATAGAGGGTTAGATTGTAGAAGTGAGAGGGTAAAGGTGGTTATTGGTTCCCTAGGTCCTAGAAAAACACATAGGTAACCCACATAGAGATCACCATCCAATTTGTGAAGAATTAGAAAAGTTACTTTTACTCTTTGTAGGTAAATCCACAAGTTCAATGATTACACAACCGATGGATGTAGAGAGTTGTTTTTAGCTTAAAAACATGTTAGGAACACAACAACGAACTTGGTTTGTGAAGATTCTCTAGTACAGGAATGATTCCTCTATGGAGGAATTAATTCGACATGTGATATTTTGATACCTTTACCATAAAGTGCGACATAGATATCAAATTTTGCACTTGTCATTGGAAAGCTTCCTAGAACCTACCCAAAAAGTTTCATAATTTTTTGGATTGCAAAAGATGACTCCATGGGAAGTCAATTGCATTTACCAGCATTTAAAAATTCATAGAAATTACCAAGGTAGTTGTAAAATCCCACTAAAAATTAGGATAGTGTATTTTAGCATAAATAAGCATCCTGCCAAATTTCAAGATGTTCCAACATTGATAAGTACGAGACCAGAGGTGACTATAATTTTTAACGGAATTCTAAAATTCTCGATGAGTTGACCGGCATATCCAAAGGGTATGACATCCGATTGAAGTCAACTTGGACTCTTTTCTTACTTTTTTAAGCCTTTGAAACAACCATGGCTAGTCAAAACTTTGAGAAAAGTTAAACTCCAAGTTTTGAGTTTTTGACTTTTTTCATTGCTTTTCAAAACACTATCTTTTGCTTGCGAAATGGGCCAGGAGTAGGGGGTGGATAATAACCAAGAGTAATTTGGGTCTTCTAAAGACAATGGCTCAATCCGTTTGGTGTTTAAAGCATTTCTCCAAAAGTTAGAGCGGTCACAACAGTAGGGTAGAAATTTCAAAGTTAATTTGGAGGTTTTTCCTAGGAGTAGTTGTTAGGTAACTTGAGGGGGGAGGAGGCCTTGGAAATGTATAGAAGGCCTCCCCTCCTCTCACTTTTCACCCCCTTTTCTTCATTTTGAAGAACCTCTTTTTCTTTGTTGCATTTTGCTTCCACCAAACTTGTTGGCATTGTTGGATTTTTGGTCATTTAGACCAAAGCACTTGCTTTTGAACTTGTTTTGGAGCACTTAGCTCCCTTTGTTCATGTTTTCAAAGCTCTTTCAAAGGATGTGGGGGTCCCTTTGAAACGGTTAAACTATTGCAGAAGTTTTTTAAGTAATTTACTAACATCTTTGTGTTTTAAGTTTGAATTTCCTATTGAGCTTTTTTGGTGAGGATTTCACACATTTTGTGTTGAAAATCTCCCCTAAAGCCTTGATGTGGAGAAATACTGGTTCAACTATGAGTCATCGAGTCATTTGGGAGGTAATGTTTGTTGCAATCCTCCAAAGCCCTACAAACTAATCATTGCTATTGTTTGTTATTCATATTAAACGGAACTTCAAGTTCTAACTAACTACTCGTTCTTTGTGTCTTATGAATTGATACTAATCCACCATATGGCAAAGCTATCGCCCCTAAGGCACATTTTCTAATGTGTTCTTAATTATTGTCACTATTTTGTTGTTGTTCGAATCGGAGCTTAAAACTCCCCATATGATGAAGCTTTGAACCTAGGACTAACTCTTAGTCTCTAAAATTTGGGGCTAACCCCCTATGAAGCAAAGCTTTGCTCTTGGTCAAAATTTCTATTTGGTTTTTGATTAAAAGGGTCCCCAAAAGGACATGTGGGTGTGGAATTAAATCCCCTAATTAGGACTTGAATTCCAAAAATTGGCTACCACAATTGTCAAAGGATTGGAAAAAGGCCCATAACCAAAGATAAGAAAACCAAAACAACTTGCCAAGCCAAACTAGCCAAATGGCCAGTCAACCTAGCCAAATAGTCAGCTAGCCTATTGTTATATAGAGAGGAGAACGCTTTGGGAATACGCAGAGTATCTGGCTATGACCGAGAATAGTTTGCTAGGAAGTCAAGTCCTCTAGTCTTCTAGTCTTCAAGTCTTTGAAGCTTCAAGATGAACTTTGTTGGCTTATCTTGAAATGACTCTAAATAGGTGTAAAGGTTAGGGTAGCTGATAAGAAACCATAGGCTTCGGACGGGTAAAACGGGATAGCTAGTCCATGAGCTAAGTTGTCCGAAAGATTGGCTCCTAAACTTCAAACCCATTGTGACCAGCAATTGTGCCTCACTAATGGGAACAACAAAAATAACGACCTTGTGGGTGATCAATCCCACTTTGTCGCCACAAACACAAAATGGGGTTATTATTGGATACCCACATAACCTGCAACAACGTTTACAATGCAGAAATGAAAACAACAAGCCTCCAAAACCAGCTAAGAAAAACAATAGAAAGACAACAAGCCTCCAAAATTGGCTAGGAATAACAAGCCAAAAGCCACAAGCCACCACACAAGAGTCTTCATATCTTCAAGTTTTCAATCTTTATGTCTTCAAGTCTTCAAGTCTTTAAATAAAATACAAATGTAAACCCAAATTAACTACATTCTACTCAAAAAGAGAAGGCAACAAACTTTCCTTTGCTTCATCACCTATAACTTTTGCAATTTTTTTTCAAATTAAGAGATTGATAGCTTTTCAGAAAGCTAACAAGTTCTCCTACCTTCACTAAAATTTTCACTTACAAGTGATTCTCAAAACAAAATCTATAGCCTTGCAAAGTCTCGGGTTTCAAACAATAAGGGCAGTAGACCCTTTTCTATTCAAACACCCATATCTTATTCCACAAAACTCCAAATTCTTCAAGTGATGAGTCTTTGGAAAGATAACAAAAACTTCTCTATAGCACCAAAATTTCAAAGAGATAAGCAAAAAACAAAAACTTGGGTGGCCACTCGAATCTCCGCTCTTCTTTGTCATGAGGCAGTAGACCTTCTTCCACTCACATGCTTATAACTTTTTGCTCCCAACTTCAAATCATTCAAGAAAGGTCTTTTTGAAATAAAAATGAAAAGAGGATCATAAACCCAAATTTTCATTCTAAAATTCCTTGTACATCAAAAGATATGACCTCTCAAATTCTTGGTCTAAAAAACAAAGTACATACACCAAAACTCACACACACTAGAAAGAAAGAAAAGATGCCTTCCTACCTTTTTCCCCTGAAATAGGTGGAATCAACCCATATACACATCACATGGGCCTCTAAACACCCATTGACCCAAAAGAAACACCAAAAGGTAAATCCCTATTTATCTTTCAAGGCCAAAGAACCCCAAAGGTCAAAACTAAAAGGTAAACTACTTCTATCTTTCTAACTTTCAATTCTTAACACATAAATGGAATACAAAATACTTGAATTAGCTAAAACCTTTAACCAAAACCAAATGGAGGTAAAAATTGAAGTTGAAGAAGAGCGCTACTCCATTTACAAGAATTTGAGGATGCGCTTGACTGTGTTTGCAACGTAATCTGCATGTTCAGCCTTTGTTAAAGGATTAACTGACCCTTTCAACAAACGTTGGTGGCTAGGACTTCCCTAAACTGGCCTAGCCATACAATAGTATTGGTCAATGTTCAAGCCCTCATAAATTGCTTCAAATGTCACATCTTTAGTGCTTGGTTCAACACATCCAACTTGATGTAGAATCATCAAAGCATGGGCATCTCTTTGAAGATTTCCATGCCAACGTTGCTCTACCTGAGGTTTCTTCAATGGACAAGAAGGTCCAACTTCATCTTGCAAATAGGTTCGCAATGGTGAAGAAAATTCTAGTTGAGATGGTTGAATTGACAATTGTGACAAGAAAAACTCTAGCTCAACCTTTGTTTGAGACTCTGGGTCTTGCGACTCCATAAAAACCTTCCAGTTCAACAATCTAGAATCAAACTTCAAACTCACTCACAAATTCTATAAAACTTAAAAGAATTCCCCAAACTGGTGAAACTTGTCCAGGGCTTTCATCTTTTAAACAACTCCATACACAATAAACGTCACGTTGAAACCACTAGAATCGTCACCAGTAAATTTGTCCTCCAAATCATAGAATCTATTCAAAATACAAAATAAATACACATTTTATACAATGTATATATTTACATTACGACACTGTCAGTCGCTAGACTAGTTAGGGAGGTCGTTGGACTAGTCAGGGATGTTGCTTGATTGATCTAACTACCCATCCAGTTCTCATACATTAATTTCTTTGAAACAAAATTCAATTGGGAGGATACCCATTGGGTCCCAAATTTCATTGTTTTTAAGAAAAATTCAGATTTTCTACCTATGTTTGTTGCTTGAGAGAACTTAGAATTTCTACTAAAATTTCAAATCTGAAGCCAAAGAGGGGAAGGAATAAAAATCTACCACACAAGGTGAGAGTTTCCCAAAAAACTCAAAAATATAGTTTAGAAAGAATGTTAGTAAATTTAAGTGTGAGTGACCTGAGAAAGGGAGTGATGACTAGGGAATGTGAGTGACAAGAGAGTGAGTAATCCAGGGAGTGGTGAGTGAGTCAACAATGAATCATACCAATTAAATTCATAAGTCAACCCTTGTATTAGGAGCCATATGCATCTAGGCCATCTAGAAGCTACACCTCACATCACAAAAATTCAAATTGAAAGTTTTGGGAGCTTGATCTCAAACACTAGAATCCAAAATTTGGTTGACAAATGAACTTGGCCTCATAGAAGTGTGGTATTTGGAGTAGTAGAAGAAGACTAGGAGTTGTTGTTGATTGTCAACCATCCATTAGGAAATGTTGGTGCACTAACCGTGGTTTGGAAGTTAGATAGAAGACAAGAAGAAAAAGACAAAGAAAGAGAATAGTTGACTATTTAGATCCTAAGAATTAGTTAGTAGTTAGTAGAAGTCAAATCCATTTGTCTTTAAGCATTTGTTTACTTCTTGATAAATTAGCAAAGAATTTAGAGATTAGAGTTGATAGGATTTTGTTTAGAAAGAAAAGGGGAAGGTTAGAAAGAAAGAAAAGAAAAAGAAAAGAGTTGGGACAAGTAGAAAGAGTCTTTAACCTCTTCCAACGAGTGACTCACTTCATCAAATATCACGACAAGCGATACAAAAATGGAATTGGAAGGAGCACACCATGAGGACGCCATTGCAATGCACGACAATGAGAACTTGGACATTGTGGATCTCAAGGTAAGTTCTTAGAATACTTGTCTTTGATTGTTTTTACCCAAAACGAATTAGATTAGTGCAAGACATGAGAGTTAGAGATTAAAAGCTAGATTCAGACCATTAGGACTAATAGAAAAGTAGGTTTTGAGTTTTATAGTAGTTAGACAAAGTCATTAGCTTTCCAAAAAGTCATTAAACATTAAAAGTAGACAAAAACTCTAAAAGTTATGCTTGAATGAAAAGTAGTTTAGAAATTGGATGAAAAGATAGGAACTCATCCTAAAGAATCAAGGAAGGAATCTTAGAATCTATAGTAGATTTGAAAGTTAAAAATAGAAGAAAAAGTCAATTTGAAAGTAAAAGGTAAAAAAAATTGATGGATGAAGTTTGATGAACCGTTTATAAGTCAAACTTCATCCGTGAGTAATTTTTATTAGAAAAGTCAAAAGTATAAGTGTTTAGGCCCTTTCGAAAGGTAACTTTAAGTGACTTTTACTTTCGAATTTATTAAATCCTAAAATAGCAAGTAGGATGAAAGTTAAAGACGTAGTAAGAACAATAGGGATTAAAAAGAATCTTTTGAAGGAATCTTAGGAACAAGTTAGATTTAGAATCTTTTAGAGAATAATTTTAGGGTTCCAAAACTTGTTTAGCCTTAGGAAATAGATTAATATCAAAGAAGTTAGAGTAGGATAAATAACTGACCAACATGAGGGAGGATTTGGATGAAAGTCAACTAGAGTTGACCAAACCAAGTAAAATTCAAAACTTAGGAAGAAGACAAGAAATAGAAAATAAACCAAAAACTAAAAGTAGATTTTGACAATTGACCTAGAAGTAAATGATGAATGAAGTTTCAACCATTAGATTAGAAACCAAACTTCATCGGCAATTATTTCATGGTAAGATAGATAGATTTAAGAGTTCTTTATCATTTTGAAAAGGGTATTTGAAGACATACAATTTGACCTACTTTGTTCTTTTGATTGATTGATCCTTTGTAGGCCTAACTTGGGAGATAAATCTTGAGGCCAAAGTTGTTATTAATTTGTTTGAAGTGGATTAAGTTTTCAAATAGGGAATTCAAAGTAGAACTTACATACTAAAGATCCATTCCTTGAAATGCATTTTTTGGATTTGAAGTAGACTCTCATAGAACAACTTGACAATACAAGAACCCGGTTGTGTTCGCTTAATTCCAAAGGTGGGAATTAAGCGCCCACAAGAGACAATCCAAACAATGATCCCTAAAGTTTGTAGCCATTCCCCTCCTCCATCCACTTTCGATTTGAAATTGATTTGTCTAAAAAGGACAACCTAAAGGATATTGAGATTGCTTATAACTACATAATTTATTCCAATTCAATATCAACCCCAAAGTCACTAGATCTATCAAAAACTGAAATTACATAGAACTTAAAAATAGTGAATATAGAGAGCGTAAAGTAGACATAGAGAGGTACTAAAATTAGCAAAGAGGATAGTAGCAACTAGCAAGAGGTAGCAATTGGCATCTATGTTCAGTTAAACAACTTCTATTAAGTGATAGTAAACTCTAAGACCCTTTGTATAACTAGAGGACACTAGAAAGTGCCCAAAAAATTGAGAACAAACCAAATTTAGGTGCTTTAATAGGCTAATATTGCAAAAACAAGCAACAAGCAAAACTAAAGTGCTTTGGCAATAGAATCTAATCCCATGCATTGATTCTAAAATACAAGTCTAAAACAAAATGCTAGTTCTCCATTATCTACCCTACATTATAATGAAAGCAACTAGTTCAAATCAAACTGAAATACTACATTTTAAAGCCTCAAGCACTCAATATAGTTTCATATTTTTCTCTTTTGTTGGTGCCAACTACTCCTTCTATAGCTCAAATAGCACAAATCATACAACAATGGGCATGCAATGACCATAGTGCCTCAGAGGCTCAAGTCCAACTTCTACTTGCATATATGAACAAAGACTTCTTTGCTTCTAGACTAAGGCTTAGCAAAAAAAGGTATTGCTTCAACAACCATACAATAGAAAATATTGACAATTGTATTGTTGTAATGCAAGTGTGATTCTTGATTGGGGTCCATCATGACAACTTGTTGGAGATAGACAAGAGTTTGGGGCCAAAATATACAAGCACGTCTAAATAGTGGTCTTCTCAAATTCTACTTTCAACATCACCAACACTACAAGGCAAGTTTCCAATGCCACCCCGAAGGAACAACCAACATGTAAGACAAAGGATGCAAGACAAGCTCAACATTGACTGGGGGATGAACTCAACATCAATGGGACAACATGACAACAACACTAACACAAGGACAATACTAATATAAATACAAGTTTGCCATGGACTAGTTTTTCCAATAAAATTCTTAGTTTAGATATGGGAAGTTGGGGTTTGGGTTACTTGACTCCTTAATGCAACAACTATAGAATTGTAAGCAGGTTGCAAATGTGGGGTCAAGCATATTGGCAATGTAGACAAAGACAATGTAGCCTTTTCCTAACAGAATCCTTCCAAATAGATGTTTTTTTTATGTACTCCTCAAGAAGGTGCCTCCATTCTCTTCAATGTCAGGAGGGAGAGCTAGAGCTTGATCAACAAGAGATGCCCTTGACGACATATTCGATGCCACAACGGATTCCTAACTTTTGCCTTTAAAGCTAGAACAAATGGGATAAGGATGAGGACAATAAGGAGCACTACGGCTTTAGTACTCTAGGGCTTGCCACTTACTCCTTCCTTTACAAGGTCATGAAAGAAGAAATGTACTAACTTCATTGTCTTGGAAAATAAAACAATAGTTACTCTAAAAAAATCTATGCACACCAAACATTGTGCGACAAGCAACACAGTTGTGATGTTGAGAGCAACAACACAAACTTTGAGGGATTTGGAGATTCTTCTTGTAACAACGATGAGGGAAGTGATGACTATGAAGGAGACCAAAAATACTTCTACTATAGAAGTAAACAGTCAGATGATCAATAAGACCAAGACAAGGACTCTACGTACCAACAACAAGAGAAAGGAGATGAGGACAAAGACAAGCGTGCCTTAGGGGAAGTCACTACAAATGTCGTGTCTCCCCGCTCCAAAATCAACCTTCTTTCCCTACAAACCCTTACCATAATCATGCAAAAGACCACAAACCAAAGTTGTGGCAAGGGAAGAAGTGACCATCGAAGATGAAATAGTCGGACACAACGTTGATTTGCAAACAATGTTGGAGTTTTTGGACTAAAAATCCAACATCACAAGCATTAAGGAAGAAAGACAATGACCGGAAATACTTGACAAGTGGTAGCAGTGGTGACTAGCAAACCCTTTGTGGTAGCAACATTGTTAGGGCATGGTAGAAGGGATAGAAGTAGGTATACAATTAGAGGTGGCTGAGGTGCCCAATGTGGCCAAGGAAAGTTCAAGCCAATAGCGGAAGTGACTTTGGTAGAGGAAATAAGAGCAAGCTAAGCCCTGTCACTTGGATTCAAAGGTTTATGAATTTCCACCTCTATGTGAAAGTATTTAGTGGTCATTCCATGACTTCATTCAACAATGGGGCTAGGCCCCTTCTCTTCTTCAATTACTTGGTCAATTTTTGTCTATTCAAACATTGAGATGTATATGTTTAGAAACAAATAGATATGCAAGTGAGAAATTGAAGAGGATAAAGCATGGGATTGTAAATCTCACATGCAATGATGATTATGAGACATACACACGTGGTGGCATTGGGTGGAGATCAATGGACATGGCCAAATTGAAGGCATTCTTTGCAATATCTCTATGCATGGGCTTGAAGAAACCATTTTTCAATGTACGTATGTATTGGCAAAGGTCATAACCATTTCTTCATTACCACATAATATCCCAACTTCTATCATGGAACCGTTTTTTGCTTCTATCAAAGTGCCTTCACATTACCAATCCATCTTTTATATGTATAGATTGTGCATCATCAAGATATGACAAAGTGAATAAAATGAGGTGGTTGTGGAGTGAGATGAGTGATTGTTGCAAGGCCATAAGGAATAATGGGGAGAAAATCACCACTAATTTTGATCTTGTTACCAATCTATCAAACACCATTTGCATGCAACTTTTCAAATATATGTATATAAAAAAAATTCCTTAAAATTTTTTATGATTTGAGAAGGTTTTTCATAATCTTTCTAGAATTCTTGATAGACAAAGTTCCTTTGAACCACTAAAGGCTAGAAGGTGTTTTGGATGAAGAAAAGTCCAAAATTGCCAATTCTAGACACTTTGTCCAAAACCACTTTTTTTTTAATTCCAATCTCACCAAAGTGCATTAAACAAGTAAGGCAATGTGAGGAAATATTTTACAAGAAAATATGGACTTTGACTTACCCTAGATCAATTTGTAATGCAAGGAGGTTTAGTGAATCATTAATACAAAAGTCATTTTTTGATGATTTCTTGTGCAAAGAGGAATTTTTTTATTTGAAATCCAACAACGAAAAGTTAGAGACAAACATTTGGACTATGTGGAAAAATTTCAAGAAATTTGGCTTCACCAATTACAAGATAATAAGAATTGAAGTTAGAAAAAAATTATTTTTTCACAAAATTTCCCCAACATAGCTAACAAAGTTTGACTCCTCTTGAATGTGATTTGAGAGCTAAATTTTTTTGGACAATTGTATGCCATATATGTTAATAGTCTAGTTACATATATGTCAAATTTCAAAAGTCAATGAGGGTTTTAGCAAAAGGTGCCCCAAAGATGCCCAAATTAACTAGACTGAAAAAATTTAGGGCAACATAACTTTTGATTCAAGCACTTGATTGGAAAAAAATTATATTCCCACTAAGAGGACACATATATGTTCTCACTTTGCGTCAGAATTTTGTAAACATCTGACAAAAATTAACTTTGTAGGAACCTACTTGGATTTTCAATTATTTGTTTAACAAATAGTTGGGACTTAGGAAGTATGTGCTCCATTTAGATTAGTCAAATCTATTATTATAACACATCTAAATAAACACATACTTCCTAAGTCTCAACTAAGTTAAACCTTAAACAATGCCGAGGACATTTTTTGTCCAATGGATGACAAAGAATTTTCCTAAGTAGGCCAGAAGTGCAATTGTTTAACCTTGGAATTTTATGGAAAAAGGAGAGATCTTGCATAGTAGTTTGACCTCCAATGAATATTTTTGGTGTTTTTAAAATATACTCCGTATGATGTAACATGGTTCCAAAAGAGATGATTTCCACAGTCATTAGTCCGTCCTTTACTATCGTGAATTCTATGACCCTCATTACTGTGCGACAACAGTGAAAAAGGTGGTCGGTAAACTCATAGTGCTCTACACTAAATAGTGAAATTAGGTTGCCTTAACAATTAGGTTGCCTTACCCCAAGGAAGTTACTTTACAAGTCATAAAAGTCAACAAATACTTGTACAAATATTTTCATTTGTACACTTAGAAGTTCATGAGTCCCAATTACAACAATACTTAATTCAAAAGTAGTGCATTCTTGTACGAAAATTGTAAATATTTATTTAGTGTCAAATGTCAAGAAATTAGTGTGGGGCAACCTAATTTCACTATTTAGTGTAGAATCCTACGGTTCTCCGTATAACTCGATAGAACGTAGCCTATGTGCGCGGTATATTCAAGGAAGCCCATTTTGCCAGGAAGAGTCTCTATTTTAGCTGTGTTGCAATTCTCACGCAGCAGTCTGCCATCGCAGATTTGCTATTCTAGGAGCGCATCCCAATGCACGCTCGCAGCTTCGTAGCCGATTGAACAATTGGGCGGAATTGAAGCAAGGTATACACCTCTCTTGCGTGTTACACTTTTTTTGTTAATGTTTTCGATGAAAGAATTTGCACTATCCTAGTGAGTTCTGAGCTCGTGAATGTTATTTTGTAGAATGGTTTTGTCGGAGATAAGGTTATGTAATTGCAATTGATTGTTTTGATTCAGAAGGGAATTGTTGTAGTTTGAGTAGTATGGAAGGGAACAAATTCTTAATAGAAGAGTCGGTGATTACTTCGCAGTTCGTACTCAACCCTAATTTGAAACGAGTTTGTGGTGGGAAATTCGGGATAGTGTTGATCGATTGATGCTCACCTTTTTTTCCTGGTTTTAAGTACATAGTGGAACTGAGCTTGTGTTCTTGAAAGTTGTCCGTGAATCTCAGCTTGGATTCATGCATTTGGGATGATGCGCTGCTGCTGTCATTCCATATGATGAATCCCGGTCCTATTGCCGCGATTAGCTTAGAAAAGTCGGAGAAGAACAAAAGCAAGAGCTTCTTAGATTTCATGTAATTTTAGAGTACACACGATCTCGTGTAGTTTGATGACCTCCGGGTTTTTTTAGGATTAGCATAGGGTTTAGGGTTAGATGGGATTGCATCTTAGGTTTTAGTTTGTCCGACTAGAGGAGCGTCTTTCGAACCGCTTCGAGGTGCAGAGAGTTTTGGAAACGATTCGATTAACATGAATGGACTGTCGACATTCGTAAAGCTTGGCGGAGATAACGACGTTCTTGTTTGTTGCTTGGGGTTTTCGTATTGGGGTTGGATAGTTGTTGGGGAATTGAGGCTGGCCTATTGAGTTGGAATTCTGAAGACTGAAATGTATGAGGATTGATTTAGGGGCAGTGAGGTTTGGTGATGATTGAATGGACTTTAGACATTCATTAAGATTGTGGGTAATAACAGAATTCTTGTTCGTTGCAGGGTTTTCGTCATTTGGGTCGAATATTGCTGGATGCAGAGTTTGGCCATGAAATTGAGGCTGGTCTATTGAGCTGGAGCTCAGAATAATGGGATCGACTAGGGTTGGATGTTGGTCGAGGACTAAGACGATCATGATGCGCTAGGCCGTGAAATTAACGTTGGCCTTTCGAGTTGGAACTCAATAGGCGAGTGAAATGTGGACTCTCCTTACGCCGAGGTAACGAATATTCAGTCCAGTTAGTCATTATTACCTTCTTTAATTGCTTGCTGTGTTTAATTGCAAATTTCTTTAGTCCGACCTTGTAGCTGTGAATTTTTTTCCGACTTTTCCATTGCTTGGGGCTCTTGCTGAGACAATGCCTTGTCGTGACTTTTGCAGTTTATAAAGTAGCAAGTTGGAGCCTGCCAAGTGCTCAGGTGTTCACAGGCATAGTCCGTGATTTAGCCACTTTGATTGCAAGTCGGTTTGGAGTAATGGCCTCTACATCTCTGAAAGGCACGACAAAGAAGAAGAAGAAGAGCGATGCTTTGCAAAGGATCCACATGCTGCTGCAGGTGATTCAGAAGTCTGAGTCCGTCGCAGCGAACAATCAACATGCCTCCTTACAAGATGCCATAGTTACGAACCAGGCGTCTGGGATACTGCCGTCAGGCGAAATTGAGGCGGCGTGGATCTCCGGCGTACATTCAAGCACAGAGACGGTGGAAAGTGCAGTGACATGCCGAGATTCATGTGAACACCATCTGGAGTGGATGGATCCGTTCTTGTGGAGCACGTTACCGCGCGATTTATTAGAGCTTGTTTTTGCAAGACTATCCATCGTCAAGATCATTGACCTTTGTGTGCTCTCCATGCAGTGGTCCAATATGTCAAAATCTCACAATTTCAGGAAAGTTTTCTCCGAGAGGTATCCAAAGCTTTTCGAACATGTGGGGCGGTGTGAGGCCGGTGAAATACTTGACGAAGTTGTTTATGAAGTCAGATTTAACGATCGGACTTTCCGAGCATTTGGTTTTACCAGACCCTTCCCATTTGTGCGACCATTTGGTTTGTGCAGGGTTAATGACACCAAAGGGTATGGTATCCCATGGAAAGAATCTGATAGAGGGCTACTTTGTTTCATTCCTCGGCAGAAATTTTCGACTGTTCCTATTCTGGTTGGTAATCCGACAAACGATGAGTGGAAAGCCTTGCCTTGCATATCTTTTGTAAACAAGACGACGAATGAGGACCCCGCCATTGTGCAGCTTGTGATAAACGAGGATACAATATGCTACCAAGTGATTGTGATGTTTTATAACTATAGCACAAAAGAGTATGCTGCATACTGCTTCGATTGCAGAACAGGTGAATGGAAGTGCGAGGAGTCTAGTCTATCTTACGGGGATGGGTGCAGCAGACTGATGATGACCTGCAGTGCGGGTGGTGATCAGTGTGATTTTGATCGCAGAACGAAAATGCTGTTTGACCTCGTTTACCGCTCTTCTCTTAAAGGTGCTGCTGCAAGAAGATCCGCAATGTTCAAAGAGCGCCTTTTTGTGCTCTATCACCAGGGGCCGAGTGATCGAAGCTTGTTTAGCCTAGAAACTATCATATGATCCGACTGTGGGCATGTCGAGCATTTTGAACAGAAACTGGTTACTGATAGATTCAACATCTCTATGCTCGCAGCGGATTCGATATTTTTCGCTGATAATTGTGGATACGGTGAGAAACAGCGTCAGCATATTGGACTTTACGACTCATCTGCAAGTGATTGGCGTAGCCTTTCAATGGGTGCTTGCATCCTACTCACGCATGATGAACACTGGAATGTGTCTACGTATGAACTGCGATGGGACATTTTGTTCCATGAGGAGATCAGTTCAGAGTGAAGCGCAGCGTGCAGGTGCTTCTGAAGCTTCAGTACCTTGGACTCTATGCCGACAATCCTTCTTGCAGCTTTCTGCGTGTATATACCAGGTTTTGTGAAGTTTTTGTACATCCAAGTAGACAAGATGTAATTTTGCAGCTCATAGGAGCTATTCTTTCTTGTACAGGATTGTAACTAAAGTTCGAGGGTTTCAGTGTTTTGTAGTTTTGCAGAATGACTATCATGGGAAACTTTGAAAAGGCCCATCTTGCTGATGGGAAGTTTGTTTTACTAGTCTTGTTTATTAATTATCTGTTTGATCAATGGTGGTCGCCAAATTCCGATTTGCAGGAGAGAATCTTGATTATCTTCTTCTGTAATTTTTTTTCTTTCTATTTTATCTACAATGGAGTTGGAATGCTTTGATGGAAATTAGTATTGCTGCTGGTTTGTTTATAAAAGATTATGCGATACGGATCTCTGAAAGGGCAGCGATAATTTAGCCCTGCGCTTTAAGGGTTTGTATTGACAAAGGAATCCAAAGAGAAAACTGGCAATGGACCGGATATTTGAGACCATATTTGAATGTGTTGAAATATAGACCAACTTAAACTTTCGTTCTACATCGACTCAAATGACACTAGGGCGCCAACCACACTAGGCTCAAAATGGACTGGGCAATGAATTTTCTGAAAATGGTGAATCTTTCAAGTTATTTGATTTTCAAAGTGGTAGCGATATTCTCATTCTCACTCTCACAAAGAACGATTAAACTCTTGGATCTGGAGAACCAAGAAAAACGTAGGTCCCCTCTGTGCACATGCAAATTAGTTGGAAATGGATTCCACTTGGTCTGTGCAATTATTGCAAGTTTGTGTCCAAGTCCGCACAGGTAATGGAGTTGGAATTCAAATTCAAGCGTGGCTCAATCTGGTTGAGTTTCAAGTAGATCCCCTGCATTCACCCCTGAGCGCCCAGAGCATGTTTACCAAAATCCAGACCCTTCTCAACTCATTCTAATCAAATTGTCACCCAAAACAAGATCCACATAAATTGACCATACCAATTGGTAGTGGAGACATGCTTGGAGTTGTTGGGGAAAGGACAAATGATTTCACCGTACCATTGAAAAGATTATAATAGTCAAACATGACAACCTTTCATTTTGGGGAGGCCATATTTGGGACACTGGGGAGCTCAGGGGTTTAATTTGAGGTCCTCCTACAAGTGGAGTTTGAATGACACTTTTGAGATTGCACACAATGAACGAGACCTTGAAGTGAAATGGGGATTCAAGAACCATTGTGGCTCATTCTCTTATCCAAGTGAGTTTGAAAACTCAATTTGAAATTGTAGAAAACTCACTTGTATTCATAAAAAGACACAAGCTGAGTTTGTTGCATGCAACCAAAATTTCCAATTGAACAATGCATGCTTGGAGGGACTAAAATTACACGAAGACTTTTGCCAGAAATGCTATTTAGAACATTTGTTGTTTCTTTAGTTTACAAAAAATACATTTTACCTACTCCACCATGATTGCTAGTGTGGCTCAAGCATAAAAAATGTTACAAGGGACTTCTAGGTCTAATTTTGACTATATAATTCAAATAGACTAAATAGGGCTTAGTGGATGCCTCAAATGTACTACAATTGATGGAGCCCCCAATCCACTTTTGCACTACATGAATATACATTCTTAGGCTAGTCCAAGAGGTATGTTTGTACAAGTTGCTATTGAAATGAATGCCCGTTATACATATTGAGCAGTATAAACCAGTGCACATACCTTAAAGGTGATTGCAAGAAACACTTGTCAATTTTGTTGTGTTTTGCTGATTTTTGGGGAATACTTTCAAATTAGAAAAATAATTTTTTTTAAATGAAAAAAAAATATGACGAATGTAACCTTTAAGATGAAGGTACCCATGTAAGGAGTTGCATAGAAAAATTCTCTAAGTAGGAGAACTAGAGAAGTGCTAAGTCTCAAGAAAATACATATTTTGATGTTTTAATTAAGGAAAAATAGTAAAATTAAGTAAATACAAAAAATAAAAACTGGCCATTTGCAATAACCCTATGGAGATGGTCATTCACCAAAAAAAACACCAAAATAATATTTTGTATGTTTCAAAATGCAAATAGAAAGAAGATCACTTTGTAGACTTTCACACCATAAAAAAATTAACTATTTTTAAAATTCCTTCCTTAAAGAGATACAAGTCTACTAAAAGACCATCTCATCCGAATTTCAATGTTCTAAATAGTACTGAAAACCTCCAAATTGGCAATTGTGACATTGAATTGGGGTCTATTTTTTGGATAGTAAATTATTTTTGAAAATTATGAAAAAAAATAAAATAGGGAAGGTATATGATAGTCATGATTACCTTCTTTATAAATCTTGAGTCATTTAGAGCCAAAATACAAAAATTATGGGCAAAAAACAAATCAACACACACCATGTGACACAAAATAGGACCAATTAGTGTTCCTTGCAATCACACTTAATTATCAATAGACTTGGGGACAAGGGAACAATTCGAATCAAATCCACGTAAGCTTAATATATTACATATGATGATTGGATTTGAATTAACTTAGTAAGGACACTAAGGACTAAAAGTTTTCAATAAATGACTTTCAAGAAAACTATAGAAATGAAGAATGCACCTATTCATCTTAGAATCTGACGAATTTTAGCTGACTCCTTTGGTGATAGAGTCACGTCCTTCTTGGGCTAATCTGAAAAGGCATGTTCTAGTAGAGGTGTATTCATCAAGTTGGCTTGACAAGAGGCGCCCTTTCTAGATTCATCAAACTGTCTACAATGATGTAATGTGCATCTGAAAAGCAACTGCTAACTACAACTTCTTTAGCTGAACTGCAGTTCATTACTTGGATCAGAGTTTCAAAGACGTACGAATTTTAACCGTGTGCATATTCCTCGTCCCAATTCCAAACCCTCGATCAAGTCGTATTGAATCAAGCTAGCGTCAACTCTGGTAGCAATTGAATGCATTGAGCCTCAACACGAATTACATTACACTTCAGTATTAAGTTAGTGTCTTCTATACAAAAAGTCGGATGTAACTTAGTTGCTCAGCTCTTAGATCACACTACTGGACGTCCTAAGTTAGGTGCTTTAATTTATGTAAATCAGACACTATTAGAGCTGAGGAACCAGTGATTCTTCATGGTTTCTGATTAAAAAAACATTCATAGCAACGGTTGCCTGAGATTCGGAGGACCTGGGGACTCGAGAGAAAATGCTCTGAACGGCTTCCTAAGTTACTTGATGATAAGGTATCGAGCTGCAATACGTTTAAGACTCCCATTGGGCTTCGAAGCGCTCCAACACTGATCCCCAAATTAGAAAGCGGTGCCATTGCTAAGAGTCCACGTGCCTAAGAAATCGCAAGTTAAGTTCGATAATAAAAACTGGGAAAACTGCTGCGAAAAGGCTCAACTGGTCCGTCTGTAACTTATAGAAGTCTGACACGTAAACTGCCAGGCTCTTAGCGCCTAATCTATTTTCACATGCACCTACAATTTATAGAATCGAGATTCATGATGCATGTGTGATGATCCACAGAAGCTACAGAATCTTGTTGGGAGCTACAATCAAGCCTCCTTATTGTGACCTTCTCTAAAATGTCATTCTAGAATGCCTTGCATTGGTTGCGTACTTGTAACACTGTCATCGACTAAGGTAACCTCTAAATGTTTTCAACTATGTTTTCACCAAAAACGCTTCAAAACTGTCATTTCGAGAACAAGTACTAAATTTTAAGAAAAAATATTTTTTGACACATGTAACCGTAAGATCTTGTACTCAACTTATTTGAGAAGATGTGGAAAATATTTCAGAAATTTCCACCGCATAGATTGTAAGATATTAGTGTTGAATTAGCAAAAAATCCTTTTTCTGAACTTGTGAAAAAACAGACAATTGCACTTCACAAAACCACATTTGTCTGAAAAAAATTCCAAAATGGTGGTTACTCTTTGGATTCATTCTTCAAAGGCAAGTTGGCTACATGCTTGAAAAAATTCAGATCATTTGAAATTGTACAACATGTAGGAAAAAAAATAAGTATAAAAAAGTAGAGAATGATTCAAAATACTAAATTGTAAAGAATTTTGTTATAGAATTGAAAAATTCCAATCCCAATGGTTGTAATGTTGTAATAAATAATCTACATCCCATGATTTTATTTTTTTCAAAAAATATTGAAAATCGAATTAAATAAAGGACTTCAAAGTTTATTTTAGAGTAGAGAATCCAAAATTGCCGCAAACTAAAACTCCTCATAACTTTCATCTCATAAATCAAAATGGAATGATTCAAAGCTTTTCATGTACATATAAATCTAGAAAATCAATTTCAAATTTTTATTTTTTTTAAAAGTATTTATTTTTTAAAATTTTGGGTTGCCCGAAGATCAATGAAGATTGCATATTGTGCAATAACTTTTTAACTATGTAGTCAAAAGTTATAAAAACATTTGGGCCTTAAAGATACTCCTCAAACACATGTTGTGTGAAAATTTTGAAGAAAAAAAGGAAAAATTTGATTCGAAGTGAACTACCCAAAATCGCTATGTTGCCAAAAAATGCAATTTGGGTATTTAGGAATTAACCCTAGAAAGACAGGCTCATCACCATAGAAATCATCTTTTTTGGTATGGTGTGAATCATTTACTTAAGAGTGATTGCAAGAAATTGACTTTTCCTTTTTTTGTCCCCTTGGTCTTAGACATGTGATTTTTTGCTCATAACTTTTGAATCATAAGTGAGATTTATATGAAACTTGAAATGAAGGTACATGTGGTAGTTTTAGACATTGAGTATTTTTTTTCATTTTTTGAATATTATTTTATTATTTTTAAAAATAGACCCCAGTTGGATGTCTACCTTGGCCATTGGAGAGGGAAGGTATCAATGAAACCTCCCAAGGCCAAGTCCAAAGTCCTAACCCATACCAATATGATGGTTGAGATTTTGTTCAAATTTTGATTTTTTATGAACTGATATTTGATGGGTATTCATTTCTAGCCTGGAACCCAACTTTCTTTAAAAGTCCATCGCCGAGTACATTCAATTTTTTGTCATCTAGGTAGTTTGAGGGCAATGGCCTTTAGAATTGGCATTCTTGTGTGAAGGGTTGAGAAGCCAAATTCTTGGATTTTAAAATGTGATTAGTGGAAACCTAAGGCCAAGTCCAAAGCTTTAGTATGAAGTGTCCCTAGGACACCTAATCTTCTTCTTAGACACCTAACATATGCCATATCCTAAAAGCAAAGAATTGAAGTGTTTTAGGCACTTAATCTCTAAGGGTAAAATACCATAAGGTAGTCTACTCTAAAAGTAACTACGCTCTAAAAGCGATCATGACACATGAGTACATCTTTCTTTCTCGAATGTACCAATAGTGTACATTTCAAGAGGTGGTTGCTTTTAGTGACCATTTCTTTTCAACTTCAAAAATTATAACTAATTCCACAAAGGTCCAAAAAATATGAAACAACTTGGATTAGATGACAATTCCATCTTTCCTTAGCTCCCTACAAAAAATTTATTGAAAATTGTCTCAAGGAGTTTAGATTTCCCAAAAATGCAATGCTCTTCAATGGTTGCTTTAAGAGTAAATGACCTTATTGGTAGGGACTTTATCAATTACAATTTAACATGTTTTCATGGATTATTTTCTATTAAATCTAATAATAAAATGTAGAAGCAAAAAAAAGAAAACTCTAACACCAAAGTGACAACTTAGGGGCTCACACTAGGCTCTTTAAATTGCTTCTATAAAAGGATCTAGAATAATTGATGTAAAATTTGAGAGTTGATATGCAAAAGTTCATTACTCATCTCCATATGGTGTCCAAACAAAATGGGAATCTGTGGCGAAAAAAATTCAACCCTAAAATGAATGAACAAAGAAAGTGCAATGAAGCAAACAGAAGAATTGTAAACAAATGAGAAGCTATAATTTTCAATTAGTAGAAGTATGGTTAGAAATGTTCCGTTTCTAATGTTCTATTTTCAATTAGTGAAGGGCACTTTATAGATCCATGTTTCATGCCATTTAAATAAAAGAGAATCACTTCTAGTAGACATCATGGCTCATTCATAAAACTATACCATGTGATTACTACACCACCCATCACTACAAGAGAAAGGGGTGTTTTAAATGAGTTTTTAAGTATAGACCTAAACATATGATTATAAGTAATGACCTTTTAGGAGATTTTCAATAAAAAATTTACTAGAAATACACTATGCAACTTCTTGCATAAATTGCAAATTTCATTCTTCTTTCACTAGAAATTCAACCATTGCACCAATTGTTGTATAACCTTCCACGTTATTATTGATTGTAATACTTGCGAAGGACACTTTATAAATCCATTTTGTCTAAGTAGAGCCAAGACATATACAAGTATAACGTCTCTTAGTGCATGGTGCCAAGACTATGCACTAAGAGAGATTTATGTATTTAGAGAGGCTACAATAGCTTTCCATCTTGACTCACGCACAAGCCCACCTACTCTTTGCAATTCTCTTATTACATATATGCACTAAGAGAGGTTATACCGGTAGTTTGGAATACTTGTGTCAACAAATGGGTGTTCCCTCCGTGAAAGCAAAGAGAACAGTGTTCACAGGACTGGACAAGTCTTGAAAGATTTACATCAAATTCTTATTCGCCAGCCAAAATGCGAGAATACCAGCGTTAAATTTGAATTTCTAGCACTCTTGACAGTGATTTCAATGAGGTAATAATGACACAACCGGAGGTTATAATGAAAATCAAAATGGCCTAAGTTAGCTTGTGCCTGCGTCAAGAAGCAGATTCATCAGTATACAGGTACCTCTTCCTTCCGGGTCTCAAAATAGCAACCATGGCGTAGTTTGAATCTGCGACAAGTATGTTACAATCAATAATAAGGTGGAAAGTGTATACGATGTTTCAGAATGATATTTTGGAGAGGCATCCTAACCACTGCATATACAGTAACTTATATGCTGTTGAAATGTGTGAGAAACATGCTACAAGAGTACTACGCAGGAATAGAAGGAGATTCCAGAAAGTCATTTTACAGAAAGTACTATTAAAGAGGCTAAAGTCTTATAGCAAGTGGTGCCCTTTATTCGCCGCTTGAACTAGCACGGCAATATTCGAATAATCAAGCACAGACACAAGCAGCTTTCACAATTACACGCAACCTCTGATGTCTCTAGGGTTGTCGGAACTCCGAAAGAACGTTCACTTGTGAGTCCCGGTCTCGAACTCAATACTGTTTTGAGGCATTTCTTTTAACGTTCTTCATCACGCCTAATTAAGTACACAATCTTATAACGGAGTGTGCAAAGAGAGCAATCTGGATCACTGAGAAGAAACTAAAATAATTATTCAGAGAACAAAATATTTGCACTCTTGGACAAACCCCTCGAAGTATGTCGAGACATCAGCAGCTACTCACTGGGCTTTGTCCATCAACACTTCTCCAGGTCCATCAAAGTCCAATTATCAGTACTCTTTTCATTCCAACTTCAACAAAACCAGCATTTCACTCTTGTATCCAGCAGCATGTTGGTCAGTCACCCCAAATGGCTGTGTAAAATGTTTGAAAGATGAAATCTAATCATTTGAAGAGAGTTGAAAATACAAGTGAATTGATCTTGCAATTGGTAAGGTTTCTTATTCTACAATTTTAGAAGGGTGTACTTTAACATGTTTATTAAAGGATCCTATGGTTGGATTTGTTAATGAATAAATATTGATGAAGATTTTAGCCTTGCTTTGGATTTGAGTACTTTGAAGTAGTTTCAGGCCACAAAACATTGAAAACCTTTAGGGGTTAAATTTGCAATAGTCCAAAACTTTGGCACCTTTCAAAATGCACATCTTAAAACACAAATCCATACATGTCCTAGATACTTATGCGTGTCACAATATTTGGCTCCAGAATCTTGATAATTTCACGAAATTGACCATCTCGTCACAAAATATTTACATCAAAACCCGTTTCAAAATTAAGGAGGAACATGAGTTTTTCAAGAGACAGCCTGCTGTCATGTTGATCTCAATATTGATAGCTTCTCCTGCATTCTCCGAATGAATGATTTAGTGGATGAAATCATGACAGTAGGGTCATGGCACTTTGCAATTAGTTTTATAGGTCTACCTGAGAGCAAGCCTGCCTCAAATCAAGGCACCACTTTTCGTGACTAATGTTGATGATAGTAAGCTTACTATCATCCATTATTAAACCTTCTAAGCTAAATGATCTGCAATCTTTCGTTTTATTTTATTTTTCTTGAAACTGATGCAAGGGCACCCTTTGTCATGTTGAAAATAGGCACCACGAGCTTCCGCTTCAGTACAATAAAATTAAGATCCATCAAGTGGACATTCACTTTACGGACTCAACTTGCAACCGAAATCTTATACCAAAGCTTGGGACTCACATTCAACACTCAGACCTCTTTAATACTAGTATGGCCTTGCCTTCTCTAAATTGACTATCTGAAATCCGAATCCTGCGCACTTTATCGAACTATCATTGTGGATCTGTAGCTCCCTTGTCACTCATTCAAACTGTGGCAGCTAGAATTAATATGGGACTACGGCAAACAAATTAATTTCAGAGGTCGTGGTGTACGTAAAGACAGAGCAGCTGCTCCACAACATAAGGTAAGCATGGTCACTCTGGAGTCTATCACAGTAAACTCATGAAGGTTTAGCACCGTTAAACTAAATACAACGTAACTGTGACTCGTAGGGAAATTTTAAGGTTCAGCTCGACTGAGAAGCGTTAAAATTTTATTAAATTTCATTTTAACAATTGAAGGGAATTCTCATGAAATTGTTACATCGGTATGTAAAATGGCAAAGTATGGTATAATTGCACTAAATATCGTCTTTGACATCGGCGCGATTCCGGCACCAAAAATAGTGACACAGAACTCTAAATACTAGGATAGGACTGATATAGATTAGGCTGCTCATCCTGAAAGAGCCAAATTTAAGTTAAATTGACACAAAATTCATTATCCATCCCAGACGTACAACAAGGGAATAATCGCTGTACATCTTTTATTTGGCAATCAGAAACCTGCCAAGTTTACTTATGATGATAAATGCTTAACAAAGTAGATCTCTGAAGTCGGAACAGCCAAATGAGCATCTTTAGTTAAAGCAAGGTACATCCATTTTCGTAGCTTAATTATGGTACTTGAACATTGAAAGCAAAGGCTCCCAAACCATGTTCCAAACCATCGAAAGCAGTGCTCTCAAATGAGAACTTCAAGCCCTTGCTTTTCGTTACCATCCTGTACAATGATCGAAAAGCTCTAATAAGTTGAGAAACGACATCCAATATATATACAAACGAATGATTGAGTTGTGTGACTTTTCATGACCCCGTTAATTGTATTTTTGAGTCGGGTAACAGTACATCGTAGTTGGGGTCCAGATCGACAGGAGAGTGTTCCGAACTTCCTAGCTTTTGCCATCATATATGCAAGGTTAAATATTGTTTTGGCCAATCGACAGAATTAATGATGATCCACTCACACCAATTTCAGAACTTAAAGTGTCAGAGCAGTATGAATTCAATTAAACTGGGTGTGCCAGCCGTATATAATGACCTGCACCAAGCTACTCGTCTGACGGTGAGGCTAAGTGGGCTGAGATCTGATCGATGTCGATGCAATTTACTATCGATCGAGCTCGTACACCGATTAACTGGAAACATGAAATTCACTTTATCAAGCTTCCAGGAGTTGATAGTCACTACGAAAGAGTGAACAAGTTTCAAATCGATGCAAAAAACTGAGCACAGACTCACGCAATTGAGTTACTGAACTTGCAACACTAAAATTGCAGTTTGCAGTTTGCAGTCTCGAACTCGAACGGTGGTTTCGACTTCAACATTGGGAGATCATATTTTCATCGTTGTGAATTCAAGTAGTATTCTTCACCTGCAAGAATGTTATAAACCTTGTCGCCTTCAAAAACTTTGAAACTTGAAATTTTGCAGTACTAAACTTAGTTGCAGACGTAGAGACTTCATGTGAAGCATTGCAGTTACATCAAAATTGTAACTTGCTTATTGCAATCATTAAAGAGTAGTTGTTTTTCAGACACACTAAAGTTGATCATGAAGATGGTAAGTTGTTTATTGCAATCATTCATTAAAGGAGTGATTTCAAGACACACGAGTCAATAACAAAGGTGGAGCAGTATCAAAAGATTACCTACATACCGACTATGCACAGACTCGGTTCTTTTCTAACGCAATATGCAGAGACTTGGTTCCTTTTCCACGCAATATTCCGACAATGCAAAGATTTGGTTCTTTTTCCACGCAATATGCAGAGACTTGGTTCCTTTTCCACTCAATATTCGGACAATGCAAAGACTTGGTTCTTTTTCCAGGTAAAGTGGAATCAGATTTCATCCAGATTGTTTGTAAAGAGTAGTTGTTTTTCAAATGCAAGCACTTAGACAAATTCAGAACATACTTATCAACTCCAAGCTAGTAAACTCTCAAGATTTTGTACAGACTATCGATTCAAGGTCAACGTGCAAAACTAATAGTACTTTGCAATCGTGTTGCAAAGTTTGATTTTGCAATAATCACAATATCAACTAGCAAAGATAAACAATAAGTTATACTCTACAACTATGAAGATCAACAAGAACAATCCATTAACTTCACAACGAAAGAAAATGGTTAAACTTTTACCCAAACATTAGACTAAAGTTCAAAGATCAGTATTTCTATGAAGAGATTCAAAGAACTCACAGATTACTTGTGTAAGTTGAATGATACACTTTTCACAAAAACTTAAATCTCAATCTTTGTCAATACCTGCAACAAAAACGCACTCTCGAATCTTCATAGCATAATTTTTCAGATAAAGAGCAACTGTTTTTCAGACGCAGCCACCAGACACTGTCAACTTTAACCTCCACTGATAACAACTGTTTTCTCGAAAGTCAGCGTTCTAAAGTCAGCGCCGCCAAAAGTCAAAGTAAAAGCTGCAGATATGCAGGAAGAAGCAGCAAGAGACAAGAATACGGCCCAGGCTGATCCACTTCACAATAATTATTTCAAGTGAATGCCGCTTTAATCTTTTCATTTTTCTCTCTCCGATATTGTCCTTTCCGAGCCCGGCGTGTTAGAGGGATATTTTGATTGAGCTCCACCAACCGTGAGTCCGTGACCTGTTATTTTACTGACAAGTTGGACGCTTTATAGCCTGATTCTCCGCTGCCTGGCTGGTCACAGCCTCTCCTTCATTTCCTGCTTTTCAAAATTAATAATAAAGAAAGAGGCCCAAGATGGCTTTTGTCAGATTGATACGATCCAATTTGAAGATTCCGATTTCCGAAGTCCGCCGCTGACAATGTCCGCAGCAATTAGCTTGCCAGCCTATTGCTCACCGTACTTCCGAGTATTCTGCCGTTTCTGCTCCTATCTGCGGCCTGCGAGGATGTCCTTCTCCCGAAGCACTGTAGCCTGTGCCACTAAAGTTGTGGACCATTTCTTAAAAAATCATATAATTTCTGTCTTGACATGTTTGGACATTCTGTTCACGCAGTGACTTTAGGACATCCTGATTCCTGAATGCACTCGATCCGGAACAGCGTTCGCGAAATTTTTAGAGTTTTACCGGCTAGTTGTTGTTGTTTTTGTGGGGTGGGTGGGTTGTCACAAATGAAACGGAGTTTCATTGCAATAGAATATATTACAAAGCCTGCCAGCCACAGGTGGCCTGGCAGGAGAGACACAAGTAACTTACAACACACCCGCCACAACAGCGTTCGGGAAACTTCTTGAGTTTAACCGGCTAATTTCCTTCAGTTCCCAAATTGAACCAGTTTTTCAAGCATGAAGTCTGGTTATTTTTTCTATTTGTTTTTACTAGAAATAGATTTTTTCAGCTATGGCTAGTTTCCGTTAATCCCCATATTGAACCAGGTTTTTTTTTCCACAAGCATGTTAAAAACACACTGCGAGGCTTTTCTGTTTGATAAACAATTTGTCACCGCCACGTATCAAAACCGCAACCATGCCATTTGAATTAGGTTTTCAAGTACCAAGGGGGGTCCTTTCTCTATTTTTTTTAACTCACCAAAAGAATTACACATTTTTTAATTGTGTTTTTTCCAATGTTTTCAAATTGCAATCAGATTCTTTCCCAATTCCACTGGCTAATAATGAACTAATGGGTGTTCCTCTCTAAACCTTGCTCAAGAATTGCCTTGCCAAGTATATTTTTACTACTTTGTAATTTGAGCTTGAAATTTCTATCATTGGAAATGCTCCCAAAAGTTCATTGAATTGGTACAAGAAAATTCAAATTTAGATAGTGGACAAAGAAAGTAAACCACCTCAAAAGCTAGCAAAATGACAAAAAAATTACAGTGGTCTTGGCAAATCATAGATACCAATGCATGTTTCTTTCTAATTTGCACCTGGTCAAATTCCTACTAGTTTGGGACCAATCTTCATTAACTATAATTAAATAAAATGATACTTTTGTCATTTTATTTTATTTTGACTCACATAAAAGAAAATTGACTTGATGCAAGTATGACACCATACCCTACATGAAGGTCAAATTCTACATAAAGTATGTAACTTTTGTATATTTAAAAAATGCCACATGACATCTAGTGATTAGTGCAAGATGATGAGAACTTGTCAAAATCTAGCGTGGAAATTTTGGCACCTCTATGCCAAATCTGACCTTCACGTAGGGGCACAAATTGAAACACTCATGTCATTTCAATTGCCGTCTATGATATTCAAAGCATCCAATTTGGAGGCATGTGGTTCACCTCTTGGGGATGTTAAATTCCTAAAACATCCATGTGTGAAAAAATGGCAAATACTAACGAAAAATGCCTAAAATCAATATAATTTTTTAAAAGGCAAATAATGGATTTTATTTTTTTTAATTTGTAATTGTAGGACCTTATTCTTGACTAGTATTAGGGTCACATGTAATTGGGGGGGGGAGGGGGGGGGGCAAGGAAAATGTTTGTGTGAACAAAACCTCCAAAATGAAGTAAAATGTTCTTTTCAAGCTTAAATGAGCTTTGGACAATATTGCTTCATTAGACTTTTGAGCCCCATAATTCACATTTGGTTTGAGACTTCACATTTGTTTAGAGCTTCAAGTTATAAAATGAAATATGCAAAATTTCAAAGCAAAGTGATGTTGTGTAGGGGCCTTAAACATAAAAATTGTATAACCTTTATCTAAACCGTTGGAGCTTCCTAAAAATTAGATTATTTGGAAGTTTGTTGTTTTTCTCTAGCATAGACAAAAATAAAAAATCTAATACTTCATTTTAGATGACCAAATTTCTCAAAATTTGTTTCAATTTGTAAAGAGCTTTAGGAATTAGGTCTCTGTTGATGCTTACAAGTCAAATAAACCATGCCTTTTGTAACTTAATACATGAAGATTTATGTGTCAAAAATTGGTAAGTAATTTCATAATTTTCAAAAATTTAAATTAGGAAAAGGATTCTAAATCAATTTTTATACATATTTTAGAATTTTCAAGTGTTGCATAGCATTATTAACTGATACTAGGATTACATAATAAAAAATTGAGTGTTTGAGGGTCAAAGTATATGTAAGAATATAGCTTGCAAAGTCAAGCAAAAGGTATTTTCAAGATAGATTGGTCTTTCAACAACAATAGAAGAAGAATGAGACATTGAGTGGGCTTTAAAAATGTACCAATATGGAAAACAATTGTTGAATTAAAAAAATTCAAAACTTAAAAAAAATCACAATCCAATCTAGACAACAGTTGTTCAAGTTGGAATTTATTTTATTTTTGCAAAAAAAGATAATTTTTTATTAAATAACCTATTGTTTATAGTTTTTGAATGGAAGGGGTCTTCTCTAGGCCCATTCTTTTTCTAATGTGTAGCTTCACAAGGCTTTTGAACCTTACAAGTGAAATTTCTGTTGCATGCAAGATTTAGGGACTTCAAATTTGGATAAAGTTTGTATTTACTAGTTAGGAAGAGGAATGCAAATTTTTAAAGCAAAATGATCAACTTCCTCACCCAAGTTTGGACCCAAAACAAAAAAATCACATAGTGTATTTTTCAATTGTTCAATGTTTGTAAAAAGTTAAATTCCCTAGAATTTTGATTGTTTTGTTAATCTCAAAATAAAATTGAGAGAAAAATATTTGATAATTCATTGTAGGTGCCCACAATTGTCCAAAACTATTTTGGTTTGTACAAAGTTTGAAGGGGTGACTTAGCAATTTAAAGGTCTCTTTATAGTTTACACCACAGTTCAAGAAATTATGGATAAAACCTTTCAAAGGCTTATCTATGAAGGGTTGTCCTTTAGAGGTAGTATAAATTAAGAAGGCATCAAAGTGTCCAACCTATAGTTTTAATACATTTTTCAAATTAAGAAGCTTGTACTATGAATTATTTTTAACCCTTGAAAGGCCCTTGGGGTCCCTCTATACAACCTGTATTTAGCTTTATAATTCTTCAATTGTGGTTTAATAGATGAGTTATGATACATTTTTATTTATATACTATCATAATCATCAATTTTCTTTTTATTCAAAAGTGTTTGGTCAATGTTTCCCTAATCAAATACCACCAAATACATAATGTACTATATGGTTGCAAAGGGCTTTTAGGCCCTTCTAGGGTTAAATGATTGACTATAAACCTTTTTGCCCAAGGATCCTCTAAAATGGCAGTCAAGAACAATTCTCTACATGGGCTTCATTACAATTCCAAAAGACTCAAAATTGTGTTTTTTTTGCCACAAAGGAGAAAAGTGTTGTCCATATCATTAACTACTTTGGCTTTAGAGTTTTGAGTACTAGATAACATTCCTTGAGCTTCTCAACTTAACTTTGAAGCTCTCATAGGTTGAAAAGTTGTTTTCCATGACTTTTGGTCTCTAGTGTAAAGATGCCCTAAATTGAATAAAAAAATATTACAAAGCATTTTTCTCTATGTTACCAAGTAGATTATTTTCATGCATTAAAAACACAATGATACCCTACTACCATTATTGAATGATATCATGCTAACTTAAGGTAGAATCTTTTAATTGTGACAAATTTCTATAACCTATCCTTACAATTTTCCCCCTAAAATATAACAAGCTTTCTTCATAAAAGTTTAGGCTTAATTTGGGGCTCATCTATTTCCAACACTTTGAAATTTATTGTTCATTCATTATCTGAAAAATGTATGTGAAAAAAATGAATTTTCTATTAGACTCCCAACAAGACATCAACAAAAGTTTAGGTTATTTGATAATAGGAACCATGCTCAAATGTTTATTCAAAGAAATTTTAGATATTGCTATTTAAACTTGTAAGAGTCCTTGGTAGGACATACATGTAAATTTGGAACTTTCGAGGCAAAATATGGATTTCTTTGTCCTTAATTTCTAATAGATTTGGCATCTAGTAGGTGTATTATGAATGCCTTCAAAAATTTATTAGGGGAGTTATATGAAAGGGATAAACAACATCTGAATATGCTGAAAAGGTATTATTTTGTCTACTCTTTAAAAATGTGACTAGAAGTAGTATGGTCACTTGATACTTCATGATATTGTGCAAGATTTGAATCAATTCAAGTAGGAATGGGAAGAAAAGAAAAGTTTGCAAAAATGTAGACCTAGATTCTTCTCATGCCATAATTTATTATGCCTAAAAAAATCCAAATCTACATTCTTTTTTGACTATAGACTCTTAGAGGCTAAATGGTTAAAAAACAAGTAATTTAATATATATCAATGAGAGTATTAGCGTGTTAGGGTGGACCCCTTGGATGGTTCTATCTCCAATCCCCACCAAAGTTCTCTAAATACTTAAAAAATAAATGATTAGTTTATTCAAAACAACAAAAAGAGAAGTAAATAATAATAAGATGTTTGCCAAACTTTATTGTTTAGTCTAAATGTCAATTGCTTGTCTAAGCACATTCTCAAGATGTAGTGTTTTTGAGGGGTTAGTGAGAGCAAGTTTAGTCATGATTTACATATTGTACAGGCATTTTTTTAAATGACTAATTTTTTCAAGCATGCCTAAAAGATATAATGGCTATGATTATGAGTTTTGAAGCTCCAAAATTTAGGGATCATATTAATATCCAATGTACTTGTATTCGTACATCCATATTTGCACATATGTATCCATATGGAATGTAGTTGGCATTTTTTATTTCAATATTTGGACTTTATCACTATAAGAAACCTATGTTTCATGTGACGTGCTTCAATTTTTTGTGACAAATTTTTTTGGGTGTCCTATGCAACAAACCCATGTTCTATGTCAAAAAAATGCCAAAGTAAAGTTTTTTTGACATAAAAACATAGGTTTGTTGCATTGAACATCCAAAAAAATCCGTCACAAAAATTGAGGCACGTCATATAAAACATGGGTTTCTCATAGTGTTTGTTACTAATTTCATACCAGTTGTTTTGAACCCATGCTAGGGGTTTGAAATCACATTGGGATTATGAAAAAATCAACTTTGAGTATCTTAAATTACAACTTCAAACTCTCAATTGAATAGGTAGCACTAATAGAAAACAACATTTCCGTCAACTAAATTTTGTTGACGGAAATGTTGTTTTCTACTAGTGATAGAGATCAAGTAAACAATGGAGGAATTGTGCAACAACACGCATAATCAAAGTAAGAGAAGAAGAATAGAATGAGGATGATAGTTGGGATCTAAGTTTGTAGAAGAGAAGGAGATGACTATGTGGAGTTAACCATTAAGTGAGGTTAATAGACTAATTTGACTCCATAATTAAAGTGTGATGGGACGTAGTTTTTTAAGTTATTTTGATTCCAACAACTATAGTTGACTATCTTAGATACTAGGAGTTCAATTAGATGCTTGGGAGAGTTTATTAAACCTAGGTCTTGGCATGATTTTGATTCTTAGTATTTATAAGAAGTCATTAGTTTTAGTAGAAGTCAACAAGAGCATCAAGGAAAATTTAGAATATTTAGAATTTAGTGCAAAATCATAACATAAATTCAAATAGAATAATAGAGAAAGTAGAGAGAGAATAGTAGGTGAGGAAGAATACACAAGAGTAGTTTAGAAATTCAAATTCCTTTTGCAACCTTTTTAATTAAGTGGTAGGGGAAGCAACCCATTTCTAACCACTTAAGCAAATACATGTATCTGCAAGGGAGTTTTTAACAATGGGAATTTTCCCCATGTGTGAAAATAGAGTTTATAAGATTTCCATAATTTTCAGATTTTTATTTCTCAAAAAAAAATTACTATGAATTTTTAGTTGAAGATTATGTTCCACCCCATATTAGTCATACATACCTTCCTATTTCTAACTAAGGGTTGGTTGCAATATTGTGAGTGTTGTAGCCAATCATAATGCACCACAACTATCTTGCGAAGTGTGCCACCATTAATCACATTAATCACCTCTTGATTGAAATTACTACACCTTACGCTACCATAATGGGGGAGTGATCAAGAATGGGTTGCCTCCCTTGAGCAAAAATATAACACAATCAACAATGATGGAGGGAGATGGATATTACAAGACAATTACAATTACAATCATGGTGCAAGAAAATGACACTATAGTATCTACAACATTAGATATATGTGCCTAAACTTTGATCATTTGAATTTTATTCTTTCTGTGAAAATAGAAAATAGAATTAGGAATTAAACATTTAAGTCAAAACTTAAGAAGTTCTTAGAGACCAACCTTGATTTCATATTAGAATACTTAATTTCTAAAGGTTTTCAAAAACATATTATACTCTAAAAAGCAAAAAAATGAAAGAAATTATATTTGGATAAAGTTTAGTAGTAAGAGTGGATGAAAAAGTAATAAAATAATCCAAGTAAAGTTAAAATGGAATATTGAAATCTAAATTCAATTCAAAAGTCAAAATTTAAAGTAAAAGTCAATTTGATAGTTTAAATCAATAGAGATTAGTGGATGAAGTTTTAGGATACCGATTACCAGTCAAACTTCATCTACCTGTAACTTTCAATAGGAAAGTTTGATCTTTAAGTGTTTTAGCTTTTGGGAGAGTTAATTTTAAAATTTAAAAGTTAAAAATACTAAAATTTTTAAAATAATAAGTATAGAACAAAAGTCTAGAATAGTAAGTATTGAATAGATAGTCATTTAGAATCTTTTGAAGACAACTAATAAATAAGTTGAAAATAAAAATATTTAGGAAATATTTAGGAGAATTTATAACTAATTTACACTTAGAAATTAGATTAATATTGAAGGAAATACACTTGGATGAAGTTTGATTTTAGTTTAGTTTATAATTGGATGAAAGTCATAAGTATTTGGTCAATTTGAGTAAAATTCTTAAAAATGAGAAACTAGAAGTAACACTAAACTCAAACCTGAAATTAAAAGTGAATTCTCATTGATAGATTAGTAGAAATTGATGGATGAAGTTTTATGGGGAAGTTTAGTAGAAAAAATTCATCCATGGGTAACTTCTAGTAGGAAGGTCCAATTAGAATGTATTTTTGCATTTTGAAAAGAGAATGAGATGTTCTACAACTTCAGATATTTTAAATCTTAATTTAATTATCTTTTCTTTTGAGGACCAGAGTTTTGGCCCACATTGGCCCAAACTTCTAATTTTTGGAGATTTCTTTGTTTCAAGTTTATGCACCCTTAAGAAAATCAACATCAAAAATAAAAAGAACCTAATTAGGTTCAGTTTATCTCAAAGGTGGAGATAAAACACTCACATAGGGTACATATTCAAGCCTTTGGAGAGGTTGTTTGGGTGCATGAACAAAAACTACTTGAAATTAGTAGTACAATTAGACAATTGCACCAATAAAAGTATGAGTTTGAAGGGAATGGTTTATATTTTGAACGAAAATTTGCTAAAATGAGATACAAATATCTGTGTGTGTGTGTGTGTGTGTTTTTACATCCTACACATGAGAACACTTTTAACTATTTTGTGCTTATATCTAGTATAGTTTCAAGTTGCAATACAAGAAAAGGTTCTGAAAATGATGAGACTCTTTAAATGACCTCCACAAAAGGTTCATGTATGGTTTAGTTCAAACTAAAAAATTGACATGGAAAAGTTTGTAACTTGCCTCCATATCATATTCAAACAAATAAGGAGTAGAAATATACTACATGAGGACTACAAATGGATGAGAAGTAAATGACCAATGTAACACACAATTAAATCATAAATAGAAGAAAAGCTATAAATATTGCAAACTATGTTTGCAAAAATCAATTGGATGTATTTGGAACAATTTGTGGACTCATATATGTATTGTATAAATACAACCAAATCTTGTTTGGGGCACACCATGATCCATGCACTAAACTTGGCCATGTCATTCTTGTCACAACTTTAAACTCAAGTAATAGCCTGCCGCCTTTCACTTTGACAAATCATAACTAAATGTAGACTAGTTCTAAAATTATGAATATTTTTGCATTCAGAATGAAATTCATCATTCTTTTATGAAAAAATTTACTAAAAATTGTTTCACTAAAGTCTATTACTTCCAATTTTCCTTGAGCTAGTAATGTAAACTACCCTATCTTAGTCCAAACTCTAACCCCATACATCTAGGAAAAGTTCCATTTTAGGTTGTTTGCATAAGAAAATAGAAAAATGTAAATGAAGGGAATAATTGCTAACTTTAGGGAGTTGATTGCACAAAATGAGATAACATGTGCCTGGAATGGACATAATCTATGCATTACTTACACCTATCATCAATTCCCTATGAGTTCACCACAAATCAATGTTAATAAATTCATTATGGAAATAGAAGTTAGAAGTTGGTATTGAGGTCATTATGGACCGGATTGAGCATGGGTTGGTAGAAGCCCTACAATAGCTATTTTTTTACACTAATATGCATGTCTTCAAATGAAATGGGATGCCCAACACAACACTTTCTATAAAATTTAACAAATTCAATAGAAGAGTTGACTTGCTTTATGCTACCCCATTGATCAATCTAATGTGGAATATCTCTCACTAGAATCCAACAATGCTTAAAAGATAAGTCCAAATTCTTTGGGTATTTGATTTTGTACAACTCCTTTACAAGAAGTACAATGTCAATTGCACTTATGCTACTCTTATTCAACCTCTTTATTCAACCTCTTAATTGCTAGAAGGGATGAACTTTCCAACATCATCTCCACTTTGATTCTAGTTAAGAAACGACTTGATCTTTTAGCACCAAGCCTTTTGCTATTGTAATGTTCAAAAATATGATGCCGAAAAGTATTGGTTTCTTGTTGGTTCCTTGGAATGGGATTTTGACTCACTACTTATAAGCACAGTTTTTGCTACATGCACTCTCCTCTTCCTCACTAAAAGCTCTCCGGGCTTTGCCTCATGTTTGAGAGTGTTTCTTGTGACCTCCTCATTCATCATTGTGCCCCCCATGCTCGCTCTTGCACGTCCTATTTTACATCACACCATGCGTGATGATTTGTTTTTTGGCCATAATTTTTGTGTTTTGGCTCCAAATGACTCAAGATTTTAAAGAAAGGTATAGATGACTAATATAAACCTTGAGTTTTTTTTTCAATCTTCAAAATTATTTTACTATGTGAAAAAGGCCCAAATTTTATATCACACTTGCCAAATTTCTTTCAACCCTAGTGTAACCACCATGGGATAAGAAAACTATACTAGCCACACCTAAGCTCAAGCTAGCTACTCATATCAAAAAATATTGGCAATGTTCTTTGTACTTGAATTAAGGTATGAAAAATATTTTTTAATATTAAAAACTATTGAAGTTTGACCAATGTTCTGTAAGGGTTATTGATTTGTACCTTGGTAAATGCAACAACAAAAACCAATGCTTTTTAGGCTCCACGTAACATTTTATATCTAGGCAATGGTCATCTCTAAGCTAAGAAGGCATTATGCATCTATAAATACTTGGGAGGAACTTTCAATTAATTAAAGGATTTAGGTTGGATAAATAGCCATATAAGACAATTTTATTCATTGTGGGGGGCTAGATGCAAAAGGTCTCTTTGCTTCATTGATAAACAATGTTATACATGTTCCTCATTAGAATTGTAGGATGTTAAAGTGGTCATTCAAAGTCTGCATTTTTATACCTTGGAAAAACACTTTAGTTTTGTATTTTCCACCCATTGTAAAATTTTGAAATTTTGAATTCAAATCTTGAATCGGAGGCCCAAAATTATTTGAAAGAGGTAAAAAAACATAGTAGGAGAGTTGAAGAACATAGGGCAGGGACAGTTTACACCCAAAGGTTGAGCTAATTTGTTGTGTAAAAGGTCCCAAATCCTCAAATGTAATTGGACAAAAAAATGAAATCAATCCAAATTCCTTTACACCTAAAGGCACAGGCAATTTGGTAGAATGAATTTTTTATTCAAAAAAGACATGATCTAGCATGACCTAAGCATAATGAATTGTGTGCACTAAGAATTGGAGGCCAATTATTTACTGCCTTGGGACCAATGTCAAATTTCATTTAGAAAATATTTTATTTTTAACAAATTAGATCCATTTGGATTTTGTATAATTGGCCTCTAGGTGTAAAGTGGCCTTGAAAAAAGAAAGAGAGATAAGGGTTGTAATTTTCTAGGTTTTCTTGAATCGACCAGGCTTTTTGGCCTCAAGCCTTCTACAAGTGTGAGGATTGTCCTCCTATTATAATCTTATTCTAATGAATAGTAGTTGAAGATGACCTTAACTCTAGAGGGACGGGTTCATCACTGTAGAAATCAACTTTTCTAGTACCATGTGATTCGTCAACATAGAGAGACTCAACAACATTCATTGGAGATCAAATTACTCTACAACACTTGTCCTTCTCATATAAAATTCCAAAGATGAACAACTACACTTCTGTCTTGCATGGGAGGATTCTCTATCATTCATGGGACACTCAATATATCTGGCGTCCTTCCAAGGTTAAGCCTAAAAGGAGCTGAAGTTTTGTGCGATTGGCCTTAAGGGAAATTGGCCCGGTGTCTAGGTGTAAAGCATCCCTCAGCAACCACCAACCAAGTAGGGATCCTTTTTTTACATTAATTTTGTTAGCCTTGAGTGGGCTAGGGGAAGACAGACACACGGCAGGCCACACTCAGACTTCCAATGACCACTTTACCGTCCTTGCACCTTGGAATCATCCACAGGGCTGTGTCCTCATAAAAAAGCCAAGAAAAAACACTCAAAATCATCACTCCCAGGGGTGTAACATAGTTTATTCTTCCTTTCCATTTGTTTAAAAAGAACAAAAACCAAAACCAAAAAAAAGACTCCCGAAATCAACAGGGGTCTCAACTCAACCACAGTGTGAGGAGCCCCCCTGGCCACGTAGCATTCCTGGGTTTTCCAGATAGTTTTTTTCAACTTGCAATGAATGCATGCAGTGGGGGATGGAGGATTGGAGGGTAAAAGCTTAATAATAATAAGTTAAGGTACAACCAGGAGACCCCTCGCTTCTGGCCGACTCTCTGCCGCCTCCAGGATTGAAGCAGACCCTGCATTTAATAATAAGCTATTGTATTGTATTGTATTGTCTTATATTTCTAAATTTAGTACCTGCACAGTACACTCTCTGGCTGACCGTTCTGGCACTGCCAAAAATGGTATGATAAGAAAAAATAAATTATTGAAGAACTTGAAAAATTGAGTAATCAATATCATTAATTAACTCGTACTGTTTTGGAAACCAAACTGAAGGTGGGGATGATGAAGAACTGAAGGCACTCAAGGCAGTTGCATAGCAATAAAAATGGTCCATGTGTTTCCAAAAAAAGAAAGGCAGTTCAGTTGCATAAAAGGAAGGAGGCTGCTGCCAGGCCAAACAATGGAATAATAATAATAAGTTACAGTATCAAACTGGATGGAGTACTCCCTATGAGGCAACCAGACGATGATTGCTACCTTTCAGTCCTTCCTTGGGGGAGTCGGCCATGGGGAAACAAGAAAATGGAGCCTGAGTGGTAAGGTAGGAGGTCCATAAAGTGCCCATGTAAGAGCTGAAACTGAATTTTGGGGAGGTGAAATTTCTTGAAATATTTTTCAAGAAATTTTACTGCAAAGACAAGTGGAATTGACATCTAATCCCAGTCGTTTCATAATTTTTGGAGCTATGTGGAATTAGTTATGAATTTTTGAAGTCGAATTGGTAGAGGGCTCTAAAATTGCCCACCTCCTCAAATGTACATTATTAGTACATCCCTATAAAGATGAAAAAAAATTCATGTACAAACAATGTATATTTGAGGAGGTGGGTAGTTTTAGAGCCTATGCGGATTTCGAACCTCCTACCTTAAATGAAGTTAGTGGATGGTTTAGTTGTGCTTGATTACTTATTAACTTACTTAACTTAATTTTCCATGAGGTGATGATTATAGTTATGTTAAGTTAACCTTTAACTTGACACAGGTTGGGGACCTAACATAGGGTGACCATACTAACTAGGTCTAAGAGGGTTTAGTGAAGAACCCCTGATATAGTGGACCACATTTAGGTTCCTTACCCCCTAAAGGATCAAATGACCATTGAACATATGCAACTAGTCTCAGGTAGGTATATATGAAGTCATTTTATAACAAATGTTATTCAAATTTTGATACAAGGTGTGAACATGTACCCCCTGAGTGGGAATGTTTTGTTTTTTCAATTGGGTGTCTGGATCAAAAGTTATGCTGCCCTAAACTTTTCAAGCAGCTCGGGCAATATGTGCCAAACACCTTTTCTACTTCTGAAATTTGGTAGGTGTATAACTTATGTATTACAAGATCCAAATGTCAAGAGAAATAACCATGTGTAGAGTAAAATCTCACTTTAGGAGGAGTTAAAGGCTGCTAGCCTTGCCGGGTAAGGTTGAAAAAAAACATTTTCTTCTAACTTCAAACGTTGGAATCTTTCAATCTGTATAGTCAAAGTTTCTGAAATATTTTCCACACATCCTCATAGTAGTCTAGTACAAATTTGTATGGTTGAATTTTGAAAAAAAAATTATTTTTTTCTCACTGCCCTAAAAAGTAGTAGTTTTCCACAATTTCTACCTAAAATGTGCCTTGGTTCTTTAGGGGTTAAGATAACTGCATTAGGGGTTAATGGAGTGGACAAGAGTGAACAACAAGAAACAATTAACTAGATGAGAGTTTTGGTTGGTGCATCAAAGTTTGGTGCAAGTGGGGCTGGAGGAGGAAGTTAGCGAGGTTGAGAATTGTGTTCAGGGAAAATCAGCAGGTAGTTCAAAGTTAGCTAAGGCATATGACCCATTTGCAACTACTTAAGCAATTACACATATATGGAGTGCGGGATTCTCAAGTGGGGAAATTTTCTTGTGTATAGAAATAGAGTTGGGAAGGATTTCATATTTTTTCATAATTTTATTTCTCAAAACATAATTACTATGAATTTTTTAGCTTAAGATTCTGTTCGACCCATATTGGTGATATAGATTTTTGTATTTCCAACCAGGGGCTAGTTGCAAAATTGACCAAGGGCTTGTTGCAATATTGACAGTCTTGTAGTCAATCATAATGTGCCACAACTACATTGGGAACTGTGCCACAATTAATCACCACTCCTGACTACCTGATCTGAAAAAAAATATAGTCTACATGGTGGAAATGGTGTGTGTGTGAGGTTGGAAAAGGATCGCCTCCCTTAGTGCAATTGGGAAAAAAATCAGTTTCATTTTGAAAACATTGGCAAGAAATTGGTGAAGAAAATCTATAAGTTTTTAAAAATCTTGCTTTGAAGTAAAAAAATAGAGAAAACATCCCGGTGCGTGCAGTAAGCTCCCACAGTATCTCGAAAGCTGGCTCCAAGAAAGTCAGGTCAGTACTTTAGACATCTTTTCTCTTTTTTTTCTGAACACAACTGCAACAGAAGTATGTTACTGTTACTGTTACTTTGATGTGTTGAATCAGATGATGAGCAGATCTCACCTGGAGCAGCAGGCCCTGTGGTTTGTACCTTACCTTCACAAATTGAGCCATGGTCCTTTGCTAGGAGACCTGCAGAAATGTCAGAATGCTGCCCAAGTTGGTCCTACTGAAGCAGATGATGATGAAGGGAGGATGAACTTCTTTTCAGGAAGGATCTGGCCGTCCGGGAGTTCATTCCAATAGAAACTGCAAATTTGAGAGTCCTGCACAAGTATTGTGGTCAACTCATTTTTTTTCAGTAAAAAAAACACACACGTTAGAAGTTACGTGGTCAAAGCCAAACGTAGAGCTTCTCAATTTTGTCCCTAGGGGAACTATTCTTGTCCTCTTGAATTTTACTGTATCTTTGGACTTCTTACACGGTTCTTAGGGTAACCTAAAAGTGTTCCATCGAATGATGGAATCATGAAGAAACTTTTGCCCATGTGTCTACAACACACGAGGTATTTGTGGAAGTTATAAAATGGTGAATGCTCATCATAATTCCCCCCCCTTTTCAACTCCAATTCAACTCCATGTATAGTTTAACTCTTGAAGGACCAAACAACATTTTTTGGCAACATAGAAATTTCGGACAATTCCATTAGATGGGATTCAACTACCTTAGAGGTCCATTTTAGGCTAGTTCCCTAGACTGGGAACCAACCAGGGCTAGCCAGAATTTAAAATTATGAAATTATGAAAATTAAAAAATAATTTTTTCAAAAAATAAAATTTTATTATTATCTAATGTGGCCATCACCTGACCACGTTAGCAAGCTAGTGTGGCTGAGTTCCCATAGTCAAAGAACTCGTGGGAGCTTGTAGAAACTCGCGGTCTACCGCAAGAGCTCATTCTCTTTTAATGACTAATCCAAATGCCATTTCGACTTCAAAAATTCATAATTGATTCTACAAAGCTCCAAAATTTATGAAACAACTTGGATTAGATGTCAATTCCACTTGTCTTTCAAGGAAAATTTACTGAAAAATATTTCAATAAATTTCACGTCCCCCAAATTGAGTTTCAGTTCTCAGATGGGCACTTTATGGACCTCCCACCTTATGCGTAGGAAATTGGCAAAATCCTCATTAGCATGATGAAACCAATTGTATGTGAAATATTACAATTTCACAATAATTTTCCCCCATCACCATCAATATTAAACTTTAGCATACTATAATATATATTCTTTCAAAACCAATGAAACAAGATCAATTAACACTATATATACTAGTACTCTAAATACTAGTGTTTGACATTTAGGGACATCAAATGTACAAGAACAATATTATATATAACGATGTTAATGGATATACTTCCCTTATTTCATACAACATTAGTTATTTTTTGAGATTATATTTGGAACCAAAGATATTGATTCTAGCTTCGGGATGCCATACATCCATACCTTAGAGTAAGTTGTTTGTTCTGTTTGTTTGTTAACTTCATGGCTAGATCTCTTGGACCATGTATCTCCCAATTGCATTCTTGGTATTGTGGGAAAGCTCTCATTGAGGAAAGGGTGCACAAGCTTTGTTTTCATCACATTAAGACCTACATTGTGAAAGTTATTGAATTTCAAAGTTTTTATGAATTAAAAAAATGAGAAAAGTACTTTTACTTTTATTTTTGGTTGTGGCAACATCACTTGGTACACTAGTGAATTATGAAACCAATTGCCAACAAAATACAAGACAAATTTTTTTCCGTTAATCCCCATGTGTTGGCAAAAAATTAGAAATATCCCCCCTCCAAGTGCTTGTGTGAATTGATCCCTCTATCATCCCCATGGGAAAACGCTGAAATTGATTATTTGACACGAATGAAAAAATTTGCAAATTTGGAATTCATATTTGCAATCAAAGGCCCCAAATTAGATACAAGATACAAAAATTCAAGGGGACAAGCAAGGGGGTCAGTTCACCCCGACCCCTCCAAGGAACTGAATGTTTGTCCGATGCATTGGGAATTGGGACAATGAGAGGTGTCCGAGTTCCATTCGGTTGTGCTAGTCTAGACTTGCCAACCTAAACAGTACCGTACTTCTCCAAGCTAAGCTAACAGGAGAATTCTTCATGTCCTTCCTATGAAAACAAGAGTACCTATTGCAGCGAAATTGGCCACTCGTGTGCATATTTACAATGAACTTGCTCCTGCACCAATTCAGTGCATTCTATGAAAAGTTACCAACAAACTGTACTGGCAAAGATGAGCCCATACCGTTAGATAAACAGGCAAACGGTCCTCTGCCTTGTACTGGCAACAATGGACTAACTTACACTAAGTTAAATAGTGAAATTAGGTTGCCTTGACAAATAGGTTGCCTACCCCAAGAAAGTTACTTTAAGGTAGCATGCTGTAAAAGTGACCATGTTCTAAATGTGACCCCTATCTAAGAATGGGTGACATATTCTTTGAAATATCTATTACTGGCAATGATGAGTTACGTAGGTTTAAATGGCCACTTTAAGAGTATACTACCTTACAAGCCATCAAAGTCAACGAGTATCTTACTTCTACAAATATTTTCATTTGTATATGTGGAGGTTTACAACACTACCTGATTTAACCTGTAAGTGCTCTAACATCCATTTTTTGGACAATGAACAAACTGAAACAAAAGTTTTATCCTCCTTATTACTTGGATGAAAGTTTTTAAAAATTTTTGGAGGTAATTTATCAAGTTGTTGTCCTATTTATGAGTTGGATTTGGTGTTACTAGAGTATATATTTTTCTAAAATTACCAATGTGCAAGTTATTCAAGTGGTTGACCAAGCCAAAATTGCATCGGCTTTAGTTCAAAACTAGATTTGCCAAAATGTGGTTTTAGATTTTAAGGACCAAAAAATAACAAAAAACCGCCATGTGAAGAGAACCTCATTTCAAATCCATTACAACAAATTGTACTCCAAAAATGATAATATTTTGCATGTAATCGAATTTAAAAAGAATTTTGGAATTTCTGTTTCAAACTTTATAGATGGATGGATCTAACTGTATACATGGAATCTACAATTCACAATCTACAACTTTTATTAGCGTATATCAATTCCAAAATATGCTTCCAAATAGTACTTTATAATGATTTTTTTCTCAAATCATCAATTCTAGAGATGGATCTAGATGTTTAGGGGTTAAAAGTAGTGCATTCTTGTACAATAATAGTAAATATTTGTATAGTGTCAAATGTGAAGAAATTAGTGTGGGGCAACCTAATTTTATTGTTTTGTATAGGTAATTGCAAAATAGGACAAGTTATCAAACATAATTGTCAGTTAGGACCTAGTAAGCAAGCTGTAGGTGGCGAGGTTGGTAATAACCAACAATATTTATTTTTTTATTTTTTACTTGCAATTTAGTTTTATGACTAGGTCTATTTTGCAATTAGTGGACATAATCTCAATGTAGGAAAGTTGATTTGTTTGACTTCTTTGATTGCTTAACCAACCAAAACCTGTTACAATGACAAACTTTTTTGCACTTAGATTATGTTAGGTGGATACACATTCACTAAGTTACTACCAATTGGTATTAGTAGAGATTCTCTTGGATTTCTTTCACTAGCAAACCAATGAAATTTCTACTTTGTACCCATATGTTGAAAATTTGCACAAGCAAGCAATGAACATTACTAGTCTAATCCCTAAAGTCCCAAGGCCATCTTTTTGTCAAAAGAGACTCAAAACTACAATTTTGTTGTCTTTGCCCAAGAAAACCTAATTTTTTTTTCTAGAATCTAATAGTAGGATCTTGTACTTGACTTATTTGAGATCATATGGTAAATATTTCATAAAGTTTAATCATATATATTGGAGGATAGGAGCATTTAGAATTGAAAAATAAAGTTTTTTTGAACATTGCCTTGCAATTTTAGATGACTTTGACTGCCATTTGTGGATTTCTTTTGCACTACATACTTTGAATATACAAAATTTTATGTTGAAGAATTGAATTGAAAGTCTAGGAAACAATTTCCAGAAACACACATTGGATTTTCATTCCTTAAAAAACTGTTAAGTAGAAGGTTTAAGATTGAACAAAAATCTAAATTATTAATAATTCTAAGATGAAATTGAAACACAAAAATTTCAGCATTGAGATTGTTCTAGCAATCATACTAAACCTTGTCAAACAAGTTGTTTTTTAAAATTGTAAAAATTGCATTAAAAAACGAATCCTATAAGGTTTTGTTTTTAAAAATGCTTAGATTGCTTGTAAAATAGAAGTGTCCATAAATTTCTCATCACTACTCCAAATAGAATGAGTCAAAGCTTCACATGTAGAAAAAAAATATAGTATTTTTAAAAAAATTTAAAAATTATTTTGACTTTCTATAATTTTTTATTGTGTTGTACACCAACCTCCATTTTGGGTTTATTGTGCCATAACTTTTGCTCTAGGGAATCAGTTGAAATAAAAATTATATTTCCAGAAAGCTTGTATATTTTTTTAGCTTCTCAAAAAGTTTGAAAAAGTTACAATGAATATTGAGACGATATGAGCCTACTTGAAGTGGCATTTTGGCTCCTATATGGCCAATGGGACTTTAGGGATTAATCTACCTCTCATTAACCAATTGAAACATGCCACAACAACAAAACTCTCCTGCATCGAGATTATGATCTCATGAGAGCATCTTCACCACCAATTGCAAGCATTGAAATGGTGCCAGTTTTGTGAACTTGGTGTGTCAAAAAGAAAATTTCAGTCCCGCCAACGTACTGACCCCACTCCAACGGATCACAAGAAAATGGGTTTCCAAGGTTGTAAGTTAGCCGGAATCCTGAGGTGCTAGTCCACAATTCGTCAAGGACTGAAATGGGTGACATGGAATGATGAAAACTGAGTGGGAGTCAATATATGGGCTGGAGCAACAAGTGCTTCTTATGGAGTTCCTAGTCCCCCCAATGGAAACTGCAGTCCATACTGGAAACTTGGAGCTCTTTTCCCCAAGCTTATCTTCCCAGCAGTACTGTGACACTGGTCAAATGTGTTGCCCCTTGCAATGGAATTCCCATTTGTTTTCAACAATGACAAAAAAAAATGTGTTGCCCACTAAAGTGCGGGGAGAGAAATGTACTGTAGAGCCCCATGTAGAAATGGAAAAAACAGAAGTGAGTTGCAAAGTCTCTGCCTGGTGGGGAGCACGAAGAAGGCCAGGAACAACAAATGGTTTGCCTGACCCGCATAATGCATTCCGAACTCCTGCCCCAGTGGAGATGCTCTAAGGTTGTCTACCTTAGTAATAACCAGGCAATGATAAACTATCTATTCAAAAGACAGCACACAACAATCTTATATGATTAGCATGCACACCACCCCTGCCCCCACCCCCCTCTTTCCGGCCTTGAAAATCCCCTGCCATGACATGAAAATAGTGAAAAAAAAAGCAACCTTCCCTGCTGTTGATGGGGACTCAAACAAAATGATCACAGCTGTTGATGCAGTCGAACGTAGTCGTTGAGTTGTCCAAAACAGATACAAAATACTTGTACAAAGTATGGTACATATATATAGATACAATTACAGGATTTGACTCAAATATCCCATATCAAATGCACAAGAAACTGAGTTCCAAAAATACAAGTATGCAGGAGGTGTGAAGAAGGTGCCTAAAATAATTTTGAAAATTTAAATTAAATTATGATTGATGTGGTGTAATTAAATTGAAAATTTCATTGTCTCTCACTATCCACTCAGACAAATGTCTGTCTCTTTTGAGAGGATAATATAGTGATGCCCATTTTGGGTGGCTGCTGAGTAGTAGCGTGACCAGGTCGCCATTTCTCCTTGAGATCTTACCCCATGTACCCAAACAAACAACTCAGTCCCCGTCCTGATCAACTTGTAGTACAAGAAGCCTAAAATAATAGAGAGTAGTCCGTACTACACAAATTTGTGTTTGTCACTCCCTCGTCACTCCCGGGCTGTGTTTTGCACCAACACCTCCCCTTTTGTCTGCACAGTAGGGTATTTGGTTTGTTGCATGAGAACCACTTGGCAAGGCTGCATGAAGCTTACTGCATGTTTGGGGCCCAGTGTTGCACTTGCCAGTACCATGGTTGGACGCCTTCCCCATTTGTTTAACCCTAAAACATCCCCAGGGGTATGGGGCAAATGAAAACAAAAAAACGTGTGCGGCACTGTATCTTACACTACAGGATCCTCGTCCCTTTTTGAATTGGGGGACACCACAAGAAAATGGGGGTGAAAATGTACTCATCAAGTTAGAAAGGAGTCTGTACAATCAAAGCTGGGTTTTCTATTGATTATTAAAAGTAATCTTCGTCAATAGATGGTACCCACTGCATGATTCCTTCAGTGGCTGCCTTTTGGAAGGTTGCTGCAGCAAAAGAGAATACAGATAGGAATAGCCAGGGGTTTTTTAGGGGTTTCGGAGAAGTGCTGAAGTGGCAACATATTACACTGAATAGGGGTATTAAGGGGACCAAAATTTTTAAGGGACTGATTCTAGAAAACTGTAGATGTTTGAAACATGATGTATATCACCCGGACACTCCAATAACTACTGATGTACAATAAAGGTAGATATTTCTTTAGTGTGGAATGTTGATTAATTAGTATGGGTCCCCTTAATATCCTTATTCAGTGTAGAAAATGATATATCATATTATTTTAGTCATTTGTCTATATTTTGGATAGAATGATCTTTTCATCTACACTACAGTATAGTAGTGTGCCCAGTGTAGTTGCCACAATAAAAATTAAAGTAAAAGTATTTTTCTAATTTTTTTTGTTTGAAATTTGTTTGAAATTCAATATCTTTTACATCATAGGCCCAAACACCATGAAACAAAGCCCGGGCGGTTTCCATTTGTTTCCAAAAAAAAAAGCCCGTGCACCCTCCTTGTTGAGGTTTTTCCAATGGTACCAAGCATACAGCCAGGGAATGCATGGTCCAAGTGATCTCAACGTATCAAACAAACAAACAATCTAACTTAAGGTATGGACTAGTGTGCACTATACCAAAATGTGTTGGAAAACCTGTAGTCAAAATCGACTATGGTTCTTTTTGCCACGTTTTTGTGCAAGTCCACTATGTGCGTTGTTAGTTTCATTTGCGATTCCTGACTGCAATTTTTAGAATTTTGGAGTGTGTAATCCAGCATTAGAAAGGTATTGAATAGACCTTTCCAATAGTATATTACACACCCCAAAATTCTGAAAATTGCAGTCGAAAATTGCAAAAGAAGATAACAACCCACTATATGTGTATGCACAAAAACATGACAAAAAGAACCGTAGTCGAATTTGAATGTGGATTTTTTACCATGTTTTGTTATAGTGGTACCTTCAACCTTGTGTTGTTGCCACAATCAAATTAAAGTAAAAAATTAATTCATTAAAAAACAACTTTAAAATTCAATAACTTTCACACTATAGGTCCAAACGTCACCAAACAAAGCCTGTGCACCCTTCCTTGCCAAGGGCTTTCTGATGGTACTAAGCACATGGATGGAGGATGCATGGTCCGAGAGATCTCAACATAACAAACAAACAAAACAAACAAACACCCTAACTGAAGGTATGGATGTTTGGATGAATTTGATTGAAAAGTGACAATTTCATCCAAATTATTTTCAAAAATTGGAATAGTTTGTCATCATCATCCAAATTTTTCATCAATAAAAATTCCCTAAAGTTCTATGCTCCCAAATTATTTCTAGTGCTTTTAGGGATTCAAATGCCTGTGAAATCACCCCCTGGGAATATCCATTTAAAAATACTCATACAATCAAACTTTGATTTCATAGAAATATTTTTTAATCTTCACCTATCAACGCTAACCTAGATTCATTTAGGGTGGTTTTCCTCTATGAAAGAATCTCAATTTGTTAACTCATAGAAGAAAAAAAAATCATGTCAAAATCAATGATATTGAATCTGCAATCAATTTCAAAAGGAATTTGAAAGTCCACTAAAGTTGCAAATTTAGAAGTACATCACATTACACAAGCTAATTGAATTAATATTCTTAACATTGATAATACTAATTTTGAAATTATGCACATTGTGACGCCCATTCATAATATAAAAGGTTAACCCCTAAATGTCTAGGTTCATCTCCAAAATTGACCATTTAAAAAAAAATCATTGTAAAGTGCTATTTGGAAGCACATTTTGGAATTGATATACAAAGAAAAATTGTAGACTTTGATTTGTAGATTCCATCTATATGGTTAGATTCACCAACTCTATCACCAATCTTTTTTTTATAAATTTTGAAAGAGAAATTCCAAAATTCCTTCAAAATTCAATTACAAGTAATATATTATCATTTTTTCAGTAAAATTTGTTGGAATGGATTTGAAATTAGGTTCTCTTTACATGGTGATTTTTTGAAATTTTTGTGTTCTTTAAATCTATGACCTCATTTTGGCAAATCCAATTTTGAACTAAAGTCAATGCAGTTTGACCACTTGACATCCTTGCACATTCATAATTTTAGAAAAATATGTACTCTAGTAACATCAAATCCAACCTTTAGATAGGACAATAACTTCTTAAGGTATCTCCACAAATTCAAATAACTTTCATCCACATAGTTAAGAGAATGAAACTTTAGTTTCAATCTGTTCATCATCTAGAAAATAGATGTCGGAGCGTTTAGGGGTTAAAGTATTTTAGATATTATTCAATTTAATATGGATCTAATTAATATATTTTGTCAAATAGTGTGATCATCCACCTTCCATTAACATTCACTCAATATCCATCTTCATTCATCTTTATTCATCCAAATGTTTTACTAGTTAGACTACATTCGCCCATAATAGTATGTGGGGATCTTGCAATCATGTTCAAACTTTCTTTGTAAGGTTGAATGTTCATACAAGGTCCTTCTAAGCATTGATCTAAATTTCAAAATGGTTGCACTCTTCAAATCATTTTTCAATGAAATTTCTTTGAAAGATAAAAAAGAAGACACATAGAGGGTCATCTTACCCAAGATCATTTTTATTCTTGGCATCGTGTTATGTCATATCCCAGGTCATGTCAACAAGTTTTTAGTGTACTAGACAATTTCCTTCAAATATTTCCAAATATTTTAAGAATATTATCAATTATTCTTAACACATTTTATAAATATTCTTGTGTGGTTGACAACACACATATTTTGGGTTGGACACCTTGTTGCTATGTCTACTAAAACAAATACATAACTAATATCCATTTTTATTCAGTTTTGGGACTCTTATTGAATTAGTTTTGAATTTTTGAAGTTGAAATTGAAGGATACTCCAAAGTCCTTCCCATCCAAAAATTCTCATTGTAGGTGCATCATAACTTCCTATATGTACTAACGGTGCTAGTATGTGAGCCCAAGAATGCGAGCTTGTGAGCATTGAGTGTACATTACAAGTACCTATAATATAGATACCCCACACTATAGAAGGTTTATTTATCATAAATACCTATAATATAGGTATTTGTAACATATATACCCTATAATCATAGACGATTTCTATGGTATATACACCTATAACATAGGTGTGTAGTATTATAGGCTCATGGGCTCACACTCCTATGCTCATATAGTAGCAACCCTCATATATGTACTTCAATGCTATATGTACTAATACAATAGAATAATTTTAGGACTTGACATCTTCATACTCATAGTCAAGGTGATAATTTCTTTTATTCCTCAGATCTTTTGATCCAGATACATGATTATTTTTGTCCTCTCATGCCTCGAATTCTCTCCTCCAGTTCCTAACCAAAATTCTCCCAAAGAGACAACCTAACCGTATCAATGACTAACTAGACTCGACGTATGATAACAGATGGTGATCACCTCAACGGATGAATTATCAATTAGTGACTAATTTGGATGGAAAGAACATGATAATTCAAGCCTAAATTAGTCGACTCATTTCCTCCCTAGATTCAAGAGCTAAAGCAGTGTGCTGAGTCTACTCATGGTAGCACCCATACAACTTTAATTTAGATCCATTGTACCACTTGCGCAAGATGATCCCATCAGGAGTAGTCAATTTATAAGTTTCATTGTCACAACTTTTGTAAATCATGAAGGGACCTTGCCATTTCGGACGAAATTTCTGGCCATGTTGTTTAACAAGCCATTGATCAATTAGCATCACCAAATCTCCGTGTTGAAACTTGATAAGCTTCTTTACAACATCGAGTGTGGCCTTCCTTCAAAGTTGTATAATCTCGTAATGTTGCAAAGCACTTCGTCGCATTTCATCTAGCTTCTTGAGCATGAGAATTTGATTATGGATTGACTTAGTTTCACCTAAGCCATGACGCACCACAGTTTGCAAAGAAGGAAGTTCCAACTCAATAGGCATCACTATTTTGAAGCCGAAAGCCAATTGAAAAGGGGGGGAATTCTATGACAGTTTTATGAGCCATTCGATAAGCCCAAAGTGCTTCGCCAATATGTAAATCCCACTCTCTTTGCTTCTCCAATATGATTTTCCGGAGTATACTAGTCAGAACTTCGTTGGTTTTTTCAACTAAACCCTTAGCTTGTGGGTAATAAAGACTTGATCTTTGATGCTTAACTGACATCTTTTTTAACAACTCAACAACTAATTTGTTAGCAAAATGAGTTCCTTGATGAGTCACAATTTCTAAAGGGTAGCCATACTTGTAGATAATTTGATTGTACATAAATTATGCGGCAGCTTTCTAATTACATTTCTTGATTGCTGCGGCTTCAAACCATTTAGTAAGGTAATTAGTGGCAACAATGAGATATTCATTGCGTTTCGCTATAAGGGGAAGAGGACCAATGGAATCAATACCCCACTTCTCAAACACACTTGTAGGAAAAATGGGATGCAACTCGGTATAGGGTCTAGTTCTTTTTCCGTAAGCTTGACATTGCGTACAACTCCGGCAATGATGATTGCAATCAGCGAAGAAGGTAGGCCCAAAGTACATGGCCTGAAGAACCTTTCTAGCGGTGATATCTGAGGCAAAGTGTTCGCCGCATGCTCGTTTGTGAGATTGTTGTAATATGCCACTTGTCTCTTCAGGTGTTACTACCTTTTTCAAAATTCCATCCTTTCCGGCTTGATGAAGCTCTCCGCCAACTAAGGTATAAGGACAACTCCTTCGTTAGATACTACGGTGTTGATGTACATTGATCCCGTCCAGCAATGTCAAGTCTCTCAGGTAATTCATGATATCATTGTAACCAAAATCTTGTGAGTCTGATGCTACTCTAATAGAGCAACACTCTACATCTTTTGATAAAACCTTGGTTTCTTCGTGGGAATGTTCACCAAGCTCCAACAATAGACTAGCATGTTTGTCTTGCGTACCTTTTGTGGTCTTGATTTTGAAGTCATAAGCTTGCAACGTGGCCATCAATCTTGCTACACGACCTTCTGGATTTGACTATTTGACTAATTGTTTTAAACAATCAATTTCACACTACACGAGCATTGAGAATAGGCTTGATAGCAAATAATGTTTGAATTTGTTGCAGGTAGACAATAATGCTACAGCTTGCTTCTCTATCGAGGAATATTTGAGTTCACAGGTTGTTAGAAGTTGGCTTGCATAGTATACTGGATGTGCCCTTCCATAATCATCATTTTGTATTAACACTGCCACCACTGCATGTTCATTGGTTGATTGATTTATGGTAAAACGTCTTGCCCAATCAGGTCCCTTTACTACATGATAGCTAGCAAGTTGCTCTTTTATATAATTGAATGATTTCACCTGCTCTTCCCCCCAAACAAAATGACTTGCTTTGTTGACCAAAGAATTGATTGGTCTTCCTTCTTCTACCAAGTTAGGGATAAACCTATTGTGGTAAATTATTGTGCCCCAAAGACGTGATAATTGTTTGCGAGTAACTAGTTGCTTCATTTTGATAATTCTCTTCACTTTGTTTGGGTCTACCTTAATTCCTCCGCTTGACACAACATGACCTAATAAATGCCCTTCTTCAAAACCTAATTTGCATTTTTCAGGGCTCAATGAACATCCATGTTCTTACAATCTTTGAAATGCAACGCACACATTTTCAAGGTGATTATCCCGCTCTCCGTAGACGGCAAAATCATCTAAATAAACTCTTATGAATTTTCCAATGAATGGACCAAATATTTTAAGTTGGAGCCTTTGGAATGTGCCTCTGGCGTTACAAAGTCCGAACAACATTCAAAGATATGCGTACGTTCCCCACGGGGTTGTAAAATTTGTGTACAACATGCTAGATGGGTGAACCTTCACTTGATGATAACCAACGTAGCCATCGCATAAAGAGTACATTTGGTGCCATGTAACCTTGTTAAGCAATTCATCAATATGTAGTAAAGGATGGTGGTCTTTTTTCATGAATTGGTTGAGGGCTTTGTAGTTAACAAAAACCCTCCACTTGACGCCTTTTTTTGGCACAATGATGATTGGGAACACCCATTTAGTGTTCTTCACCTCAATCACAAAACCACCTTCCAAAAGCCTGTCCAATTCTGCTCGAAGAACAGTCATTCTATCCAGGGTCATCCTCTTTAGCTTCGCGTGTATAAGCTTTGCATCTAGAATTAATTCTATCCAATGTTTGTCAAGGGTAATGGCGGGTAAATCCGAGTGTTTACTCACAAAAAGATCAGTATACTCAATTATTAACGCTTCCAATTACACACGTTCTTGTTTTGATAGTGTTGGTCCGAATTTGACCATTTGTAGCAGCTCCTCTTTCTCGGTCAGAATGATGTCTTGATCTTCGAGATGGAACATAGGTTCACTAATTACTTAGGGCAAGATGTCTACTTCATAGAGTTTAGCTTTTGAGTCACTATCCTCACTGGAATTGATGGGTGGATTGGTACTCCATGATGTCTCATCTGGTCCATCAGATTCTCCCTCGAAGGTTATATTTGAAGAGCTCGAAGCCAATCTAGGAACCACTTGGATACTTACTCTATTGAAAGTTGATCCTATCTTCATGTGTCATTTTTTCCCAATAATTGATTGCATGTACTTGGCGCAATCATGGTCTTTTAAGGATCAAAGGGTAGCCACCTTTCTCAGTTGATATGTCCAGAACGTGGAAATCAATTTTAACTATGACACCGTTTACTGTGATTGGCATTTGGCAAATCAAACCTAGTGATCGAAACACATGTGGTCAACCACCTTTAACTGCAACATGGACGATTTGTCAGGTTTGAGTTCAACCTCTTGCATGAACCAACTTGCCATTACATTCACCGCACTTCTTCCATCGATCAAACACCCGGCTACTGGGTGACCATTCACAATTGCTTCTACTTGCAGAGACTTGCAATCTCCCTTCATTTTATTAGTGACATGTACTTCCACTATTAATCAGTTGCTTCGAGTATTGATCCCCTGAAGTAACTGACGTCGAAGTGATGGGCACTTTGCCACTAGTTGGCCTACAATTATATTTGTCGTTTGTGTACCTAGATCTTGCAAGATGGAATATTCTTGTTGGCCCCAACTTTAAAGTGGATCTTCAATTCCTACTGTCCTCCTCGATCGTCTAGTTAAAATGAGCTTCTCTAATTTTGATCTCTTGCTAATATGTTGCTCAGGGTCTTTCAACGAACAATCTCTCTTGGTCATCATGATTTCTTGCTCAAACTTGGTCACATGATTGTTGTCTACTAATTGAAGCAGATTTATTTCAGCCAACTAAACTGTGGATGAGATAGCACCTTTTTCTAAGTTCAGGCAATTGTTGCAGCAATGCCCTTTATGACCACACTGATGACAAGTTATAAACTGCACGGATCTTGTTGGATTTGGCCAATTGTCTCCACCTGGTCTTTTTGACCTATTACTACTTTGACTTTGTAATAACAACAATTTTAAATCTCTCATATCTAAGACAAGCTGTGAGATTTATGGATCTTTAATCTCGGTCTTGGTTGTTGCCGAGCGAGTTGTTGTTCGATCAAGGCTAGGTGCTGTTTGAGTGATGATTGGGGTTGTGTGTATCAATCGCGTAACAACATGTGTTGTTGCTGCTTTGACTACTTGAAGTTGATTAATACTATCAAGGTTCAATTCTTTCTTTTGTACTAGCATCAAGGCTACTTCAAATGTTGTTGGTTCTTTCCATGATACAATTTCTTGAATTGACAGTTTCAACCCACTAATAAAACTCCTAAGAGCTAAAGCATTGATGCTACACATGTTGTTGATGGTATTAACATGAGATTTAGAAGCATTCTGAGCTTGTGTGTTTGACATTGCATTAAGACTGCATTGAATTCGAGCTTGAAGTTCACGAACTCTTTTGCTACATTGATGCACTCTCTCTTCTGGTTGTTGTCTAATCAAGCTCAAAGTACCCAAGAGATTTTGATAACTCTCACACTCTTGAAACTCGGATACCAAAGCTGTGGTTAAATTGTGCCACAATGATCTCCTTGAAGTGGACTGCCTATTGTACCAAAAAGATGTAGTATCGTCTAAGTGAATTGGCAGTAGCTTGAGCCAACTCTCCTCATTTCTATCGCCATTGGTCATGCATGCTTGTTTGTATTGCTTCAAAAATCGTTTAGGGTCCTCTCTTTCTTTCCTAGCAAAAATGGGTATAGATACCATTGTGACTATAGTTGATAACTTATTATTTAAATCGATAAAGGTAGGTTTTATGTTTCATCTTGTCTCTTGCTCTTGTCGTTTCAAAAAATATGACCACAATGTTTCTATGTAATAGGATGTCAATGATTTTTCTCTTTCTGAATGACAATTTCTACACATCCATCTCGCGTTCTGTAAAGGTTAAATTACCAATAAGCAAACTTTACTCAATGCAGGTGTATATTCATTCGTTTCGGGCCGCTTCATCGGCTTCTTGATTCATGTCCCTCGGAATATGGCATATCTCCAACGATTCAAAGTCTTGTTTTAATCTTATAATAGCCTTGTGATATGGTCACAAGTTTTCTGCACGCACCTCCTAGTTTCCGGCCACCTCATTATAGACCAGCTTCGAGTCACTACATACTTGTAATTTTCGAATTTTCTTGCTCTTGGCTATCTCCAAATCGGTAATCAATACCGCATATTTTGATTTGTTACATGTGAGTTTCTTGCCTAAATCCTGGTGGAAAACTTCATTCACTCCAGAAGGGCTTTCTAAAGCCACTCCTGCGCCAAACCCTATGGCTTTTAAACTAGAACCGTCAAAATTTAATTTCCAAGTATGCATCGACAATTGAGATTTTCTCCTCTTTAAAATTTTTCTCTTTCCCAATCACATACACATATTATAGTTCTTGGAAAGAAAAGACGGCTCGGCAAATGAATCCTCTTTTGCAAAAAACTAGGAATTGACTTCGTCGTAATTAGCTCACTTGGTGAGGTAGCTTGCAGGCTCGTTAAAAACTCCGTATGCGTGCATTACAAGATCAAAAAATTGTTCAACTTCTTTAGGTACTTGCAGTGATACTGCTCCCTCGATTGGTTCTAAATTTCAATAAATGAATCCATTTATTAAAGGTAAACGATTCTCACCCATGCTTATATCTTCATCCACCGTAATCAAGTCAACCACCTCTTTGCTGAAATCCTCTGCTTGGGTTGCACTAACAAAACACACTTGTGCAGATTTAACTCATACTAAGTTTTATCCACACACACTCTCTATCTCTCTAAAACCGCCTTATCGACCTCCCAATATCAACACTGGATCTTTCACGCAAAATTAAGCCAACCTTCCTTCCAACACATTGTGCAAATTTCCTTCTCAGCTTTCACCCTTTGACAAATTCTTAAGGTGCCCCAGTAATGGAACCAAATTGATACAATAGAATAATTTTAGGACTCAACACCTTCATACTCATAGTCAAGGTAATAATTTCTTTTATTCCTCAAATCTTTTGATCTAGATACATGATTATTCCTGTCCTTTCATGCCTTGAATTCTCTCCTCAAGCTCCTAACTGAAATTCTCCCAAAGAGACAACCTAACCATATCAATAACTAACTAGACTCGACGTATGATAACAAGTAGTGATCACCTCAATAGATGAATTATCAATTAGTGACTAGTTTGCATGGAAAGAACATGATAATTCAAGCCTAAGTTAGTCGACTCGGTACTTCAACACTAGAGGATGGTTTATGAGGGGGGATATTATAGCACACCTCGTTTTAACTTTGCATGTTTGCAAAAGCCCCTAAAGGGCTTACAAATAATTTTCAATAAACATTAGAAGATGAGGAACAACAATTTTTCATCCAAATTTTTCTCATAAATTCCTTTGGATGTATTTGTAATGGAGGTGGAAATTTCTTTAATTGAGGGATTATTGATTTCCTTAAAAAAAGATGATTAAAAATGGATCTCAAGAGATATTTATCTAATGCATTTTGTCAATTTGTACTTTCTTTCTCAAGGTCTAACATTTAACTTAATTTATGGAATTTAAGCTCAACTAATGAAACAGAGTCTATTGAGTGTTGTTTTAATCTAATTTGAAGATTAGAAATTGCCTAATATTAAATATTTTACTAAACTTGAGCTTTAGGCCAATAGCTGTGGCCAATAGCTGTAGTTAACTAATCATTCATTTACAAGATTATCTAGAGTTTCATTTTAGACTATAATATACACCTATAGTGAAAATTTCAGATTTTTGTGTACATTGTATATTTGATATGAATTCTTCTCACTTTTTCTTCCAAAATTTCTTAGTAATTTGAAACCACCACAAATTAAGAAGCCCTTATAGTGGACACATGCAACATTCATGTTAAAGTGTATCCAAATCATTTTATTACTTTTGGCAATGTGCTACAAATACCCTTTTTTACAAGTATATGTTTTTTTTCTTTGGAAAAAAAAAATACACTTGAAAATAATTAGTCTTTTGGATGTAATTCAAATTTAGAGTAAAGAGGTATAAATTGCCAAAATACAATCAATAGAAAAAATATGGATTTTTTGGAGGATTGGAAGGTTTAGGCTTGCGAAACTATTTCAAGAGCCTACAAGCCCTACATGAAGTATATGAAGTATTGTCCTTGTATTATGTGTTATAGAGGAGAATCAAGGTGTACCCCCACCAAATCAACCCATAGGTTTTTGACACCTTCCATACTACAATATAAAACAAGAAAATGTAATAGGAAAAAAGACAAAATAGTAAAACACAAGGGCCTTTGGAGTGCTTCCTTCCAATCTTCTAAAGAACCCATTTTTTTCTCTAATGAAATAAACATTTTTTATGATCCATCTATTTGACATCTTTTTTTAGGTGAACTCCAAGATAGGTCATCAAGAGAATTTCCACCTCCATACATTGTAAAAAATTCAAGGAAGTATTTGAAAAATGATTGGATGAAAAATTACAATTCCTCATCCTCTAATGTCCATTTGAAATCATTTGTAAACAACTTTCTAACTCTTGTATGTACCTTTCAAAGGAGTGGCAAGAAGAATAGCACTCACATTTTACTCCTATAAAGCATGGATAGGCCCTAAGAAAATCTTTATTCAAATTAGTCTTGAGACCAACATTAAAATAATATTAGGTTGGACCAAATGACAAAAGTTAGTTTTTAAATGCTAAATCTGGGCTAAAGTCTTGATTGTTTGTCACCAAATTTTTCATCTATTTAGAGTGAATATTTTTCCAATTCTCTATCTTCAATCTAGTTTCAACTATTAACCCCTAAAGGACCAAATGGTGTTTTTTGGCAACATAGCGATTTCAGGCAGCTCACTACGGATGGAATTTTGATTTTTTTTCTTTGAAATTTTCACACAACATTTTCCCGAGGAGTAGCTTCAAGACCCAAAAAATTTCATAACTTTTGAATACATGGTTAAAAATTTATTGTATAATATGTTGTTTTCATTGCTCGGTGGGCAGCCCAGGCAGCAAAAAAAACTTCTTGAAAAATCACATTTTTTTAAAATAAAAATTTGAAATTGGTTTTCTACATTTATATATACATGAAAAGCTTTGAATCATTCCATTTTGATTTGTGAGACAAAAGTTATGAAGAGTTTTAGTTGTGGGTAGTTTGTGGGTAGTAATGGAATCTCTACTCTCAAATAAACTTTGAAGACCTTTATTTCACTCAATTTTTAATATTTTTGGAAAAAAATAAAAACTAGAGGTGTAGATTGTTTATTACAACATTACAACCATTGGGATTGGCATTTTTCAATTCCATAAATAAATTATTAACACTTTAGTATTTTGATTCATTCTCTACTTCTTTCAACTTACTATTTTTTTCCTATATGTTGTACAATTCCAAATGATCCAAAAAAATTCAAGCATGTAGCCAACATGACTTGAAGAATGAATCCAAAGAGTTACAACCATTTCGGACACTTTTTCTTAATGATTTGACCTTGTGGAGTGCATCTGCCCGGATTTTTGCAGGGCCAAAAAATGGCTTTTTGTCACTTCAAATGCTAATATCTTGCAATCCAAACGGTGTAAATTTCTGAAATTTTTTCCACACCTTCCCAAACCAGATTACTACAAGATCCTACGGTTACATTTGTCCAAAAATGTATTTTTTCTAAAATTTGGGTCTTGTATTGGAGATGACAGTTTTGGAGCGTTTTTAGTGAAAACATAGTCAAAAACCTTTAGGGGTTAAACAATATTATTGATTGTCACTCTAAATACAAGGTAGGAAACTTTATGCAATGAATTACATTCGAGAATTTGAAATGTATACCACAATTCATGTTGGCCTAAATAGGATGAATTCTTAATTGTGATAAAAATAGAGTAGCTATAAATTTTGATACGAATCAGATTTTATTAAAAAATGTAGTGGAAAAAACCAATGCCAGACGACTTCGCATCTGTTGACTATTGATGCAATGGGCATAATATTCAGTAGCAGTCACTCGTACTGCCCTCCCTACAATGGAATGATGTAGAATATTCCACATCCAATCAATACCTACAGATACACGCGTTGGAAACTATCACAGAATTGAAGTGCACTCACTTGGGAGTTTGGGTCACATCTGAAAATTGAGGTCAATAAGAACTCAAATTATTTTTAAACAGAACTTTAGCAAAAAAAATGCAACTCACTAAGATTGTTGATTACGACATCAAATCTACCACACTTTAGCTAGACAACCATACAAATTTACAGTGTGAAATATGGAAGATATCTTAGTATATACATATGAGATGGTAGGGGGTAAAACAAACAATGTGGGACATGTAAATTAGAACTAGTAGGAGCTCAACCGCTCATAGTTAAGTCTAAATTAAAGCAGTAATTGTATTTGAAGTAAAATTTCAGACCTCATTTAGGCATAGTAGAATAACTTTTTTCAAAAAACTTTGAACTAAAAATAGTTGTTAAATCAAGCTAACTTTCATCTCCAAAAATTCTTTTGAGATTTCAATCCTTCAATCAAAAATTATGGACAAGTTTCAAAGAGGGGTTGGAAGAGACATTTTTTTTTGACAATTTCAAACATCCTATCTGAACTTTGTCTATAACTTTTAATTGGAGGCTTGAAATCTCAAACGAATTTTTGGAGATGAAAGTTAGCTTGATTTACCAACTTTTTAAAGTCCAATTTTTGAGAGAAAAAATATTCAATTATGCCTAAATGAGGTCTAAAATTCTACTCCAAACATAATTTTTAGGTTTTGACAATGAGTAGTCAAGCTTTCATCTTCAAATTATCCCATACCTTTTGAGGACTTGTGATGGACTATAGATTTCAATATTAAAACTACATCTCCACCTTCCATTCATTAGAAGAAAAATGTGTCCCGCTCAACCGATTACTATGCAACTAGTGTCTTATACAACTATCCGATGATTGCAATCCTTTCTATTAGCACCAAATGTAACATAATTATTTTATGTTGTCTTCTTAAACCATTGATACATTGTTTCATTTGCAAAGTAATCAATCTATAGTTGCAAAAAGCAATTAGGAAATGACTAGGAAAAGATTGCAACTATAAAATGACCATAGTTGTTTTCTAGTCACTTTCTAGTCATTTCCTAGTTGCTTTCTAGATATACACAAGTGGTTTCTTAGTGGTTTCCTTTAGTACTAAAAAATTCAGTTTTTCCGTTGCTTTGGTTGCATAGATTTGATTCACTTTTCTATTGCTATGGAGAGTAATTTGTTAATTTGGATAGAAGTCAATAGAAGAGTGAACCAAGTCTATGCAACCAAATCAATGGAAAAGTTGAATTTTCTAGTAGTCAAGTTAGTTGTTTCCTAGTCACTTTTAAGTCATACATCAAATGTTTCTTAGTTGTTTCCTAGTTGCTTCCAAAGTTCATTCCCATTTGTCTTATATTAATTGTCCTGTATCAATTGTAAAGAGTAATATTTGCTTGAACATATAAGACTTGCAAATTGTTGTAGTCTAGTGTAATGAATTTTGTTAATAGAATTCTAAGATTATTATAATTTTTAGATTTTTATAAATTGCAGATTTCTATAGAATATAAATTTCTACAATCTATAGAAATCAGAAAATATTTAAAATCCAATGAATTTTTAAAATCTATGAAATTTCAAGGTATCCTAAACCAATGAAATTTGTTAAATACCATTATTTCAACTATCTTGAAATCTAGGAAGAAGGCAAATCTGAAATTTTGAAATCTAGAAAAAGGTAGTTCTGCAATTCAAAAATCTAAAAAAAAAAGGTAGATATTAAATTTTGAAATCTACAAATTATTGAGATTAATATTTTAAAATCTACAAAACTACAAGTCACAAACAAGTCACAAATGAATCACCTTTTTCTTAGATTTTAGAGTGTCCACTACGACTATAGGTCTCTAAATTATTACTCGTTGCAAGTGTTCCATGCAATTAAAACCAGTTGCATAGTGTAGTCACAAAACCCTTCATTTTCTTCTTGTGATTTTTACATAAGCCAATGATGCCATCCTTCATTTCACTATTGAACATTGTCTTTGATGGTATATGGATAAATTGAAATTGTATATTCCTCAATAGATTCTTTGGATTTTTAGCAAACCATCATTATTTACAATTATTTGTTGATTTGTATGTCTGGTCCTAGAATTAGCATAAAAAAAAGAACACACCATAAGTGTACTACCACTATCCTAGTACCAAAGTTTGTTTAAATAATGTAGACAAATTTAGTGGATGAGGATTCAAGAGAGAAAAAGGCAACCTCTCTAAATGCTACCAAATGTTATAGAAGCTTTGAGCAACTTTATAGTAGGGTAGACAAACCCATTACCACCCATATGTAGGGTCCTCATTGATTCTATGACGAGAATTTATCATAGTAGTACATGCCTTAACTCACATTAACTTCACAATAAGACCTGTACTATAGTTTACATTCTCACTCTAAAATCAATGAGGATCCTACATTTGGGTGGTGTCACTTCAAGAAAACAACATTCAGTTGATGAGAAATTTCGTTTTGTAGCAGAAAACGAAATTTCTCATCAATTGAACGTTGTTTTCTTTTAGTGTATTGGGTAGATGGGTGGTGTTGGGTAAAGCTACCGTAATACAATCCTCTAAATTTCTCCTTTCATGTGAGGTGTTATAAAACATTGTCTTCTATATGATGTAAGAAATTTAAATTGATATTGCTAAATTATCACAAATTGAATATAGAGTGAATTTGATTAAATTGGAGGTATTCCAATAATGTGATACCTTTTAGAGCACATTCTCTCTCTCTCTATATATATGGCACATAAATCGTGCCAATTTAATAAAAATGATCATTAATATAAAAATGAAATGAAGCATTTTATTTACAAGTAAAAATTTTAATCCAAAGGTAACAATCTTCCATTTTTTCATGCTCTTCCATAAGTTAAAAACATGATGCCAATTCATGTTCTAAATACTAATCTTGCACAAAGGTACTTGCATAAGTGCATCTAAGATCTCTATTTGAAGTCCTAAGCAAAGTTGATTTTTCATGAGATTCTATTTTGAAAAGTCTCTCACAAGTGATAATACTTGTTGGAATAACCCAAAAATTTTGCCAAGATTCTATTAACATGGGCAAATATTTATGCCACTCACAAGTACTCCCCTCCAAACTACCATCCTTCAAACATAATCTTCTTCTCACATTAAAAGCATATTTTCTCAAGAAACTCCAATACTTGGCTTTTGCATATGCATTGATTGCCTCCCACTTGCCCAAACATATGAAATAGCACTCTACTCAATTCTTTCCCAAAGTCTTAATGGCAAATATTCATTGAGAATTTTGCTATTGAGAACCAATGGATTATCTCCTAATGACGCAAGGGACCATTTTCTAGTCATTGTCCACCCACCCACCCTTTCTTTTTCTTTTTCAAATCTTGAGTTTTTTTTCAAATAAATTTTTCCACTAAGAAATAAACCCTGTTATGAATCCAATGGCAATAGTTTCATCAAATTATGAGTTGAATTCTTCCTTGTAGAATTTTCTTAAGTTGAGCAATACAATGTAGTTCATAGCTCATTTTGGGGTGTTTGGTTTGGGCAAGAACTAAAAAATCAACCTCAAATAGATCAAATCCACCTTGAAAAAGGGCTGATCCAAGGAGCATAAGGAGAAGACAAGTGTCCCATTCTTGTTCTTCTTACAAACTTTACTTTCATTTCAATGACCATTGTGCATTGCAAGCTCCATCATGAATTGAAAAATGCTCAGAATGTTGTGAAATTTTAGATGAGCATTTAAACTCTTTTGTCTTTCATTGAGAACAAAAATTCATCATTTCAAAATATTCTCACTAAGATATGTTCCTTGTAGTACAAAAAATAACAACCAGGGAAAAATATAACAAAATAGGTTCTTTGGGGGAAGACTCAAGTTAGCTAGAGTTTTGTGTAACTAAGGTCACTCATAGGTGATATGACATTTTATCTCAGAAATAATATGCTAATTTCCCTCATGAAGAAATTTCAACATTAAAAGTGTTCATGTATATCCCATAAAAGAGATCTATGAATAAAACTAGGAATGCGTTTATTATGGATAAATTTAGAAAACAACCCATGGGATATAGAATCTTAATTCTCTCAATGCGCATCATTCCTAGCCATAATCAATTTCCATATACTTGCTTTTAAATTCATAATCAAGTCATAGTCTAATTTCATAATCAATATCCACGATCTTTTTATTTTATATGAATTCTTCCATTAATTCTATTACAATAATCTCTTCTCAATTAATTTCATTTTCATTTTGATTAAACATTGATTTCCAAAACTTAGTAACCTCCAATAATTATTCTCTTTCATTTATTATTGTTTGGACCATCCTAATTCATAAAATAATAGATATTACAAATCACTGCCATATGATACTCATTATCATATTAAAAGTTTAGGATCACTCACAGTTATTCTTTCTTAAAATATATTTATTCTTTCATTCATAATCTTCACTCAACTACATAGCCTTAACTATCAAACATTTAACCATTTTGCATTGGCCATTGCAATAGTCAATTTACATTCAATATTAATAACATACCATGCACTTGTAATAAACTAAAAACAGTGCTATGATTTATCACTCACACACCATGCACCTATAAATTATAAAGAATCACTCTTTAATTTTTTTCTCATAAATTTAAACTTAAACAATTATACATTCTTCAATTTTGAATTATTTTAATTTCACCACTCATTAAATTCCAAATACACACACATAATCTTATCCATAGGCACTTGCATTCAACAACTTTGTATCACACACACATTCATAGTTCATTGAACACAATTTAACACAATTGCATATTAACACATCACAAAATTATTTATTACTAAATTGAATTGTGAAAAACATATATATAAAATAGTTCATAGAAAAGATCATAGAAAATGTGCACAGAGAATATAATCATAGAAAAATGAACACGCAAAAAAGAGAGGCTAGGCTCTACTTGTCCGCACTTACATAATAAAACTCATAACTATTTATACTACCAACTCCTCCGTGGTGCCTCTTCATTTGCATTCATCCTTGGTTGTTCCTAGAATTGAACATTTCAACTGTCAATAGCCAACTTTTGAAATCTCTTGGCATTTGCATTCACACCGCATAGATTTTCAAAAATAAAATTGAAATAAAGCCCATTTCACACCAAATCCATGTTCTCAATGCAAAATCTGAAAATTCATGTTCACACTCCTTTGAAGTGCATTGCCCTGTTTTTCCATTAACCCAAATAAAACTTCAAACTTAAATATCTACTAAATCGTTTGGTCAAGTAATCTGAATTTTTTTTAATGTGCTCACTCTTCATGTAAAATTCAAGATCCTATAGTTACATTCTATCCGATCTCAAGAAAAAATGAGCAAAAAAATTGCTCAAGTTCTTTGTAGTTTTGGCTCATTTTGAAAATACAGTGCCATTGGGTCATTAGGGGTTAACCCTTGAAAGGCCCTTGGGGTTTCCCTCTACAACATGTATTTAGCTTTATAGCTCTTCAATTGTGGCTTAATAGACAAGTTATGATACATTTTTATATACGTACTATCATGATCATTAATTTACTTTGTATTGAGAAGTATTTGGTCAATGTTTCTTGATCAAGTACCACCAAATATATAATATACTATATGGCCACAAAGGGCTTTTAGGCCCTTTTAGGATTAAGTGAACAACTTCTAAACTTGTTCTAACCCTAAACTTAGCTCCTCATTCTGTAGTGGTCATTTGCATTCTTTCTAATGGCAGGGACTTCTTTATGTGAGAAAACAATGGAATTCAAAATGAATGTAGACTTCAGTGACACGCATACTAGGGGTGAAGTGACTCTTCCCAACGCCGTGCCATTTTTATTACCTCATTTCGTGTGACTGATAAAAACCTGCTTTTGTCTTTCCCATGACATGCCTTGCTTGAAGCTCCTATGTTGAGTGAATGTATTTCATTTGCTCTTTGACAGATGCGGATTCCAATTCTCAAGGATGGTCCCCGCGGCTGTGTCCGTTTCTGCGACCCGAACGGTAGACGGGGCTGCCGCTACTGCTGCTTTTTCTTGGTGGTGGCAGCGCTGGTTGGCTGCCTGCCTGCCTGCAGAGCTTCCCCTCGCGTCAGTCGCGCCCACAAACCGTGGCAGTAGCAGCAGCGTCGTCCCAACTCCCAAACTTAGGTAGCTAGAGTTGCCGCCTATGTTGCCGCCTACTCTTGCAGGCTCCGCCGTGGAAGGGTTAAAGACTTGAAAGGTCCTTGCGACTACGCTTTTGCCCCCCCCTCATTTAGCTGGGCTGGTGGGGTCGCCAGCCCTGCGCCCCGCTCACGTGCCTCGACGGGCACTGCGACCAAACCCTGCTTTCCAGCTTGCATGCTGGGAGCCCTCTCTTCACGCCCACTCACAATGGCCCACGCGCAACTGGAATCATGTGCCCAGCCTTCGCCATGGCCAATAAATACCAACGGCCTGGAGGCCGAAATCCCCAAGAAACCCGTCTACTGCACCCGCAGTAAGTTAAACCTCAACTTTCTTCATCTGTCTCCGCCGCGCCGTGCGATGCCAAGCTAAGCTATATTAGCTAGGGACTCTGCTCGGGCCGTCCTATCAGCCTCCCGTCTGCCTGGAGCTGATGTATGTTGCCAACCAAACAGAGGAGCTAGCTATTGTAGCGGCCAGTAGGACGAATCCTTGGGGGGCTCGCGCTAGCTGCCTCGAGGGTCGTGCTGTGGGAGAATTACACAGTGTTGGGCCTGGGTAACAGTGGAGTTTGGTTGCAGGCGTGCGTGCCGGGTGGTTCTGGAACCCAGTGCCGGCCGGTGTCTCCGAATGCCGGCAATCTTATCTTGAAGTTATACTACGAACTTACTGCTCGTGAAGGACTCCTTGATTTCGTTCTTTGCCTTCTGGGGCTTTCGCAGTCTGCGTGGAGGCTACGAAAATCATGACCCTGGTACGTAGTATGTCGTTTTGAGCTTGTAGGCAGTGCTCTGTAGTAGGCGGGGGTGGAGTTGTGTTGGCCGACGGACCCAAGTGGGCCTGGAAAAGGTGTTCTATCGAGACGATGGCTGGCCGTTGCTCACTGTCGATGAAAGTGATGGTATGGGTCGTGTTGCACAAAAGTGAGCGAGCTGAAGTATTACGCAAGTTGTATATATAGTACCGTTTGGTGTTCGCTTGGTCTTGACATATCGAGTGCAGGGCGAGTGAGAGGTCGCAATTGGGGAGTACTAGATTGAGAGAGTCGCGGGGTACTCTTTGCTCAAGAGAGTGACGTGCAACCAGGACGATTCGGTTTCTAACGGAAAATACAAAATTTTCCGTGTTGGCATTTTAGTGAATTATTGCAATCCATTGCTAGTGTCGCGTCTCTACACGAAACGAGCCAGCTTGCCTGCAGTGTCGGTGTTTTTCTTTTTCTCTCGACATAGTGTTTCACCATTGAAGCTTTGGAGGTACGAGCGAGCTCGTACGAGTCCACGAGCTCCCCCCAATTCCCCCCATTCGCCGCGACCCACCTTCAAGTGGTGGAACCAGCACGATCCAGCAACCCTGGTTTGACGACGGTGTGACGTCTTGCGCTCTTCTTGCAGGTGAAGTGCACCGGAGCTTGTGGCACACATTGCCGGCATTGAAAGACGACGCCCACCTTTCGGAATTATCCACCCTGGATCGCGCTTCAAAATCGCCTTCTGAGCCGACGGTGGGAGATTTCCAGAGCGCCCAGCAGGTCAGGGAAATGTTCCATGCCTGCCCTGCGTCGTGGACGGGAACGCCCCCCCCACTCACCATGGACTTCACGTACGACAACAACGTCTACAGCAGCTTCACCCCCAGCGTGTACAACTCCGTATTAAGCCAGACGCTTTGCGAGCTCGACATCGACAATAGCGTCCACAAGCTTTTCGAAGGGCTCCCGGAGATTTTCGAGGACCACAGTTACGGTAGCCGGGATGTGGACGCTGTTGCGCACGCGGTTACTGTTGCCTCGTCACCTGTCTTTCCGTCCACCCCACCCGCGCAAGGGAGCAGGCCGAGTTCAATGTGTGGCGCTGGATCCGTCGCGCACGACGGGCTTAACCCCGCGCATGAATTAAGCTTTGCCTCTCGCCACCCCATCCGAAATGCGCAGCAACCAGTGTTGATACGGCCCAAGGGAGGTTCTGAGTCGCCGCTGCCGCCCGTCACGGTGGTAACGGATCGCAAGGCTCGCAAGGTACGCGGCCCCGGAGCGCGTGGCAAAGGGGGGGAATTCAAAATGCCTGCAGCTGCGGCTGCGGGTGCCGGAAAATCGAAGGTTTGGGATGCCACGCCGATCCCCGCGAATCGTGCGCCCTCGCTGGTGTCCGCCGTGGCCCACATGATGCCCAAGATTCTGCCCGCAGATGTGAAATTGAATGATCAGGTCGCGATGGTGCATCCGCTCCAATTTGGTTTTGGCCCACAAGTGTGTTTTCGGGCGCCCAAGCGCAGCCGCACCAGCAAGGACGGGTCGCCTATGGGTAATAGTCGCACGCAGAGGACGCGCTACTTCGACAAGGTCGAGCATATTGTGCGCGAGCGATGGAGGAGAGACGACATGGCGGGGAAGTTCTTGGCCTTGGAGTCCCTGCTGCCTCCCAGCTCCAAAGTGAGTGAATTTCTCACTCTTTTGCAGCTCGCTTCTCAATTCCTCTCATCCCCAATCTCTTGCTTGCACTTCACAAACACAAAATCCGCAGCGATGCATCAATTGTCACATCTACCACACACCACGCTTTCTTCCCTAGACACTCCAACTGAGATAGAACTTTGCCATTCTCAAATGCCATTGTCTCCCAGTCCACGCATCAATTGACATATCTATTAGAATGGACCTTTTTTCATTGTGCGTATCCGTCATTACCACAACTGTTCCACTTAAGAAACAATCTTGTGATGGCTGCCAAGAAATAATAGCAACCGTCACACTTGATGAAACCTTAATTAATTACCATTGTTTCCAATTCTTCTCCATCCATGACCTTAAGGGACACATGTACAATCGGGAATCTCCGCTGCACGATGTTCCTACTAGAGATCGACATCTTGAGCAGGAGACATCTAAGGGTATCTGCAGGGGGTTCTCTATTCGACACTCTCGTATTCTAACTATGGTGTTACACCCTTCACTACAATCAATGTGCAACGCACAGGTCATCGTCGTGCACTAGTGCTGCTTTGCTTCATCCTCGTGTATTAAATTAAAGCGCTCGTTCGAACATTGAAAGTACTGATTCTCCTGGAGATGCTGGGATGAGTACAGACGTGTTTGGTACGAGATCGATCCTAGATTTGTTGGCAATGTTGTGACTGAACATTGTCTGATATATTCATCGATTGCACAGGTCATGCTGGACCCTTTCATCCTCGTCTATATTATATAGCACTCGTTTCGCAATGATTGAACATTCAGAATATCGTTAAAGCTGGAGCTTTTCATTTTGTTATGAGCACGTATCGGGTATGCGATCGATTCTAGAGATCTTGCAATGTCGTGATTGTTTTCTGACCGGTTGGGGTACGTAATGAATTGATTTTCCAGCGGGACCGATCCACAATCGTGGAAGACAGCATGAAGCTGGTGAAGAGTCTGCAACATAGGAAGGAGGAGGCCCTGAAGAAACGCGCAAAGTTGAAGCAGGCGATGGCTTGTGCGACGCAGCCGCCGGGCGTGAAGCTGAGTCGCATCATCCAGAAGATCGGCTCGCTGGCCGTCATGTCGCCGCCAGTGGAATCCAATGGCCCCCCGTCGTCGGGGGTGGGATCGAACAGCAAGCAGCCTTTGGTGGAAGAAGGCGATGGCGACGTGAAGGCCAGCAATGGAAGCTCTGCGCTGGCGGTCCCCAAGTTCCTGAGCGACTGCGTGCACCGATTCTACGTGCACTCGGAACTTTCCACGGGCGACATCGTCATCGAGATGATTTGCGAGCAGATTCCCAACTTCCACAGTGGGCTCATGGCGTCCATGGAGTCGCTGGGATTGGAGATCCTCCGGTGCAGCGTTACCCAGGTGGTCACCAAAGTCATATGCAACATCACTGTCAAGGTCAGCTATTGCTCTCAAAACCCCTCACTCTGCTTTCCTCTGATCCTTGTGTTTTCGACGTTTTCGACGTAAAATGAAAGTAACATCAATTTAACGTTTACCATCTGCAATGGCAATCAAAACCACACCATAGTTGTCAAAACCTGTTTGCAAGCTTAACATCAATTTCGTTAAATTGAAGGAATTGCACTCCGTACTTTGGCACTCTTCATGGCGTTCTCGCAGACTGAAATGAAAATCTAAACCAGTCCAATTTTTTGGAGCTTCGTGTATGACACTATTTCTGGGGCACCACTTTAACGAAATTGAGGATAAGTAGATTTCATTGGGAATCTCGGCATCGCGATTCGACAAGAGGCGAGTGCGTATGTTCCCTCCCAGGCACCGACTGTTTGAATTCACTCGTTTCAGTACTTCCATTACTGCAGTTTTTGCCGTTTTGGTGATGTTTGGACTTGGCAATGGCATTCTGGATATAGTTTTCAAACTAGAATTTGCAAGTGAGTGCATATCTTGATATTGTGAGGTAAATATTGGCATCATCAATTTCGTTAAATTGGCGTGATTCCAGCGACAGAAATTGTGTCATACGTCGACGCAAAGCTCCAAAAACGAGAACTGTTCTTGATTTCCTTTTCAGTCTGCGTGCCAAAGAAATGGAATTCTGCCAATTTAACCAATAGATGTTTAGCTTGCAGATAATTTTTCATAACTGGGGTACGGTCTTGATCGCCATTGCAGATGGTTAACTTACAACCACAATTTGATGTTTGGTACAAATTTCATGTTTTTTGCTACGCCTGCCGAATGCTACCGTAGGATTTGAAGTTCATATTGTGTTTGTCCTTCACGTAAAACTTTCAGTTGTTGATTCCAAGTATGCTTAAAGATCATGACAGTCAATGTTGTAGACTTCAATGGACATAGCATTTGAAGCTTACAACCGAAATTTGATGGTTTCTGTGATTCATGTTCGGTACTTGGTTTGCAATATGGAACTGTAGTGTTTTCAAGATCATATTTTTTTTATCCCGCTTCTAAATATTCAGATGTGGACTTGAAGATTGTGACAGTTAAAGTTGTAGATCTCAATATTTCGTACTGCATTTGACCATAAGTTTATGCACTTCATCTCATTGGTTGCATATCTCCCTAATCAGATATATAGTGGGTTGTAATTGCAATTACAAGGGCTAACATTAGGAGCTCCATGGAGTCTTTGTCTCCTCAGATACAAAGCTTGCATTGGCATAGTGTGAGGGTGAAATTCAATTCGTTGTTTGACTAAGTTCTTAACATTCGTGATGTGTTTACCTGTGACAGCCATTTCCATCTGCAGCTTCTGCGACATCATCGTCAGCAAGTATTTTGGAAGGTCTGAGTGCAGCCTTTCAGAAAGAGTGACTTAGTAGGAGAAATGGTCCAGCCTTTCCATTGACCTATGAGTTCCATAATAGGCACAGTGATGCATTTCCAGGTGCTGTAAGGGAATGTAAATGAGCATGGGCTATTAATGTGTGAACTTAACTTACATTGGGATATAGCATTGTTATAGCACTTGTGTTTGTCTCTGCAATTGGCAATGCAAATAGCCAGGTGCCATCAAAGAGGCCAGATGGTCCGTCCAAATATTTTATTCTTTAATCACAATGTGAGACTGTGTAGCTTCCCAAAGTATTGGGAAAACAGAGATTGGCACACTATTTCTCAAGGCTTTTTTTCTTTTTCCCTTTTTTGAAACAAATGATATGGAATTTCATTTGCAAAAGAGGGCCAAAATACAGAGCCACCAGCCACAAGTGGCCTGGTGGACAGAACAAAGACTAGTTCTCAGGGCTTCAATCAATCATCCTAAGACTGTACAGTGTACAGTACAGTATTTTGATCAATACTATCCTTGCATTTTGCCATGCTGAGGAGATTGGACTATTTTTCTTTGTTCAGGTGTATAAGTTATTCTGTCATTGTTAAGCTTATGTGTCTATCCATTATTAATTGCTTGGTTCAATTCAGATGATTCAATTAGTGCGTGTTGATGTTTTACTTACTTAGAGCATCGCCACCCATTCTCGCCGAAGTTGGCTGGAACAACCTAGGGCGGGCTGAGAGAGAAAAAAGTAGTCCACCGGGGACCCGGCCTGGAATGAAAAGAGACCAGTCACTCCAAAAGTCTCTTGCCAAACACTAGGACCCAGTCCCCGCCATCCTTCTTATTTGGGTGCTTGATCTTGTTAGGTTGTTGGTTTGCGTGCTACAATACATTATATCTTGTATTTTTTAATCAATTGGCATGTTGATTGGCTCCTTGGTTTGCGAAGACATTAATATTTTGAGATTGACTTCGTTTGGTGTGTCTCGAAGGTGGGAATGAATGGGGCACAATAGACACTTGGAGGGAACAAGGCCCGGACCATCCCATTCCCCCGGCCATGTGTGGCGAGAATGGGTAGCAATGCTCTTAAGGTGGGCAACTCCAAGAGTACCACTAATTGCTACTGTGCCTATTTCCTATTATTAGACAATTCAAATTTTCATTGATTTTTTTATTGGCAAGTGAAAGGAGGTTCCAACACACCAAAGAACACAAACATGTGGATTCTGTATGCAAAAGTTATGAAAGAATTAAGTTTGGTTCTACAAGCATTTCTTCCACGTAAGTACATAAACTGATTTTGGAGATGTACACAAAGTGAAGATAATAGTCCCCAGTCACAGGCACATTTGGGGTGCCCACTGTACATGTACTCTCTGCAAGTCAGTATTAATTACAACTGCTCAGTACAATCCTGTATGTGACAATGCTCCTTTTCCATGTGTTCAATTTGGTGGTCTCCAAAAATAAGTTACAGAGGCTTGCCTTCATTCAGCATCATGTTCCCAGTTGTTTGTACTTACTTGCATTTATGTCCAGCAATGCCAAAAGTGATTTTTAATTGAATTTTTTCAGCTCTTCACATCTACAGACATGGACAGAGCATGCAAAGTATCAGCAAAAATATATTTTATTCACCCAAGCATGATTCCATAGATTCAAAAGAGAGCAGTATGGTAGAACCTCCCATGACCAGCCAAGACCCATGGTCAATATGTAGGTAATGGAAAATTCAACAGAGAGATGACAGATATTAACCATTAGTTTTTTGGTTTCCAACTATCTTCTAGTCATAACTGTTATGACACATGTGCTTCGTTTTTAGAGCCAAATTAGTCTTTAGATGAGCAGTGATGGAAGAATCTATATATTGGAGATGGGAGCAGGCCAACTTTTGGCTTCTGAAATTCATAACAATTTGAGTTTAAGGAAAAAAAATTATGAAAATTTGACAACATCCATCATTTCTATTTCTCTATACGACAAAAATTTAACAATGCCTTCTACTACTCCAGATCATGCACCAAATGCTTAAGTGGCTAGTAATGGGCGGTTTTACTATAACTTACCATTTTCATATTTGGTAGCACTTCAGCAGTTTCATCCACTATTTTTTAAGCTTAAGAAAAGCAAATTTTTGAATGTTTTTCTGACTTCCTGTTGTTGTTGTTGCTTTTGAGCAATTTTTTCTTGCAGAAAAGAAAGCGTGCAGGATCCTCCTCCTTATGTTCCAACTAATAATTGTTTTTTTCCTCAAAGTGGATGCAGTGGAATAATTATAAGTTTGTCTAAATCGGGGAATGATGCCTTCCCTTACATATGCGAAGGCCCAACACAAGATGCCAAGAAGAATCTGCCAAACTCAGTTGGTCATTTGAAACATGGTCTAAATGACGCACAGTACTCAGTACTCTCTGGCAGTTGCAATCCCTGAACACAAGTCATCCTCCTAAAATCATCTGGATATGCATTTGGACAGTGTGGGTTCCTATTATTGATCTATGTCAGTTTTTGTTGGGTCTTGTTAGGAGTAACAAGGAAAATCCAGATTCTGTTAACCCCTAAATGCCCAAGGCACCAGATTCTAGTGTTTAGAAAACTTTGAAGTTAAGTAGAACCCAACCAAATTGCTATTATTAGTGGTTTATATTTTTGGAGAACTCTTTTTGAAGTCTAATTTTAGGATCAAAAAGCCGATCTTAAAAATGAAGGATTATGATTTTTCTATTCAAGATTTTGTGCAAGGATGCCCATTGCAATCTTGACCTCCCATATAAGGTAGGAGCATCCAATGGCGTCCCTTTCTACGTCAAAAATTCATTCGAGAACATAAATGTAGCTAGATTGTAGACCTCTTATCATTTTAGGTCAAAAAAAATAAGCTCTGTACTATCTACTTACATTTACAACCTGAAGTGATTATGCTCTGTAGAATCTGACACTATTGGGTACAAGGACGCCATTGGGTGCTCTTACCTTAGTGTTGAGGGCTCTTGGAAATGAGCCTCAAATACACTAGATCTTGGAGGAAAAATCACATTAGAAATTTATTTTTAAAAATTGTAGAATAGATTTTGAAAAACAGTAAATTGATTGGGGTTGTACATGCTAAGCTTTATAACCTTATATTTTTTTAGTGACCAACTTTTTAGAGTTGACATGCAAAAAGAGAATTGAATTTTTTTTTCATACTTTTAACACACCCATGATCAAACATTATAATCTTTCAATCCGTAAGTGATATTGTTATGTTTTCTTTTCCTATGTGATCTCTAACATGTCTAGTTTGAATTTATATGGTTACAATTCAAAAGAAATTGGTATAACCTATGAAACTGTTGACTTTTTGTTCAATTTAGAACAAATTTCAAGGAGCTCCAAACAAGCCTCGGGCATTTAGAGGTTAATTTAACCCCTACAAAATGGCTAGGGTGAATTGACCCCCTCACTCATCCCCAAGGGAAAATCCAGAATTTTTTTATTTGTCACACATGATAAAATTTGCAAATTTTGAATTCATATTTGCAATTAGAAGACCCGAATTAGCTAGGTATGGTACAAAAGATAAATAAATGAAGCACAAAATAGGGGGTCTTTTTTTTACATGCACCTCTGGATTGACTTGGGGGTGCGAGCAAGGGGGTCAATCCATCCCAGCCTACAAAACCAAGGAGACCACTTTGAGTTTTTTTTAAAACTTGGGCAAGCTCTATTGACTTCATTGTTTTGAATGAAAATTTTCGGATGGATGCTAATCATCCTAATATGCATACGAAGGTTTGTTTCATGTCATTTTGACACATAGAGAGGTTTTTTCAATTTCAATGTCAAAACTAGGCAACCAAATTTATATTTTGAGAAAAAAATGATTAATTCATTTTTGGAGATTGTAAAGATTTATACCTACTCAAAAACATTTGAACCATTCAATCCCAAATAACGAGGTGAAAGTTATGACAAGTTTTATTTTGTGGGCAAGGAAGGTAGGAAAAACAAATAAAGTCTTTTTTTGAACTCAATTTCCAATAATTTCAAATGAAAAAAAAATTTAGAATATGTATTGCTTACTAGAACATTCTCACCATTGGGATTAAAAATTCTCAATTTCTTGTAAGATTTATTAGCAATTTATAAAGTGAAATTTTTCAGTCACTTTATAGTTTTTCAAATTTCAAACATGTTGACTAAAATGCAGAAATTATAAAACATACAAGATTCTTTTTCTTTTTCTTTTTTTTTAAATGTTGAAAGACAAACCTTTTCCTTTTGGAAAGGCTAGAAAAGCCTACATTTTGAAGTTTAGGCACAATGTACTCAAACAAGTTAACCAAGGGATCCTATGGTTGGATTTATTAAAAAATATATAGAGATGAAGATTTTAGCTTTTCTTTGGACGTAAATATTTTGCAATGGTCATGGACCTCATGCCATGAAAGAACTTTTAGGGTTAACATGCCCTTTTAGAGTATATATTAATGTACTATAAAAGTATGAATTTACAATGTGCTAAAAGCCTAAAATTAAAGCCTAATATCTCAAAATGTGAGACATGTTCTTTGATATATCTATTACTATTGTTGATGAAGTAGATAGGGACAATTTATGGACCTCCAACCTTATTTACAATGACTAACAAAATTGAGTTACAAATTTGAAACATTTTCATCTAAAAAATCACACCATAAGCATCAATGATTGTTAAAAATTACACTAGCCTTCATAGAATTAACAATTATTTGATGATATTGACAACAATAATTTATTTTTTGGACTTTTATTAATCAATTATGTGCATTATGAACTCCAGTCTTCATACAAAAAATCTGAACCTAAAAATGCAATATTATATTGTTGTACAATATAAATTGAACACATTGTCCTATTCAACAAATATTTCAAATGCAAGGGCATTAAGATGTAACAATGGTCCATGATGCAACGTGTACACTCTCTACAGTGGGTAGTGCAATCCCATATTTCAATTCAAAAAACAAATTCAAATATTGTGAGAATCATTTGCATGTTTGTCAAATTGTTAATATTTTAAATTCTATGAAATGACAACATTCTTCAATTTTTATGTACAACAATAGGAAATGGTGTATCACATCGTGCAAAGTCATGAAAGTTATTTTTGAAGTTCTAATAAAAAATTGACAAAAGATAATTTAATTCCAAATCATGGTGCAAAAAATTGAGTTTTAGGCATGGCTAACTTTGAAATTAATTTCAAAGTTCCTTTCAAATCACAACTAACTTTTTCTTCAAACTTCCATGGTAATGTATAATATATTGTACACTACATCTTTCTTCTATCTACTTTTGGACTTTGTCCATTGATGCCTTTGGTATGGTTGAGTGAATGAAAATATTTCACACTTGTACTCAATTTTGTTAGTCACTGTACTTTTACCCTTCCATAAATTTGTTTCCCCTAATTGTCCTCCCACTCATAACATTGTTTCCCAATGAAGCAGGGGTCCCTTTTACATGCTTGAAAAGAGGAACCTACTAAAAATCTGAAAAATTAGCTGAAAAAGTAAATATCTTTGCCGAGGGCTTGTCCTTCAGGTTCTGTGTACTTTTCTCTCTTCAATGGAAATTGTCCAGATGTTTCAAAAAAAAAGAAAAAAAGAAAGAGAAACCCTACAGTGAACAAAATTTTCTTGTATGATTCCTTCAGCCAACTCCAATCTTTGAATTAATAGATAAGTCCCTCCCAAGTTTCTAGCAAAGCATAAGTTAAGATCTTCCCAGCATGCAGAGGACCATTGCTTGGTTATACAATGTTATGGTCCACTGTGGGGCATAAGTTACAGTAAGTTATATGAGGTGCAAATGGAAAGGTGTTCCTAAAATTTGGGCAGTCTGTTTAAAATACAATCTGTGCTACCAACCACTGATTGAATCCTTTGTTGGGCATTGCGTGGGAGACCAGTCATACAAATCGTACATTCACTTCACAAAATCATTGGTTCCTTCTTTGCACATTTATTGAGTTGAAATGAACCCCAACATTTCAGGAAACGTGTTTCACAGCAACACATAATATAACATAAACCAGCAACCTTGGGTCCCAAGGAGATTGGCATACCGTACCTGCCTGTAGTCCTGGGTGGGGTCGGGTGGCAGATAATTATTTAAAAGAAGAAGAAGAATGAAATGAACAAACATAAATTGTCGAATTCATCAAGAATTAAATGACCAAGTTGTTGTAAACAATGAAGATGTCCAGTGTTAGTTGAATAGTCCAAAATAAAGTTCAATTCCCATCTGCTGTCAAGAAAAACTAGTGCTGATGCCACAATCAAATAGAAGTAAAAGTATTTTTTTCATTTTTTCATTCATAAATTTTTTTCATTCAATAACTTTCACACACAAGGTTAAAACACCATGAAACAAAGTCCTTGAACCCCTCCTTGTAGAGAGCTTTTTGATGGTATCAAGAACATGACCAACAGACACATGATCGAGGAGATTTCATTATAACAAACAAAACAAACAAACAAATTACTTAACTTAAGGTATAAATAAGATTTTGATGGCCAAGGGAAGTAATTACTTTAGTGACATTTAGTGAGAATGAAAGGTGGAGAGGTCGTTGATTATAATGAAATGCATTGTCCATTCTAAATTTTGAAATGGTAGGGGATAATTCAAAGATGAGACCTTGACCACTCATTGTCAAAATATAGGAATTGTGTTCAAAGCAAAATTTTAGATTTCATTTTGGCATGGTAGAATAATTTTTTTCAAATAAATTTGAACTAAGAAAATTTGGAAAATCCAATTAACTTTCATCTCCAAAAATCTATTTGTGGTTTTGAACCCCACCCACCAAAAAAAAATTAGGGACAAAATTCTAGAGGATGTTGTGGGTGCTTTATTCCCACCCTTAGAATAAGATGAACACAATTGGGTTCTTGACCCCTAAAGTTCTTTGACTATATTTCACCAAAAAACACTCAAAATGGGTTGTTTTGATGACAAAGGCTCCCTAATAATGAAAAATGAAAAATTGTTGCATCTAACCATAAGATCTTGTGTTAGGCTAATTTATTATGTTGTAGTAAAAAAATGGGAGGTTTTGACCACACAAATTGTGAGATTATAGTGTTTAAAGTTGAAAAAAATGTTTTTTGGGGCATCCAAATTCCGGACAACTCTGATTCGGGGAGGCTTTTGGACAAGTTAATTTCACTTTTTTGCTTTAACTTTTTTTGCTTGATTTTACCAATAAAGTTGGTTACATGTTCAAAAAAATTATAATATTTTAAATTGGAGAACCTATACCAAATTTTTTTGATAGGGAACTAGCTTCAAAAAATGTCTCATACAAAGCCTTTTTTCAACAATTTATGGCTTGCACATACAATGATTTATTCAAAATTTGAATGGTGGAGTTCTAGATTTCAGCTAGCTCTAGAGAAGGAAAAAATAAAAATAAAAATTGTACAAAATATAAAATTTTCACAAGCTTGATCAATTTGTATCCAAGCTAAAGTGAAGGGGCAATTGGACATATTGGGCCAGGCAAGGGAGGAAGTTGGATCAAAGTTAGTGAAGCCCAACTCATCAACAGAACTCACTAACAATGTATCTCATTTTCTTTGATTTCAAAGATTTTACACTTTCCTTGAATTTTGAAGATGTTCCTTGTTCAACGAAGTAGAATTTTAAGATATTCTACATTAAATGTTGATATTATAGAGATGTCAAGACATAATCACTAGTCACTTGTAGAGCAACATACTATCATAGTCACATGGAGAATAGAGAAGATGTTTATACAAGTAGGGTAGTAAGTGGTAAAACAAACCATGTGGGCTACGTAAATTAGAATTACTAAAAAATCAACTCATGTCAAAGTGAAGTACAAAGTAGGAATTATATTCAAAGTAGAATTTCAGACCTCATTTTGGCATAGTAGAATAGTTTATTTAAAAAAAATTGAACTAAGAAAAGTTGGTAAATCAAGTTAAGTTTCATTCCCAAAACTTCTTTTAGGATTTAGAATCTCCAATCAAAAGTTATGGAAAAATTTTAGAGAGGGGTTGGAAAGGACATTTTCATTAACATTTTCAAACATCCTCTCTAAATTTTGTCCATAACTTTTGATTGGAGATTCTAAATCACAAACGGGTTTCTGTAAATGAAACTTAGCTTGATTTCCCAACTTTTTTTAGTTCAAAGTTTTTTGAAATAAGTCATTCTACTATATCAAAATGAGGTCTGAAATTTTACTTTGAACATAATTCCTATGTTTTGAGAATGAGCGGTCAAGCTCTTATCTTCAAATTGTCCCATACCTTTTGAGAATTCATGATGGACAATGGATTTAATTATGAAAACAACCTCTCCACTCTCTACTTTGCAACACGTCAAATAACTAATTGTTCCTACCGACAATCAAATTTTATCCCAATGGTCATTTATCAAATGACATATTGGTTATTGATTCAATTGATCTTGAGGACATTTTTGTTTGTATTTCAATTTGTAATTAGAACCTGGATGAGAGGTTGCCCCAAACCCTGCCCAAGCTCTTCCAGGCATTCCAAAGCAAATTTCCTCGTAGTGTTAATTATCCTATCCATGCTACCCGGTCCATGAAAAATGACATTTTGTCCCATAACTATTCAAAGGTATATTTGATTGTAAATTTTTTTTGTGGAGCAGCAAGGTACTTCTTGTCCCTACATCCAAAAAAATTTCAAAAAATATAGTGAATTTTTCTGTTCGTAGTGAGGTGCCCTAAATAGCTAAGTTGCCAAAAAACACAGCTTGGTCCTTTAGGGGTTCATTAATTTTGTCATATGAAAATTCCTATGGGTGTTTACAATGTGTAATCCACTTACACCTTCCAAGCAACGAAGCTTTTGTTGTTGATTCCTACTTATACTTCCCTTATGGCAAATACTAACCAAATCAAATCAATTACTAATTGAGTTTGATTTTGGCTACAACAACCAAAACTAAGGTCTAATGGTGGTTGGTCAAGCAAATAAGTTAAGTAGTTCAAGTTGTAGGGCTTATTTTTTCCTTTCCAAAATGATCAAAAATCTGAATTTGACCTAATTCTCTCAAATATATTTGCAGATGAAGTTTGACACTAAAATTATCTTCTAAAACTTCATCTCTTGATTCCTAACTTTCTAACTATTGAAATTTAATTTAATTTTTTGGGTTATTTTTTATTTTTTAAACTTATTCCTAATTTCTAAATTTCACTTGGTTTGATCAATTCTAGTTGACTTTCATCCAAATCCTCCTTAATCTTAATCAAATCTTCATCCTGCTCTAGCTTCTTCAATACTAATCCATTTTCTAAGTTTAAGGTAGATTTGGCCCCCTGAAATTATGCTATAAAATATTCTAAGCCTAACTAGTTCCTAAGATTCCTTCAAAAGATTTCTTGTAATTCCCTGTTGTTATAATTATGACCTTTAATTTTTAATTCTACTTGCTATTTTTTGGGGAAAATAATTTTCAAGTGAAAGTTCCTAAATGTACTTTCCAAAAGGGTTAAACAATTAGACTTTTGACTTTTGGAGCAAAAGTTATTGATGGTTGAAGTTTGACCATCAACTGGTTCATCAAACTTCATCCATCCATTTCTTTACTTTTTACTTTTGAAATTGACTTATTTTTAACTTTTTATTTCTACTTCTACCCTATATTCATATTCTTTTCTTGGTACCTTTGGATGAATTCCTATTTTTTCATCTACTTCTAAGACTACTTTTCATCCAAGCATATCTTTTGGAGTTTTAATCTATTTTTAATGTGTAATATTTTATTGGAAAGCTACTGAAATTATCTAACTAAAAAAATCTAAATCTCATTTTTCTAATGACCTTGATGATCTGACCTTAACCTCTAACTCTAATTCTCTTGTTTCAATGTTAATCTAATAATTTTTGTGAAAATGAGTAAACGAGAAAAAGAAATTTAAAGACTAACCTCAAACCTTGCAAATTCAATGGTCACATCTGTGTGCGCCATAATCACAACCTCTTTGCAACCACCTTCAACTTCCATTCTTATGTTTGTTGTATTTTTGAAGTTGTTATTGAATGTCGCTTTGTGGCTAAAGGAGTCTTAACTTCTTTCTTCCTTGTTCCAAATTTCTCTTTTCTTTTCTATATTTCTTTCTAATTTTCTCTTTTTTCTTTTAAGATATATTTCTACTCAAATCAAATCTAATTTAACCCTAGAAGACCATTGTCCATTTAGGGGACAAATGGGATTTCAAGAAGGTACCTATGGTTTCAATCTTTGTCCTTATGTTTTTGAAACTTTTTGTAAAGATAGAAAAATTGATTAGCTTTATGGAAATATAATTTTTTTTCATTTGGTGCCTAAGAACAAAAGTTATGTCCAAATAAGCTCAAAACAAGGGAAAGGGGGCAACAAAAAAAATTCAAAAATTTGAATTAAATTTTTTTCTTTTCATAGATTATATATTTTTTCTACATGGATAGCTTTGATTCATTCCATTTGGATTTGTTATTAGAAAATTATAGACAATCTTGTGTTTGGGGCAATTAGAGCATCTTCTCGAAAAAATAACTTGTAGGATTCATTTTTGAATGCAATTTTTACAATTTTTCAATATGTGGAGAAAAATGTCCACATGGATTAATTTGCTTGCTAGAACAATCTCACCATTGGGATTCGTTCATTTTAACTCCATCTCAGAGATATTAATAGTTCAGATATTCCTTCTATCTTGTACCTACTTCTACTTACCAATATTTTAATGAATTATTTTCTTTTTTTAATTTTAAATTTTTTCCTAGACTCTCAATACAATTCTCCACCACAAAGATTTGAAGCTCAAAACTCTTTAGTGCAAAAAAATTAAAGTTAAGGGTTCAAAAGTAATATAATCTAGTTCCACAATGTGGTGAAAAACTTGTTTTTTCACTTTAAACACAAATATATCTTCCAATCTCTGTGGTCAAAATTTTTTAAATTTTTTCTATACATTCTCATATTAGTTAGGTGTAAGATCCTATAGTTAGATGTGCAAAAAACATAAAATTTTCAATTTTTTCCACTCTTTCCTATGGAAATGGCAATTTTGAGTGTGTTTTTTGTAGAAAAAAAGCCTTAGACCTTCAGAGGTAAATCTAATACCTATTTGCTAATGGTTTTAAAAGTCAATCAAACTTAAAGACAAGCTTGTTTTGACTTCTATTAACCAATAACTAAATTCCCAAGCTCCTAAAGTCAAGTTATTCTAATATTTGTCTTTTCCTTTCATCTTTTAATCAAAATCCAAACATGGCCACCAAAGTCAAATATTCCAAAAGGATGGTTTAACTCTTGAAGGATCAAAGTCATGTTGTTGTCAACAAACACTCAAAACTATCATTTTTGTTGTGTTCAGTTAAAAAAAATTAATTAGAATCTAACCATAGGATCTTGTACTTGAATTGTTTGAGACCAAGTGGTAAAAATTTCATGAAGTTTAACCTTACAGATTGAGAGATATTAGCATTTAAAGTTGGAATTTTTTTCCTTAATCACTAGCCTGTAATTTCAGATGACTTTGACCATATTTTTTTGAATTTTTTTGTACTATGGACTTTGAGTTAAAAACTTTTTAAGTTGAAGAATTGAGCTAATAGTCTAGGAAAACAATTTCAAGAAAAATTTCTTGATTTTCATTCTTGAAATTTTTTTAAAGTAGAAGTAGGTCCAAGATTACAAGAAAATCTAAATTGTTAATAGCTCTAAGATGGGATTGAAACACAATAATCCCAATGGTGAGTTTGTTCAAGCAAACAAACTTAACCCCTAAAGGTGTTTTCACCCAAAACGCTCCAAAACTGTCATCTCTAGTACAAGTATCAAATTTTAGAAAAAATACATTTTTGGACAAATGTAACCGTAGGATATTTTAGTAATTTGGTTTAGGAAGATGTGGAAAAAATTTCAGAAATTTCCACCGTTTGGATTGCAAGATATTAGCATTTGAAGTGACACAAAGCTATTTTTTGGCCCTGCGAAAATCCGGGCAGATGCACTTCACAAGGTCAGATCATTATGAAAAAATGTCCAAAATGGTTGTAACTCTTTGGAATCATTCTTCAAGTATTGTCGGCTACATGCTTGAAAAATTTTAGATCATTTGGAATTGTACAACATATAGGAAAAAAATAGTAAGTTGAAAGAAGTAGAGAATGATTCAAAATACTAAATTGTTAATAATTTATTTATGGAATTGAAAAATGCCAATCCTAATGGTTAAATTTTTGTAATAAAAAATCTACACCTCATGTTTTATTTTTTTCCAAAAATATGAAAAATTGAGTTAAATAAAGGTCTTCAAGGTTTATTTTAGAGTAGAGATTCCATTACTACCCACAAACTACCCACAACTAAAACTCTTCATAACTTTCATCTCAAAAATCAAAATAGAATGATTCAAAGCTTTTCATGGATATATAAATCAGAAAAATAAATTCCAAATTTTGATTTTGAAAAAAAGTGATTTTTAAAGAAGATTTTTTTGCTGCCTGGGCTGCCCGCTGAGTAATGAAAACAACATATCATACAGTAACGTTTTAGCCATGTATTCAAAAGTTATGAAATTTTTTGGGTCTTAAAGTTACTCCTTGGGCACATGTTGAGTGAAAATTTCAAATAAAAATAAAAATTTCCATCAATAGTTAGCTGCTTGAAATTGCTATGTTGCCAAAAAACACCGTTTGGTCCTTTAGGTGTTAACCTTATTGTGAGCAGATATTTGCACACCCTTGACAAATATACGAGCACAACTAGGTTCTAGTGTTTGGGGGGGGGGGACTCTATTTTAATGGGTGCCTAATGTTGGTCCACCATGCCTTCCAAGGAATGGATCTTTTCTAAGCCTCCTAAATCTTATAGTTTACTATGAACCCCCAAACTATCCTAATGTAGAACTATTGCCTTGATCCCTTGATTGTTGTGACTTTTTACTAAATCAAAAGTGGCCCAAGTCAAATACTACTAACTTGAAGATCAATTCATACCATTTCTAAAAACCTAAGATGCTCGGAAATTGGATGTTTCTACAAGGAGCTACAACCAGATGAAGTTTAGCCTTTAAAGAGGATGTCTAAACTTCATCCATCCCTTCGGACCCTCTCCAACTTGGATAACATTGATTTTTGGACCCTAATCCTACCCTATAATCTAGTATGTGAGTTCGTAGTTTGGGTGCAGATGAATGAATTTTACCCTACTTCATCCATGTTGAACTCCCAAACTTCATCCGCTTATAACTTCATCGTTATAAGTTGGTTTGGGACGTATTTTATACCCACGGAACCCCCTCAACGTCTACTCTATGATCCTATTTCTAAATCTGACTTGACCCTTGGCTCTAGGGGTGCTACTCATTCCTAGGCCTCTGCCCTATTCTATGGTTGAAGAAATGAACTAGCTAAATGGAAAGAGAAGTGTTGGAGTTATACCTTGGCTTAGGGGTTCTTATCTAGATGCCAGGACTTCCCTTCAACACATCCCTTGCTGCCATGTGTGAACCACCATATTGGTTCACTATTTAAAAATCTAAAAATCTAAATGTTAGGCATGAATTTATATATCCGGAAGTGTTAGTACTTTGGATTAAGCCATAACCATCAATTAGGGAGTTTTCTGCTACATAGCAATGGAAACTTCAAGAGGTTAGGGTGAGATGCTAGAAATTGCAATTAGGAAAAAATGAGAGGAAATTCTAGGGAAAAAATAAATATCTAAAACTAAAAAAAAATGTTAAGCAAGATTTGGTAGAGTAACCAAATTAGGTTAATGGTAAAATGATGAGAAAATGAAAACCAAAAATGAAAAATGAAAATGAAAATGAAAGACTAGAAATAGGAAATGAAACTAAAAGTAAATTAAAAACTACAAAAAATAAAAAATAATATAAACACAAAAGAAGTTAGACTAAAACTATGACTAAATCACTAATGTAGTGAGGAAAATACTAAAATAGTGCTAGAAACACTAAAATAGGAATATTTTTAGTAATTTAGAGTGTTTAACACTAACTTAGAGTAGTTTATACTAAAATAGCTGATTTACAGTAACATAGCACAATTTGCACGAATTTGGTGCATTTTGCACCAAATTAGTAGATTGACAGTAAATTAGTGTAGGATGAAAGTAGTTGGGCAAAATAAATCCGTTAGAAAGTTGGATATAGGCAAAATTAGGGTTTGAAGCTCTCTCTCAACTCTCTCAATTTTCTCAACTTCTTGTACATGTGTGTTTGGAGAGTTTATTTGGTGATTATGGGCTTTTTTTAAGCATGAGAAGTTAGAAATTAAGATGAGGGAACCAAGGTAGGACAATTTCTCTATTAGGTTACTATTTTTTTGGGAAAAAATGGTGAAGGAATGATGGGATTGAGGTCAAATGGAAAATGAAGTGGAGAGAATTTGGGTTTGTTTGAATTTGGAGGGAACTGTTGACTTTGGAGACCAATTGCGGAGGATGGAAAGTGTGGAATGAGTGGAATTTTTGGGAGGATGGAGAGGATGAAGTCAGCTTTCCAACAAGACAAGTTTCAATTAATGCCGAGCAAGGACAAGGATGGGGTGTTCGATTTAGTGTGAGGAGGTCTAGTTGCCTTTGCCATGGAAGACCAACAACTGTGGCGAGCAATTGTGGGAGTTTGGTGAAGTGGATCAACGTGAATTTTGGTGAGAAAAAAATGGAGATGTTAGCTTTCCAACGAGACAAGGCTTGCCGAATTTGGAGCATGGACAAAGCCAAGGCAACGAATTTAGTGTGACAAGGTCTGTTGCCCATTTGGCGGCTATTTATTTGGATATTTCATTTTTTTTCTTATGATTTAGTTGAATCTAAATGTAATACTAATTATAATTTGATTTTGTTTTATTAATCTTGATTGAATAGTTCAATGGCCATGCATGCAATCACTAGAAGAAAATTGTGTTGAACTTGTCCAAAACTGTGTTCTACTTGATGGAAACTATGTTGTACTCAACATAAAAGTATGGGCTCGATTTTGTTGAATTCTCCCTTTATAATGCAAAATTTTGCGTTTTAGCATTTCAACATAGAATTTGACAAGTGAAACGTAAAATTTTGTGTTAGAATGCAAAATTTTGGGTTACGAAGGGAGATCTCAACAAAATCCAGGCCACACTTTTTTGTTGAGTAAAACACAATTTTTGACAAGTTCAACACATTTTTCTTCTAGTGAATACTCTTGTAGGATGTGAATGTCTAGAAATGTTGCATGATTGAGGTTGAGTTAGATTTCTTAGGATTTTAGGGCAAGCGTGGAAGCGCTATCCAATTGGGGGTAAAATTAGGGTTGGGATGTGAATGATGAAATAGGAGAGAAAAGCTAATTGGCCTAAAATGAATGTGTGGATGTGTTAGGGATTGAATCTAAAGAATTAGGGAGGTGCATGGTGTCAATTTGGGAAGTGAATTAGGATTTTGAGATGATTGTGGTGTGCTGAAATTTCATTTCAGGACACCAATTTGACCCATTTGGTGCTCCAATGGCCAATTTCAGGCAAAGTTAGGCTTAATAGATTGTCCTAATCTCCTAAAGTAAGTACTATAGTCATTTGGGGATTTTAGGGTGCATATTTGGGTGATGTAGGGGTGTTGCCCCCATTTCACGTAGAGTAGTTAAATTTTAAAAATTGATAAATAAAAGCATTTAGGAATCCATTTCTAGGAAGGCGATCTAGGAGTAGGTGTCCTATACACTCCACAGCGGCCCAACTTTAGGGGGTTTCTTTGTCTTGCAATGAAAAAGCCTCATATTATGTCACCTTCGTAGGGTTGGATGAATGTCGGATGAATCTTGTCGGTTGGATGTGAGTACACTTGGCGAGCCTAATCCCCCATCTTTTCCTTCCTTCTCTTTCTTCCTCTTACCCTCCCTTCCTCTCTTCTCTCTCTACGTGGAGGGAGGTAGTTGGCTGGCCACCTACCTTTAAAGCCTCACCTAAGTGATTAATGGTCACTAACCTACCTCCCTTGCACTACTCTCACTAAACTATTGATGACTACTACCACTAATTCCTAATCAATGCTTATGTCCCACCAAACTACTTTTAAGGGTAGAGCCCCTTCCTAATGCACTTCTAATTTTCTCTCTTCTCCCTTATTTTTCACTTGTTTGTTATGGTGTTGGTGTAGAGAATGAGTGTGTGAGGTTGCCTTTCTATGACAACTTTTGATCCAACTCTATCCTAGCTTGCTATTCTACTTCTCTTCTCCTCCCTCTCTACTCCACATCCTACCTTATTTCTCCTCCCTTTTATCTCTATCATATTTTTCCTTCTACCTTTTAATCCTACCTATCCCCTATTTTCCCTAGAACCCAATATTGGACTTTCGAATGCTAGACTCTCCAATCGCCAGACTCCCCGCCTAGACTCCCAAATCGCTGGACCCCTCGCCCTAGACTCCTAAGTTGCAAGACTCCCAGAGTATTGCCTAAGTTTTGGTCAGCTGGCTAGCTTCTGAGTACTACTTGGGTCCCAATTGGCGGCTAGCTCTCGAGTACTACTTAGGTCTCGGTTGGCTAGTCTAGTATTGGACTAGTTGCTGGTGTTGGACTAGTTGCTTCTTTTCCTTTATAAAATGAATGACCTAGGGAGCTTGGGGGCAAATGTCTCAAAGAAGGAACTTAGGGCTTGGAGAGGACACCTAGGTTTCAACCACTCGAATTTAGAACCTACTTTTGGACACTAAACTTTGACTTGTTCTAAAAACGTCTTGGGAACTAAACTTTAGAGGTGAATACTGCTTAGGATCAAAGCTCTGTCATCAATTTTGGTTTAACACCAAATCTAGGACTTGGAGGCACCTAAGGGTTGAAAGCTCTGCCATTAGATAGGAGTTTTAACACGCAATCTAGGACTCTAGAGACTTAGTAGGTCCAAAGCTTTATTGTCCTGGCGGGACTCACAATAACAAAGATAAAGTAAGGCAAAGGTAATACTCTATGGGGACCTAAAACACTCTCCCCACTTGACAAGACACAAGGAAGAAGGCACAAAGCCCTCCCACGGTTAGTAGATTAAGAACTCAAGACTAGAACTAACTCAAGACAAGACAACCACAAATGAACCTAAGACTTAGTAATAATGGAACAAGGTGCAAAAGGAACCCCAAGACCTCTACAACTTGCAACAAAATTAACCAAAAGAGAGCAAAAGAGTAGCAAAACAAGCAAAGAGAGCAAAGACTAGCAAAAGAGAGCAAAAGACTAGCGAAAGAGAGCAAAGAAAGCAACAAAAAGACAAATACCGCCAAGGTTTTTGGCAAAATATCAAAAATTCCAACAAAGTGAAACTAATGGACCTAAATACGAAATGGGGTTGTTTTGAGAGGAGAAGGGTGCCCCCTATTATAGGAGGATGGGCACCCTTGCTCCCCTCAAAGTTATAAGCCCAAAACTTTGTTCCTATAGATGGAAACCCTAAAAACCTTAGATTTCCTAAAAGATTTTAACCTACTTAAGATGTTGATAAATTCTAGATTGCCTTGGGATTTCTCCCGATGCAAGGGTGTTGACAACTAAGCTCCCACAACCATGGTTGTTCAGCCGAACAACTCGACAACACGACGAACACGACGTCCAACACGTCTAGTAGACCCCCTTGTCCGTCTAATAAAGTCAACTTTAAGGTTGACTTTCAAATAAAACACTTTCTATTTCCAATCTTGACATATTTGAGTTTCATTTTATTGAAGTGTCTCAATTTAATAATCACTTATTCCATTCTTAATTATGGATCATAAATAAAATGAGATTTCAAATTATCTCTGCTGTTAAGATAAGGCTTTATTCGTCAAAATTGTCATGTATACACGACACTCGTCTTATACGACACGTGACATCAGACGAACAACTCGACACCCAACTCCAAAATGTGTTCGACAGAACAACCCTGCCCACAACTCATGAGTTGGGAACCTCGTCCACAAGAGGGGAACATCCTAACCTTAATCTTATCAAGATCTATGGCTTTAATTGAATGTTGACTTCTATGGTTCTTTGCTAGTCTACCTCTAACTTTTGGAGTTTAACTCCGATTGGCAAGTAGATTGCACCATTGGCCCTAGAAGGCAATTTTTTGCCCATGTAAACCCCCATTAAACCCAACACCATCCCTTGTCAAAAAAGGGTTAGCTTATTAGTGTTGCCTTTTTTAAGCAAGGTCATTGCCCAGAGTGATTTGGAAGGTCCAAGGGGGTAAGAAAAGACCTTTCATTGACTTCGTTTTGAATTCGTACACTCCCAAGACGCCAGTCAATTCCTTGCCCACACAACCACGTAGTTAAATTTGGAGGGAATTTTCCGCTCGGGCACCTCCCGCTATTAGAATGTCATGAAACTTGTCGGGGAGCCTTATTAACATAAAAGAACATAACATAATTTTTAGTGAGATTTTACTGCCTTCTAGGAAATTTCCACAAATTTTCCATAATGGATTTCAATGGTTGACCGTCTAGAAAGGATATTTCTGCAAGTTAGAAAATTCCAAGACTTTTTATGGGACCTCGTAGGGAGTCCGACAATGACCATGCAAGCTCATGCTCTTACTTTGCACATGTTGGGATAGGGAGTATAAATCCCATCTTCTACTAATTACGTGGAAAATAGGGAATCTTTTGTATACGAGAGAATCTTAGCAAATGGACCTCACTTCCAATCCCTTCGCATACTCTAGAGCCCGGATCCACGCTTGAGACTTGTGGATTCCTCCACAAGTCAGTCTTGATATCATAATTCCTGCAATATAAACAATTTGGGCTCTACGGTTTCAACGGTGGGATGGGGAAACAGAGACCTACCTAGGGACCTCATAGGGCTTCTATCAACAAAATTTCTAGCTAGTTGGAGCTACTATTTAGCAAGCTAGGGCATAGTTAGGCAACTACACTCAAATCCACTAATTTTCACTATTTGTAGTTCTAACATATGTACAAGTGGGCATCTAAAGGGTAACTAGACCTAAAACCCTAAAATGGAAGCCAAATACCTAATGTGGCATGTCACAATCTATTTTGGCCTTAGGCACTTTGGGGGGCTTTTGACACCCAATTACCTACTAAATTGCAAAAAGCAAAAAAAAACCCAACTATAAGTCCCAAGTGACGAATTGGGAGCTTACACTTGTCAAACATTTTTTTTGGAAAAATTGTGAAAATTGCATTCAAAAATGAATCCTACAACTTATTTTTTTCAAAAAGATGCTCATATTGTCCAAAAAACAAGATGGTTCATAACATTCACATCACTAATCCAAATGGAATGAATCAAAGCTTTAGATGTAGACAAAAATATAATCTATGAGAATTTTATTTTATTTTTAAAAATTTTGAGGATTTTTTTTTTGCCCACCGAATGAAAATTTGGACTTTTGTGGTATAACTTTTTCTCCCAAGCACCAATTGAAATAAAAATTATGTTCCCAAGAAGCTAATCAATTTTTCTATCTTGTTGGAAAGTTTCAAAAAGTTTCATAAAAATTGAGGTTATAGGAACCTACCCAAAATCCATTTGGCCCTCGAGGGGACAATGTGGGTCCTTTAGGAGTTAACCTTCATTTGCAAATGCTTCTCTCCGTACTAAACCTCAAGTGCAAACATCCTAACAAGTTTCAATTGTTTCCAATCAAATCTAGAGTTCGTAGTATGTGAGAGAACTTGCAGACAAAGTTCATTTGAGAGAAATTTGTTCCATAGAGCTTGAAACCAAAGTTTGGAGATGAACTAGAGCTCCAGATGGTGCAACCAGATTAACCAACAATGAAGAGTTGACCAAGGGAGGTGGACTTGAGCTAGTGAATTGACTTGATCGTATTGGAATTTAATTTGAACTCGATTTAAACTACAATAGATTGTTATTCGATGGGAGTTTGAACGAGTTGTGAACTGATTGTGAATTGGATTTTGAACTGGCCTTCAAGCTTGAGGGCCGTATGTTGCCACCTCTTTATGTTGGTTGTCAAATTTTTAATTTGTGAATTTCTTTGGTTGAACAGTAAGTACCCAACAAATGAATCCACTTTATGAACCAATTTTGGGTTCCTCTTGCTTGAGGTAAACTCCAACATAAAATAAAAAAGATGTCAAAAATTAGTGGTAAGGCGATAGCCTTGTCAACAAGGGAGTTAGCCCCCAAAATGTAAACAATTAAGGTAGGTGATAAATAACACAAAAAAGACTTTTGAAAGTTGTATTAAGGGCAATCATTTCGCCATATGGTGGGTAGGCACCACATTCCACAACAATAATTCAATGGGGTGAATAGTACAAGGACTTTGAGATGTTTGGATCCAACCCAAACTCCTCCAAATGACTTAAAAACGAACTCTTGGACCACTTATTCTCATAGTCTAGATGTTAGGGGGATCTGCATTAACTAAAATGGTGTGAAATCCCAAACAAAGCACTCATTTGAGAATTGTTAGTACTTTGACACAACTTCAACACAAATATCATAAAAGCAATTTCTAACTAGTGGCATTGCCAAAATTTGGCTAGAATTTCCTTAGGATTAATACCAAAATGTAATAATTTGAGAAAGCAATGATTTTGAGGGACTTCAACCACTCAAAAATACAAAAATGAAGACAAAAATACTCAAAGGGACCCCAAAGTCTTTTGAAGTAAGTAACAAAGACACAAAATAGCTTGAAAAAAAAATTGATGCTCAAAATGCAAAACAAGAGAATTTTGGCAAAATGGCCAAAAATTCCAACAACATGACCATGTGTGACCAAACAAAAAAATGAAAAGAGGGGTGCAAAGTGAGAAGAGGGGAGGCCTTCCATACGTTTTCAAATTCCAATGCTTCCTCCCCCCTCAAATTACCTACAAACTACTTCTAGGAAAAAAATTAAAATTTAACTTTTAAAATTCTAGCATCCTATTATGATTGCTCTAACTTTTGGAAAAATGCTCCAAACATCAAATGGATTGTGCCCTTGTCTTCAAAAGACCCAAATTAGTATCGAGGATTTCCACACCACAAAGGTTTAGAACCTACAATTTGTCAACAATTATCATGTGGTTATCATTGTTTCATGGGTTTGCATATTACTATACAATTTAGTGCATCATTGCAATGCATTACTATACAATTTATTGCATCATTACAATGCATTACTTTCAATTCATAAACTAGTGGAAAAGGTGAAAAATTCAAAACTTAGAGTTTAACTTTTCTCATAGTTTTGACTAGTCAAGGTTGTTTGGGAGGTTCAAGAAAGTAAGAAAAGAGTCCTATTTGACTTCATTTAGATATCATATTCCTCCAGAATGCCGGTCAACTCATTGAAAATCTTAGAATTCCGTTCAAAGTCATTGTTGCTACCAATTCTGGTACTTGTTGGTGTCATAATTTCTTGAAGTTTGTCCAGACATTTAATTATGCTAGAACACACTATCCTAATTATTAGTAGGACTTTACCGCTACCTTGGTAATTTCTATGAATTTTCCAATGCCGATAAATGTGGTTGATTTCCTAGGGAATCATCTTCTACAATCCAGAAAATCATGAAATTTTTTGGGTAGATTTTAGAAGCCCCCAAATGGTAAGTGAAAATTCCCAATTCTATTTTGTACTTTATGTTAAAGGCATTAAAATAACACCTATCAATTTAATTCCTCCGAGGAAGTATCATTCCCATACTAGGGAATCTTTGTGAACCAACTTCGCCTCTGCACTCCTAGCGTGTTTTTAAGCTAAAACACCTATCTTCATCTTTCAGTCACTTAATCTTCAAATTTATAGAATTTACTTGCAAAAAATAAAAAATGATTTTTCAATTTTTTGTGAATTAAATGGTAACCTTTAAGTGAGTCATCCAAATTTGTTTCTAGAATTGAGGGAATCAATTTCCACCTTGACCTCTGAATTCCTATAATCTAAATCTCCATCACTATCACCTAGAGGTTTGGTCTACTACAATCTGAATTCGGTGTTTTTTACGTATTTTTGTTAATAGGGCCTAAACTATTCCAAATCTCTATTTGCTATTCTAAACACCTAATTTAGACACTCAAAATTGTAATTGGAAGTACTTAAGGCACTTTTGGAACTTTTAGAATTAATACTATATATTTGTAGGGACTTCTACCAAACACAATATGAACATTCTTTCTAGTATTTTTGACTATTATTTAGACTAAAAATGAGCAAAAGAAAAAAAAAATCCTAATGCCCATGTACAAACTACAAGGCTTACAAATGTTTAAAAATGTCAAAGAAAATATCCCTTCCAATCCCTCTCTTAAAATTCGTCCATAATTTTTTATGAGAGGCTCAAATTCTCAAATGGTTTTTGGGAGATGAAATTAGCTTGAATTGCCCAATTTTTCTTTGATAAATTTTTTTGAAAATCATTATTCTATTATGCTTGAATGAGGTTTGAAATTCTACTTCAAACACAATTCTTGCTTTTGACTTAAATACAAGTGGTTGAGCTCCTATTAATACTAATTTATATATCCCATGTGGGATTGTTTTACCTCCTACCACCCCATTTGCATAAAGAACTTGTCTTATCATCTCTAAGCACACCAATTTAAGTGGCTTTTGAAACTAGTTGTTGAATACTATGAATTTTTTTAATGTAAAATTCCTATTTACAAAAAATAAAAATCAAGTGTTAGATCGACTTTGAGAAGTTTAAATAATTATTTAGCAATGGTACAATATTTGAAGTTCATTGCAATGTGTCACATGTAGCTATTGTCTCAGTGGCATACAATATAATGATTGATGTTGTATGATGAATAATTGTAAATAATTGGCATACTTCTTGGCTAACCTATAGATTGAACATGCATTCATGGTTGTTCCTACTTGATTGTAGATAGGAATCCCACCTTTATTTTAAGCAAGGTCGTAAATTTTATTGAACTTCAGTTCAAATAGAGCATGCCTCCGAAGCACATTTTTGAAGTGACTTTCAAAACAATTAAAACATTTAAAACATCCTCATTTAGTCAACATTTAAAGAAATATGGTTGAAGTTCTATGTACTATGAATTTTTTTAACTTAATCATTCACAATTCTTTTTTTAAAAAACTCAGCAGACTTTGGTAGCCATTTTGGCATAGTGGAATCACTTTTTTCAAAAATCTTTGGACTATGAAAAGATGGTAAATCAAGATAAATTTCATCTCCAAAAATTCGTTTCAGATTTTGAGCGTCCATTCAAAAGTTATAGACAAAATTTAGAGTGGGGTAGCAAAGAATATTTTCTTTGATATTTTCAAACACCCTCTTTGAATTCTATCTATAACCTTTGAATGGAGGCTCAAAATCACAAATGGATTTTTGGAGATGAAATTTGGCTTGATTTACCATCTTTTCATAGTCCAAAGATTTTTGAAAAAAGTTATTTTACTATGCCAAAATGATCTTTAAAGTCTGTTGAGTTCCAAAACAACAAATTGTAAGTGTATATTTAAGAAAAAAATAATACTTTGTTTATAGAATTCTAATGGTGGTGAGTTGGTTAGAGTGTTGTGTTTGCATGCAAGTGAGAGGTTTTGAGTTCAAAACAAGTAACAACCATAGGAGTGTGGCTTGGTTGTTTGCTTGGAGGCCTCTAGTAGCCCCCCCTAAAAGAAAGTTTTGCTACTCGAAAATTTCCGGCAACATAAAAAAAAGTTTTCTTTTCTCATTTTTTATTTGACCAAATCAATAGAAAAAATCAATGATCTCTATTGATTATTGTCCAAAATAATGCATCCAAAACAACAGAAGATATCAATGCTTCTCTGTTGATATGGACACTAAATTTTCTAGTAGTGAAATGTCTAAGAACTAGAAAAATATAGATTCATGCTTAGAATCATGTGTCTTGAAATTGCCAATGTTGTGGAATACCACCAATGTAAAAAAATTATTCTTAAAATGCAAATATATGATTATCTTAACCCCGAAAGGATTGAGGCACATTTTAACCATACAAATTGTGAAAAACTGCTAGTTTTTAGGGCAGTGAGAAAAAAATGAAAAAATAAAGTTTTTTAATAAATAAATAAATAAATAAAGTTTTTTTTTCAAAATTCAATAGTACAAATTTGTACTAGACTACTATGGGAATGTGTGGAAAAAATTTCAGAAACTTTGACCCTACAAATTGAAAGATTATAACGTTTGAAGTTAGGAGAAATTCTTTTTTTTACCTTGCCCAATAGGGCCAACAACCTTTAACTCCTCCTAGAGTGAGATTTTTACACTACACATGGTTATTTTTTTGGAAATTTGCATCTTATATCATATAAGTTACATACCTGCCAAATTTTAGAAGTAGAGGAGGTGTTTTGTAGTTTTGCACATGTTGCCCAAAGCTACCCGAGTTGCTAGAAAAGTTTAGGGCAACATAGCTTTTGATCTGGGCAACCAATTGGAAAAAAAATTACATTCCTACTTAGGGGATACATGTTCACACCTTGTGTCAAAATTTGAAGAACATCCATTACAGAATGACTTCATACAAACCTACCCAAGATTACTTGCGTACATTCAATGGTCATTCGGTCCTTTAAGGGTTAACATGACTAGTTATAGTACATAGATATTTATTTTACCAAACTTCAGCATGCACCATTCTAAATTGGAACTCCTTGTAGTGTGAATTTTGAAACTTTTTGATAATTTTTTAAAATGATGGATTTATTTCTAGATATTTCTTTCAAAACTAAACATATGATTTTGAAAATTCATCTTTGATAGTTTTTTTTTTATCAATAACTATGTAAAAAAAATTATTAAAAAGAAATCCCAAAATGAATTTTTAGAAATTAGAAATTATATATTTGATTGAGTTTGCATAAAGATCCAACATTAAATACTCATGAAGAAATGCCCATTATATTTTACATTGTGCAAATAATTTGAATGTTAAGATTGATAATTTGCACTACTAGAAAAAAACCATGATCAAAACAACATAATTGAAACTGAAAAGTGTTGTTTGGTACTATTGTTTTAGTCACGTCTCAATCAAAATTACATTCAAATTTATTGTTCAATTCTATTGATTTGGACAATTTTTTTTTAAATTTAATTTTTTAGAATGCCATGTCAATACTGTGGAAAATCACCATGTTAGCACTGCTACAACTACTATGCCAACATTGTCAAAACCTACCATGTCATTACTATAGAATTGCCATGTTAGCATGTGTTGGCACTAAGGTTTGAACCAACACAACATGGTCAAATTCGCATGTACACATATGAATATCAATTTTTTATCTATAAAATTTATTGAATTTTTGTTGATTTGGTCCCAAAAAAATTTAAAGTACCTAGAACAATAGAAATCTATTGGGGTCTTTACAAAATTTTGTTAAATTGATCAAGTTGTAACTGTTGGTGCCCAAAACAAGAAAATATTGTTGATTTTCTGTTGTTTTGGTCACTCAACTTTCTAGTAGAGTTGTCTCTATATTAGATCTAAGACCTAACTTTAAATTAAATTTTTTCCCTTCCATATATAAAAATCTATCATTCATTTCCAACCTTAGGCAAACACCTAAAATTGCTTTGTCATTGGGAGACCAAAGATTCTTTATGGCTTCAGTAGTCTAAGTTTTGCCTATTTAGCAAAAACCGAGGACTATAGCATAGGAGTTCTAAAATCTAAGGAATGGTCAAATAGTCTAACATATTGTGGCTGAAGTCACATGGATTTTAGATTTAAATGGGAATTGCAAAATATTTGTTTTCAATTTCAATAAAACAAAAAATTAGTTACCTCTCACTTGCCAAAGGAATGAATTTGGTGGCTAGTCTTTTATTTAATGCTATATATGGATGCATGAATGTTGTTCTTGTCCTATCTAGTATTCTAGAAGATATTTAGTAAATCATCAAGTATGACTAGCAATTTGTCTTAAGTATAATATCTTACCTAGCCACCTAGGTAATGCATAAATAGATATCATTCACATATAAATAATTATATAAATAATTTTACAAACAAATTCTTTAATTATTGGTTATGTTTTGTACCTAGAAATTTGTCTCGGTCCTAAAGTAATTCACCCCTTGCATTAGAAGTAGTTTGAGGCCAACAAAAGGATGCTTCACTATAATAAAATGATGCATGTAGTTGGATTCTTCTTTATACAATCAAGAGCGGGCAACCTCATCATTTTCAATTGAGCTCGAAATCACATGGATGAGAATTAATCTTTCAATTATATTTGCCTACGCTTGTTATATCATGATTGATTTTGCATCCCTATGGAGTTCAGAGGATAGTGACCTTTGACCTACTAGGCCTTAATGGACAATGTTCTCCTTCCTAGTCACCATCCTATTGGCACAATAAGTGGCAATTCTTGTGCCAAAAGGGGCTACAATTCCACATGTTTAGATTTCCAACTACCATGACAATAAACTAAAAACAACTAAGTAATAAATTCTTTCTTTTGCCAATTTCATCCACAATTTGGGCCCTAATTCATCAATTCAAATTTGAGAATTCATGGAAAACACATTCATGAGAGATTGAAATTGAGTAGTGAGTTAGTTTAAAATTGAATGCAACTAGTTTATTTGGTTCTTTGCATTATTGCATAAGCGACTAGAGTTACTTGGATAAGTTGATCAATTAGAACTTTGGTGTTGAGGCTTTCAAACCTAGCAAGACTTTCAGGTTCATAGAGCTTCAATTTTGAGGGTAGATTGAGGATTCAATTTGATGATTCATTTTACTCGAATTGACCATTTGAGGAATAGAAGATTGTACAATTATCTTTGTTAAAATAGCTTCTTCCAAAGAGCCAAAAATATGATGTTCAAGGGTCTAAGAGCTTGTATACTATAAGTGTGTAGTTTGAAATACATTAAGGTTGGAGGTGGCTAAGTGAAGTTGTAGCTCAAACAATTGAGATTTTTTCATGAGATTAATTGCTATCACAACAACAAATCCAAATAGATATTGCAAGTGGCAACAATTGCAACACTAGCTAGTTAGATTTGATCTATAATTTTCTTGAGTTCTAGATGATAATCCCAAGATTATTTTCAACCAGTCCTTCATAGCGGCCCATGATAGTGCTTCCCAAAGAGTCACTTCAAGACTTCAATAGCTCCTTCAAAGATCAATAATTACAAAGTTACAATCATACAAATTCATTGAATTATGATGCCATCAACTGACCATCAAGAGAGTGCAAGTGGTTACAAATGCTAAGCTACTTTGCATTCAAGGTGTGCTCTTTTGATTGTGCGAGGCCGAATTTCAGAGGATCAAATATCAAGGAATGAGTTTCCACTAGAAGAGGTGCAATACAAAAACATATTGATTTGTGGTTTGACGATTCTATTTATCTAGTTAATCATCTTACTAGTAGATGACTAGAATTTTAGTGTTTGAGAAGATTACTAGAATTTGTAGGTGACAGTAATTGCGGTATGTATGGCTACTCAATGGCATTAACAAATCTTGATTAAGAGTCCCGAATTCAGTGTATGACACTTCAAGAGGTGTTAATTTCTTTAGAAGCTAAGTCTAGCCAAACAACAACTCAATTGGAGAAGAGTAAATCGCTAATTTCAATCTTAAAGGAACAAATAGAAGAAGTTCAATGAGGTCATAAGTTGAATAGAAGCAATATTGCGATTCATGTAGCTTAGAAGCTCAAACTCATAGTAAAAATTGACAAATTAAAATTTGAGTTGACAAAAGAGAGAACAAGTCTAAAACGATTGCAAGTTAAAATATGAAAGATGGTCAAAACTCCCTATGGTTATAGAAGTCAAGGGCCAAAAAAAATATTCACAATTTGGCAAGGAATGGAGGCCATGCAAAATCACAAATGCGACTAGCTAGAAGCATCTTAGTTTGTTATTTTTCTCAAAAAGCAAAGGAAAACATTGTGTCGAGAGGTACCAAGCCCAAACTTTGTGGTGATAAAGATGCACAAGTAGGTACAAGACGAGTATTAGCTTCAATATTGTCACAAACTAAGGTAGAGACATTGTTTGAATATCTGAAGTTCTCATATGTTGGCACTAAAATTGCAAACAAGACACTTGAGAAAATCGGTGGATTCCTTGGTCCAAATAAAATCTTGGAAGTTTGTGGTAGTAGAGCTACTACTCAAGCCATATACTTTAGAATTTATAAGAAATTTAAATGTAGTGTCAAAGCATTAGGTCATGGAGTTTGGATAGGTTGTTTGCCAACACCTAATGTAGTTTCAACATTGAGGACTGAATTTAATTCAAAGCTACATGAGTTTGTCATTGAATACCACAATGATGAGAGATTAGTCATTCTGCCTCTCTTAAAATAAAAAAAGAACGAGTCTCAACAAATTGTTCTGTATGAAATGAATTCAATATTTGTTGATGTGGAAGCTATACAGAGGACAATGGTATATTTGTACAAAATCACACCTAAAAGTAATGTAGTTGCCTTGTTCCATTTGTTTTTGAACCTTTGGTATTGGCGTATTGCACTAGTGTTGTAGTTTTTGGGTGGTGAGATTGTGATTAGCATGCACGTCAAGCACAAAGCTAGCTAAGTGAGCTACTATGGAACAAAGGTTAGAGGGATAACTAATAGACAATGGTTTCTTTGAAGAAGTTGAAGGGAAGCCATTGGTGTTTGTATTGAAGCTAGACAAGGTTGAAATAGAACAAAGCAAGAAACTAGAACACGTCCCTTTTAACTCTCATGAATCGAGCTTTGAGGCTTGACATTGTGAAAGGTAGTCCTTTGAACTTTTCAATACAATCTGAAAATGAAATATTTCCAACAACATCTTTTCAAGTCACTAAATAGTCCTATGACATTTTGGAGTGGGTCTTTGATGAAACCCAAATTCCTAAATTGATTGAAGGGCCAAAGGCTAGTCAGTTATTTGAAGTAAGTAGAATTGGAAGTTTTGTTGTTGAGTGGTATATGAGTGCCAACATGAAAACGCTAAAATGCATGTATGGATTGCAATCTCGTCTGAATGCCATGCACTCATGCATTTATTGTATGCAAGCAAGAAAAAACCTAGTTGTTACCACATTGAAATAAGCGGAAGAGTTGTTGAAGAAACGTGGTCATTTTAGGGAAGGCGGGCTATTTTGTAGTCACATTTGTCAATTGTGGTGCACTTTTGCAAGATGGGCCAAACTTGAAGCGTAGAAGACCGGTTCTTCCCATTTCCTTTGACAGAGTTTACATCTGTACTTTGTATGCAATAATCCGAATGGTAGAGAAGCTTGTACACTTGCACTTCCAATTTGTTTGGATAATTAAAGACAAAACTATGCAAGAGAAGGCAACTAAAGCCATGGAGAAAATAGTGTAATGTATAAATAGATATTGTTCACATATAAATATTAATATAAATAATTTTACACACAAATTCTTTCATTATTGGTTATGTTTTATATTTGGCAATTTATCTTGGTCCTAAAGCAATTTGCCCCTATACTAGCTAATTTAGGGCATGAATGTGATGTATTCTCCTTAGGCCAATTTTACCTACACAATTTCAAGTCAACTCATTAATCTATTCAATCTAAAACAACAACAAAACCCTAGAAAAGTCTTCAATGATCCATCGACTCTATAGTGTTCATGTCTTAGCCACACATTCAATTTTTTTTGTCAATATGTGATTCCTATCAAGACTGAATAAACTAAGGTAAATAGGCCATTTACCGCACACAACGTAAAACCGGACACCCACCTCACAACAACCGCACATTTAATGAAATGTGGGAACAAAGTCCATAATATCAAGAATGAATCAAGAATGCATTTAGATGAATTTCATCACATACAAATGAATTTTTGCAATAACCGATGATTTCTTCTCTTCGAAGCAAAATTTGTACGATTGATGCAAAAGATAATGATTCTTTGACGAAATGGATGAAACAAAAGATGAAACCTCTACTCTATGAAAACAAGAATCATTGTAGCTTGCGGAAAAAACTATAGGTCATCTTTTTGGGAGTGATGCTATGGAGATGAGTCTATGCAAGAACTATTTTCGACCTCATAGATTGCAAACAGAGGTGCAAGCATCCTCCATGGAAGTGAAGCTATGGAGCTGTGAACAAATTTGCACATCCATTCAACAACATCCTTAATGCACAAACAAGGTACTTAACTTGCTTTTTTTTTCATGTTCTCATAAACTTCAAATTTCTACAACTCAATTTCAAGAAATATAACTTCTAAATACTAAACTCTAATGCTTCAAATTTTTTAGACTAAAATGGTTGTATGTGCTAGATGAGACCTCCAACTCAAAGAGTATGGCAACATTTACATACGAATATGGGTCATTGCAAGAAACACCGGTCCTATTTTCTGTCACAATGAGAGTGACGCTTTTGTTATTCACTATAACTTTTGAAGCACAAGTCCAATGAACATGAAATTTCTATGGAACATGCCTAACTTGATGTTAATCAGATCCCTTATTTTTTAGAAATTAAAAAAAATCATTTTTGTTAATTTATCACAAAGTACAGTTTAGGGGTTTTCACTATGTTAGGAGTCCCCAAATTTTATGATCTAGAGTTGAAACTTTCATGGTCTATTTGTATATTAGGAAAGCATGTATCTACCAAAGGAAATTTGAAAATATATTATTTTATGTCCTCCACATGAGTGCAAACAACACTCCCATTGCGCACAATTTTTGAACATTGAAGATGGTTCTAATATCATTAGTTTATTGAAATCTCATCTTCATCAACTCTTCCCAAATTTCCAATTTTTAATTTTAAAAAATAAATTATTTTCCTATTTATTACAAATTAAAATGTGAAAGTGCCAATTTTCATGAGAATTGGCACTTTTCTAGTTCTCCTACCTAGAGAATTTTTCTATGGTTTTCCTTCCTGAGGTACCTTCTTCTTAAAGGTTTATACATAAAAAATATTTTTCCAATTTTTTAAAAATTATTTTTCTAATTAAATAGTACTCTCGAAAAAAATAAGAGTACTGTGGAAAACGCTACGTGAAACGGATGGTGTTTCTTGCAACAACCCATATAAATGTACCCAAGAGGCTAAGGAGTGGACTAGTGGCAAAGCAACCAAGAATTGGGCATACAGTAGAGCAACTTGGAAGCGCCCTAGGACTTAAACCTACAATACCCCAAAAGAAGACAAACAAGAAGAGAGGTTAGTGGTTAGAAGTTGATATGAAATTAGCACTTGAAGCAACTGCAGCTAAAAAGATGTCAATAAGGCAAGGTGGAGACTATTATGGAATACCATCTTCAAGCATTCAAGATTGGAAGAAAGGCAAAACAACTTCTAAAACAATAGGCCATCAAACCTACCTAACAGAATTAGAAGAATTGGCACTTGTCCAATGGTGCTTTTCTATGCAACAAGTATCCTTATGTGTTACTCTAAACATGCTCAAGTTCACTATCAAAAGTATCTTGGAAAATTCTCCAAAAAAACATCCTTTCAAAGATGGAGTTCTTGGTGCTAAATGGTAGGCTCTCTTCAAACTAAGGCATTGAGACATCAGCCTAAGGTATATTGATGGGTTGGAAGTTAGAAGAGCTTTAGGATTCAATAGAAAAACAACATCAGCCTTTTACAACCTTCTACACCAAGTCTACAGTGCCCAAGACTACCACCATTGTCAAATATGGAATGTAGATGAAATAGGGATCAATATAGGGGATGGAAATTCAACAATTAAGGTTGTTGCGAAAAAAGGAAGTAAGGCAGTGAGATTTACCCATGCAGACAATAGGGAGTGGATGTCAATTATGACATATGTGAATGCAGCTAGTTTTCATATCCCCAACTTGTACATTTTTAAAAGAAAAACCAGGCCACAAATTGATTACATCAGAAATTGTGAAGTAGATGCAGCAATGACATTTCAAGAAAATGGACACATGACTTTGGTATATTCCTAGAATGGTTAGGTCATTTTAAAAACAATGTTCCAGATGGGATGTCAAAGGACAACAAGCACTTGCTAATATTGGATGGGCGTGCAAGCCATGTCACTAATGAAGCTATCAAGTTTGGGAGAGAGAATGGATTGCATATTCTTACCCTTCCTTCTCATTGCTCCCATGAGCTTCAACCACTTGATGTAGCAATCTTCCATCCATTCAAATTGAACCTGGCTATGGAAAAAATGGATAAGATTAGAAGCAATCCACAATGTGCACAAGGAGATACAATGAAGTCTATGCTTGCTGAGATGGCTTCTAGAGCTTTAGCAAAAGCTCTTAAACCAGAAAACATTAAATTTGACTTTGATACTACAAGTATATATTCTCTTGATATGATAGCTATGGATTCAAAACTGGGTCCTGACATCGTACATGAAGAAGTGAGAACACCAGAAAGAGAGCAAAACATCCAACCCAATAATACTACACCTGGAATTTTCTCACAAATGAGACATCTTCTAGAGTTATCATTTGTACAATTGCACCTAACCTATTCCCACACCTAGAGATGTGCACACGTAGCCTATTTTCTCAAAGTGCGATTGTTAAAAATGTTGATGAAATTCTTGAAACACTCTCCCAACTGTCTTTGGTAGCTAATTCAGATGCTCTAAAATTGTCACAAGTTCAAGCTGCAACCAGTTACCCAAGGTTAGGTTAATGAACCTTTGTGACTTGAGGCATATCAATCATATTAAATTTATTTCAATTATGTAACTAATACAACTCACTATGACATATTTGTATGTTCAACTAGAACCAAGATGAAGTTGAGGAACAAAAAGATGCAATTGACCTAAATGAAGAGATCCCAGTTGAATACCAAGGATGGCATGGTGGCTACATCGAACAGGAAGATAATGCACCAACCATACCTTCAACAAGAGCTCCTTTTGATGAGCAGGTACATTCTACACCCCATGTTCTTGATGCTTCAGTACTTGCACTAATTCAACAACAACAGAAAGCATGTGAGATTCCTACTCTTGGACAAACCAAAGCAACACTTTCACAAATTCTTGCAATTCCAAGATTTGTTTCTACTAAAGCAAGAAAGAGAACTACTACTTTGTACAGTTACAACAAGCTTATTACAAGTGAGTCATTTGTTGCTGAGATCAAAGAAAAGGAAGAAAAAGAAGTTGCATTAAAATTAGCCTTGCAAGAGAAAAGGAAGGCAAAGCAAGAAGAATCACAGAGGAAGAAGAAAGAAAAAGAAGAAAAACAAATTGACGACATGGTGAAAAAGTGGATAAAGGAAATGGAGAAGAAGGCTAACTGTAGAACATGCTAGTGGCATATTCACATACAATTTTAGTTTGACAATGGCCTTGCCTTGGCTATTGACTTGTGATCCCTCATGTGTTAGTTTTTCAAGAGATTAAATTGGTTAATTGTCCACTTCAGTTCTTGCACTAATAATGATCTAGTTCCTAAGCTATATTGTTGTTGACAAGTTCAAGCATTAGTAGTCTGTCTTTGACCTTTCTCCCTTTTCATGTTATTAGGATTTAAAATAAAGGTTAATAACTATAATTAGGGTAATGTTAATTAGGGTTAATAATTATAATTAGGACTCAATGAAGGTTCCATTAGGGTTTAAATTAGGGTTCTAAACAATAATTAGAGTTGAAAGAGCAATTGAACTTTGAGAGCTCAAAGAATAGGCAACTATAATGTTGTACCAAGAATGCAAGTGAGCTTGAAGGTAGATATTGACTGTTGCCATAGGAATCAACAACTCCTGCTACCAAACAACCAAGATAGTTAGCCAAACTATTATGAATTGATTGTCAATCTTCTTGCACAAAAATAAGCTCCTAAGCAATACTAATTAAATAATACATTTTCACATTTCCTTGAGATAAGAGCTAACATCGTTTCTAAGGGCACTGGTCAAGGTTTAATCCTACCAAGCCAAGTAGAAACACCAATGTGTTGATTTGTTTTAGAGAAAGTCAACTTCCACCTTGGATACCTAAGATGTCAAAACAAAACCATTAAGAATTGCATTAGTAAATGACAAACTTCCTACTAATAATGATAAAAAATCTATGTGTCATGACCCTTGTCACAACCCTTTGATGGATGAATGCATTGATGAATGAGATAATTTTGATGATTGTATCATGACCTTCATATCATGGCCTTTGATGGATAAACTAATCCATGATGAAATGTGAATTAGTAGACAAGTAGAGATTGCCTTGAGATAGATTTCTCCAAATGGTGGATTTGTGTGCTGGAGTTAAACAACTCTAGTTGGATAACAAGGACACTGGAGTGCTTGGAGATAGATATCTCTAGATGATACATTTATGCAATGGAGTTAGACAACTCCACTTGGATGACTAGTGCACTCAATTTAGACAATTCCCAGAGGATGATAAGTATGATGGAACTTGGAGTTAGATAACTCCAAGTAGAGGATCAAGATGTGGATAAGAAATAGATTGCATGAGATATGATCTGTAGAAGTACAACTAAGACTTTTATCTTAATGGATGGTTCTAGATGGAATCAAGAATAGAAAGCTAAAGATAGAAAAGAAGTCTCAATCTATTTTAAAGACTAATAGTCTTTATTGATAGTCTCTAGTATATAAGAAGAGCTTGGAGGTGAGGAAACTATCTTGGAGATGGATCTCTCTCTATGGTTGGGTGGTTTGGGTTCTTTGTAAAAACATCTTGTTAATGAGTATGTTTTGTGTCATTGATTGGAGTCTATTGTAGGAGGTACGTAACACATTGTATTGAAGATTTCATACCTTTCACTCCTCTACCCAAGAAACCTCTCAAACATCACAATCCACATTCGCCTAAATCTTTCAAAAGCTTTAAAAAAAAGAAATATAACCTACATAACTTGTGCAAACTTTGTACCCTAGGAAAGAACTCTAGAACTCAACAAGGACTTGTACTTGCTGTAGTATTAGAAAAGCTTGGGGAACAAAACCCAAGGAATTTCCTAGTGGTGGTTCTTTTAATGGGGAATGGTCAATTAGTCTATTGTTTTGTATCTAAGGTCACTTTTAACATAGGATACTCACTCACTTTCATAATTAAAGAAATAAAAGATTAATTTCATTAATTGGTTCAAAGAATGTGTAATCAAATTCTAGCCTATCCTAGTATTCCATCCAATTCCCATGAATGCAAACATACTACATGACGTCCCAGTCCTATACTAGAATTCTAATGTTAATTTGTCAAGGGTATGTCAAATAGTCATGGCTCGTGTTCTATCGACTTAATCATCCCACATATAATATATACATATTGCCACATACATACAATTACAACTCTTTAATTATTTCTTCAATTTAATCTATGTCAATTGGTCTAGTAGCTAATTAATTAATCTAATTATTACAAATGCAATTATGCAAAATCACAAATCTGTAAGGTCAATTTGTCACAGTTATGCAAAGCATGCAAAAGTTAAAGTTCATTCTTGTAAATTATGCTCCAGTCAATTAGACAACTTCTTTCTTTCTCCAGCTTCATCCTCCATCAGCAACGAGTCAATTGGTCCATTTTACAACAAGTTAGACTCTCACAATCTATATAAATTTGCTATTTTGTCAATTGGACTTGACACTTTAACAATATGGAAAAGCCATAAACTATTCCTAATGGCTCATAATTAATGTCAATTTGTCAAGCACTTGGCTTCTATATGACCTAATTGTCAGTTGGCCAATCCTACTTTTATTCCAAATTTCTAATCCAAACTTAAACAATATTCTATCTCCTACACTATAACAAGCTAACTACTTGATATCTCAACTAATAACAACAACCAGGCTATCACTTAAATATACTTGGACAATTTGCCAAATATCCTCCAAGTACTTGGTCACTTCATTTGCATGTCAATTTGTCCATTGCTCATATACATAAACCACATCCATGGTTAACTCCTTAACTCCAAATTACCTTTCACAGACAATTAGACTACAACGACAACCAACGCCTATACAAACCATTTGACAATTGACTACAAAAACAATTCCAAATAATTTCATTATCCCTCAATCAATATTGAATAATCACAGTTAGGTTAAATCATGGAATAACCTTAATTTGTAAGAGACCAATAGACTGAATAACAAAATATTAATGCCAATCCTTGGCTCACATAATCACATTAAAAATTAAGGACTGTTCAACTTCCATAACTTCTTTCTTTAATCTCACGCTCACAGGAAACTAACACTATCTATTTGACTACACAAATCAATCCATACACAATTGATTACACTAGCTCCATCCGCCTATACTCATTGAAAAATTGTTTTACTAGTTACTCATTAGCTGTAAAACCTTACACTCTACTCGTCTTCTACAATCCTCTTCTTGTCTGTCTATTTGACCATATTTATGATCAAACAATTCCGCCTTAACTCGGCTTACAAAATTATATATTTTCTTAATTTAAATTCCTAACTCACAAGAAATACCAATCACTGATAATTTTGACTCCTCTCTTTCACAGACAATTAGACAACAAACTATGATCCAATTATAACCAATCCCTGGCTAATTGACTCAATTATATATGCATCCTTATTAAATAAGCTCTCACAATTTTGACAATTTGATTTTAAATCAAATAATAACTTTGCCAATCATTAGCTCTACTTAGCCTATACATTTGCAAATTCTTTAATGGAATAATGCTCTCACAGCAAGGCTATTAGACTAATAAAATCATAGACAACACCAATCCTTGGCTAATTGTCTTGCTCTCCTCACAGCCAATCACTGGCTTCTCATCTACTTGACCTACTCACATACAAAACAAGAAGACACTAGGACAAGTTCACCGCTCACAACTGTCTACTTGTCTGTGTCAACAACAATTAATTGTACTTGCTAATGAAAAGACGATTTGACAAACTCACAATTTATGACCATTTGATAGAACCAAATAAAAAAAATAAAAAAAAACATTGCAAAACACAAGCTCAACTAAGAAATTAATGCACTCCTTAAATATCCAAGTTGTTTGCACTGTAGCAAGACAATTTGACCAACCTTATAGCTCTCAACTATTAGACAAACAAAAGAATAGAAAACAGCCGCCAATCCCTGGCTAATTGCACAAACAAAAAGATTGCCAATCCCTGGGAATTAGACAAAACCTACAAAGCCAATCCTTGGCTACAACATAAATAGACGAATAGACAGATTTTTCATTAAAGGAATGCACAAGTACATTAGACAAAGGCGGCAATCATTGCGAACGCCTGAGAGAGAGAAAAAACAAAACACAGTCTATTAGTCTTTTGTTTCTTAGCCCGTAACTAACCCATAGTTAGCTTCACTATCTATTTGTCTAACTGCTCTGATCCTAACTAACCCTAACTCCCTACTCGGTTGTCTAATAGTCCTTTTCATATTAGTGTGTCTATTTGACCTAATTCACATTCTATTAAACTATAAAGCTAGCTTAATTAGTCCATTAGTCTTATACTTTCCAAAATAACAAAAGTACATCAAAAAGTATGTCTACACCTACCCTTCTTCAATTCTATATGTCAGTTGCAATAGCTTTAGATATGTCTATGGACTCGCATTATATTTTGTCTCTTATTCATCATCTCCAAAGGCTGCACAATACTATTATTTAATTTGTTAAGGATTGAAGAGGAAATGTAGATAGTGTAAGCTAATATTTGATGACCAAGTCTTGTATTAGAAAAAATATTCCATGCTTCTCTGTAGAAAGTCAGATCCAAATTAGAAAGTAACAAGCTTGTTTCTAACACCGTTATTGTTAATCCCAATTTATAACATCCCAATTTTCAAATTGGATAAGAAAAACCTTGTAACTCTTTCCTGAACCATCACGTAATTAAAGTGTCTTGTTACAATGATGTTGCTGATGTACTGATCACATTCAGATTGGATTAATTACAACCTGGATCATTGTTGCATAGTCAAGACCTCCCAATCGTTGTTCTAACCCTAATTGAAGAGAATAATTACATAATCTCCAATATATTATAGATCTCGGTATTAGTAGCTGACTTTAGAGTTTAATTTATTTGAAGAGGTGTAACTATGCACATGTTGGCAAACTGTATTAAACAAAATCTTTAAAATGTGACCAAAACATACTCAGATAAACCACAATGAAAGCCTCACAAGAATCAAGAAGAAGATGTAGAGTAACTAAAGCAGCCACATCGCACCCCCCCTCCCCATCCATTGTGATATTCACAACTAAAGCAACCACCGTAAGGTTGTGAGCCCCAAATTACGCACCTTTGGTAATTCGCGAACATAACCAGGTTCTAGGTTTCAGCTAAGTGACTCCTACTTTGGGGTGTCTAAGCGTGGTCCATTGTGCCTTCCAAGCAATGGGTCTTTTTACTAAGTGCCTAAGTGACCCCAAATTTGCAAGATTCGCTCAAACTACTTCCAAAGTTTTGGGCCTACTGGATGGAAAGCCTACTGGACGATTTGGATGGGACTTACACCAGAGCAGAACTATCCTAGTAAACCTTTATTTCATCTTGTGCCATTTCTAAAAACATAAGACTCGACCCTATCCGACCTTCCTAGCCAAAGTTATGGATGGATGAAGTTTAACTGCTACTCAGTTCTTCAAACTTCATCCATCAATTACACCTAGTTCCCCAATTTAGAAAGATCCGAAATTTAGAGGGTTGGTTCACAAGGATTGCCCCTACCCAGATCTAGGTTTGGACCCTGGTCGGGGATTTCTATTGAATTTTCATCCAAACCTTACCCAAACTTCATCTGCTAATTTCTCCTCACCTATATCTCGGAGTTGACTTTTCTCTTCGGCCCTGGAACCTAATTGGAAGCCTCCTCCTAATGTATTTAATTCTCTATCAGACACAGAGTTTAGCTATTCTTCATCTACTTTGATCCTAAACTTCATCTGGTGATAACTTCCTCAATTTTCACCCGATTTGGGCAGGCCTTAGGGTTTTGGAAAGCCATGGCTTTTGTCCTTAGGCTAGTGCGAGCCTCCAATTCGTCACTAGGGACTCACTCTTTTTTTTCATATTTTGTCATTTTAATTGCACTTTACTATACAAAAAACCCTAAAAAGAGTAGAGAACCAAAATAGGAATGCCACATTCCAATATAGTATTTGGTCTAGTTTGAGAATGTTGTAGCTAGAGAGCCTAACTGCGAGTTGTAAATAGGTTAGAACCCAACTAATCGTGGCAAATAGGTCAATTATGGGTGATGGGCGTCAGTTTGCCAAGATTCCCCCGATGTGGAAGATTCTCTAGCCACTAATAATTAAACAAGGGGGTGGATATTGCCCCCCCTAGGCCGATGTGTAGAGTAAAAATCTGAGCCTACACATGTGTCATGAGATCCCATGGGAAGTTCCATGAAAAGTTTTGGAATTTTCTGATAGTCAAAAGATGTCTTTTTGGACGGTCAATTGCCCAAACATATGACAGAAAACTCCTGGAAATTCCCTAGGTGGCGGTAAATTCCCACTAAAAATTAGCATAGCTTCATTTTTTTTAAATAGCTGCCTTGACAAGTTTCACAACATTCCAATAGTCAAAAGTACATGAACCGGCAACATTCCCCGACAATTAACGGAAATTAAAGTCCATGGCGGGTTTGACCGGCAGAGCGGGAGCATATGGAAGCAGAATGGAGCGCAAGATGGGTCTTTTCTCACTCCCCCATATCTACTTAGGAGCCTAGGCTAGTTACTTTTTTTATAAAAGTCAACCCCCCAAAGTTGGGATTTCCCCCGGTTTGGGGCGTTAAGTTGGTATTGGATTTCGTTGTGATTTTGAAGATAGAAAAGGGGGAGGGAGATCATTTGAGACTAAAAATGGCCTTCTGAAGCCAATGGATCAATCTGTTTGTGATTTGGAGTTAATCTCCAAAAGTTAGCTTAGTGGGCCAACATAGAATGGAAACCTTGAGTTTGGATGAAAATCCACGAAGATAAGGTTAACTTAGATGAATGAGAAGAGGTGGGTGACCAGGAAAGAGTATAAAAGGACACCCCTTCTCCTCTCTTACAACCCCTTTTTTGTGTAATTGGGTCCGTTGGGTCCAATTTGTGTTGGAAATTGTGGCACTTAGCCACAAATCTTGCAATAGTATTTTTTGGGGCACTTTTTGGCCATTGTTGCTATTTTGGGAGCTTACAAGGTCTTTTTTGGGTCCCTTGCCTTTTTTTTTTATTGAGCGTGGTACTAACGCTTCCAAGCTTAAGCTTGGAAGCCTTTACTAACTCCCTAGGTTGCTAGAGGTTGTAGATGCTTACCTTTGGGAGACCAATTAGGTCACTCCCCTTGTTTTTTTGTGTACTAACCCTAGAGCAACCCCCCATATGATTGGTGATGCCACTTTGGGGGGCCTTTAGTTCAAGTTATTGATGCTACTAATCCGTGTTGCTAGGCTTGAGTGTCCAAGTCGTTTTCCTTGTCTTTTGTCCTTGTCCCTAACTGTAACGTGTTATTCTTTGGTTGAGAGGCACAAGGGTGTGAGGGTAGTGGATCTTGCCCATATGACGAAGTTTTGAACCCATAGGGAGGAAAAAGTCCTTGTGGTGTGTGAGGTACTGGAGGGATAGCAAAGCTTTGAACCCCCTAGGGGATCAAAAGTCTTAACAATATGTTAAAAAGGGGGACGACATCGAAACTTTGAACCCTTGGAGGTCAAAACTCTTAGCAGTGTGTTAAAAGGGGAAACGACGGCAAAACTTTGAACCCCCATTGGGATAAAAAATATTAGTAGTGCATTAAAACCACCTCATGAGAGAGCCATGAGATCACGTGGCCCCTCTCCCCACAAGGTTTAGTTTCCAAAATGCGTTGGGAACAAACTAAGGTTTAGGCCCCAAAAGAATAGAAGTAGAAGTCAAAGTCGAGGGTAGAAAAAAATTGGAGAGAAATCAAGTGAGGGTGCCCCTCTACAAGTCTAGCTTATACCCGCAACCTACGGGCATGGCATGTCCCAAACCCCCCTAGCATTTGCAAAAAATCAGCAAATGCCCAAATCAGCCCAGTCCAACACCCGCCTACCAAGACCTTGATATCTAGAGGAACAAACCCAAGCATTAGGAAGGGTGGGGCCGGATACCAACAATAAAAGCTGCCGGCAGTCATGGTAGGGGTCATTGGGAGGTTGGGTCTGCTACTAGGATGTACTAGGGAATCAGGGTCTGCACTAGGGTTCACCCGGTGGGTTAGCTAATACTAAGGTGTACCGAAAAGTCAAGGTCCACACTCGGGCTTACTGGGGGGTCGGGGTGAGAGAGAAAAGGGTTGTCCACAGGTGAGGCAAGGGAGAAGAGAAAAAGCCGAGTAATGAAGGTGGAAGAAGAGAGGAGGTCTACAACAAAGTCCACAATGCTAAGCAACCATCAAGGTGGGGAATCCAACTCCCCGTCTCCTACAAACCACCCTCAAGGCAATGATCAAATGGACAAGAGAAGGAGAAGGAGACAAGAGGAAGGACAATTTAAAGGTTAGGAAGCGAAAGTAGATAAGGAAGACGGGGGAAAATCCACAAGACTTACTTAGGCCCTTAGATTAGAAGTAGGTAATCATCCCAAAATGAAGTGTAAGATGTAAGGGTAGGACGTAAGAAGTAGCTCAACTTGGAGGAGGGGATGACGTGTACTTTAGATTATCTTAGTAAAAAGATCAGGGTTAGTTGGGCCACATTAGAGTGTGGGAGGAAAGAAAAGAAGGGAGAAGGAAAGAAATAGGGAAAAAAATCAACAATTAAATCCTTGTACCAGTTTATTTTATGATTAGAACGGTGGTTCGTTGTCTCACGGCACAGGAATTCATGGCAGAGGAGGTAGAGCTTTTGGTGGGCGCAAGTAGCGATTCAAGTTCTGAGGTATGAATGAAACCTCTCCAAACTTCCTTAGGGCTCTAACTAGAATTTAGTAGCTTGGGCTAAGGCCTACCCCTAGGTCAGACCCGTAGGACCGTAGGTTAAGTCATTTCTAGAGACATAGGCATAAAGAGGGAAGCCGTGGCTTTCTAAAACCCTAAGGCCCGCCCAAATCGGGTGAAAATTGAGGAAGTTATCGCCGGATGAAGTTTAGGGTCAAAGTGAATGAAGAATAGCTAAACCCCGTGTCTGATAGAGAATTAAACACATTAGGAGGATGATCCCAATTAGGGTCTAGAGCCGTAGAGAAAAGTCGATTCCGAGTTACAGGCTAGGAGAAATTAGCTGATGAAGTTTGGGTAAGGCTTGGATGAAACTGCAGTAGAAATCCATGATCAGGTTCCAACTCCAGATTTGGGTAGGGGAAATCCTTGTGAACCATCCCTCAAAATTTCGGATCTTTTTTAATTGGGGAACTAGGTGTAATTGATGGATGAAGTTGAGGAACCAAGTAGTGGTCAAACTTCATCCACCCATAACTTTAGCTAGGAAGGTCGGATAGGGTCGAGTTTTATGTTTTTAGAAATGGCGCAAGCTGACCTAGAGGTTTCTTAGGTTAGTTTTGCCCTAGCATAGGTTCCATCCAGATCATGCAGCAGGCCATCCATTCGGTCGGCCAAAACATTGGAAGTAGTGTGAGCGAATCTTACAAATTTGGGGTCACTTAAGCACTTAGTAAAAAGACCCATTGCTTGGAAGGTGCAGTGGACTACGCTTAGACACCCCAAAGTAGGAGTCACTTAGCCAAAACCTAGAATCTGGTTGTGTTCGCGAATTACCAAGGGTGGGTAATTTGGTGCTCACAATGCTCTTCTGGCAATGAAGAGAGGGACCTCATTCCTCTCTACAAAAGGGGTTTAGGGTTTGCCTTGTTGGTGTGCCAATTGTGATGATGGCACCATGCTCGAAACAACTTCCCAATATGACACCATTCAATGTAATCTTCGCAAATTTGCATTGTCCATGGCTCAGCTTTTTCATTCCAACCTTTAAAAGCGAGGTGGTTAGAACTCTTTAGCACATGCCATCGCTTTCGATGAATGGTGCCCCTGCGCTTCCTGTTCTTGTCTTTCACAAACTTCTTGAGTTCACCAAGCGTGCGTGTAGCATGCAGAATATGAAGGGGTACATTATTGTTGCCTCCATTGGCCATTGGATTTGTTGCTGTCGGGAACGTGTCCATAGAAGCGTGGATGAATTCGAAAGAAAGTAAATATTCAACCCAAGGTTACTGCATGCAATCAATGAAGGATATAAGACCAAAAGTCTCAATGGAGAATGAAGGTAACAAAACCGCATGGGCGATTGGATTTATAGGTGAGGCAAACACGGGTGCCTTGGGTTTGACAAGTGCGTGTGAATAGGGCGACCGCATATATAGCGACCACGGCTTCAGGAGGGGCATGCGGAGATTTAGAGAGAGGCGACCACAAGTCCTCATGTGGTGACCTCGAGTGCACCAAAAGGGACTGTAGATGATGCTCGACGTATAGAGCAACCTCGGGTCATAAATTGTGATTGCATGTCTGTCACGGCGCATGCTTATCTTTTATAAGAAACTGCATGCCTACTGGGTGCAATTGGAGGTGTATCAAGGGTGATTGCATGTCTCCTAGCGGCGACATTAGGTATAGCCAAGGTGACTGCATGTCTCCTAGAGGCGACTTCGGGAGTACCCAAGGCGACTGTGGCTTTGACGGAGCAACCACGAGTCAACCCTTTCCAATCGCGGTCGCTCTGAATTTGAAATCGCTAAAACCGCGCTCACCCCCCATACAAGGTCGCCCCTAGACACAGTCGCCCTAAACCCGAAGTCACCCTTCCACATTGTACCCAAATGCACCCTTTTATGTGCCACGTGGATGCTATATGGCATCCAGGTGGCCTAGGTAAAAGGGGGGGTAACGTTTTTGGAAGTCAAAGGTAAATTTGACTCTATTGGAAGTCTTGGGGGCTCTACTAGACATCATGTGACGTCTAGTTGTCGCGATGTCTGGGTAGAAAATCCTAGTTGGCCCTACTCTATTTCTTTCCCTCGTTCTTCTTTTTCTTCCCCACTATTCTCCCTACATACTATGGTGGTCCAACTAACCCTACTCCACCTATGAGGCTAATCCTAAGAACGCGTCATATTACCCTCCTAGTTGAGCTACTTCTTACGTCTCACACTTAATTTCATAGGGATCACCTAATTCTAATCTAAGGGCTTAAGTAAGTCTTTGAAGATTTCACCCCTATTTTAATTACTCTTCCTTCTTTCCCTCAAATTGTCTTCCCCCTCGTCATTTTCTCATTCTTCCGGCCTCTCGCCATCCTTTCTTTGCTTGTCTTCTCTTCCCATGTACTTGTTGTAGGAGACGTGGTGTTGGACTCCTCGCTCCACTTGGTATATTAGCACAAGGGTCACCTCCCTTCCCTCTCTCCCACCCCCCTAGCCCTTAGACCTTATTGGTCCCTCCTTGTCTTTTTTTGGTTGTATACTAGACAACCCTCTCCCCCCCTTAGTTGTTGGTCAACCCTCCCCTACTCTTACTCAGTTTAGCAAACCCCTGACCCCTGGCCTTTACTATGAACCTCCCAACCCCTAACCTATACTATGACTCCCCCAACCCTCGGCCTTTACTGCGAACCCCCCAACCCCCAACCTTTACTGCGACTCCCCGACCTCCATCTTTTAATGCGAACCTTCCCAACCCCCGGCCTTTACTGCAAACCCCTCAACCCCTAGCCCCTACCTAGTTATTGGAGTTTCGGGTGTAGGCTGGTCTGGGATATTGGCTAACATGGAGTATTGGCTGATCTGGGGAGTTTTTTTCCTCTCTCTCTTCTATGCTAAGTTCTAAGGGGGACTTGGGAAATTATGTTCACACTAGTGGAAGGTGAGCTAGGCTTGGGGTGACTACAACCTCACTCTATTTTTTTACTAGTATCCTTCATGCTCATTCTGACATCTAGCTCCTACATTTTGAGGCCTAAACCTTGGTTTATTCCCAACGTGTTTTGGGAACTAAACCTTGTAGGAAAGGAGACCACGGGGGCTCACGGTTCTTCCATGAGGTGGTTTTAACGCACCACTAGGACTTTTCACCTCAAAGGGAATTCTAAGCTTTGTCATGGTTCCCTCTTTTAACACACCGCTAGGACTTTTTATCCTAAAGGGTTCAAAGCTTTGCCGTTCTGACGGAACCTACTAACCCTTGCTCTCTCTTGACTTAAAACACTTCGATAGTATTGGGAAACCAAAAGAGACCTCACCACTTAAGGGACTAGCTATGCGAGCTTAATAATATGAAAGACTTCAACTAAAGGCCCTTCAAAGTAGCATCGCCAGTCATATGGGGGTTGTTCTAGGGTTAGTACAATGTCAAGATAAGGGGAGTGACAACAAAGGTCCTTCAAAGGTAACACACACAATGTTTAGTAATACAGTAAGGTAAAAAAACTCCAAGCTCAAGCTTGGAAGAGTTAGTACTACACACATACTCAAGATGCAAGGGACCTATAAGCCTCACAAGCTTAGAAAACAACAACAGCAAAAAGTGCCCAAAAAACATTGTTGCAAGGCTTGTGGCTAAAATGCCACAATTTTCAACATCAATTGAACCCAACAAACCCAATTACACAAAAAGAGGGTTATGAGAGAGGAGAAGGGATGCCCTTTTATACTCTTTCCCAAGCAACCAACTCCTCTCGTTCATCTAAGTTAACCTTATCTTCTTGAATTTTCATCCAAACTCAAGGTTCCATTCTATGCTGGCCTGCTAAGCTTACTTTTGGAGATTAACTCCGAATTGCAAATGGATTGTGCCATTTGCTTCAGAAGGCCATTTTTAGGTCTAAGAAAATCCCTCTCCCTTTTCTAACTTCAAAATCACAACAAAACCTAACGCCAACTTAACGCCAAAACCGGGAAAAATTCCAACTTTGTGGGATTAACTTTTCAAGCAAAAGTAACAAGCCTAGGCTCTTGAGTAGGTATAGGGGAGTGAAAAGAGACCTATCTTGGGCCCCATTCCACTTTCATATGCTCCTGCTCCGTTGGTCAATTCCACCATGGACTTTAAATTCCATTAATTATTAGGGAACTTTGCAAATTTGAGTACTTCTAACTATCAGAATGTCTTGCCGGGGTAGCTTATTATCATAAACAAATCTATAATAATTTTTATTGGGAATTAACGCCACCTAGGGAATTTCTAGGAATTTCTCATCGAAGATTTGGGTAGTTGACCGTCTAAAAAGGCATCTTTTGATTATTAAAAAATTCTAAAACTTTTTGAGGAACCTCCCATGGGATCCCACAACACATGTGTAAGCTCATATGTTTACTCTACACATTGGCCTAGGGGTTACAAAATCCATCCCCTCATTTAATTATTGGTGGCCGAGGAATCTTTCACACCATAGAGGATCTTGGCGAACCGACTCTACCATTGGTTCCCAGGCATGGTTTTAACTCCAAGTTACCCTCCTTGGATCTAAGATTCCTCCACGTTAGCGTCTTGCTATTTTTAACATCTGCAAGCCAACAATTGGAGTTCTGGTATTTTGTCGGTGGAATGGGGAAACTAAAACCTATCTCCGGGAACTAACACCTATGCCTTACCAAGGTTCTCTCAACCAATTCTAGCCTAGAGATGTCCTCTCCATGTGGGGTTTTGAACCTGATACACCCATCACTTGCAATTGACGAATTTATCACGACTAGCTAAGTTTTAACCTATTTACAACTCATCTTTGGGCCATCCTATCTATAATATTCTAAAATTAGACCAAATACTATATTGGTATGTGACACACCTATTTTGGTTCTACACTCTTTTGGGGGCTTTTTGTATATAAAATTACATTTAAAATGACAAAATACAAAAAAAGAAACAGTGAGCCCCTAGTGACGAATTAGGGGCTCATACTAGCCTAGACTCTTTAGAAGGCATGAAGGGGTAAGTGAAAACCAAAATTGGTCCCCATTCCAATTCCATGCATTCTTGGAATTGGTGGTCAACTTCGCAATAATCTTTAAATTTGCCAATAATTACACAATCTTGCCAATTTATGTACTTCTAGATATCAAAATGTCTTGAAACTTGTCAGAGAGAATTATCAATACAAAAGAATCTAGTTTCATTTTTAGTGAAATTTTATCACATCTCAAATAATTTCTACAAATTTTCAATTGTAAATTTTGGTAGTTGATTGTCTAGTAGAGGATCTTTTGACCAATAGAGAAATCCCGAAATTTTTTTTGAATCCCATAGAAAATGTAGAGGCTCATATTCTTACTTTCCACATGCAAAGGAGGAGAATCAAAACTAGCTATCTCCTTTAAATTTTGGTGCGGAAAATCATTTATACGAAGGGGAATCATGGCAAACTGATATCACCATTGGACTCTAAGTATAATTTCTACTGTAGAGTATTGTACTCTAGTCATAGATGCCCTCCACTAGTCCCCCTTGAATTTTTTTCACCCACAAGCTAACATTTGAGGTTTCTACTATTACATAAAATAAAATGGGAAATTAAAACTTCTTTATGGAAATCAATTGAGGGTTTTTACCTAGGTTCCTTAAGACCAATTTAGCCATGATTTTTCACATGCAAGCACTACAAGGGAAACTATGTCCTAATTGATAGAAAATTGACAAAAGTCTGTCAATTGCTTTGTCAATGGGAACCTGTAGATTCAGCCAATAATTTAACAAAATTTTATCAACTATTTTGTTATTTTCGTAGAATTTTTGTCAACTTCTATTCCCTAATACCCTCCTTTGTTAATTGTCCCATTCACCCATTGCCATGTTGGCATGATGGCTTAATCAATGGTTACAAGTGTCCCCATTTTCTACAAAAGACCAAATATCAAAATTGAAATTGCTTTAAGTTTTAACCTTCATATATTGAGCAAAAATGCATATACAACACAACCAATTGTCATTACTTCACAACACTTCATAAATCACTTATGTTTTGTGAATTTAACAAGAAAAGAGAAGCTCTTTATATATGCATAAAGTGATAGGTGGTAGAACAACCAATGTGAGATATGTAATTTAAAAGTTGAAAGAGTTCAACAGCTCATAGTTAAGTTTGAAATAAGAATTGTGTTAAAACTAGAATTTCAGACCTCATTTAGGCATAGAAGAATAATTTTTCACAAAAACTTCAAACAGAAAAAAAGTTGGAAAATCAATTCAAATTTTATGTCTAAAAATTGGTTTGATATTTTGATAATTCAATCAAAAGTTATGAACAAATTTCAGAGAGGTAGTGGAAGGAAAAAAAATTTTGACCTTTTCAAACATCCTCTCTAAAATTTGTCCATAACTTTTCACTTTTGATTGGAGGGTATAAGGCTTTTCCACCGCAAGATGAAGAAACCCCTAGAGTTGGCCGGCAAGGAGTGTATGGGACCTCTACTTAAATCATCTTCCAAGCAATGAACTCCAACAAGGTGATTTTTGGTCAATTTTTACCTAAATGATTCTCAATAAGAAGGAGGCAACTCATCTCACATCACCCAATACACCCCTAACAACCTACCATCATCCAATTAAGCACTCAAATACATTACGACATCTTTGTATGCATAAAACTAACTCAAATGTGCAATTTGGAGCTCAAAATGGCCTAAATGGGATTATAAATACTAATCACAGCACATCACATCTCACTCAAACAACCCCTTTCACATGCATCTTCCTCCATTTATACTTCAATTTAGTTTTCTAAATTCAATTTTTAGAACATCCACGTCTTTTTAGGCAATTAAGTAATACCTTGTTTTTTATCACTTAATTTAGCTAACCCTAATTTAGTTCAATTTGGGTAGCGCTTTCGCACTTGCCCTACAATCCTAAAAAACAAGACTCACAATTATGCATTCTCCATCACACCAACCATCCTAACTCAACAAACATTACACTTACAACATCTTCTTAGCAAGGTGCAATGAAAATTACAATGATTCAATTACAATTGTAAAGGGTTATACAAAAACCCTTAATTTATGCCTCCTCCAAGAAGCAACAGACCTTCTTCCACACAGTAGTTGCCACTGTCTCATCCTTGCTCTAAATGATTTGAGCTTAGACTTTTTGGAAAGCCAGCTTCAAGGCGCACCACCCCTACAAATTTTAGTTGATTCTTCCATGTTCTTCCACTATTGCCCACCAAAGTTGGCAATCCTTCATTGTTGCGACAACTGACTTCTTCTCACAAAATCATCCACCACCATTGCATTTTAGCTCCAAATTAGGCAAGTCATAGCTTTTCAAAAAGCTAACTTTAAGGCACTCCACCCTTCCAAGATTTAGCTTCATTCTATTCTTCACGCTCCCACAATCAGACGTCAAAGTTGGAACTCCAATCTCAACTCACATTTTTACCCTCTTCTCAAGCATTTTTCCATCTAACCTCAAAACCTTTCATCTTTCACTCATTTCTTTCATGAAACAGTGAAACCTACTCGACAAATTGCTCCTAATCTTCCTATCTCATACTCTTTTGCAATTCATGCTCCAAATGCCCACAAATTACAACATTCATCTCAAAACACATACAAAAAAAATTCACAAAAAAGAGAGAGGGCTCCAAACCCTAATTTTGCCTATATCCAAACTTCCTAATGGATTAGTTTTCTTAACTACTTTCATCCTACACTAATTCACTATAAATCCACTAATTTGGTGCAATATGCGCCAAATTAGTGCAAATCGCCCTAGGTTATTGTAAATCCGCTAGTTTAGTGTAAACTACTCTAATTTAGTATAAAATACCCTAAATTATTGAAAAACTCTAATTTTAGAGTTTCTAGCACTATTTTAGTGTTTTAATCACTACACTAGTGTTTTAGTTATAGTTTTAGTCTAACTAACTTCTTAGTATTTTTTTATTAATTATTATTTTTTGTATTTTTTAATTTACTTTTAGTTTCATTTCGTACATCTAGTCTTTCATTTTCATTTTTATTTTTCATTTTTGTTTTTCATTTTCTCATCATTTTATCGTTAGCCTAATTTGGTTACTCTATCAAATCTTGTTTAACATCTTTTTAGTTTTAAATCCCCATTTTCTCCCTAAAATTTCCCCTAATTTTTTCCTAATTCCATCATCTAGCATCTTGCCTAACCTCTTGAAGTTCCCATTGCTATTTAGTGAAAAACTCCCTAATTGATGGTTGTAGCTTAATCTGGAGTACTAACACTTCCGGATTTGTAAATTTACTAAAATTGTTTATATTTTTTATTTTATAAAAGGTGAACCAATATGGTGGTTCACAAAGGATCAAAATATCAAACATATTTTTGGACATGAAACTTAAATTGATTTCCCAACTTTTTTTAGTTCAAAGTTTTTTGCAAAAAGTTATTCTTCTATGCCTTGATGAGGTCTGAAATTCTAGTTTTAACACAATTCTTATTTCAAACTTAACTATGAGCAGTTGAGCTCTTGCAACTTTTAAATTATATATCTCATATCAGTTGTTCTACCTCCTATTACTCCATGTATATAGAGAGAGTTTTTTTTCTACTAACAAGTTGAACAAACAAATCTATGGCAAATGGTAGTAGAGAATGTGCATAAAATACCTAATTATAGTGGAATCTTTGGGATTTTGGCAAATCATCTAGCTTAATAATCATTTGTTAGTCTATATGTCATCCATGAATAGTTGTTGTCTTGAAAATAGGGGAAAGAGAACCAAACATCAACTACGAATTTGACAAAAAATTGACAAGTTCTCACAAATTGACAAGATAAAGTATCAATAATGATATGGCTATTATCATTTTGGACAATTCTCTATCAAAAACTTATCATCTTGGATTGCATTTCCTTGTAGTGAAGGCAAATTTTGGGCAATTTGGGCAATTTGGGCAATTTGGGCAATTTCTACTAAATATCTATAGTTTGTACAGTTGTCGGATTTCTACCCTATTTACATGTAGGATTTGAGTTTATTTAAAGGAAAATACTTTGATTACGACCAAATGCTATACTGGCATGTGACAGACCTATTTTGGATTTACACTCTTTTTGTATAAAAAAATACACTCAAAATTGTAAAAGAAATAAAAATAAAACAATAAGTGTTATATAACTAATTGCGAGTTCACTAGCCACCAAATTCTATAATACTTAATGAAAACTATTGTAGAAATCACAACATTAGTTAACCTCTACATACACAATTCGTCTATTCGCTAATCAAATTTTGTGTAACTAATAGCCTTGGTTTTAGGCCAACAACTTATTCTAGACCTAATCTTTCATAAGATCACACTAGCAATTGTCTTATGGACCTTAGAATTTAATTTCAACTCATCTAAATATAATTTCCAAACAACTAAACTTACGTGTTTCAAATTAGTTGGTCTCCACAAACATATATGCTTGCTTCTAGTCAAAATTCCCATAGAGAATCACTAGGCAAATGGTTTCGTACTCAATTGATAAAACTAATTCCTATATAGGCTTGCATCAAAGAAACATAGATGACTAGTTCAATTCCTTTACCCTACAAATTACAAATTGGGGACCTTTTTCTTATCATGAGGACCCCATTGAACATAGTGACAAGTTGCCACATACTACAATTGTATTCTACTGACTCTCACCATTTCTTACCTTTAATCACCTTTACACAAGTGGGCATCCATTTCTAGTTCACATTCCCAATCACAACAAAGATTACTCCAAGAGCAACAACTTCAAACAACCACTCAATAATTCCAACCTTCTTATCTTTTATATACAAATTCTCAATTGCTCAATTCCACCCAAACAAGCTAGTTGAGTAATTACCTCCCCCCCTCCAACCCATCTCTGATATAAATACCCTTCCAAATAGGCAATTAAATTCACACCAATACATATAGTAAGTTCCAAATTTTAATCAAATTTTCTTCACACATAGACCAATCCCAAAATTATAAAACACCAAAATTCCAACCTACAATTGAAACCTACAATTTGCTTGAATCCCACACCTTCACTAATTCCAATTCTAAAACTCCTTACACACTCAAGTCACCAACAATCAAATCACCAATGATCAAACAATTTGCTCTATCATAATTAATAGCCATTTAGACTCATTATTAGAAAATTCATTTTTTCTATTGATTTGGTTGCATTGATCCGATCACTTTTTGACAAAAATCTGCTAATTTCAACAAATTTTTGTCAAAAAGTGATTGGATCAACGCAACCAAATCAATAGAAAAAATGAATTTTCTACTAGTGACTATCTACATGTAGCTTAAACAAATCATCCCAACAATTGAAGCAGTTTCTTTGGTTTAGATCAACATAGTGGCAGTATAAAGATTGCTAGTGGACAAAGCCATCAAATCACTAGAAAGGGATCTGTGCACTTCACATTACTGAACGGTGAAATAAAAAACATTCCTAATGTTTTGTACGTTGTCGAGTAGAGAGGCCTTGCCTTGGGAAAACACAGGGCTTCTAGCTGCAACTAGATGTGGTTCAAATAATGAAAGATCGCGTGGCCAAAGTCACAAACATAATAAATCTGCACAATGATGCCATATGAACCAAAATACTATCACCCTTCCATACACCCCTCCAAAGATGTCATGGAGTCTCAATATACCCCATGTATGGTAAAAAATTGTGGAAACAAAGTCATATCCTTCATGAACTCCCCTCGAAGAAGTGTCTGATAGTTGATTGAGTGCCACGTTCGCTATACAACTCCAAACTAAGAGTGTGATATGCCTCTGGAAAGCTAACAAAAAGTTCTACAACCTCTCCAAAATTCACTCAAAACTAAGATATTGTCCGACTTTTATGGTCGGTCAAAATTCACCCTTCCCAACTCAAAGGCAGCTCACCTATACTTCACTCTCAAGCTCATAACTTTCACATACTACCTCCAAATCAAGAAAATAAACCCATTTTGGAAAGCTAACATGAATATATACTAGCTCCCCAAGTTTCACTCAAAAAAAAGTACTGTCTACATTTCATAGCCTTTCAAAGCTCACTCTCTTGAAAGTTTGAGGCAGCTTCACAACACTTCACTCCTAAACTCATAACTTACACATACTAACTCCAAACTTCATGAGTGATAGCTTTTTGGAAACACAAAAACAAGATACACAAGCTCTCAAAAATTCATTACCAAACTCTTCATGTACAAAGTGCTATCCCCTCCCAAAGTGACGGCTTTTCTAAGCAAACAAGGAGGAGGAAGAAGATGATCCTCAACCTCATCCGCCACCTCAACCTCCATGCCATGTACTTAAGTTAGTGGATTATGGCCACTAAGATGCCACATGGTCCATAATACCCACATAGGCCACTTCCTCTTCTCGATAAGTCTATCCATATCATCTATGTGGATTTCTAATCCATTAAAAATAAAAATAAGGAAAAAAGATAAAACAAGCTTTACCTTTTGGTTTTACAACTTCAACCTAACTAACTAACATATTAAAATATCTTCTAGTATAGAAATCAAAGAACTAAGTGTTTGTCAAATAGAGGTAAAAAAAAGAGTTCAAGTGGAGTATAACCCCATTTGTTTCTTGAAACTCTACATAAAAAAAACCCTCCAATTTAACAAACAATTATGCATTTTCACATAATGAACACATTTACAATAAGACAATGTTTCTAGTCTAAGAAAAAAATTTAGTGTTGATTGATTCGTTGACTGATAAGGATATATTAGGTTTTTTTGATAATCAAAAGAGCTTCTTTTATAGCCATGGAAACAAGAAGATTATAGATGAAGGTTTACGTAACAAGAAAAATGACTTATATTAACTTGCAGCACTTAATGTAGATGTGGCAGCTAACTTGGCTAAGCAAAATTCAAAAAGCTTGTATGTGGCACTACAGATTAGGCCACTTAAGTTACAATTGACTTCATCAATAGTCTATCAAAGGTATGGCCATAGGAATTCCCTATATTCTTCTTCATAGTGAGGTTTGGGATCAATGTTAGGCAAGAAAGCAAACAAGAGAAACATTTCCTCATCAAAGTTCTTCAAGAGCCTCTATGCCACTTGAGCTACTCCATATTGACATGTGTGGACCACTATCGATAGCATTGCTTAGTGGATCTAAATACTTTATGATTATTGTAAATAGTTTTAGTCATTATATCTGGGTTTTATTTTTACAACAAAAGTCAGAGGCATTCAAAAAATTCAAGGCATTTAAAGCTATGATTGAACTCCAAACTAAGCAATGCATATGTGTAATACGGAGTGACCGAGGTGGGGAATTCATTTCCAAAGAATTTTTAGCACTACGCATAGATGCAAAAATCAAGCGACAACTTACCAAGGCTAAAACATTGGAGCAAAATGGAGTTGCTAAGAAAGCAAATCACAAGCTACTCAAAATGGCAAGGAATATGACTATTTTTATATCAACCCCAAGATTTTTATGGCCGGAGGCAATGAACACCGTCGCATTCCTTATTAACCAATCGTCCACTATTGTGAATCCCCAGGTAATCCCATACCAATGGATTTTTTGGAAAAATCCTTGACATTTCTTTTCTTCAAACCTTTGGTTCAAAAGTGCATGTATGGATCCAAAAAAATCAATGAGATATATTAGAAGCAAAAGTCAAGATCGGTTTATTTGTATGATGAAGTGTAAAAAGGTTTCCGAATTTGGGTGCCTAATGATAGAAAGTTGATCTTATCTTGAAACATCAAATTTGATGAGTCAAGTGTATTATCAAGACCTATAGATCATACTATGCCAATTCTTTTAGGCACTAATTTCTCACCTACCAACCACCCAAAAATAGTGCTTGAAACCACTTTGCCAAAACCTTAGGACCCACCGAAATTACCAATTACAGATATTCCATCCCCTTCAAACCTAGAACCTAGTCTAGAGATGCCATCAATAGATCCAATCACCAAAATTCCCAATTCCAGACCACCTACTCTTCGTGTTCAACCTCCCCCAAATAGATAGCCCTCTTTTCCTTTGAAAGACAACTATTTGTCTTCCATTGAACCACTCAAATCACCAAAATACATGTAGATCATTGAACCAATTGAAACCAATTGTTTCTTTGGTATTATTGATGAGCCTTCAGAACCTCTAAGTTTTGCTGAAGCTAATAGTCATCCAGGTTGGAGACAAGCGATGCAATCAAAAAAATTCTTTATTGAAAAACCAAACCTAGGATATATGTGACCCACCTCCTAGCATCAAACTCATAATTGCGTGGCGGATATACAAGACAAAAATGGGTGTAGACGGTAAATCTTCTAAACTAAAAGCTTAACTAGTAGCAAGGGGATTTCAATAGACCACAGGTATTGACTTTGACAAAGTTTTTGCCCTTGTTGCTAAATGGAAGTTAGTTAGAATGGTTGTGGCCTTGGTAGCTAGCAACGATTGGATTTTCATACATCTCGACGTAATCACAACTTTCCTCAATGGTGATCTTAAAGAAGTTGTTTATATAGAAGTGCTTGAGGGATTCCAAGATCCTTCAAATTTGAACAAAGTATGCAAACTCCGTAAATCGTTATATGGACTACGGTAGTCCCCACGAATGTGGTTTGCTAAGATAAATGGATTTTGGATAGAATAAGGACTATTACATACAAAGGTTGACTACAACTTGTTTTACATCACAACTAACAAAGGGATTATTATCCTTATATTCTATGTCAATGACTTATTATTGATAGGATAAGATAGTAATGGCATTTACAATCTAAGAGAGAAACTTATGCAATGTTTTGCTGAGATAGATCTTGGCAATGTTCGTCATTATCTTGGTGTCAAATTCATCAAATCCAATTGTGGTATTTTCTTATCCCAAAGATTATATGCAGCTCAAATTCTTAAAGACTTTGACATGGAATCTTGTACACCAACCTCAGTACCTATGGTCAAAAGTTTGAATCTTGGTCCTAAAGAGGACTCTCCACAAGTGGATATTCGAAAATTCCATCAACTAATTGGCATGTTAATCTATCTAATTAATACAAAGCCAAAAATTTTATATGCTACAAGGGTATTAAGCAAATTCATGCATGATCCTAGGGTACATCACATGGAAGCAACCAACCATACTTTTAGGTACATTAGAGGATCCATTGACCTTGGAATTTTCTATTGGAAAGATTACAGCGCTTTTATGATTGGCTACATTGATGAAGATTGGAAAAATTGCAAAGTAGATAGGAAATCAATCTTAGGGTAGATCTTCAAATCGGTAGGAGGATCCATTTCATAGTCATCTAAAAAACAACATACCATAGTTATCTCATCAACAGATGCAGAAACAAAAGCGATAATTAAAGGAATCAAGAAAGCTATATGGCTGCAAACACTACTCTCCGAGATTCACGGTGATGCACTAGATCCCATAATATTGTTCTGTGACAACCCAAGTACCCTCAAGGTAGCTAGAAATCTAGTTCATCATGAGTAGTTAAAACACATAGAACTGTGGCTATATTTTATTTGGGAACATGTCATGGTAGGAACAATTGAGATACTTTACATCCCAAATTGTGATCAAGTAGTAGATATATTAACCAAACCTCTAGGCAAACAACGATTTACAAAACTTAGAGACGAAATGGGAATTGTTAGTCTTTGCTCCCTGCAAGAAAGTTAAATCCTGCATAGATAATTATCAACATATTTTGAGAGCGAAAGCTTCTAAACTCTACATTGCTAAAACCCCTTACTTCCCTCTCACAATCAATCCAACTATAGTGGACACTAAGCTTGAAACCTTGACAAACTGCATAGTACTTGCATGTTTTGTCAACATGCACAACACTACGATTATCTCTCTAGTTTTGAGATGTTGTTACACATTGTTGAAACCCTACTTGTAGATTATAAAGCTTGAGTTCTCGATACTTTAATCATAAAGGATCGAAACACCAATTGAAGACATGTTGAAGTATCACAATTATCATTGCCAACCAAATCATCTGAGTGAAATCGACAAGTTAACCTATGAGCAAAATTGACAAATCAAAGTTCAAGCAAAAAATCACCTTCGAACAAAAGTGAGTTATATTACCATTGTTATGGTGGAAGTTCAAAATCACAGTTCCAAGTATACAAGTAGAACCTCTCTTAGTGCACCCTCCCTTGGGGTATAATATGCATTAACAAAGTTTGTAAACAATAGGTGGCCAATGCCCATGATTCAAGATGAAAAGACATGTGGCACATGTTTTAAGATAAGAAGACAAGTGGTCCTACGACTTCTCTAAATGCATAAACCTCTCTTAGTGTCACTAGAAGAAACTTGTGTTGGTATCAACAGAAACTAGCTGACATAGAATTCTGCATTCTGCCAAAAATGCAGTTTCTGCATCAGCTAGTTTTTGTTGAAACCAGCGCAAGTTTCTTCTAGTGGTGTATAGTCCCAACACCATGCACTAAGGGAGGTTCTACCTGTAGCATCCATCGATGCTTGTTATTGCGATTTTCCTATTCTCTCTCTACTCTTTCTGTAAAGCTTTTAATCATTGTAAATAGTTTTAGTTATAGGAGTATCTCAGTGAGGGAAGGTGTTGATAGGTTTACTATTCACCTCACTTATTCATTCATCTGCTTGGATCCCTTGTATCTATATCTCTCGTTCATTCTTGAATAACAAGTTTCTATGAGTTTAAGCATGTCTATGTATGTATGAGAGTGTACGAGTATATTGCCTCTTTGAGTTTTGGGGTTGTATGACTGTTCTTGTATGTCATGATATGTATTCAGTTTTAGACAAAAGGGTAGCCTAATGTTGATTTTTGGTACACCTAGAGACACTTCTTTCAAATTCCATAACTTATTCATACGGTGTTCAAACAATGCATTCTAAAGTGCGTTTGAATCTTCTTTCACTTGCCAAAGAGATACAGAAAATATCATTTATGTTTTATAATAATAAGTATGTGCAATTGCTATTAGTGTTGATTATGGGTGCACATGCCTTACGAGAAGGATACTTTGCCAACCTTGATAAAGAGTCTTGGACCTCGCTTGAAGGCACATGGAGGTCTGCCCTTGGAGAGGTTTGAGTGTGCGCTAAACTTACTGACAGCATTCAATTGACAACTGAAAACCTCCTCATTGAAAGACCAGCAGTCCAGCACCCACCCACTCCATTCAATTAGCAATCTTGATATGGTGCCTTGCCTCGGTTGTAGCTCCCAGCCCTTTTCACACCGCCCCAGACCTCCGCTCCTTCCCAGTCTTTGAACTTCGACTTCTCTGTAGTTGCCGAGGGTAGCTCTCTCCTTTCGCTTGTCCTCATCGTAACTTTTTTGCTCCGGCCAACACAGCCATGGGCGCCGTGCGTGCCTACCTCGCGGTCTACAATTGGCTTCTCTTTGCCGGGTGGTGAGAATACTGCCCCCCCCACTTCGCAAACTTCGTTTCTTCTGGTGGGTTGCACTTTTTTGTGATCTCTTTCCATTGTAGAATCAAATCGATTGGCTTGGAAAATAGTTGAGGGAATCATGTTTGTTTTCCTTGCAGGTCACAGATTTTGTACTCTGCAGTGTACGCGTTGTACACGAAAGGTTGCCCGGGAGTGTATGATGCGGTGGAGAAGCCTCTCCAGATATGGCAGACAGCTGCATTGTTTGAGGTGCTTCTCTTCTCCCCTCTGCTTTTGGTATCATCCTCAAATGCATATGGTTTCCAATGCTATTTGATTTCATGTCTGTCGTGGATTTCTACATTGTCGAAGGTTTTCCAGAAACTATGACTGATGAGTGCTGTGTTGGTTTGTGGACCTGGGTTTCCAGATTTTCAACAGCATTGTAGGTATGAAGTAAAACACCTTCTCTACTGTGGTTTCCTTTGTGTTTTGTCTTCTTTTAGATGCCTATGTGTTTTGGACATTGCTTGGCTGAATAGGAACTGTTCAATTTTGTGGCTCAGTGAAACCTATGGTTTTTTGACTTTATCCTCTTTTGATATGTCCATGTGAAGCTATCTGATCAGTTTATTAAACTTTTCTTGCACACTTGTGTTGCAGGAATTACGAGGTCTCCAGTCATGGCCACGCTGCCACAGATTGGATCGCGCGTCTTTCTTACTTGGGGTGTTCTATACAGCTTTCCCCAAGTTAGTAATAGATTCTCATCGCTCTAAAGGTTTTGGTTGTTTTTAGTTTCGTCTATTCCAAACTTCATATTTAATACTATTTCAAAGACATGAGTGAACTCTGAGCGTGCTCTAAGATCATTTTACCGGATCTCTGTGTGAGCACTGAATGGTGCAGGGACTATACATGATTGTTGCTGTTCAATTAGCATTGAGGGAATTTGTCTACTAAACCCTAAGTGGCCAAAAATGGCCGCGTCCGTATCTATAGGAGTTGAAATGAATCATTTTATGAGGGTAATATAATTTACCAATAGAAGGTAGAAATCATATCCTACATTTTTTGACTCATAGAATTATGTTTCTAAGTTCCTATGATCTACTATTGGCATCCAAAGTAGACTTCTAATTTCCGGCTTGGACACGTAGGGTTTAATGGTACACCACCATTGCATTAGGGTCTGTTCCTGCTAGCCATCCATGTCTTAAGTGTCTAACTTTGGAGAACTGGCTCTGTATCGGCAGGTTCGAGATCACTGGTTGGTGACTTCTTTGATCCTCAGTTGGGGTATTACAGAGGTGAGAACATATGACCTGATTCTGCACTACAACTATGTTCATCACATGTAATTTATCATCCTTTTTCATTTGCTCTTAACGAAAGATGATTGCTTGCTGATGATTCTCATGGTTTTATTCCGTCTAGGTTATCCGATATTCGTTCTTCGGTTTGAAAGAGGTGTTCGGTTCAGCACCTCGCTTTCTTCTCTGGCTAAGGTCTGTCAATTGTGCATGGACTGCATTTCGTTTAACCATTTTGCTATTGATCTGCACATAATCCTTTATTGCTTCTGACTAAAATAACAAAGTAGATCCTATTTGAAGTGCCTGATGTTTAAAAATATTCTATGATATTCTATGATTAGGTCGAATTGGGATGTTGAATCTATGGAATGTCCTTCCACTATTCATAGTTTTTTTTTGTTGTTACAGGTACACCACTTTCTATATCCTATATCCCACTGGGATCAGCAGTGAAGCCGGTCTCATATTTGTTGCTCTGCCATTCATGCGAGTAAGATTCATTCACCTGGTCACCCTTTTCATACATTTTTCTTCAGCTGGGCTTGCCTATAAACTTTTTTCAGAGATTAACCTAATGATAGTGATTTTATTTCGTTCTAACATTCGCCTTTGGGCAGGAAACCGGGCTTTACAATCTCCTTATGCCGAACAAGCTGAATTTCGCTTTCGATTATTACTACGCTTCAATACTGGCCATCTTTGCTTATATTCCAGGTGAGCATTGAATTTTTGCCAACTCTGGCTTGCCCTTGAAGGGTCAAGAGGTCGAATTTGGGCTTCATGAAATTCTTAGCACTTGTTTGTGGATCGTATGGGGACTTTTCTTCGTTCAATTTTTATTTAATTTAACCAGCACATCCAATGTTCTTCATTGATTCTGGAGACATGAAATTTGACCCTGTCTGAATTATTGAATCTTTGACAAAAAGATCAAACAAATTGGCTGTTTTAAACCATCAATTTCTGTTCTTTGGGGTCAAGGTGTGGTTGGTCATTTTTTAACTCAAGGATATTACGTGAATGCCGCCTGCAGGGAGCCCGGGAATGTATACGCATATGATCCATCAACGGAAGAAGGCCTTGGCTGTTAAGCCTAAAGGTATAGAACTTTGCAAGTGATATCGATTTGCTTTCAATGCTGTCCCGCATGTGCTAATATTTACAATCGATACTCCACGTTTCTCCTCTACAAGTAATAGTCCACCCTCTATAAGTCGTATCACTGGGGAGTAGATAAATACCAACACTTCTTGAGTGATTATGTGTCTTTACAGTGTATTTTAGAGGAGAGAAGAGTTTTCGAATTTCTTGTATTTAGCACGCAAGGAGGCAACAGCTATTTAGGGTGGATCATACTTGTTCTTTGAACATCTATTGGCTCTGGACCTGGACCAAAGGGTAGGGTAGGAGCTACATGTGAGGAAGTTTGAGTAAGACCTTGCTCAAAAAGCAAGCCAATGCTACATGGACTGAATCTATCGTAGCATAGCTGCTTGTTTGTCTTTGTATTGATTGTGAAGTGTGTGAACCTATATGTAACCACCAATTTGTTTTAATTCATGCAGAGACATAGGCTGCGCATGAAGGGCACTGCTCACAGCTATGGGAGGCAAGTATAAGGGTTTCATTTTGGTGGCTTGCATTTCCCTCCTGGTTTTTGGTTAGCAACTCTGTCCTGGGTTGCTTAGACGAAGAATTCATGTAGTGATACTTGTTTTTTTAAAGCATACCAACCCATAGGGCGTTGATATGGCTATCACAATCTTCTTACCATCTACAATCTATGCCTTTGCACATTGACTATTTAGTTCAAGGTGTATTTCTAATCATTGCAATGTATTTATCCGTCGTGATTCGTGAATGATGGTAAGTGGCATATTTGGGTACTTTCTTGCATGAAGATGATACGGGCAGTTTTGTTGGAATTTTTATTTGCAAAATTTCACTTAAAATGTGAAGAGAAACCATTGCATGCAGCTGAAGCCAAGACTTGGGTGTGAAGTAGTAGTTCTCTCAGTTTCTTATGTAAGATAAGCCATTCCATCTCATGACCCCATTCTTGTAAGACACTTGACTCTTGGGCTGATTTCATTGGATGAAGTTACTTGATGGAATACCTTACCCTACACCTGATGGAATCTATACTGTGGCAGGACATCAATAATAAGCACAATATTGACAGACTTATCAACTGTCCTATTGGATGTCTCCAAAATTTATGAGGTCTCTAACAACTAGAAACTGCACTCGTTTAGGATAGCAGGTTTCAAATTTCCTGTTGGCAGATACTGCATAAGCTGAAGTTTCAGGTGCTGTAGGTGTTGCATCCAGTCAGTTACCTTGTGCATTAGCACCAAATTGTATGAGGTGATGTCTATGGGTAAGCTTTAGATTTGATTAGCTGTTGCATTTGGTCAGCTGTCTTATGCAGTTACGCCATGGTTTTAAAGTAACCAAAACTGAAAGTGCTTGTAGGAACTGAACTTAGTAAAAAGACTTTAGTCTCAGTACTCATATATAATATCTTAAAATTTTTAGTCTTTACAAATTACACAAGTATTACGTTCTCAGGGAACTGGGGCTGTTCCCTCCTGTAAAACATACACCAACCCTGCGGAACACAAGTTTAATCATGACTGGCTGGAAAAATCAGAACCTTCCATGACAGCAGAAATTGAAGACTTCGCAGAGTCAGACTTATCACTCAAGATGCACAGGTGACATCGTTGAAGGTCGGTGCACAACAGAAATTCAACATTGGAACTTAAGATATCCTCTTCAAACTCTCAGGGTAAAACCACAACTCAAGAAGGCTATATACCTGAATATCTGCAAGAGCACATACAAGTGGGCAGGAAGTTGCTCAATACATTTATGCATCTAATCTTCAAATAATGAATCACTCCCTTACTTGATGGCATTCAGACGGCACTAAAAAAATGATCAGGAATTCTGAGAAAACATCACATCTCTTTGCTACATCAAGGCTACAAATAACTCCAAACCAAACCTCATTTTGAGACTGTAAATATCCACGAAGATTATGAGGAACACTTTACCTTGCAAGTCAGACTCAGTATAGGCCTCTGCAAGAAGACGACGTCCAAAACTCAACCTCAGCCTCGGCTCAATGCACATTCAGCTTCTGAAAGTACCTGCGTGAGGATTTTGAATGTAAGCACTCTCATACTTGGTCATGACAGTCAAAGATAAGACGAAGATCAGTGAAGGTGTTGTAGGCATCGTCCTATGTTCGAACACTTACTATCATAACTTCTGAACGCGAGAACCTCTACAAAAAGATGATTTCAGTCTAACCTTTAAACAAGTGTAAATCTGGACGAGGTCACCTAGAAAACATGCGGAGATTTTGAATAGAGGACAGTACACTGAGAATGAGAAACTGCATTGTGCCACAATACCTTGCAGGGTTTCAGGAAAAAGGAAGAACTGGGCGGAACAAGTTGGAGTCAATCAGAACGTGGTAAAAGCTCGTACGACACATCAGGAAGAAGGTGAGGTGCAAATGCCTGACTTCTTCATTTTGCACTTTCAAGTCTCAAGACAGTAGTAGTAGCAGCACTAGCCTCGCAAATGCCTTCGCTTCACTGGTCGTTGAACGCCAGGTTTCAACTGAGACGTTGTGGAATTGAATCACGAAGCAGTGATTTGTGGGAACATCCTTAAAAAAACTGTTTGAGGTGAATCTCGTCTTCATCCCCTACTATGTTTAGCTGTAGGCATGAAATACCGCAGATTGGAAGTTGCCCGCCTTTTAAGAGAAATAACATCTGCAGAGAAGTACAATTGCCTCGTGCAATCAGCACCCATGCCACTAGAAAGTAGCACGGCAGAAGTTAATATCTCAGGGACAAAGGCCTCACCACACCAGCAGCACTAGCCATGTAAAACCCTAATCTCCCCCCACCCACCCACCCGAAACAGTAAGGAGAAATAGATTTAACAAGAGGATGTTATCAGTCACATCTTGCAAAATTCAGCACTTCATTTTCATAAACGAAGCCAAGTCATCAAGTTTATTCATTAATGTTAAGCTAACAGTGATCAAGTGTGAACTTAAAAGAGAAAATCGTACCTGTTAAGACTTCCTCCAGTCTACGCTGGATGTCAGAGGCGGCTGCGAAATCCATTTGGAGTATTCCCGCCATGCCTACATTTTCCATTGCAAAGTAAATACAGCAAATACAGCAATAAGAGGTGATTCAATCAACTAGAAGATCAGCATCTCTGTTTCCTGCATCATAGTTTACCTCTAAAGGATCAAGAGGCCCAAATTGGTTTTCAGTAGGTCATATGGGGACTTTTTTTATCAACTTTATTAACTTTTTAACAAATACATGACATGGTCTTCAATGATGCTGGTGATTAAAAATATGGCTTTCATCTGAATTATGGACTTTACACAGTGTGATGGGTTAAGTCGGTTAATTTCAAACTATGAATCCTTGGTCCTTTAAAGGTAATGTAGAAAGTGTTTCCATTGCAATCGAAAGTGCAATTCCTCACAACAGAACTAGAGAGCAGAAGAATAACTAAAGAGCGGAGCCTAGAAAGGCAGAGGATTCAAACCTGACGAGTGGCCAGACGCTCTCTCCACAAGCAGCTTCAAGCAATGGCACACCTCTTCGAAGTCACCTTCAAAATACTCAAGGCGCTCTTCCTCTTTCTTCTCCAGCAGCAGAGTGCGAGCTTTGCCCCGCTCTTCAGGAGAGAGAGGGAGCTCTTGCAGGACTTTCTTCGCCTCCCTCCAGCTTCCCACCAACCGCCGACTCTCTTCTTCCTCCGGAACCACATTCTCGCCACCCGCAATCCGAAACTTATCGGCCGGGAATTTCATCTCGACTGCTTCCGGAGGCCCGAGCAGCGCACCCTGGTGCTTGGGATGGTCGCCAAACATGCCATCCATCTTGTCGAACCACATCCAACTGCAAGTCTCCGCTCCAGTGCTCGCCTTCCTGCCCCTCTCCAGCTTATGCCGCTTCTTCAACGAGTCCATCTTATCCCGGCACTGCTTCACCGACTTGCCACCTCCTCCTTCCATGTTGAAGCGGTCCACCAGCTGCTCCCAGTCCTTGGATCGGAAGCTCCCCCTGTCCATCTCGAAGTATTTCTCCTCATAGAGATCCAGGAAGAGAGCCACCGAGCGAGCCGACCATTCTTCCCGCTTCTCTTCGCCATTTCGAACCACGGTTGGTTTTCTCTCCGTCTCTTGGGGCTGCAGCGACGCCGTGGACATCATGCTCATCGGAGGTGGAGGTAGCGACACGGGCGTCTGGCTTCGCTCACCTTCCATTGCTGCAATTTTCCGCTCCGATCAATCGAGGTTGTCGCGATAGAAATTGCAACGTTGAGCTCCTTAGAATGAATGTCGTGAATGCTCACTGCCGTCAAACTGCTGTGGCATACATACATCACAAACACCATCATCAAAAATCAAAACAAAACGGCTACGGCTTCCTAGGTACTCCACACAACGAACAACACATTCAGCATGTGCATCTCGACAATAATGAGGGGCAATACATCGTGCTTCCATTCATATCAACACCAAACATCTCGATCAACAGATACCATCTGATCAACAGAAGGTCATCCAATAGCAACAATAACAAAGACGCTACAAACTTAACATCAACACGATCAACATAGATCATCAAAAATCAAAACAAAACGGCTATGCCGTCCCAGATAATACTCCAACAGATTCACCAAAATGAAACATATGCAACTCGAAGGGCGACACATCGAGCTTCCCTTCAGATGGACACTAAACACCTCGCATTCCATACCATAATCGACCCCCTTACTTTGTTACTTCCTCGCACAACTCCCGATACGCCAATTGATCAACACACGGACCGTCCATAACAAAACACTAAAGACGTAACATCAATGCAAACAAAACAAGTCCTCAAAAATCAAACAAAACGACTTAACCGTCCTACAAAATACTCCAGCAGATTCTCGAAAACGAAACATGTGGCCACTCGAAGGCCGACACATCGTGCTTTCCTTTAAGTGAACACCAAACACCTCGCATTCCTTACAAGAGAGAAATCAACCCTCCTAATCTGTCACTTCGCCGCACAGCTACAACCGCCATACCAATTGATCAGCACACGGCTGTCCATGACAAAAGCACTAAGAACTTAACATCAATGCAGTCAACACAATTCCCCTACCAAGAACCAAAACTTAAGCCGCACACAAAAATTCATACAGTTCCAAAACAGACATACATAAATCGCTTGAAGCATATATCACTTACAGCGTACCTTCATGATTACATACATGCGATCGAATTAGCCAAAATCAGGAAACGATTGAGTAAATGAAAGCCAAAAAGCAGAGTATATAACAACAGTTGAGCACACACTACTACAGTGCCTTCATGGCATAATTGCCGGCATGTAGGGTGACTCCCCCACCCCGAAGAAAGAAGCAGTCCAATTTCTTCCGCTCCAGGAACATGCACATGGCGCGCCTGACCACCGCGATGGCCGACGGACGCAAGTCAGGGATCCGGCAAAGTGGCAAACGACAACAGCGATTACAGTGGAAGCGGTGAATGAGGAGGGTTCGGCCGGCTTGGAGAGATTCCGCCAGTTGCTTCTTTTCCTCTCAGAGATGAACAGAAAATCCCTCTCATCGACGAAGTGAGTTCATCCACTAGATGAAAAATGTTGGTACGACGCGAGCTCCATGTGACTGCTCGAAGCCCCGAACCTCACACCTCCTGTGTTTCATTGAATTATTGGCCCCTGTCTCAGTCCTTGCCAGAGCCAACGAAAGTCGTCCCGTAATTCGTCGTCATCGCATCTTCTCATCCGAGACGATGAATAGACGTTCATCCAGGTGATGAAAGCTACTGCATACGTACGGACGGGACTGAACATCACCGCCACGTTTCATTATTGTCTCATTTCCGTCCTGCTGGATTCCAACGGACGTCACCGGTTCTCGTTCGTTTCGACGTCGTCGCATTTTCTCGGTCGTTGGTGCTTGTGACTGACCGTTTCGAGGAGACGACGCGTGCGTGCTGGTGGAAGAGCAGGTGCCCAAAGCTTAGGACGGAATCCCGGCACTGGCAGTCCTGCGATGGAAGTCCGGCGATGGAAGTCCGCTTTTCGTAAACTTCGGGACGCCCTAATCTTGCGGTGTCGCTGCTTCTCGTCGTCATCATGGTAATCACCCACACTAAGTTAATTTCGCACCCGACTTTGTTGTGGTGAGCTTTTGCGCTTGGCCGTTCGGCGATCGCCGTGTGGCCATTCAGAGAATCTCTTGACCTGCTGCTGACACATGGCATGCGTTGGGTTGAACTAGAACCGGTTTCTGTAGTTTTGTAGGTACTGTAAGTTATGAGGGGCGTGCTCTGAAGTTTCTATTTTGTATCAATTTTGGTTTCAAGCTCATTAGGTTGAAGGACGGAGTGTGTGAGTGTGTGGCTACAGTTTGGAGTGCAGTTGCCAAGGAAGTTGACGTGCGTGGTTCAAGTTCCGCGATCCTAATAGTAGCACTTGGTGAGCGCACATTGGTGACTGCTCGACTGGATGTTTGGTTATTCTTTCTGGTCTGTTTGTGCTTGTGTAATTGATGAATAAATTTCTGTTTTGTGTGTAGAGCTCTTCTCGTGTGTTTTGTTCTAGCGTTTTGTCGGGGTAAAGCAGCGAATTGCTGTTGACAGGAACGTTTTTTCGTTTGAGCCAATTTAGATGGCAATTGGTTCGCCCGACTTCTCGCATTTTTTTCTTGCTCGAAATTTGTTGAATCTTCGAGCGATTATGTGACTGCCATAGAAGTCTCTCTGTTTATTCTTATCTAGCGCCGGGATATAAATTTCACGTGGGATTCAAGTGGTTCTCAACTAGTGAAAGGATTGAGTTTGAAAGAGTAGTAATCATTTTTTCTCGCAACAGAGGTTCCTCGTAATTTCATCATCTAGACGGAAATCAAGCAACCAGCACGAACTTCGTGGTTAGGTTAGATTAGCGTCATTTTCTTTCCTTGTTTTGGAGCTCACGTTCTAGCGAATTGTGATATTTTGGATATCTGTAGGCATACATTGACCACCTGTAGAGAGATGGACGGGGAGGAAGGTGCCACAGCGTGGGCAGGAGGGGGTGAGAGTCGACAGTCTTCGGTTACATTTGGGTACGCGAGGGTCAAGGGACTGCGAGATCACCCCATTGAAGATTACCATGTAGCCCGAATGCAATCCTTCGATGGTAGCGAAATTGGCTTGTTTGCGGTCTACGATGGCCATGCCGGCACCGAGGTGGCCTCATACTTGGAGCAAGAGCTTTTCAACAAAATCCTGGCTCACCCGAACTTCAGAAGCGACCCCAGGAAGACAATCAAGGAGATTTACTTCTCTACTGATAAGAGGTCGATACTCAGTTCCTCAAATCTCAAATTCTCTTAGAATCACCACCTTCTTTTCACATTCTTTGTGTGCATTGTTGTCATACATATATTGGCTGTGTTACAGTAGCTAGACGTCGATTCTAGCTCCAACTAGCCATGATATTCTGAATGATTGAATAGCAAGAATCTCAGACACGAAGTGGAGAGGTTGCAGAATATTGGACAAGGCAGAGAATGAGACGGATTTCAGGGCAGGGTCAACAGCCACGACGGCGTTCCTGCTCGACAACAACCGACGGCTGGTGGTGGCCAACGTGGGTGACTCGCGGGCTGTTCTCTCCAGAAACGGTAGAGCCATTGAAGTGAGTGTCGATCACGAGCCTCAGAAACCGGAAGAGCGTGAAATGGTAATCATTCATTGAGGACTCTCATTCCAAACTCCAATGCAGACAACAAAAGCTAGTTTGTACTATATCCTGCCCTCTTTCCTCTGACTGCCTGAGGCCTCCAAATGATCAATAACAATTTCAGAGTTTGACTGCATGTAATGTATGCTACAGTGAATGATAGTGTGGCAAGTGTGCAAGATATTTCAGAATGCCATTTTAGCGAATTTTATCTTAAAAAGATCTGAGTGTATATAGGACTCGGAGGACTAAACCCAGCATATTAAAGGGTTTCTTTCTCCAGGACTGATGGTTTGAAGACCGTGCAGATGAAGGTCCCCAATTCCAGCGTTAGGACGCTCTGGAAGAATCGTCATAAAATCCCAAACCCTTTGGAACCGTCCTACTTAGGGGCTAATGAAAATTTTACAGAAAAAGGACTGTTCTAAGGGTTGATCTCATTGACCTTTAGTTTGTATAACTACCTGCATCTTGCACTTCGGATAGGACTTCATTGCCTTCCATATCGGGTTGGCATGAATCCTTACACTACTCCTGTCCCCAGACAATCATCACTTTGCTATGGATTCTTGCAAGTTTTGAATCCAGCAGGCAACATTCCTTTCCTGAACCTAACATTGATGTACGTCAAATTATAATGTGCAGGTGGAGTCTAAAGGAGGTGAGGTGGCCTTATCCCCGATGGGAGGAGTGTACCGGGTGGACAAGAGACTGAACATGTCGCGTGCATTTGGAGATTACATCATCAAGGAGCATTTGAGTGTGGAGCCGGATATTTGGGACAACAACCTGACCGACGAAGACGATTTCTTTATAGTGGCTAGCGATGGCCTGTGGAAGGTGATGAACAATCACGAAGCTGTAGAGCACGTTTTAGCGCAGACATCGGCCCAAGGCGCTGCCAAAGTCTTGGCAGCTGCTGCACTGCGGCGAGGCAGCCGGGACGATATTTCTGTGCTCGTTGTCTGTCTCAAAGATCTCAGCTCCTTGAATGGCCAGATTGGCCACCAATCATAGTTAAGCGCCGCTGTGTGTTAAGGCATTGATTGCACTGTACAGAGTTTTGAAATTTTGATGCTGAAGCAGGAATATGCAGATCATATAAATTCCTGCATATACTTAAAACTCGTCCTGTAACGTGGCCTTCATGAAGGTTGACGGAATATGCATGTCTGGCTTTTTCTGAGTTCCATCTTTCTCAGTAAATGGACACACTGCTGCTTTCTACTGCATATGCAGTAACAGTTGCTAAGGTATTAGTACCAACATATGCTACTCTGAAATGTTGGACAATGGCAGATAGGGACGCAATTGGGCTAAGGGTCGGCAATGGGGTATGCATACCTTACTTCCAACTTGGTTATACCACATCTATTAACACACTTGTTAGCCCCTGAAGTCCCAAGCGTCCACTTGGAGACTGTTGCACGTTCGGGCAAGTATCTATGATCCCAATTCTTGGTAAGATTTTTTGAAACTTTTTTCAAGATTGAAAAATTGATTAGGTTTTTGGAAATATAATTTTTATTCCATTCAATGCCTAGGAGTTAAAATCATACCGCAACAAGTCCAAATTAGGTGAGGGTAGGCTATAGAAAAAACACACAATTTTTATTAAAATTTTTAAAAATTTCTTACATATTATATTTTGTTTGTGTGGAAAGATTTGATTCATTCCATTTTAATAGGTATGGTAAGGTAAGAGTACCCTAAAGTGTCCTTGCACCTAAAAGCGTCAGATTCTACATTAGGGATTCATTCTAGAACATAAATGTAGTTGGACAGTATACTTCTTATCATTTTAGGTCAAAACAAATAAGCCATGTATTGTTTACTTATATTTATAGCTTGAAATGATTATGCTCTATAGATTTTGATGCTTTTGGGTGCAGGGATGCTTTTGGGTGCTCTTATCTTAGAACTATTGATTCAATGGGGCCAATCTATAGGTATTGGGAAATTCAATAAAGAAATGATTGATTTCAAACCATTAGGACTTAGTTTCTGACCATCTTTGAACCATCAACGTCATGACACATTTGCTTGGTTTTGAGAGCCAAAGTAATCTTTGAATGAATAGTTATGGAAGGCTCTATGTATTAGAGATGGGTCCATACCAATTTGTGACTACTAAAATTCATAGTAATTTCAATTTAAGGCAAAAAAATTACCAAAAAAATTGCAATCCCTATAACTTCTATCTTTCTACAAGGTTGAAAAATTACATTACCTTCTACTACTCTAAGTCATGCACCAAATGCTTAAGTGGATGGTAATAGGTGGTCCTATCATAATTTGAAAGTTATAAAGCTTCTTGTTTTGTGAGCCATTTTTACAAATTTTTGAGAAAATAATGAATGGGATTTTTTTAAATTCAATTTTAAAGATTTAAAAAAAATTAATTGCCTTCTAGAACAATCTTACTATTGGTATTATTGTGTTTCAATACTATCTTATATCTATCAAGTTGTCAGATGAGAAACAATCTTGAAAATTTTTACAATTGTTTTGCAACTAGTGTAACTTGTTCACTACAACTGTAGGTTCTAAATTGTCACCTAGTTGCAAACATCTCATGCAACTACAAAACTCATTGTAAACAAAAGTTGTAAAATTCCTTGTTTTCTTCTAGTGACTTTTTTATTATTAGATTGCATGAAGATTCTTGTTTGAAAGTTCATTGATGAACTCTTTTGACGTGGTTGTTGATGTAGGAGTTATTTGAGCGCAACTAGTTTACAACTAACATGCAATTGGTTTGCAATTGGCATGCAACTAATTTACAATTGGTTTTTGAATGACATGTAATTAGTTTTTGACTTATTTACAACTTGTTTGTAATTCATAAATTAGTAGATTCAAAATATCATATCTATCTTTTGTTTAGATTGTCAAATCCAAAAATTTCTTAAACTTTAAATGTTTGTAGATTTTTGTAAATTATACAAATTTTCAAATTATAGAAATCTATATGTTGTAGAAATCTATTAAGTGGAAAATCTACAACATATACAAATATTAGAATTTCGTAATCAAAATTCATTACTCAAGAATGCTATAACTTACAATTCTTATATGTTTAACCTAATGGTATTCTTGACAATTGATATCAGACAATTAATAAAAGACTTAATAGTAGTTGCATTTTAGTTGTTTCTTAGTTGCAAGCTAGTTGTTTTCTAGTTGCAGTTTAGTTGTTTTCTAGTTGCATGCTAGTTGTATTCTGGTTAAAGTTTAGTCATTTTTTAGGCAAACTCTAGACAAATTGTAGTTGCAATTTAGTTTCTAGTTGCACTGAAGTTGCTTTCTAATTGAATTGCTATCAAATTTAGATTATTAACAAATGTAGATAGACATATTGGACTCTACAAAATGTAAAGTTGTCCATGTCGATAATTTTGATGAATATTGGATGTAAAATACGTCACATCAACTCTTTTGTTACATTCCTATGACTGTAAATAAATTTTGCAACTACTTTGGGACTATTTTGCAATTATAGTGTAATTATGTCAAAATTGGTGCAAATACAAAGGATTGTAGTTGCAAGGCAATTGTGTAGGACCGTAGTTGCATTTCAGTCGATTGTAGTAGACGCATTTTTCTTTTAGTGAATTGAACTTATGATCAATGCAACCCACAGGCTTGTTAACCCATGAGCACCCAACGCATGTTAACTAAAATCTAGACACTTTTGAACTCATTCTAATCAAGTTGTCACCCAAAATGAGATTCATAGAAATTGACCAAACTGATCGATAGTGGAGACAGGCCCGAAGATGTGGAAAAATGAACAAATGATTTCACCAAATCGTTGAAAAGATTATGATAATCAAATAGGACAATCTTTCAATTTGGGGAGGCTTGATTCAAGGCTCATGGATGCTCAGGGGTTAAACCATAAGAGTTTCCAAGAGTGGGTTAATAATCAAAACATACCATGACTTCTCTACCGACTGCCTCTCAGTAACCTCAAAAAGCCATGTCACGCCATCTCCTCCGAACTTTAGGTGCACACCGACTACCGCCACTGCTACCAAGTCCTAATGTACCCCCCGTTTCTTTAACCACAAGTCTTATTAAACCCTGTAACTCGCAGTTTACGGTATTCCGGAACGGTAACCAAAGTCCACAGCATACATCTTTTGCGGTACAAGTCTAGTCTACAGTAGAAGAGAATCCAGTTGGGGAATCCATGGCAACAAAGGAACTCTGATTTGTCAGCAATGGCGGGGACGCGGTCATCTTGGCTTCGCGCGTGACAGCCAGCTTTCGGGCATCGGGGCACGTGCGGGGGAGGAGCGAGTCGTCACTTCAGCAGATATTGGATCACTACTCCACACTAGCCCTCACTCTTGCTTGCATGCAGAAGAGACGCCCACTTGAGCTTCCTGGAGGACGGAATGGCTTCGCAGATGCAATCGCAACTGCTTCAATGTGCTTCAGCACGCTAGATTCAGAGTGACGCAGGCTTGGACGTGCATGCAGGTAGTCGTAATCACTGAAGAGTGCTTTCCTATATATATCCTCAAACTTGTCCCGAGGTTTGATTCTAATGTGAGTGAAATTTTGGATGCTAATGTGTTTTTGAAATTTCTTGGATCGGATGCAGCGACGAAAAAATTAAAGATTTAGAGGTTTTTTCGTTTAAGGATTGGCGAACTGGAGAAGCCGCAGCGGAGTTTAGCCTTATTTGAAGCTAACGATCTGGACGGGTTACGCGGTCGATCGATCGAAAGACAGAATTAGGCTCCGCAGCTGCAAACGCAACTGCCTAAGCGTGCTTCGCGCTTGATTCTGAGTGGCGCAGGCTTTGATGAACAGGTAGTCGCAATAATTGACGAGCCTTTTTCCCTCCCCTGACGTGTCCTGATGTTTGTTGCTAGTGTGTTTTGAAATTTTGGATGCTAATGTGTTTGAAATTTTATGGATGCAGCGAGGAAGAAATTAAAGGTTTGGAGGTTCTTTCGTTCAATGATTGGCGAACTGGAGAAGCTGCAGCGAAGTTTAGCGTAATTTGAAGCGAACGATCTGGACGGGATAGCCGGTAAATCGATTGGAGACAGAATTAGGGTTTTTGTGAGTTTGGTGTTCTCTGTGGTTGCAATCGTCGCGTATGTTACCCGTGCTGGTTGCTGTTAAGACTGTAGTGGTGATTCGTTGCATATGCGTGTAGGAAATAGTTATCTGAAGTTAGTTGGTGGTGGATCTTGACAGAAGAAGTGAACATTATCAGCCATGGCCGCTTCCGTGTTGGATGTTCCCGAGAAGATGAATGCTGTGAGTTACTCTGCTTATGGTGGTGGTGCGGAAGGGCTGAAGGTGATCCTCACAACTGTTTTCGATGTTCTTTCCCATTCGTTGCTGTGAAACCAGTCTGTTGTGATCATGATCTCTGGAGAGGAGTGTGAAGTACGTGACGGGGTTGGATTGGTGGTTTTTAAATGATGCAGCATGTGGAGTTGCCAGTTCCGAAACCGGAGAAAGACGAGGTGCTGGTGAAGGTGGAAGCTTGCAGTATCAACCCTATAGATTGGAAAGTCCAGAAAGGGTTTATGAAACCTGTTCTACCATACAGGTTTCCTCATGTACCAGGTGAGAGCTCTGCAGTAGGATTCTCATCTACTTGTAGACGGTAACCAAATCTTGTCTTTCGAATGTTCGTTTCGATTGGATAAGAGCTATTTGATCGAGTGCTGACGATTTCTTTGAAATGGGATCCAAGTTACCTAAATATTTAGGGGCACCAGACAATATTGATGCAAGATTTGAAGTGTTCTAATGATATTTAACCGCGAGGGACCAAGAATTGATGGTTTGAAAATGACTTTATTCACTTTCATATTCCTGAAGTGTCATCTTTGTTTCTTAGTTTCTCTAAAGTCAAGGAGTCTTGGGGCTGAAATGTGGTTATTCTTGAATTGGAATGTGATATCAACAGGCGCGGACATTGCTGGTATGGTGATCCGCGTGGGTCCTGGAGTAACAACGTTTGTACCTGGTGACAAAGTTGTGAGCTGCCTAGGCAGGGTATGATCTTTCTTCCTTCGTATTGATCCAGCTGACAATTGTGTGTTCGGCTTAAAACATGAGCGTATCTGCATCATTGATTGGAGAATGGTAGTGTTGGATTTGGGGACTCACCGGGTTGTGGGTTTAATTAGAGAAACGGTTATGAATTTCTTGACTACCACCCTCTTTTGTGAAACTCCTTGTAATTACAGTCTTTGTTACCCCCCTAAAGGCCCCAATCGGGCCTCGTGTTTTTGTTAGCTGTTTTGAGTAGGTGATTTTTCGGACTTTCTTTTGTCCAGTTTTACTTATATTTTAACGAACGCATGCAGTGTTCTTCACTGATTCTGGTGATATAAAATTTGGCCCCATCTGAGTTATAATTTTCACGAAATGACCTATCAGAAATATCTTTTTAAAACCATGAGTCCTTTACGGTTAAAACTGACCAGAATTAATGTGGTGTGTTACAGACTGGTGGCGGCCTTGCTGAATATGCAATTGCTCCAACAAGCACGACAATCAAAAGACGGCATGAAGTCACACCGACTCTGGGTACTGCCTTGGGCGTGTGTGGGTTTGCTGCTCTTCAAAGCGTCCGTAACTCGGCGGGTATCGACATTGAAGGGAGATCTAAGGAAACGAAAAATCTCCTAATTATAGCCGCATCCGGTGGAGTGGGCACCTTGGCAGTGCAGGTACTGTATTACATTCCCCATGTTTTTTAAGTTCAATTATGCTGTAATGCTCATCTGTTACACAGGAAATCATGAGTATGTTTCCTTTTTCTCTGAAGATAATCCGTCATAGTCAACGAGTGGTTATTCGCAAGTGTCTTTTTTCCATATAATCCTTAATTCAACACTTTCTCGCAAACCTTAATACTAAAATTAATCCATGTAGTGCATTTACTCCATAAGGTTAATCATTCAAGTGACAATCCAAAATGTCAAATTACCACATGTGATTCTTTTACTTACTTGAAAATTTTAATAACCTTGTTTTACAATCTTAGAATTATACTATTCCTACACTCACGTGTTACAACTCTATTAGACATCCGTTCATTTCTTGTAATGATGGGTCCCAACATCGTTGTACTGCTTTTGATACATGTCTCATTTTCATTGGGCACGAGCTTTCTACATTCTCAATCCACTATTATGTCTCTCCATTTACAACCAATAAATCAGAGGTACATAATTGTGACACATTTTTTAATATGACACCAGGTATCTCGCACAATGAGTAAATATTGATTTTGAGAATGCGCGCCACTTTAAAAGGAGATCTCATGCTGGTTTTAGGTCATCTACCAAAAAGGTTTTTGCTTACAATACCCAAATAAAGCACATTTTGGTGCTTTAGAATTCCCTTGCCATTGCTAGCAAGTATCAATAAATTTGTCAGTCCAATTGTTTCCTCTAAGCTTGGTTGGTGCTGTAAGTGTCCCTTGTAGGTGTGGTTATCGTAATGATTGAACCCTAATAACTTTTGCATAAAGTATCCAAGACATATTTCAGTGCATTTGAATCCCTTAACAATTGCAAACATGAATCAATAAAAAGAATTGGCAGTCTAATAATTTGAAATGTACTGAGAGTTTAAAGTGTCAATTTTAGCATTGGTTACTTTACAGTTTTTAACCACTGCTTAGTCTTTCCCATTGGTTGAGAGGCAATCATATATAATCTCTTGTGGTGCAGCTTGCTAAACTAGGAGGTGCCCAGGTCACAGCATCATGCAATCCCCATAATTTCGAGCTGCTCAAGAGTTTAGGGGCAGATGAAGTGCTGGACGTTGATGCCCCAATGTCAGAGGATTCCTCGGCGAAGAAGTACGACGTGATCATCAACTGTGGTCCGCATCGGCATTTTCCTCAATACAAGTCTCAGCTGTCCACTAAAGGCTTCGTGATCGACTTAAACCCCTCACCAAAGGGCTTCATAACAAGCGCCTTACATGCATTCTCGCTTTCCAAGCAGAAGTATTTTCCTTTCGTGCATATTCCCAACTGCGCTGATATGTACCTTCTCTTCAATCTGCTTCACTTGAAGAAGCTCAGGCCTGTGATTGACTCCACTTACCCATTGATCAAAGCCCAGGAGGCTTGGGCCAGGTGCATGGAGGGCCATGCTGTTGGAAAGATTGTCATCACCTGCTGTGAGCCCCTGCAAAGCATACCTCATACTTCTAGCCCCACTGCCAGCCACAGAACTTGAACCCAGGTAGGACCTCATTCCCGTGACTGACTGTTTTCTATTAATTTTTTGGTGGATATTGTCCCCCTTTTGAAAGGATGTTCTGAATTGAATTATGTATTTCTTAATTCTGTATGATAGGTGATGAGATGTTGAAGTTTGAAGTAGTAGGGTTCAAATTACGAGCCTAGGCTTCCCTTGAACCTTGATTTGGTTGCATTTATGCTGTAAGCATCTTTGACTATGATAGAACCAAGAAGTTGATCTCATTCTTACAAGTCATACGTTTGGATGACAGTTAAATTGCGAATGGGTGACTTCTCAACCCACGGGAATTGGATCCCACACAAATAGGCCCCTCCCTTACCCGAACAGCCATGCTTCGATTGGTGGCCCTAAAACCTACAACCTTGAGCGGAACCCTTCACCTGGTGCACTTCGTGTTCTCGAATGATTTCCGGGTTACCTCAAGAGCCTGTGCTTAAGCCAGATAGACCTAGTTCTTTGCACTGCTTTCTAGTGACAGGTTGCATGCGCCAGTGTCGGTGGACTACTCCAAACTACCGGTAGTTAAATTTTTTTGGCCTGCTTGTAAATAGGACTTCAGTTTTCCTTACTTTTTTGTACCTCATATATAGAGTTCAGAAGAGAATTTGGATTGTAGTTGGCAGATTGGCAAACAGAATAACTGATAATTACTCTGTCCCTGACGCAGACTCAAACTGGTGGGAACTCATTGTTAAGATTGTTTTGTAGCTTTATATGTGCATATATATGTGCGAGTCACTCTTCCAGATTTAATGCAGGAATCAGTTGTGGTGGTGGTGTGTTTTTTTTTGGGGGGGGGCGGGATTAGGCGATGCTGGAGGAAGGGGTATTCTAATGTAGATGCCTTTTAGCTTTTTCAGTTGCTGATAATTATCAGCCTGCAGTTGTGATGCCTTGAAATTTGGTACTATAGAATTTTTATGTCATCCTCCAAAATAAATAACACAGATTACAGTACCGGACTGACCACAGCTACCAAGAGTGCAGGAAATACCGCATAAAAGTGTCACGATGAGTGGAGACTTGGTGTTCCAGAGACAGAGGTTGGCCTAGCCTGCCACCTGGACGGTGAATGTAATAGGCTTGCATGCGTTCGTTGATTCAATAGTGTGTATAATATTCAGTTACTGTGAATTCCATACAAGCAATTTGGCATTGATTTCATGTTACAATTTGAAATAAGGTAAACCTGCCTATGATAGGCAAACCACCCATGACAGGCACCTAGGAAATGACCCATTAGAGTCTTATAAAAATCCATGACAGATTTTCTCTAATAAATAAGATTAGGACTACATTAGGTTGGTTATTGACCAAAATCAATGGCTTGGGTGATGGTGATGGAGTTATTAGTGCTTGTTTTAGAAACTTCTAGTTTTTTAGTGTGAATTCATCAAAGCAAGTGATTTTTTTAATTATGCATGTTCTGGGCATGTTAGGAAAAATTGTACCCATGTTAGGAAATATTCTGATTGCTTTAGGTGGTAGGATGGCCATCATGCATACACTTTCTGTTGGTTTTGGGATAGTCTACAAACTCTTTTGGGCCAATTGGTAATCACACTTCAAAAATTCATAAGAAATTCATACTTTGTTAGAAAAATAAGATTTCAATTGCTCTCTACTTTTCTCACAAATGTCTTTGTATGGAAAAAACTCTGAGTTTTTTTGCTATTGATAACAAGGGAAAACACTCATTCTGCCTGTCATAGGCAAGTTTACCTTATATGTCTTTCAAAGCTACATTTGAGTTTTTTGGAATTTGGAAGTACTCTTTAATATATTAATATATTTGGGAGTGTGATTTCTGGCACTTTTATAGAGTTGTGGAGGTATATTTTGGATACAAGAGCTTGACCATTGAAGGACTGACTCCATTGTCATATGATACAGTATCACTTCTAAGCTTTCTTATATGCTTTAAAATTTTACTCTGTATATTTGAGTTTTAAACTAATATTTATATTACATGAGAATATTCTTTGTCTTTCAATGTTAAATACTTCAATTCTTTTTGTGAAAAATTACAATTGTCATCATTTCTAGAACAAAAAATAATAATTAATTGGTAAATAGAAGGAAAGTAATTGAATTAATGAGAAACCATTTCTCATGGTATGAGCAACAATGAAGAATAGTGTGATGATTCTTCAAATAATTATTTGATTTCTCCCCTTCCCTGAAACATTGATGTATCTCAACTAATTATTGCAATGCCTTCAAAGTCAATTACCACTATCAAGCTAAATTTAGCATGTATATACTTGTTCAATAAAATTTTGACATTTTTTATATGTGAAAATCTAATTTTTTTAATGAAATTATTGAATTTTTCAAAAAAAATTCTTGAAAAAATCACTAGAAGAAATCTGTGTTTCCTTCAACAAAATTTACATGACATGTTTGTTGAGGCAAATGCAAAATCTGCATTTTTCTGTGTTTCTGAATGTTTTAAATAAAAAAGTGTACACTGAAAAATAAAATTGAGAACAAATTTGAAACATTTTATTTCAAACAACCATAACATAAGCTTCAATGGACAAAGTCCAAAAATGGATGCACCAAACTTGTAGTGTGTGACATACATCATGAACTTCAAGACATGTGAACATGGTGCCATGATGGTGCATTGAAATGCAATTAAGTTAATTTGGTGCCAACCTCTATACCAACCTAGTATGGATAAAATGACACTAAAATGACCTGTATGCGGCCTTTGGTGTCAAAATGACACCAAACTAATCTAGCCAAACTTTTTTGATGTAATGCACATTACCATGGAAGTTCAAAGAAAAAGTTATTTTTGATTTGAAAGAAAATTAATTTCAAAAGTTACCCATGTCTAAAACTCGGTTTTGTTCACCATTTTGGGAATTATCTTATCTTATGCCAAATTTTTTTATAACTCCAAAAAAACTCTTTGTGCCTTGGCATGTTGATATACATCATTTCCAATTGTTGTACACAAAAATTGAAGGGAATTGACATTTAAAGAATTCAAAATATCAACAATTTGATAAACATGCAAATGATGTTGGTTCTCACAATATTTGAATTCTTTGGGGAATTGAAAGCATGGGATTGCATTAGCCATCGTAGAGAGAGTATAGGTTGCAACATAGACTATTGTTAGATCTTAATGCCCTTGCATTTGAAATATTTGTTGAAAGGGCAATGTGTTCAATTTATATTTTATAGTCCTATGATGCATTTTTAGATTCAATTTTTTTGGCCCAAACCTAGAGTTCATGATGCATATAATTGATCAAAATTTAAAAAAAATTTAAATTATTATTGTCAATATCATCAAAAAGTTGGAAATTGCCAAAAATTACACTGGCCTTCATTGTACCTTCATGTTACTTGATATAATCACAATGGTTGGCCCTTTTCAATGATGCTCAAACAACGATCTCAAAAGAACATCACAGCACCAAATTGAAGTCAAGATCAGAAGATATAACCAAACCCTCCATATAACCCAAAGAAGAGAAGTCTTTACTGCTGGAAACATGAAAATGTGTTTCCAATCGCAAAGCATGAGAGGAGTTTTCAACAGTGCAAACCATTATTCAAAACTTGAAAGTGAATGGCAACTTCCAACGTTGAAAGAGTCAGAAAAAATGGCAACTTCACCCGCATCACAAATACTATCCAAAGATGAGAACCTCGAAGGATGGAAGTAGCTACTCTGAAACTGACTACTGCACAGTAAATCACCGTGGAGTTCTCAAGTCTAACTGAGTGGCTGTTGACGACAGCTGAGCAAGTTGGAAGGATGTCCGCCAACAGACCCATTAGCTATTTCTGCTTCCATGGCTATTACGCATGGTAAGTTTTCACTTGCTGTTAAGGGTGGTAGCAATTGTCTTAGGAACAAATATTGGAACACCTGTGGATTAGATTAAAATTAGTAACACCATCCCTAACACCAAGCGCAAACAAACCTTAGTGCAATTTAACAGACGCATTATCAGCTTTCAATCATCACTAGAACATAAGTAACCCTATCATCATGCTAAGGAGTAGAACCAAAATTAACATTTCAGCAGTAATGGCACAACAAAGCAGTCTCCAATCTTACATTTCGTACATTTCTTTTAACGAATTCCTAGATAGTTAATAAATTATACAACTGGAATTCCTATTCACTCAAACTAAATTTCACTCCAAAACAGGGTGTTCCAAAAGAACTTTACATACCTACTGCAATCTCCAGCGGGCAGAGGTTGATCACCATACAATATCTAAGAGGAGTTCTACGTTGATGTCTGTAAATAATGACAAGTCTGGTGTTCAACAAACCATATCATTATCTTGTCCCAGTAGACAGGCAGATGAGGATTATAGAGCGTACCCTCTTGCTCACTCTGAACCCTTAGATCAACCAAAAATGACAGATCTGAAAGTTTCTTAGGTAGAATGACTTGGCATTAAGTCTAAGTATGATCTCAAACCTTTTGGCTATCAAGTATTATCTAGTTCATAATCATCGCCATTCAATGCCTCCGCTCCAGCCAATCTCCTTTCGGGACAGGATCGGAAACATCTACGTCGGGTCTGTGGTAAACATACGAAGGCACTCGCTCTCCCTTCTCAGTTATGACCTGCACCAAATGCGTGTCAGAAATGAAACAAAAACCTACATATCAAAACATTTCGAGAACAATCCTCTGTAAACATCATTAAGCAAGTCGAGACGATCCCCACAATAAATATCTAAAATCTGATAAATCCGACACTCCTATTGCAACTCCAGCAATTTGATAATATGAGGCCACGCTGAGTTTCGCTAAGAGTTCTGCTCCTGCAGACAAAGCCCAGTGGCGAGGCCCTGCCATAACTAACGCCAAATTCGCAGAAAATAAACTCTTTCGTGAAAAATGAAGTCTAACAAGATCGATTTGAAGATAATAGAGACCATATTTTTGTGAATTTCACGTTTATGAGTCTACAGCTCTGCAATGGTGAAAAGTTTAGAACGTGAAATTTGCAAAAAGTTAACTCCATTTTTCTCAAAATCACTAATTCTAAACTCCATTATCCATGGAAAGTTCATTTGTTGCGAATTTCAACCCTCTGACTTAACCCAAACCACATGACTTGGAGACAATAAGATTAAATTACATGGAAAGCAGAAGAACCCTAACCTCGACGACATCCCGTTCATACAGTTGCGGAGAATACTCCTTGGCTTCCGACTCCCGCAGCAACGCGTTCATATCCGCCCCTTTCACAACATACCCCGCCACAGCATGTCCCGCTTCCTCCAACCTCACAGCCGCCTTCTTCTGCCCTCCCTTGTTGAAGCAATACAATCGACTCCCCATGAGCCAGGCTTTCTTCGTTTCACTCGTGTGACCCAGCGGCTCCGTGTTCTCCGGGGCATCCGGCCTCAGTTTCCCATACACGAAGACGTGGTCGGCCTCCGACGCCATCGCAATTCCTTGCTCTTCCACCAACCAAACCCAAATCAAAAAATACAGCGCAGGGATCCAAACATTCACCCTGAAAAACATTGAGAGGAGCGATCCATAAGAAGGAGACTTGAGACGACGACGACGATGGGCGTCTGGCTCACGCAATGTGGTTGTGGACCTTGGATGGAGGCGGTGGAGTTGCGGAGATTTTGTGGATTGTGCTTGCTTCGATTTGGGGTGGAATTTTGTGAGTGAGAACTTAGCGGTCCTGTAGGAAGAGAGAGGTTAACTCAGTTTTTTGGGTGTTGAAAGAGGGCGAAGACAAGTGGCGGATTTGCAAAGGCCATATCCAAAATTCCCAAATGGGTCACCGCAAATTCGGCAGGGGCTCCAGGAGTCCAGAGGTGGGGAGTTTCGTGTCGGTGGGTGACAATTGGCTTGTTTCTGCGAGAGCGACGGAGCGCGAGCAAATGGGAAAAGTGAGGTAGGCCTTAGAGCATCCACACTGTGGCAGGGAAAATTTGACTCTCCAAATGTCTCCACAAAATCTCCGCAACTCTGATGACGGGCTCCACAATTCTCTTTGTTGATTCCCCGTGCCAAGGCGGAATATTAAAGACATGTGGGTTATTATTGACAAATTCAAGGCACCATTATTATTTGTCTACACTGAATAGGGGTATTAAGGGGACCAAAAAATTAAATGGACTGATTGTAGAAAACTGTAGATGTGTGAAACACGTTGTTCATCCTCCAAAGACTTCAATAACTACTAATCTACTATAAAAATAGATATTTGTATAGTGTGGAATGTCAATTAATTAGTATCGGTCCCCTTAATACCCTTATTCAATGTAGTTAGTTGTTGGAATGGTGAAATCTCAACAGTGAATCTGAATTTGGGGTCATGAAAAGGGTGATGGGCAACATGGGAGAATAACATGCCAAGCTCATAGTTTGGCGAGCTCTAGCTCATCTATTCCATTGGTGACGAACAATGTGGTAGAAAAAAGAGCCCAAGCCTAGCCAATTGCCTTCTGGGCAACTTTTGTCTGTCACAAAGCAGATGCTCTAAGATAGTTGACCAATTTCCAGCCACTAGAGGAATTGAACATATCTAGAGCGCAAATATGTTGAGTGGAAAAATTTTCCGTGTCCAAAATTAGATTTCAAAAGGATTTCATAAATTTCACAATTTTTTTCCCAAAACAAAATGACTACAATTTTTCTAGGTGAAGATTCTATTTATTCCTTATTAGTTATAAAGGTCCTCCTATTTCCAATCAAGGGTTGGTTGCAAAATCAAGAGTCATATAGCCAATCATAAAGCACCATATGTGCACTATACTTGATCATTTGTTCTTCTCTACTTGCACAAAAACAAAGTACCCTATGCTACGAAGATGGAAATTTGATCAAGAATGGGTCAACTATTGTAAGGTAGTTTAACCCATAAAGGACCAAGGGGATTCAAGGAGACATTGTCAAAAAAACTATGATTTTTTGGTATGTTATTCAAAAATGAAAACTGAAATTTATTTTTGAAACTTCAACCATACAAAAGTGAACAAAAATATTCTACTAGAATATGGAAAAAAATTTCAACCTACTTGACCATGAAGAATGAAAGATTATAACATTTGAAGTGAGAAAAAAACTTTTCTTCATTCTTGCAAAACAAAATCAATAGTCTTCTATCCCTTTTGTAATAAATTTTTTGCTCTATACAAAAATGAGGATTTGGATCATTTGTACGTATATGATGTTAGGTTCACTTATGAAAAATTTTAGAAGCAACTATGGAGTCTAGCTTACTTTAAGTCTTCCTACAATGCAAGGGCATTAAGTGAATTGGCTATAAACTAGTCATTTCTTGATGATTTCTTGTGCAATGATGAAAATTTTTATCTGAAATCCAGACGGTGAAAAGTTAGAGACAAAAATCCATACCTTATATTAGGTTGTTTTTTTTTGTTTATTTTTTTGTTTGTTGCATTGGATCTTCCGATTCCCACGCCACCCAGTTGCATTAGTACCATTGAAAAGCCCTCAGTGAGGAGGGATGCAAGGGCTTTGTTTCGTAGTATTCCAACCTACAATGTGAAAGTTATTGAATTTCCAAGGGTTTTTTAATCAAAAAATTAGAAAATTAGAGAATTATGTTAATTTTATTTTGGTTGTGGCAATCATACAAGGCACACTACTTTGGAATATAAAAAAAAAATTCAAAATTTCTAACCTCAAAAATTCCAAGATAATAGGACTTGAAGTTAGAAGAAAATGCTTTTTCTTGAAACTCCACTCCAATGTAGCTAACAAAGTTTGACTCCTTTTAGAATGGGATTTGAGGACCAAAATTTGTTTTTTTTAGACAATTGTATGCCATATTTTATTAGTTACATACATGCCAAATTTCAAAAGTTAATGAGCTTTCTTGGTAAATATTCCCAAAAGATTTTCAAATTGCTCGAGGTACCTTAGAAGTTCAAGTAGGATAACTTTTGATCTAAGCACCTGATCAAAAAAAAAAAGGTTTGCATAGAGGAGGAGCATGTTTACAAATTATGTCCAATTTTCATGAATGTCCAATTTTCATGAATGTCCAATTTTCATGAACATCCAACCAAAAATGACTTCAGAGGAACTAGGAACCTACCTAAGATTTCTTGCGTACATTGAATAGACAATTGGTCCTTTGGGGATAAGGTAAAAACACCCAAAACCATCTATGTATTGATTCCTAACAAGTAGAAATCTATCAAAAGTGTCCTTGAAAGTGCAATTAATCTTAGAAGGAAGTGATCCCTATGACCAAAGTGAGGTGAGACCTATTTCTTACAACATTAGAAAGGATTTCAGCCCTTTGGAAGACTTCAAGTTCCTAGAGTTCCCGAATATTGGGGAACATCACCACAACATGAATCTAATTTGCAAATGACACTACTACATTTGATAATAATGTTTGTTTATTTATTTATTTATAAAAATTATTTTCTAAAGAAAAAATTATTATGATTCTTTTCATATTTTAATACTTTTAATTTTTAAATTTTTTTCTAGACAAGAGTGACTCGTTCCCATCATAGGGAATGGGCTTGAAACAATCTGTCTATGCCCTCAAATCTTCCCTAATGTGTTAAGTGTTCTAGCATATGTTTGATTGAGTAATGGTGAAGGGGAATTATTTTCTTCAGTCAAAGAATAGAAATAATGAGGATTGTACTAAATTTTAAATAATTATCATCAAATTTAGAATTAGTAGAAATTAAAGAATTGTAGATTATAGTTTGACTTGTTCTTGATGTATAGGCGAATATATTTCTAAGAAGCAAAAAACTAAAAATTGGTCTTAGCAACTTCATTAAGTTTCAATGTATTATTCATCACACAATATATAATGAAGTTACTAAACCACATCATATTCCTCTTATTCATTAAAGTAGGTCACCCTATCTAGGGCCCTAGTTAAAAATAGGTAGTATACCTTAGTCACCAACATGCTCCAATTATTGAACCAATAGGTGCATTCTTAATTTGTTTCTACAATGAATAATGAAGTCATTCATCAACCACTTTTTGGCCTTAGGTCCTTCAAGGTTTAATCCTAGAAGAATGGGTTGGTCATTGTTGAAATCATCCTTTTGGATACAAATTGTGAAAATGGCTTGCTTAAAAAACCCAAAGGCACTCATTGGAGGTCAAACTACTCTACAAGACCTCCTTTTCATACAAAATTTCCAAGATGAATATTTTCACTTCTATCCTAGAACAAGATTCTTTGTCATCCATTGAACATTTTGGAGTTGTACTTGAATTTTTTTACATAATTAATTGCAATTAATTGACTATTAATTCTTTAGATTTGGGTATTTTGATCAAGATATGTGACGGTTTTAGTGGCCTAGGGAGTTCTACTTAAAAGAACTAATAGTAATTACAAGTCTTATTAAAAGAAATTAAAAATTCTTAAATTTCAATAGCTTAGTAATATTGCAAAATCATTTTCCTTGAAAAATCTACCTCCAACTATGCAAAAATTGCTTATTTTGACATGTTTGGGTGTTTTCACTTTAAAATAAGGTAAGCTATGAACACCAATGTTTGAGAAAATTATGAAGCAATTAACCTTGAAATGCTAGAGCCTATAACCATGTAGTCAAACATCAACATCTTCTATCTTGAATGATTCATTTTTCCATTAAAAAAGAATGGAATCTTTTTTAACAAATTTCTTAGAGAAGAATTCAGATGTCATCTACACACCTTAATCTAGAAGGACATTGAGGATGTATTGTGTCCTTTGGATGGTCAACCAAGCTTTGTACATATTGAAAAATGGATTATTTTCATTCAAATTTTTATGTGCAACTTCAATGATGTAACTATAGCCACATTATTGAGTTGAGTTCAAGGCATTTTAGTGTTTTTTTTGTCAATTTTTATGATATAGTTTATTAAAAAAAAATGGGTTGCTATCTAGTACTTTGTATATTTCAATGCTTTGGGCCTTTTTTTCTTTTAAAATTTGATTTTGAAGTTCAAAATGATTTCTTTTGCTTTTGAAAAAAACTAACAAAATGAATTTTTCAAGTGCAATTTCTACTCCATTTAGAATTTTTTAATTTCCTTAAAATAAGCATTTTAGCAAAGTTTGAAGTGGAAGATCTATAATCACATTTTTAATTATGGAGTGACATGGAAATTTTCTCTATACCACAATGTTCTACACTATAAAATACTTCTATTTTGAAATTTTCATATTCTTTTAACTTGATTTACATTCTCAATGACTTCTCTTCATTTTCTCTCAAAAAGTTCATGGTATTTTGAAATTTTCACAGAAAATTTGAAATTTATGACATACACCAAACATGTGATTTCATCACTAAATAATAAAACCAAAAAAATTCAGTCACAAATAGAGAAGAAAAGGAAGATACAGAGTGAGGGACTTTCAAGTTTGACTACACCAGGCTCTATCCTTCAGGGGTGTCTATCTATACACAGTTTGTTGGTGAAAATGAGAAATGTAAAAATTGACAATATGTATCAAAATCGTACATTTAGGGACATCGAATGGACAACATTAATACACACTGTTAGTTTTGGGTGCACTATTAATCTTGCAGATGCCTACTTCACTATGTGTTTCTTTGCAAAAGTGGCTTGTCGCATCATGCAAAGTAAGAACAAAAGGCCGTGAAAATTACAGTTACAATCTCTAATCAAAATATAACTACCTTCTACACTTTGCATGACACAGCGAGCAACGGTGAGAATTGTAAAACATCAAGCACTATATTGCCACAGGAATCGAATCTCATCAAATCGGGTTAATATGATGCCAGGGAGTCATAGTTCACAATTTCAACCACGACTATCGTTTGTTTCCAAGTCATATACTCACCTATAAACACCTAGGGACAGGACGTCTGCAATCGTTGAACTCAACAATTCTTGATGGTCATTCATCATTGGATAACACCAAAAGCTCATCCCCGACATAACTCAATTGCAGCGAGCATATCCATTCGGTTAGAATACTCGGTCATAATAGCCTGCATATCTACTGCCAAAACATAGATAGTGTCTCAAATGAATTCATGTCTCTAAGGGATTCAACTTATCATGAGAGAAGAGCAGAAAAAAGTTATTATTCAGTGTCACTTGCAGCTGAGTTAGTTCGATACACTATATATTTCAGACTTCATATCAGATGCGGTCCAAGTTAAGACTAGCTGTGGGTCTCGTAGATCTCCCGCACACCGACGATGATATCATGTTGAAACTGGAAAAATAGCACAATGATAATGGCCAATACTCGAAGACTTGAAATATTGAATCGTGACTTCAAATGAGACTATTCATCCCTCTTGAATACTTTTGAACGAAAGAGCTCCAGATTGAGATCGGGATGAGCAAATTGCTGGTTCTCTGTGACTGCATTCGAAATAGTCACAAGCATTGTCAATATCATGAATTAAAGAAGGCTTAAGAAGACTCGATGTCACATCAAAATGTAATCACTCCCAAGCATGTATATGTGGCACGAATGGCTTGGTTTCTCAAATTAAGAGCGGATTGGACACAGGCACGAGCGCCACAAAAATGATCACCATTGAAAATATGAATAGAACAAATGCAAAAGAAAGCAATGTCTGCTTACCTGAAACCATTTCCAACTGTTGATCCCACTCCTCGAGGGTCTAGCATACACGAAAAAAGAGAAGTCAGTTGCAAAGTTGAAGAGAAAAGTCTTGCCTCAAGAAAGAAGCATGCCCGTGAGAATGAGACTAACAAGACAATAGGGGCACCCAGTCTTTCACCTTCAGAAATGAAGAGTAGACTGGATCGTCTGCGTCACTGCTCACGGGGAGACCGGACCGAGCTTGTAATTGAGATAATAGTTGTCTGTTTTTCACCAGAGTAGCTCTCGCAGCGTCTATAACATCCTGCAAACCAATCCCCGTTTCCATGTTATCGAACGAGATACCTGCCATAAATTACATTCTCCTGTGTCAGGGAGAACGTGACTTGGAACTTCCCAGAGGGTAAATGGTTGTTGCTGTTTCAAAGAGTGTCTCACACTGTATAAAGAGATAGTGAATTCGGAAGATAACCTGTTTGGCAGCTAATAGCTTGTCACATTCCTCTCTGAGCAGCGGAAGCTCGTCCTGCAATCTCTTCGCGCGGGCAAGTAACTTCAGAGGATTTGCCTGATTTGCGTGAAACCAAGAGAGAAATGTTAAGAGAGTCCAATGTGAATTACAATTAACAAAGGTCAGTATAAGGCAGGATGAGAAGCTGCTTACATTGCCTGGATAAGTAACTTCAAACTCAATCTCCAATTTGTTATTGACGAGCTGCACTTCCGAAACATGGAACAAGCGTCAGAATTTAAAAAACTAAAAACTGCTGATAATTATCGTGAAATGCAAATAGTAGTCGTACACCAGTGCACTATCCATTAAATGAGCAGCCTCACTGAGGCAGAGATACCCAATTCCGTTACCCTTCCCAAATTATGACATAGAGGGTCTGTTGAGTGTTACCAAACAGAACAACTTTGCAACATGATTACAAGGGATAGAAGAGACTCTGATTGTATAGTTATGGGTCATTTTGAAGATTATTCAAAAGACGCCCACGAATGACATTACATACACCTATTGTGATACTTCAAGTACATCTACAGTCCTGACTTTGAAAAATCACAGAGATTGCAAAAATGCTCCAAAATTAAAACTAATTGATTGATTGATAACTTACGACTTCCAATCGCCTTCCAAGGAAAAAATTATCTCTGATTGTAAATTCAAAATTACATACCCAAATCAGCTAAAGTTACGGAAATATGTCTTTCAACCTTACTCTCAGTCTTCTTTGGGAAATGAAAAATCCGCTAGGCAGGACATCGAAAGACTTCACCAACACAAATCAGACAAGCCTTCACGATATGCGAGAGGATAGACTATGGACTTCTGAACACCTCCTCTGCATCTCTTTAAATTTATGTGCAAACTAAGTGAAATCACGTTCTCTTCTGTCAGCAGACTTCCGAAACACGATTGAACCCGACTACCTGTAGGATAGCATCCGCCTTAGCAAAATGAGAATCCAACGTCTTGATTGCGCCCTGTAAACCACTATCCAGGCCACCAAATCCCGTCTCCATTTCCGGTACCACCGATAACCCTAAATCCGAACCAAATCATCCGTCGGACGCTCCACACGAAACTGAACTGTCGCAGCTCCAAAACACGTCTGAAATTACCTTGCCAGGCTCCCACAATATCTCCGAAACAGACACAAATCCCGGAAGTCCACACAAAGCTCGAATTCGTGCTTCTACAGCCGGAACAAAGTTCACATTTACGTCAAGATGGTGAGCCTCACCAAGTTGATCGCAGTTCCCGCTTCCTGTCAAATGCTCTTGGCGCCCAATGGTCATAGGTTCCGAGTATGCTATACCGTGCGAGTTTCTTGGGAGGAGATGGTCATGGATGTCCAAGGGAATTGTACCCTATAACCGACCTGGAACACCAGGGCCATGCAAGAGAAACGGGTGATGAAGAATTTTTGCATTGAGAACGCAAATTGGAAGTGGTTGCATAAGTTTTGGACACACAATGAATTAGTTATAGCTTTTTAAAGAAGAAAATTGTAAGAGGTTAGGATGTAAATTTGGTGAAATCTAGTTAATATTAGTATTGATTTGATGCATGTTAAGATGACATATTTATAATACTAAAGTGTCTTCCAATCAAGAGTTGAAATTCAAAAAGAACTTTATCCAAAATTTTTTTAGCAAAATTGTCACATAGGATTTTATCCTACATGGACATATCCATTACCAAATATGGACCTTAATTTCACTTTTTGTCTAGTTTTTAGTTTATGGTGAAATTTGAACTACATTGAACAATATCTAAAACTCTCTATTATGATTTAATTATTCATTAATCTACATACATTATTCTTTACAATTTTATTTAAAACAAATATTTTTTGAATTGATGCTTCATATACAAAAGTCATTTTGAATTGACTATTTGCTTAAAGGAACCTAATTTGTAACTAAGGTATGCACAATTGTAATCTATAATGTCTAAAATCCAACACCTACATTTGAACCTAAAAGCACTAGAAAAATCTAGATGTTGATTACACAAGATGCACACTTCCAAAACATTAGAGTGTGTAAGAGCCTAGTTTTGGTTTTGGGTATTTGAAGAAATAGTACTTTGAAAATCACAAATTACTCATGCGGTATCTAAAGAATGCATTCTTGAATGCATAGGAATCTTATTTCAATTGCCAATAAGATCCAATTCAAATAATTTTATATTTAGTAATAGAAACTATGTTCAACTATAATCAATGAAGACTATATGTGTGCATACCTTAATTGTTGTTCTTTTCTACACTTTGTCTTGTATCCTATCCTAGATTAAGATATGGTGTTGTATCCACATAGTGTCTAGGATTGGCAAAAATATTTTAAAAAATTGATGACAATTTTTTTGAGAAATCATGATTTCAAAATTTATAATTATTTTTTCTTTGGAATTATTTTATGTGAAACAATTATTTTTTTACACTTTCAAAATTTTATTTTAAAAAATGATAATTAATATTTAATTGACAATGCTGACCCTAACCACTGAGTATGATATTTCTTGTTGAAGTTAAGATACCAGTATTCCCCATGGTGTAAATGTTCCCAAGGGTTAACTCTAAAAGGGCCTGAAAGCCCTTTGCAACTGTATAGAATATTATGTATTTGGTGGTATTTGATTAGAAAAACATTGAATACAAAGTAAATTTATAATCATGATATATCATAATTCACTTATTAAACCACAATTGAAGAGTTATCAAGCAAAATACGAGTCATGTAGAGGGACCAAGGGCCTTTCAAGGGTTAATTACAATTTACGATCAAGTTCCATACTTATGGGAACGTCAGGGAACGTGACGTAACTTATGGACGATTGGGAACGTCGCTGGCATGGCATCGGGTCTCCCCAGTCGACGGAGGAGTGAGGGAGACCAAGGACAATCTCATCAAGATCTTTTCCTTCTGCGAGGTTTGCAATTAGGGTTGCAAAGGATTTGGGAGCTATGGCAGGAGCCCTGGTCAGGAAGGCTGGGACGCAATCCTCCCCCGGCGCCGCGCGTGCATGGGCTGCGTCATTACAGCAGCAGGAGGGGACTCTCCTCGGCGATCAGGCCAAGGATTCGGGTTTCGCACATGGCGGGGTGCGCTTCTCGTCGTCGCTGGCGGTGTCGGGCAGCCACCGCCCTGTGAAGAAGGGCACGGGAGGTAGATCGTCTGTCAGGTGCCGTGAATTTCTCCATTTTTTATTTTCTTAGTTTCATTTCAAAGCTTTCTCATTTTTCTCGATGCCATTGATGATTGATCGCCGGATCTCTATTCCGGGGAGGCTGTAGTAGTTGGAATGCGGTGCAAACATGACACAATGCCGGTGTGGATTTTGCAGTGGTGTCGTTGCAACAGTGTTTGGAGCTACTGGCTTTCTAGGGCGTTATGTGGTTCAGCAACTCGGTACGTCCCAATGTTGTTGCGTTTTAGGTTAAGCTTTTGGTCGATTTTTATGGTAGATGGATTTTCAAGAGTTTCAGGATCCTGAACTTCCTGAGGGAATTGCAGGCAGATAGGTTTGTTAATGTTTCATGAGGGCGGAATTTGGATCAGAATTTGCGGCTAATGCAGCTTCCTTTGGCAGCAAGAATGGGTTCCCAAGTCATGGTTCCTTACAGAGGCGTGGACGAGGAATGGAGGCATCTTAAGCTCATGGGAGACCTAGGACAGGTGAAGTCTTGTATGCTTTCTTAATCGAAGTTGAGCTAATTGGGGTCATGGTCTGAATAAGTAATGTGCTGGTTGCTTTGTATGATTTTGAAACCATGCGACGCATTTGAAGTTGGAGTTCATTCATGCATCATACGCGAAGGGAGTGTTGTGCTACGAAGTGGTCATATGTTGTATCCTGATTAGGGTTTCATTTTCTTTGGTGGGAAATTCATCAGATTGTGCCCATGAAGTACGATTCACGGGACGAGGACTCTATCAAAGCAGTTATTGCCAACTCCAACGTTATAGTCAATTGTATTGGTAAAAAAAGAATTTTTCTTGTTTGGGTGTAAGAATGTTCATGAAATTCGTTGACATGACTATACTCAAGTTTCAACATGCTGATCCTGCTAAGTGACGGTCAGCTCTTAATTGACTGTCCCTTTCTTCTCTGATTTTCAAGGACTGATTCTGTTTTTGTTGTATGCACAGGAAGGGAATACGAGACACGCAATTTCAGTTTTGAAGATGTCAATCACGGTATCTCAAATCGTATCTCGAAGGTACATTTGTAAGCCAAAAAGTAGTGTTGGTTGTTAGTTGATTTTGGTCAACGATTGGCCATACGCACCTCATCATTATGAACCCGGAGGATGGATGGGTTATTGCAGCATTGAATATAAGATTTGTAGCTCGTTGAAAGTATTCTTGGCACGAGAGTTGAAGTGACTAATTCAAGTTTGGTTTGTGGCAGTTGGCTAGGGAGCATGGTGGCATTCTGAAGTACGTACAAATGTCATGTCTGGCTGCAGCCTCACATTCCCCGTCAAAGCTTCTCCGTTCTAAGTACGCTGCCGAAGAGGCAGTCTGGCAGAACTTTCCTGAGGTATGGGCCTTACCTCTTCCCTTCTATTTTTTCCTTGCAGATCTGAGGGAAATCTATAATTTTCTATCCCTGTATGCAGGCCACGATTTTGAGGACAGCGCCTATGGTTGGCGTTGAGGACCGTCTGTTGAACCGGTGGGCCATTCAGGCGAAGAAACTTCCTGTGGTACCCATCCCGGGAGACGGCCTGAACAAGTAAATACCTAAAATCATTAAAACTCCTCTATCATGGTAATACTATTTATTTACCTTTTGCAACCAAGAAATTGCAGCAAGAGCTGACTGATACTATGCAGATTCATCTTGCTCGCGTGCCCTTGCTTGATAGCGTCATACTTGTTTGGGATAATATGAAGTGATGCTGAGTGTCATTTGGTTGACAGGTTGCAGCCTGTGCTTGTAATCGATGTTGCTGCAGCAGTTATTGCAGCCATCAGAGACGAAGGTTTCAGCATGGGCAAGACATTTGAGCTCGGAGGACCAGACGTTTTCACCGTCAATGAACTCGTAAGAAAATTAATGTGATAGTGTCTAAAATATGTGCCTACCTGGAATAGTGTTGTAGAAATTCTTTATTTGATCTGATGAGTCTATTTCAGCGGTGCTCGCAGTATTGACCGGTCATGAACTCATTTTGGTTAGAATGGATATCTGTGAAGCAATTGTTGTGTGGCCTCGCAAACTCTTTTTGAACTCATGCTCATATACTGCTGCAGGTAGAGTTGATGTTTGAGGCAATTCGAGAACACCCGCGTGTTTTGCACATTCCAATGGTCTTAGCCCAGGTATGTCTGTTTAAGTTGCACGATCTTTTCAATGTACTCTGATGTTGCATACTTCCTTGAATTGATCACTTGGTGAAAGAGATTGATGTCTTTTATGCTTTCCAGCTTGCTGCTATACCACGGGAGTTTGCAATGAAGCGAGGATTTCCTATTCCTTTTTCTCCAACATTTACGAAAGACTACCTGGACCAACAAGCTTGCGACCTCATCGTCTCTCCAGATGGTATGATTTCGCTCCTCGTATATGGTTTACGTTCTTCTTTATAGTTCGCTTGTTAGTTAGCATTGTTCCTCACTTAATATATAGTATTCTTTGATTACCGTATGACGTCTTGTTTGCAAGAACTTGCATGTTTGACTGTGTCCAGAAGTATCAGTGAAGTCATTCTGTGTATGCTATTAGACCCATTATTTATATTGAATTCCTTGGTTTCTCTATGTTGGGAAACAGCAATGGGTCTGGCAGACCTTGGCGTCACATCTCACAAAATTGGGGGTTTGACAATTGAGCACTTGAACGCTTATCGAACTGGTGGTCCATCAGTTGGTACTACAGTGGGTGAATCAATTCATGGAGCTGGATTTTGATGCGTTGTTATGCCGATCATTCCATTTAAATAAAATGTCTCATTTCATGCACTGCCCGTGTTCTTGCCCTCAAGCGTGCAATTATGATGGTCGAAGCCACACGACTTGTGTTGTTGAATGTATTGGTACTTTAATTCTGACAACACGCAGAGGCTGAAATTGGTGGTCATGGTAGTAACTGCATTGACGTTGACACCTCGTAAAGTATGTCCGATGCCTGAATATCGAAGGCCAACTTGTAAATTGCAGAAATTTGAGGTAGGAAGGAGGATGTCGAATTTGTTCCATGAGAAATTATAGAGATAACTCTGGAATACAGGTTCATTGAAACCTATTTTGGTTCCTTCAGTTCTTTAGTCCATATAGAGAGTTCTGAACCCCTCCAAAGTGTTGGATAGCACACGAGACTTGCATGAGAAGATTCTGATTACAGTCATAGAAGTGACTTTACATATACTAGTAATCATCTATTTCTGATGACAAGCCATAATCTTCTGGTGTCGTTGCACTCGTTTGAAAGGTTCCAGTTCCCTGCATCCAAAGAGTAGATGGCGCAGAAGTTACTGTATTGTGAATGTCTAGTATTCACTTTTGGGTTCCAACCCAACCCAGCATCTGACGAAGGTACGGGTATGCGGGCTCCTCCGTAAGTTTAAAACTGTAGCGCAATCTTGAGGGCTTGGGCCAATGACAGGTGGGGGGGTGTTCTGGTATTCCGGAAATCCCAATAGCGAACCACCCAACCACCATAGCTTGACAATGTTATGCAGGAAGCACTTTTGTATGGCATCTGAGAACAAAAGAGAAATCTTACCTATCCAGAAATAAAAACTCAAGTATCCGGGAACCACCAATGGTCGAAAGTTCAAAATTTGTTTACGATTTGTCATAGAACAAGACTAACATTAAACAGACTCAGGCTCAACAGGAACTCTACATAACTTCCTAGCTCGCAGATCGACGACAATTCGAAACTGTCTGTTGATCCTGAAGAAACCTTCTCTCTACAAGCTCAATAGTCCCAATCCATCAAATGAATGTCGAATAGTGTGGCTGCCACCGACACTAACCCATGGGTGGCCTATTCGATCCCAGCATTTGTCCAACAATGCCGGTCACCTGCATCAAACAGGGAGCCTAGACGTTAGTTCATTGTACCACGCTGCACAGCAAAAGAAACCCAGAGGTCCCTATTAGAGAAATGTACCTAAATGAAACACCCGGCTAAAATCTTGCATGATGAGAGCCGGCACGTATTGATTTTGAGTATAAACAGCACCCTTACTCGTGTCGGTTTTAAGTCAAATGCCGATATAACTTTAGAATACAGTATTCCAACTACACATTCTTTAGTGCATTCAAATATTCTTTGATTTGCTAACAAGAATTCAAAAATACTTCACCATTCTAATAATAGAAATGACAACAATTTTAAAGTGTATGGTTACTTTTTTTGAATTGAAGTTTTCATATCAATTTCCTCAAAAGTTAATAATGTTGGTACCTATGTTAACCCCTAAAGCCTTGAAGTCCATTTTTGGCAACATAGAGTTTTCAATCATCCATTTATGAATGGAATTTTCATTTTTTTCCTTTAAAATTTTTCAACATGTGGTCAAGGCACAACAACTTTCAAAACATTTGATTGAATGATTAAAAATTTATTACATGATATGTAGTTTCTTTCAAAGCCCAAGCTGCCCAAGAAAAGAACCTTTTTTAACAATAAAAATTTGAACTTGATTTTATATATTTATTTACACTTGAAAAACTTCAAATCATTCTATTTCAATTAATGAGATGAAACTTATGAGGAGTTTTAGTTTGTGGGCAATTATGGAATCTCTACCCCAAAATAAACTTTGAAGCCTTGATTTGAGCTCAATTTTTAATATTTTTGGGAAAATTAAAACAAAGGATGTAGATGTTTATTACAACATTACAACAATTGGGATTGAAAATTTTCAATTCTATAACTACATTCTTAACAATTTAGTATTTAATCATAGTTCACCTCTTTCTACTTTCTATTTTTTCCAAGCATGAATATGACAAAAAAATATTTGAATTTTAAAAATGTATTCTCAACTTATTTTTTCAACATATATGGATAGCTGCAAGTTGTAGGGCATACACAATTTTGTGTAAAAAATTTGAAAGTTGAAACTTAACCATTTGGAAAGAGTTAAAAATACTTCTTTTTGAAATTCAAGCATCATGATCTTGCAATTGGTAAAGTTTCTTACTCTGAAATTTAGGATGTTATATTCCAACAAGTTAATTAAAGGGACCTTATGATTGGAATTGTTAATGAATAAATATAGATGAAGATTTTAGCATTGCTTTGGATACAAGTATTTTGATGAAGTTTTGGGCCTACAAACACCGAGGTGCTTTAGGGGGTAATCCTCCAACTGTGAAATTTTTTCTAAGCACGCACCTGCCAGTACTTGGAAACACACCGATCGATGCAGCCATTTTCTCCCGCGTTCAGATCTGCCTCCTTGTACCTACATCACGCCATTAACCCATCGGCATGACTTTGGCTGCCCGGCATTGAAAACTGGGACACTATAAACCCTACGCAGCAATCGGAAATATCGACCTCTCTATCTGCAGCATTGAATTACTCCCACACTACATTGAACTACTCTTCACTTTTTGGTGAACTCATGAGATAATGAGCTAGCAATTCGTAAGTACTTGATATCCTCGAGTGATCCCTTTAGAATCTACGTCGTTCTCTGTAATACAGAGACACATACAGTGGATCTAAAACCTGTTTTTATGAACATGAAATTAGGGTACGCACAACAAGAAACCCCACGAATTCGCTGTCTTGGCAACAATGATCTGCTGAGTGGAAATCGGTTGATCACATGAGGAGGAAAATCACCAACAAAAGTACTAAGATTTGGCAAAACCCTGATTGCATTCTACAAAAATTTCCATCTAAATTCGTACCACAAGCCCTAACGAAAACAGAGAAATTCCACAAAACCTCATGACATCACAACAACTCACTTTCTTTCCACGCACTTGTCGAAGCACGTTTGCGTAAGTCTGCACAATCAAAGCAAAGCCGACGTCAATATCTCCCAATTCTAAAAACCCCACATTAGCCCCACCAGTGCCAAAACCCTAAAACTTCCCACTGGAAAACGATCAATGAAAACAACAGGCTTGGTAAAGGTTCAAATTTCCCCTTACTTGTTAAAAAGGTCGACTCTGTACTCCATCTCCTGCTGTGCCATGCCAAAAACCTGTATCCACAACCATCCATCCTCAGACGCCATGAAGCACCATCTCCACCAAGGGAAAAATTTGGATCAAAATATTTTTTTATCAAAAGCAAGAAATAAAATCAGCAACAACAATACCTGTTCCCTGTCAACGGTGGTTCCAGGTGTAGTAGCCATGACGATCAAACGGGACCGTAAAACCTAAACCAGCGCAATGACAGATCGATCTACTTCAGAGGTTGCAAATTCCACTTGGCTCCGCAGTCAGTGTACTCTGATCACCAAATCAATTAGGGTTTTAGTCCTGTCGTCTCTCTCACTAAACATCTCTGCATGTTTCATTCGTTTTGCGTTCAATTCCTCTGTTTTCATCCAAATCTGTTTTAACCCTTAAGATCATACTGCTAGTGCGGTCAGCAGTCCTTGATGAATAATTAATTAAAGTTGAGAAATATGATTTGATAGATGCTTAAATATTAAAAAATCTATTTTTTTTCTAATACAATTTTTTTCTTTGGAAATTTTTTTTTCCAAAACATTTGGCATCTATTTGTAGAAATAATTTTTCTTACGAGCCCTTATTTCGGCCATAAGTTGAGGTACACCTATGGGTATTATTAGTCCTGATTCCAAAGTGACCATTGGTTGGACCATCAATGGATGGATTTTGAGGGCTCAAAATGGAGTTGAATATGTAGACTGTAGGTCAATGTTTGGAAGAGGATGGAAAAAATTGCATTAATATTTTTAATTGGATGGATTCTTCTTCTTAAAAAATTCACGCCCCTTTGTCAACCCCTAAATGCCCAAGCCTTTCCAAGTGTATTTTGACTATAAAAAAGAGCATGGGCTTACAATTATCCCAATGAAAAAAAATGGAAAAAAAAAAAAAATTTAACCATATGGATGTCTAAAGAGCTTGCATACACTAGTAGAAAATTGTGTTGCAATGAACAAAAGTTAGGTGACATTTTTGTTCACTACAACACAATTTTCAGAAAACTACATTGCAATGAACGCAATTTTCAAAAATTTGTGTTGCAGTGAACAAAAATGTCACCTAACTTTTGTTCATTGCAACACAATTTTCTTCTAGTGATATTAGTACGCCTACTAATTTTGAGTGCAAAATTGCATAGAAGCTATAAGAGTTTTTTGGGACTGGAGGTGATATGACTAACTAAAAATTGTGTTAGCACACTAAAATGCACTTCCAAAAACTTTCAGTTCAAATGAAGAGCTATCAAACTCATTACATAATCCACCTTGCAACTGTTGAAATGCAATTTTTATGATAAGTAGAAATTGCAATTAATTCCAAATCAATATTTGTACATTTTAATTTTCAATGGTGAAAATCATGAAAACACTTTACTCTTTCCATTGGGACCATTTTCAAAGCAAATAGATAAGTATCACTTTTTAGATTTCAAATCAAGTGAAATTAGCAAGCTTTGTTCAAAGCCAAGATATCAAGTAAAATTTGTAAACTTTACTCTTCCACGATCATACATATATGCCTTTGAAGACCTCTCAAAAATCAAATATTAACCTTTTTTAGTGAAAATAAATAAATTTAAGTAGTTAACCTTTGAAACTACCCTTAGAAAATTAAAAATTGGTCACATGAATTTAACTACCTATCCCTAAATGAGCCTTAAATTTTAGATCGATCATATATGGTCGGTTGGGCAGTTAGGGGTTAACCCCTTGGCATACATAGTCTTTTCCAAAATTGATGATTTTAGAAAAATCATTAAAAAATGCTATTATGAAGAATATTTTGGAACTGATCTATAAATAATAGAATGAGAATTTTAGATTCCATCTATTCAGTGAGATTCACCAATGCTATCACCAATATTTTTCTTCTTACAAAATGTAATTGCAAATTTTGGAGTAAGTGCAATAGGGTGATTGCAAGAAACACTTATCCTATTTTTTGTTCCCTTGTCCTTGGCAGGTGTTTTTTTGCTCATAACTTTTGCATCATTTTTTCGTTTGGCGTGAAATTTGTAATGAAGGTACATGTGGTAGTTTTAGACATTGTGTAATTTTTTTTAAGTCTTCAAAATTATTTTATTATTTTTAACTTGATCCCGATTTGGTGTCTAATTTGGCCATTTGGGGGGGGGGGGGTTCAATCCTATTTTTTAATCCAAAAGCAAGAATTCGAAGCCACAAATTGGACATAATAGAGGTCTACTAACCTTACAAGGGCTGACAATGAGTTTTTGTGCAAATAGGAACATGTCGGTTGCCCACATAGGGCCATAGTGACCTTCCTTTGTACAAAGTCTACGAAGAAGGAAAAAATTTTCTAAATGAATTTTTTGGTGCAATGCGAGTGCAATCTTCTCTAGCAAAATTGCTTTTTTTATGGAATTTTTTTGAATTTTTTTAAATTATTAGAAATGAAAAGGTCCATAGACCCCTTTTTTTATTCCCAATGGCTTTTGTAGTACTCTGTAGTAGTCTATATTACTACATAGTATTGCATAGTATTGAATCGACCGTTTAGATCTGTAGGTGCCCTGAATCGGCAATTGAGATTCTCATGAACATACTGATGTGCAGAATTGAAAAAAGAATACATACAAATCCATGGTGGTCTCACTCTCTAAAGGTAAGGAAATGTTGCAAATCCTTGTAAGGTCAAGAGGGAACTTTTAACACATGGGAAATTTGATATGAAGTCCTTCTAGACAATTGAAGTAAAGTTGAAATTATCATCTTGATGTATACTTTGAATTCATGATTTGTAAAGATATATTTGAGTGTTTGGATGGAGGTGGACTATAACTCATTATATTCCTTTGGAGGTAGTTTTGTGATGAATGGGTTTGGTTGGTGAAACATAATCATTAGAATTAGAGACCACTAAATGCCCAAGCCTTTTTTGAGCTTCTAGGAATTTGCTCTAAATTGAACAAAAAGACAACATTTTGATAAGTTGTATTAGTTTTTTTTGAATTGTAACCGCACAAATTCAAACCAGACATGTTACATAGTAAAAGAAAACACATCAATCTCATTTATGGATTGAAAGATTATAATGTTTGATCACGAGGGTGTTAAAATTGCAAAAGTGATTTGAAGTCTTTCAATCCTTTTTTGCATGTCAAATCTAAAAAGTTGGTCACCAAAAAATTATGAGGTTAGAGGGCCTAACATGCATAACCCCAACTAGTTTATGGCTTAGCAAAATCTACTCTACAATTTTTTTCAATGAATTTTTAATGTGATATTTTCTTCGAGATGTAGTATATTTGAGGCTCATTTCCAAGACCCCTCAACACTACAGAAAGTCAAGATTACAATGGCCACCCTTGCACAAAATCTTGAATAGAAAAATCATAATCAATCATTTTTCAAATAAAATCTTGGATGCTAAAAATGAACTTCTAAGAGAATTTTTCAAAAACATAAACTATTAAAAATAGAAAATTAGTTAGGTTATATTTATCTTCAAAGTATTTGCGGCACTAAAATTTGGTGCCTTGGGCATTTAGGGGTTAAGAACCAGTTAAAACCTTTGCTCTTTTGAAGGGACTCTATAACTTTTTATGAATTTATTGCTTGTGTTGAGATAATTTCAATTTCAATGCAATTGTTTGATGTAAACATCACAATAGTCTCTAAAAGTCTATTCATTGATTGTCAACAATTTTAGCATTTTTTAAGTTAATGTATAATGTTCCAAAATAATATGATGTAATTACAAAGTTGATTTAGTCTTTCTTTTGGCATTGGCATAATGACGTTTTAGAATGCACTGAATCAATTAACTATTGATTCAACAAAGCAATGGTCAACTTGGGATACCCAAAAATGTTGTCTAAACTACAATGTCAGTCCAATCCCATGTGTCAAATGACTTCATCTTTTAAATATAATAAAGTATGATTTCAGAAAATGTGGTTTTAACTACCTAGACTAAGAATGTATCAAGAAATAAAAATTCATTACAATCAAAGATTTTGAAGAATTTCTAATGAATTTTTTAGTTGGAAAAATAAGTTTTGTCCTATGCACATAAATCCTCAATAACAAGCATTTGGATTATCAAATAATTTTATTTCAATATTATTTTAGGATATGACTTATATTAAGTGGTCCAATACATAAAATAATTAATTTTATCAATAAAAATTTAATAAATTTTGCATTCTAATGCCTACAAATCCCCAAATTTTAGTGTTTTTTTCTCACATCTATGAATAGTTTCAAAAACTTCAAATTTCAAAAATAAAACTCATTAGAAATATACATTTTGATCCCATTGAAGTGCAAGAATTTTTTTTAATTTTAGGGTCTTCTTAATTGATCAAAATGAACAAATTAGACAAACTTTAGAAGTTTTAAACAAAAATCTCCTAATTCATGCGTCCAAAAAGTGATACCCCAAGGTGACTATTGCCTAATGTTGAAACTGTTGATAATTAGTAGAAAGGAACTTTTGTGTTAACAAAATTCATGCAACTATAGATACGAAGCCATGGATGGGGGGAAAATCAAGTACAAAATAGGGGGGAGTTTTTTTACAATTACAATTGGTTGGGGCAAACAAGGGGTCAATTTACCCTGGATTTGGCCATTAGCTTGGGCCCAATGTCTAGTAGTTGCCTCCAATCAGAACCTCATTTTGGCAAATCTAGTTTTGAACTAGAGTCAATGCAATTTTGGCTTGGTCAACCACTACACTGAATAGGGGTATTAAGGGGACCTATACAAATTAATCGACATTCCACACTATAAAAATATCTACCTGTATTGTACATCAGTAGTTATTGAAGTGTGCGGGTGATGTACATCATGTTTCAAACATCTACAATTTTCAAGAATTAGTGCCTTTAATTTTTTGGTCCCCTTAATACCCCTATTCAATGTAGACATACTTGCACATTGGTAATTTAAAAAAAATATGTATGCTAATAACACCAAAGTGACCAAATCCAACCCTTAGATAGGACAACAACTTTATAAAATATCTCTATAAATTAGAATATTAACTTTCATACAAGCAATTAAGAGGAAGAAAATTTTGTTTTAATTTATTAGAAAAAAAGTGAACCTAAGAAGGGGCCGCTTCATAATGCAAACATTTGGATGGGAAAGAGCCTTCTAAACTCACTAATTGGGCCAAGATTTGCATGATGAGCTCAAACATTTGTCATAATTACCCAATCCATCTCCATGATCTCATCTCCAAGATTTCTTGGTTTAGTCATGAAGGATGGCTAGTACATGCCTCCCCACCAATTTCCACACACGAAGTGTCTACTATCAACTTTAGTGGCCCTACATGGTGGCACTAATGAGGACATGGATAACTTCATATTCACTTCAACTAGTACTAAAATTAGTAAGAAAATCCAAAGCCTCTTGATGGATTCAATTCTCTTGTAATATGTTCATCAACCAGGAAATGGACGTCAAAGTGTTTACGGGTTAAACATCTAGCTATATTGTTAGATTTAGAAAGAATTTTTTTTGCTTCATTTGGAATAATTATAAGCCCATGCTCTTTTTTCACAGTCAAACACACTTAGAAAGGCTTGGGCATTTAGGGGTTAAGTAACCAAATTCTATGCCATTTTGTTGAAAATTTGTCTTGAATTGCAAGAAATTTTCTTGTAATCATCCCAATATCCACTCAAAGTCCCCAGTAAAAGTGAAATGTCGATTTGGGGCATTTTAGGCAAAAAGTGTTATAGTTTGTGAAGAGTCTAGACATAAAAAATTCATTTTTGTAAGTTTCCCTTTCCTTCCTATCTCTACATGAACTTGCTAAGAACCTTGTGCGAAAATCATGATGCATCTATTGACTACTCTAGTCAATTAACTAAGAAATGACAAAAACTGATTTTTCAACGTACTTGGATGCATTTCATCCATTTTTTTGTAGTTCTTATAGCAAACTCTTGAAGATATTTGTAATCCACTTAGAAGACATTCTTAATCTATTCTTTTTGTAACTATTTTAAACTTTTTGTATCCATTGATTGGAATAAATCATGATGAAATTTTGATGCATGCAATTACTTTTGTGAGGATTAACAAGTGTCGCCCTTGTATTCTAGATATATAGTTGAAATGGAATGAACAGCTTTCATTAATTGCTTCCAAGGAATTTCCAAAGAAAAAATAGTACAAGTAGCTATTGAAAATAGTCATCAATTACTAATGATAAATCAAAGCAAATGTTCATTCATTAGAAAGAATTTAGCACCAGAAAACAATTCCTCCCTTTCGTCATTCTATCCCCTATAAAACACCAACTAGTGGCTCTTGAAAAATCAAGGCTACAAAAAAAAGGATTGTCCCCCCACCCAACTAAAACCAAATACAAATATGAATACACCTACTATATATAAATATAGATATAATATATATGTGTACAAATACATATACAAATTCATATATATTTCACATTGCTTGTTGAAGTGCATGAGAGATTCAAGTATATAAAATATTCCACACTAAATTCCCAAAGGGGCTTCTTCTAGGCCTCAAGCTGCAAAATAAAATGCCTTTGCTTCCAAATGAAATTTGTAGTTGTAGAGAGTTTTTTTGCATTGATGGATAAATAACGTAGGAGAATTTTTCTTATTGAACAATGAGAGTAAGAAATATAATGTGGCCACTTTCAATTGAGACTCATAATGATTTAAAAATTAGGGGTGCATAAATTTGAGAGGACATTGAGTGACTATCTTTCATTTCTTATTTTGCTTATAATCTCTAGGTTTGCTTCAACAAACCTTTAATAGCAATCTTTAATTGTGCACATTCTCAATTTTTTTGAATATTTTTACCATGAGAAGTGCATTTGAATAAATTTCCAATTACGGTGTATTATGTATTGAATTTAAATTAAAAATTCTCTTGCAATCTTTAATTAACAAATTAGCAATCTTTAACTTTTTAATTTTTTGTATTGCATTTAGAACAATAGACACTATGAGATTTTGTCACTTCCATTATTTAATTCTATTTATTTTTAGAACTCATGTTTAAATTAGGAAAGATTTGAGACTCTAATTAGAATAGGTTTAGAATATCTTAGAGTATTTTAGAATATACCAACAAGTATTTCAAGTATATAATGAACCCATAAAAAAATATCGTCTTAATGCATGTGATTACACTACATATATTTTAGTGATCCCCTTGGTTTAATAAACAATATTGCTCAATTCCTAAGAATAATCCCAATCTACATGTTGCAAGAATAAGTTCTTTGATGTACATAGACATATAATATTGTTTTTGAAGGAGATTTCCTAGGGCCCACACATCTTGTTTAACCCTTAAGATCATACTGCTAGTGTGGTCATCAATCCTTGATGAATAATTAATTAAAGTTGAGAAATATGATTTGATAGATGCTTAAATATTAAAAAATCTATTTTTTTTTCTAATACAATTTTTTTCTTTGGAAATTTGTTTTTCCAAAACATTTGGCATCTATTTGTAGAAATAATATTTCTTACGAGCCCTTATTTTAGCCCTTATTTGGGGGAACGATATCAAGATATCATAGAATGAGGTCACCTTTGGTGAAAAATAAATATAATTTTTTAAGCTCAATGCTATTGGAAATTAATGAGCTACTTTGCAAAATCTAAGGAAAACTCAATATAATGGAAGTCAAAGTGTTGGAAAAGATACCTATGCAACTTGATCCTATAACATGTCCACTAAATGACACAAAATTGAAATTCATTTAAAAAAATTTATTTCTTAATAAATTATATTTTTCTATATGCAAATATTTTATTCATTCTATTTGGATAAATGATGGAAAAGTTCTTGTGATTTTGTTTAGCGAGCAATCTTAGCAAATTCATTAGCAATCTTAGAAAATAGAAAAAATCATGTATTGGATCCATTTATGAAACTCAATTTTCACAATTTTTCAAAAAAATTGCACATAGTTTAATTTACTTTCTAAAAACAAGCCCACCGTTGGAATTAGTGTGATTCAATTCCATCTTAGAGCTATCAAAAATTTAGTTTTTCCTTTTATCTTGTACCTACTTCAACTTGATAATCATAGAGTTTTAAAAAACAATCCAAAATTCTCAAATCACTTCTTCAACATAAAAAAAAATTTAATGGACAATCTATAATACAAAAAAAATGAGTTAAAAGGATTGAAAGACTTGTAATCTAGGCAAGCTAGGAGCAAAAAAATTGTTTTTCTACACCTTAAATGTTTAGATTTTGTGATTGATATGGTCAAAGTTTCTGAAATTTCTTCTAGTATATTCATACTAGTCTAGTGAAAAATCATAAAGTTGGATATTCAAAAGAAAGAAATGTTTAAAATTTTTTTTGTTTGCATTGAAAATGGCAGTTCATAGTGGGTTTTGACAAAGAAAGGTGTTTGGACTTCACGGGTTCAAATGTTATTGGGCATGTTGTTTTGAAGTGGAATTATAGTCATAATGTAGTTGCACTAGTGGTTTTTTTCAATTGATGATTTACACGATGGAATCCACCTCAAGCTCCAAAGTCCACATTGGCTTTTGTAATGTGTAGGGGATGAAAAAATAAGGATGTAATTAGGTTTTGCAAACTTTGTCATTGACTTCTAATCCACTATTTGTTTCTACAACTAGCTTGCAATTCTATCAATGCACATGTCAAACTTAATACTTATAACCTTGCTTGCAATTATAGAGTAGTTGTATAGGAAAAGTAGTGATTATTTAGTTGGTTGTACCATGTACTATTTTTTTCTAGTGTTTATGAGTGTAAATCCATAAAGAATGACGTTATTTTATGGCTTGGACATTGTGACCATTTTTGGAAAGCATTATTAGTGGCCATTTTAAGATCATTAGAAGACTATTATAGATGAACTCCCCCCCCCTGACTTTGGGAGTGACCTAGTAGCATTTACAAACTTTAGAGCATACTATTTTGAAAATTCATTACAAATTCATATTTTGTCAAAAGAAAATGATACTTCCTCAACCTCTCAAGAGATTACCTCAAAAAATTTGTGGGCACGGAAGGGTCACCTACCTTAAAACATCTCCTATGGTCCTTTAAAATTTGGCCCTCTAAAGTGACGAAAAGTGGCTTTCCAAATTGGTTTGTGTTTGAGGCATGCATGAAATCCTCTATGATGTAGCTCAAGGTCTCAACACCTCATTCTACAAAAAGCACATCAGATGGGGGCAATAGGACCAATTCTACAGTAAAGAGAGTCAATGTGCAATCATAACAATATTTTGTCTTGTTTCTTTCCTTTGAAGAGGTCACCAAAGATAGTGCACATAGCACAACAATTATCCAATTTCGATACTCCTTCAATAGTGGCACGCTTGTTAATAAATGGCAAGGGATGTCATTTCTTATTGAAAAACATCAAACCTTCAAATTGACGTTCTAAGCATCCATTTGAAGGATCCAGGGGATAATTTTACAATCTAAGATTGTGAAGTAATTTTGCATTCAAATAGACTAGTTATAGTACCAAAAACAAAATAGCTACTTTCAAGCAATCTAGATTTTTTGACATGACCACTATGGAACAATTGAAAATTGCATATGTCAAGGAATCCTTTGTGATAGGTCTATGGTGCAGGGTTAGTTATATGATTCTATCCTTTCTTTTTAATAGAATTGAGTGCATAAAAATAAAATTTCAATTTTAAAATCAAATTCACGATTCATTTTAACCTTAGAAGGACACGGACCTCATGACTAAGGTAGTCACCAAAATACTTTGATTATTGATCAATAGGTGCATTCTTTGTTTCTATAGGGTGATAGCAAGAAACACTTGTACTATTTTGCATCACACCTTGCGTGCTAATTTATTTTCTAGCCATAGCCTTTGTGTTCTAGATTCAAATGACTAAAGATTCATAAGTTAGGTACTCATGACTATTATACACCTTGTCCAATTTTTCTTTTCATTATTCAAATATGTCTTCCTATCCAAAAATAGTCCTCAAATTTTTGCCACATTTGCCAATTTTGGGGTTGTTAGCCTTGTTTAGTATCCATAAAAACAAATTTGGAGCTGAAATTGAGTAGATATGATCTTCTAATAGACTTATAGCTACTATTCAATGGAATTTTAAAAATATTTAATTGTATGTTGTATGGAAGTCTATAAAAAGAACTTGTTTCTACTTTCATTTCTAAAATATTATTTTGGTGTTTCTTTCATTGAATGACCATTTCTATAGAGTTGTTACAAGTGGCCAAAAAAATTCATTTAAAATTTTTTTTTCCAAATTTTCTTAGAAATGAAAACATCAAAGTATCTATTTTCTTGAGATTTTAGACTTTTTCAAGTTGAAAAGAAATTCCCAAATTTTAAAATACTCTAGAAAACTAAGCATGAGTATTGTGAAAACAAAATCAAGAAGCGTTTCTTGCAATCACTCTACAGGTAACAATGAAGTCATCCATCAAAAGGGCTCACATTGCTTAGGCAAAGGGCCAAGGCAAAGAAGCAATTGAGGGCTATTGATTGCATGTCATACAAATGGGACTATAGTGATAATTTTAACCATGCATGGCTAGTGCTAGCAAACATACCTATGCAAGTATCCCTCCCATTCCACACTTAGTGCAAAGTCTTCAATTGTGTAAAAGTTCTATAAATTTCTTTCTCTCAACCATAGTTGCTCTATGAATTTATGGATTTTTTTGCCAATTATGGTATGTTCACACTTAGCTTTAGGAAGGACCCATTGCTAAAAGATAATATTGGAAGAATAAAAATAGGGTTCTTGTTAAGGGGTTCAAGATTCTATCAAACTAGCTAAATGAATATGGACACAAAACATTGATGCTAGAAAATACTGTCATTCACACATGGTTTTTGTTTTTAATTTTTTGAGTGTTGCAATGAATCAAACAACTCTGTCCTCACAAAGTGATTACACTTAAAAGGATTTGTTGCTGAAGTAACTGAACATTGCCTCCCCCCTACACTCATGCCCATTGCACAATTGAGAATCATTGTTCAACTTTCACCTCCGTTGTCGCTCTCTTTTATTGCTTCTTATGATTGTGCTTGGGAAATTAATGAGCTACTAGAGTTTCCAAAATTGTTGTACGTGCTTGCTTTGTGCGTTGTTGGAGTGTAGGTTTTGTTCCTCAAGAATGACAAGGAGTTGATGAAGAACTTGCCACTTCTACTCAAAGTCTACAAAGTGGTTGGGAAAGAGGGAGCAAGTGTTGTAGTGTATGAGAATTGACCTCACACGTTATTCATTTCTATGTCTATATTTTTGGTAAATTATTAGTTGGAACTTTAGGGATCTTGGGTTGTGCAGCCAGTACCTAGCAAGTATAGGTGCTGCTCTTTGTTAATCATCCTTCTCGAGTCCCATTAACTAAAACTAGTTGCAAAGCTCACAAATCTTTGTCTCTTCAAGTCTCAAGTCTTACTTAGAAAGCAACAGAAACACTATAACATCCAAAAAAGTGAATTCAAAGTTGTTGCTAACTACTACTATTATTTCATGTTAGGCGGGCCTCCATGTGCATAGGCTCAATATTTATAGAGGAATGCAAGTGGGCTATGGCCAAAAGGATGACCTCAAGTAGTTTTTGTCATCCCCCATCTTGTCCAAGTGTTGCCTATAGAATGGAGAGGGGCTAATGACATTCACATGTGGTTTGCATGCCACCCTAGAAGACATGTGGTCCACAATAAGTATATTCGAATAATCCCACTTTGGCCACTACTAGAAAACTGTCTCAAGGGACTTACCCCATACCAAAGAACCTCCACCAATATGCAACACAAACAAACAATGCTCATTGTTCTAAATGAAAAGTGGAGAAAAGAGAGTCTTTTGTTCCTTCAACAAATCCAACATGGTTGGCACAACCTTTGACATGTAACTCTCTCTTTTGCTATTCTAAAATGCGACTTGAAAGTAGGCAAATTTCTTAGGCAGAAATTTCCCTAACAACAACCTACATACTACTCTCATGGTCTCCATTTTGAAACTCAATCGCAATTTACTATTAGGATTTTCTACTTTTTTTTCTACAAGGTTGCTACAGTCTAGTAGTGTCCTATACACAGTAGACACAAATAATTTCAAGGACCTACCTCCAATAATAACAAATGCTAGAGAAGCTATTGCTATTGGAACTAATGATGGTTTGAAAAAAATTATTATAATTGGACCATATAATCTATGGATATAAACTATTCTAAAATTTTGTTTGAAGAATCCCTTTACTATATATCTATGTATCCAAAAGTTGTAAAATATGATCTATAGATAAAATATTGGTATTTTTCTAAAGATTTTGTTTTCTTTAGATTCAAAATGTTTTGTTCTAATTGTAGTGATTATTGAAGTTTTTTCATTTTCTTTCTTATTGAAGTTGTTTTTGAAAGGTCATGTTTTTGAATTGTAAAAGTTTTTTTTGAAGCTTTAGTTTTTTTTAAGTTAGTTTTTGAAGTCACATACACTTATCTCCCTTGAATTATATAAGATTTGTTAGATTTTTGGAGATCTAAACGATACAAATGTCAAAGAACTTATGCAAAAATATATAAATATTAATGAAGATACAAATTAATCAAGAAGATTATATCTACTCAAGAGATGATTGTACTGTTGTTTGATATTTGAACATTTGGTCCTTTGAGGATTAAAATATAAGATATAAATAAAATTCTACACTAATTTTGAGTTTCATGATTTATTTTGTTCAAACTTCATTTTTCAATTACAAGATGGATTTAAAAATACTTCAATACCTTGGAGAGGCTTTGAAATTGAACATACATTTGGGTTTGTAAAGCCACAATAATCTAAAGGTATATATTTCATTCTTTTGGTCATGCAACTTTCAATGTTAAAAGAGTTTGTGATCAAATTCCAACCTCTGTATCTCTTATTGTATACCTTCAATGTTAGTTAACCCCTAACTTCCCAAGCGACCATATATGGTTGATTTGAAATTTTGGGCTCGTTTTGGGATGGGCAATTAAATTCTTGTGATTTGTTTAAAATTTTTTAGGGGTAGTTTCAAAGGTTAACTACTGGAAAAAAAATTCATGGAAAAGGGTAAATCCTTTATTTTTGAGAGGTCCTCAAAGGCATATATGTATCTTAGTGGAAGAGTAAAGCTTGCCAATTTCACTTGATTTGAGATCTAAAAAATTGCACTTATCCATTTGCTTTGAAAATGGTTCCAATGGAAAGTGTAAAGTGTTTTCATGATTTTCACCATTGAAAAATTTAAACGTGCAAATGTTGATTTGGAGTGAATTATGATTTCTACATATAAAAAAACTGGTATTTCAACAATTGCGAGGTGGATTGTGTAATGAGTTTGATAGCTCCTCATTTGAACTTAAGGTATTTGAAAGTGTATTTTAGTGTGCTAACACAATTTTTAGGTGTTCATGTCACCTCCAATCCCCAAAAAATCTTAAATGCAAATTTCTGAAACATTGTGGAGAGGGACAACATACTAAAAATAGAAAATATAAATTTCTCTTTTTATAATCTCACTACTTTTAAGCAATTTTGCACTCAAAATTGGTGTGCAAACTAAAAGAGAAATCTCTTTAGACATCCATACACTTAGATTATGAAAAAAAAAAAAAAATTCATTGGGGATAACTACAAGCCCATGCTATTTTTTCATAGTCAAAATACACTTGGAAAGGCTTGCCTAGGCATTTAGGGTTATAATAATAAAATATTTGAGTGCAACATGATTCAATTAGTCTAAAACGGTAGAATGCATTAGATGAAATCTGGCCATTTAGAAGACTAGAGTTCCTTGCAATGGGGAACTCAATGAACTGCGCCACTTTAGTGTGTTGATGTGGTCGGAAGGCGGCCATATCAGATTTTTATTTATTTTTTGTTTTTTTAACTTTTTTTTGTTCGACTTCTTTTTCAATTTTTGGGAAAAAAAACACATAATCTAGAACATCCCAAGCACTTGGGTGCTTATCTGAGCCTTTTGAAGCTAAATCAGTACTTGACAAGAACTAACTTAGTATCTTGTATGCGGAGTATAACATATGCTAATCATTGGTACTATTTAAATTAAGTAACTCCTATGTACATGCAAGTTACATGTACATGTCTATGTGTGAAGACAACCAATAGACATCATTCACCATACTTGTCTATATGTGAAGACATCTATAGACAATAATTATTATAGTTGTCTATTTTGTGGAGACAACAATAGACAATGAACATCAACTATGTCTATTTTGTTAAGACAAATGTAGACAATATACATCAAACTAATCACCTCTCACAAGCATCTACCATTTTAAGTTTTATCATTTGTCCAAGAACAAAAACAAAAAGTGGCATAAACAAAGTAGACTTCCAACAAAGATGTGGAATGCCATCATGTATTAGAAAAAATTACAAGTGTCAAGCAATGTAAATTTTCTAAGGTAAGTAGATAGAAATTGACATTCTTGAAATTGAAATTGTGCAACTTGTGTCGAATCCTTCTCCAAGAGATTTGGGGCCTCACCTGTGCCCATCCCAAAAACCACATACACAAAAACATGTAAGGTCAGTGAGGTTATAGCAGGTAAGAAGGTGTCTTCAACCCTCAAATGCATGCTATAGCTTTTACAAAAAGAAAATTATACAACAACAAATATACACAACTCACTATAAAACAAATCAGCCTAAGTATTAGTGGACAGGGAAGAAGCCATGAAGCTTAGTATAGTGGCAACGGAGTGCTACACTACAAGCTTTGGAAGTTGCTAGTAAAAACCCTAATCACTAAAAATATTAAACTCCATGCTTATCACGCTGGAAGGTGCTCATTCACTCAAAGTCTACAACGTACAAGCAGTTATCAAGCTCCGGAGTCTAGCCTTGAAACTAAGTGATGGGACCAAAAGGTATAGTATTAAACTATTGCAAAGCACCAAAGATTAGAACAAATCAAGGTCCTGTTCAAGGAGACGTTTATAACATCTAGTGTGCAAATTAATAGATCCCATCAATCTGATGGGTATGGGAGATTTATGGATCCTCCAAATGTGATCATCAAATGTTCTCAATTAATATGCATTAAGGGATGTTCCCACTTGGCCTTAGAGGGGCGATGATACAACAGTAAATGAAAAGTACAAGGGAAGTCATTCCCACCTGCAGATGTTGGCAACCATTGAACCTAGGTGGCACATGAGCTGGCAAGGCGATAAGAGCAGTACTATAGGCATTTAGTGAGGCAAAGCTGGAGGCCCACCACAGGGGAAGTAGCCATCACTTGCAACTTTCAAATCTTTAAGAAAGCTAGATTCTAGAGTTCCGCAGGCACTCTTAATTACATGGTGGGTTGGAGGTGCCATTAAACAAAGAGTGGTACTGGTAGCTTATTGGGAGTCAGAGCAGTAGCCGCTAGTAGACAACAATCTACTACCGCCTGAATCAGGGCTTCTGAGCTTCTAAAGAGCAGATTTCGACACTATTGAAGATGGTGTGCATTTCTCGCAGCAGGTTAACCCCTAAAGGACCGAATGACTATTGAATGTACGCAGGTAATCTTGGGTAGGTTTGTATGAAGTTGTTTCCAAACGGATGTTCTTCAAATTTTGATGCAAGGTGGGAACATGTGTTCCCTAAGTGGGAATGTAATTTTTTTTCATATCAAGTGCTCGGATCAAAAGTTATGCTACCCTAAACTTTTCTAGCAGCTCTGGCAACATGTGCAAAACAACTCTTCTACTTCTGAAATTTTGCAAGTATATAACTTACATGATATAAGATGCAAATGTAAAAAAAATAACCATGTGTAGTGTAAAAATCTCACTCTAAGAGGAGTTAAAGGCTGCTGGCCCTGTCGGGCAAGGTCGAAAAAAAACTTTTTTTCCTAAATTCAAACCTTATAATCTTTCAATCCATAAGGTCAAAGTTTCTGAAATTTTTTCCACACATTCCCATAGTAGTCTAGTACAAATTTGCATGGTTGAATTTTGAAAAAAAACATTTTTTTTTCATTTTTTTCTCATTGTTCTAAAAAGTGGTAGTTTTTCACAATTTGTGTCTAAAATGTGCCTCGGACCTTTAGGGGTTAATGAAGTTGCTGGATTTGTCAATGTAGCACAGTAGATTCTATCAGTGTCTTTTACAATCATGAATTTTTATTTGCTTTTCTATGTTTTGTGAAGGAGACTTTGACTACATTTGTAAGACATATCAACTGCATGTAATTGTAATTGTGGACTTGTTTTGTGTGATAGAAGTGAAATTTGGAAAGCATCTTGTACCACAAATCGTACATGCGAACATGGAGAATCGATGTCAAACGGAAGAATTCAAAGGCCCTCGGTGTCCCACTCCTGTTCATGTCTATGGTAAGTGACATTATCGCAGTTGTTCTTGTATTGATTCAAAACGTCATCCTATCTTCATGAAGCATACAACATAGGAAAATTAATGTGCTTAGAAACGAATAGAAAAATGATGCTTGAAGGAGAAGCAAAGTCTTGAAATGCAGTGTCTTTATATAGCATATGTTAAAATCAGGTCAATCACTACATACACATTGTAGTAAAACACTGTAAATCATAGTGTACTATGTCCAGCATGATGCAGAGGTGGCAGACTTTTTTCAATACCTGCGACATAGTGCTTGAGAGGAATTTCAATATTGTTGTATATACCATTCCTCCCTATAGTCTCAAAAAATGAAAGCCACTGGACTTCTATTGCATTGACTTCTTATGCAATGCTTCCTTTAATTGTGCTTTCATTGAACACAAGGATGTCATTAAAATGACAAAGGGCAATACGTGTAGTCACCCTCCGCTTCACTGCACAACAACTGTAATCAAAATCCCAATTCCTGCAATAAGTCTTAGAATAGCTACAAACGTTGTAGTAAGACTTCATGCCTCGTTTTGCACTTGCATCATATTGCTATTCTAGCACAAATTGTTGAAGTAACCATAGCTTGTTGTTTATAGGGGTGTTCAATGGCAACCGCTGAAGCCCTATGTCTCTGACTGTCACTATGATGCCTACAACAGCAATAGGCATTGTTTAGACAATAACACCACCTCCATCCACAACATGACCTACTCATGCTAAACGCCTTGAAAAGATTGTGGACCCAATTGGCTACCGCAAGAAGTCATTGTCCTCATCCACGCTAAGTGAGACTTGCATTTCGAGGAAGCAAGAGTTGTGGACGGTCAAGATTTAATGATAACTGATAGTAGCAAGTGGCTTCACATCTCAAATGTCATCATGAGTGCAAGCGTTTCACCCTATCATCATGATGGAGCTGCCTACAAAACAAAATGGAACCAACTTGTGCCTGACTACAAGCGGATTGTAGACTACTTGGGACAAAGTGGGCAAAATGTAGCTGATTACTGGGAGTTGAGTAGGGTGCAATGTAATTCAGAAGGACTACCTAGGCACTTCCTTCATGAGTTCTTCGAAGCAATCCACCATTGGTATAGGACACGACCTCAAATTCAACCACCACATGTTTGAGATCTCTTATCTCCAACTGATTCCAATTTTCAAAGAATTCCGCAACAACAAGAACAAGGACATGACGATGGAAAGAGCGACACAAAGGCAGACGACCCTTTAGAGGTTCCTGAGCAACTTGAGCACGTAGTGCCGTTGTCCATAGACGACAATTCCCAACCCTTGTCACTACTTCGCAGTAGCAGCAATGTAGGTCGACGTCCCTCTGTACACACCCGAACCAACACACCGATCACGATTCCTTTTACTTTTGTCCCCCTTAGAGTGATGCCTCAAGTTCTGAGCTTGTCCGATAACTCACAATGTGATCTACAGAGGCGGCCAAATAACACGACGATTTGGCGGAAGAACATTTTAGGGCACAATGTCATTGCTGATGCCACAAAAGCAATTGGAGCTATAATGGATTCTCAAATGAAAGATATTGTTGATGCATCACTCTAGGTTGAGCGTTCAAAGATTGAAGTTCACGTCAAACTTTTCATGAAGCAGATGGCCTATGAGAAGGAAAGAGATCTCAAACTACATGACACAATAATGCTAGCACAAGAAAATGCACGGCTTGTTGTATTAAAACAAAATGAGATGGTTCATAGCCTAATGGAGCTCACTGCAGTTTTAGGAAGAGGCCTTACTACTAGTAGCCCCACCAGAGTTCAAGCAATGCAGCCCCCAGTCCAAGTTGTCTACCGATCGAAGGGAGCGATGCACATGGTAGGTGACAAAGGCACTCACACAAGCAGCATGCACACGACTAGTGACGGAGCAAGCAATACTAGCACCAACCTAGCGGCAACATCCAACATCAATGAAAACGGCACAAAGCCTAGGACGACGTCTTCTACTCCTTACTACGGAAATGGAACTATCCAATAAAAATAGGTGGCATTGTTGATGCAGTGCTCGGTTATGTATACTTCAATACGCCTATACAAACTTTTTCTGTAGAAGAAGAAGTAGAAGGCATTAGTTGGTCACAGTAGCGGCATTTTGTGTACCGATATTACTTTTCCTGTTGCATTTTCTACTTGTGTGCTTCCCTCCATTTGTAAATAAAAACTACTATTTTAAAGGGTCTCTGTCTGCAGAAGAGCGTAGAACTCAATGTCCCGACTTGGCAAGGCCTACCCTCAATTCCATTCATATGAAAGTTTAGTAGGGCTTACCTTCAACTAACTAGAAGCTAGCTAGCCCTGCACCTTGTGGTGAGATACACTCCTAGAACTGAGCGCTTCTCACTCCCAATCTGTGTTGCCATGTCTTCCGAGATGTCACCACCACCATCCCCTACTTGACCGTCATCTTTAGCTAAATCTACATCTAGTCCTTCATTGTGGAGGATGAGTAGCAAGTCCTCCACCTCATCATGCGATTGGCAAAGCAAAAGGTTGTGTAGAATAGCGCAGCAAACAATGATGTCATGGAGAAATGTCAAGTTCAGATCACTTTTGTCTAGCAATTCCTGATAAGAATGTTTCAGAATGCCAAATGCATTCTCAACGACACTTTGAGCTTGTCATAGTTTGTTGTTAAACAATCTCTTTGACAATGATAACTCATCCCCCGATCGATGGGGAACTATCAACCATGGTAACAGAAGATAATCGAGATCACCTATCAAATATGGAGAGTGTCCATCCATGGAGTAAGCTGGATCCATCAGATTCTCATGAGTGGCTTGATAATGTAGAGAGGATCGTCTAAGCATGCAATTGTCGTTGGTTGATCCAGGCATTCCAACATACAAATCAAGAAACCTCTTCTCACTGTCTACGATTGCTTGTCAATTGACGCTATATCCACCGGATTTGAAATAATAGTAATCAGGGGCACCAACGTGAGGCTTAGAAATGGACACTTGCATTCCATCTATGGCTCCCACTATGGCTAGTAGAGAGCACAAGTTCTTGAATTTGGACTGTGTATCACGTAGTCTCTGTCCCATAGGCCATGCAATTTCATGTTTGAAAGTGTCATTGATGGCTTAAACCACCTCACAAAGCACTTTGCAAACAATACTTCGCCCAATGGCAAACATTTCATTGCAGATTGTCAAGTTTGCGCCATGAGTCAACTTAAACAAGGTGCATGCAACATGCACTACAACGGGCACATCCTAATGGTATTTTGTATTTTTTTTCTCAACATGGGGTTTCAACAATTCAACCAAGTTGAAAATTGCACCTTTGGTCATGCGAAACATTGCGATCCATCGCTTGTTATCATATTGCTCAACGAGAAAGCAAGAGAACCACGTAGTTGACCAAGGTTTCATCTAGAATCTGACTTCATCGGAGAAGCCTGAGGATGACAAAAGGCCATATTCATTATATTGAGACTTTTCACAATTTCATTTTTATTCTTGACTCAAAGATAAACCACTTTATCTCTTTACTAGTATTTTTTTTTAAAATAGGTAAGAACACCAATTTTTAGGATTTCATTAGAAGATTACTATTTGAGAATTGTTTATTTTTTGTTTCAATTACTATTTTTTTAAATGAATTTTTCAATAACTATCATTTTGTCTTAAAATCTATGAAAAGTCTCAATATAACAAATATGACCTTACAAGCACAATCTGTAGTTGTACAAAGTATTCATCATCAAAGAGAAAGTGTCGAATACTCACGCCTTTGATATTGACAACATTGTCTCTATTGGGTCTTTGTAGTAGTCGTCTGACTCTAGCAATGCTAGAAAATCAAGTGTCTATTGGGCATCCATGACCAATGTCAGTAGCCAAGAACTTAATGTTACAACATTCCAAGGGTTGTTGAATTGGTCCATCGTTGCTTGCCACCTCTCCGGCGCGTCAACTTGTAGACCTATAACATAGAAAAAATGGAACCCTAATTTGAGTAAACAAGTAAGAGACCGGACAATGTACATGAAAACACACCCAAAACACAAAGACTCAGAACCAGTGGCCCACAATCAATAAACTACTGCGCAGGAGGTGTGCTTAGTCATGTACTACAACTAAGAGGCAATCCCGTGAGTTCTACAAACTGCCATAACTAATTGTGCTATTTTGCTTTGGAACTCTACATGAAAGAAGCACTCCACACTCCTCTCCATATGTAGCAAACCAATTCACGATCGTTGTCTTTTGAGGCCTAACTCTTGTCCAAAAAAAAATTAACAGGAATGGTACCTCAGCAATAGGAAAGTGGAAATCCAATGATACCTGAGGAACAAATTCTCCATCCTACGCAAATGCTGAGCGATCAATGTCGTCTCTTGACAGCTTCAACAACATGACAACAATAGAGCCGATGACAACAAGCGGTATACGGAAAGAAAGAACATCGCAACGCCAATGAAACCCTTACTTCGGTGACGACTTCGAATCACTAAATACTGCAATTACAATAGCGTGGAAGAAATCGATTTGCGGCAAACAACATGGGCACCTCACCTGCTCCAATACATCGCAAAACAGCCAAAACCTCATAGGAAGTCGCGGGGACCCACCGATACAAGTGAAACTATTAACGCAACAGGTGGGAACGGCTTGCTAATCACTTTCAGTACATCTGAAGGATTTCAATAAACCCCCTTGCTAGTGGAAACACACCGTGCACTTTCAAGTAACTAATTCCATGAACGTTAGCCTCGCGGCTTGCCCTTGTGTGAACACAACTTCTCGCTTTTCTCTTAGTGCTCTTTGAAAAAAGGATGCGTTCCTATATACGACCAAGTGGGAACATCCCTTTAATAGGTCTTCAACTACTTGATTAAATGTCTCACCGTTATCCCACGGTTCAACGAATCTCTTAGATAAGTGGACATAAAAGCCACTTTGTGAGATGTTTGTACTACTAGTGAGTTAAAGTAACTCCGATGCTATATTAAATATAGGCATCTATTCTAGTAGTCAATCAAGCAAGTGAGAAGCTTAACTTGTCAAACAATCCTATGACTAACTCCATAATTGTCCATAATTAGGAAGCAAGATGACTTAGAAAACTGTAGTTTCCCAATTGGTGATTTAGTAATTTCTTCATCGGAGGATAATTCTGCATCACATGCATAGACCTTCAAGGCAACTAGTAAATAGGATTATTGACTATGAAAAGGGCTTATGGTATCTTAAAGAATATTTTGTAATCTAAGAATACAAGATTGCTCGTAATTTGGTTATATATTTTTCCAATAATTTGTGCTTGTAATATTAGAGCTAAAAAGTCATGTCACCTACACAATCACCTAAGATATGTATAGGTCTAATCATCCATATTTATATATATATATATATTCTTATAAGTGTAGGCAAAAATACACTTTAAATCACTAACATGGCATATCTACCCTCCAAATGTCGTTGGGATATTAGAATCATCCAACTATGGTAAATCATTTTGCTAATTTGTTATCTAGTTCCTTGAGATCGAATCCCATCACATATCATGTGACTAAAACTTGGAATAGGAATCTAAAAATAAATAAAATAAATAAAATAAATAAAATAAATAAAATAAATAAAATAAATAAAATAAATAAAATAAATAAAATAAATAAAATAAATAAAATAAATAAAATAAATAAAATAAATAAAATAAATAAAATAAATAAAATAAATAAAATAAATAAAATAAATAAAATAAATAAAATAAATAAAATAAATAAAATAAATAAAATAAATAAAATAAATAAAATAAATAAAATAAATAAAATAAATAAAATAAATAAAATAAATAAAATAAATAAAATAAATAAAATAAATAAAATAAATAAAATAAATAAAATAAATAAAATAAATAAAATAAATAAAATAAATAAAATAAATAAAATAAATAAAATAAATAAAATAAATAAAATAAATAAAATAAATAAAATAAATAAAATAAATAAAATAAATAAAATAAATAAAATAAATAAAATAAATAAAATAAATAAAATAAATAAAATAAATAAAATAAATAAAATAAATAAAATAAATAAAATAAATAAAATAAATAAAATAAATAAAATAAATAAAATAAATAAAATAAATAAAATAAATAAAATAAATAAAATAAATAAAATAAATAAAATAAATAAAATAAATAAAATAAATAAAATAAATAAAATAAATAAAATAAATAAAATAAATAAAATAAATAAAATAAATAAAATAAATAAAATAAATAAAATAAATAAAATAAATAAAATAAATAAAATAAATAAAATAAATAAAATAAATAAAATAAATAAAATAAATAAAATAAATAAAATAAATAAAATAAATAAAATAAATAAAATAAATAAAATAAATAAAATAAATAAAATAAATAAAATAAATAAAATAAATAAAATAAATAAAATAAATAAAATAAATAAAATAAATAAAATAAATAAAATAAATAAAATAAATAAAATAAATAAAATAAATAAAATAAATAAAATAAATAAAATAAATAAAATAAATAATAATAATTTTTAGTCTTTATGATGGTCAACAATAGTTTGCTGTTCCCTCACTACTGAGGGAATAGCGTGGGGGATAGGCCTAAAACGGCCCTCCAAAGTTGCTGAAAAACATCTAATGTATTCCATAGAGGGCCAAAAGAGAAACTCGTCATGAATAATAAGTGCTCTTCTTTGCAAGCATCATTCACTTATTTTAAAATGTAACTTTAATGATTTTTTTTCTAATTCAATTTTTTCAATTTTTCAATAAAAAAAATAAACCATACAAGGTTTAGATTGCTTGTACAACAATCTCACCTTTAAGATTGATATGTTGCAGACCTCATGTGTAAACATTCTTTTAATTAATCCAAGAAATTATGTGGTTGGTTGCATAATATTCAGTAGCAAAAAGAGGGATTGCCCTCCCTTGGACATAATAATGTGGAATATTTCACATCATTTCATCCTGGGGATGATATGGTGTGAAATATTCCACACCCATCAGTAGCTAAGGGGCCACGGGTCGGAGGGGGTCACACTGTAAGAAGCCAAACAGGAAGGCCGAAGGATCATTGCTTTTTGTTTCATCTGACAGTTTGACATCCCCAAAACATATTGTGTTGGGAGCCATTATTCGTGTATGGCTTGATAGGATCTGGCACAATACAGTAACAATGGGCAACTGGCTCATTACGTTCCCATCATGTATTGCCATTGGATGACTTAAGTTAGTGATTGCAACTTTTCTTTATTAAGAATGAGTGGCAAAATGTTGAATTAACTTAATTCCCCTAATTTCTCCAAGATGGAGGGAACTAAAGCCACAAGAGTCACCGGAATTCTTCAATTTTTTATTTTTATTTTTTCCCCTTGAATTCAACAAATTTTGAAAATTGTCGAGCAGTGAATTAAGAGTAAACTTGTCAATCACTCATTCACTCGACAAACTAAATTCAAATCCTTCTCATAAATATAGAGACTTGCATATTTTGAAATTTAGCATGATTATTAATTGTCATGTTAAGATTTACCTTCAAAAATCATATTGCAAAAAGATGTCTTCTTCCAAATTTTATTGCAATTTAAAGGTCATGAAACTAAAATCTAGTTAAAAATTCCTTACAACCCTTCACCGTATAGTATGCGATCATTGGGCAGCACTACAAGAAAACCAATGTTTTATGACTATGAAAATATGACTAGAGATGACTGGCAACTACTCACAGTCATATTTTTGGAGCCTAAAACCTTGGAAAAGAATATGACTACAAATATGACAATTAGTCATATTCTAGCATGGTATTTTGAGGACGTATAGTATACGCCCATTGGGAACACCAAAATACTTCATAGGGAACGATAGGGAACATGTTTGGAGAACGTCCAATCATATTTGGTAGTCATATTTTTACAGCAATCATATTTGGTAGTCATATCTTTATGGTTGTGAATTTTTTCTCTTTTAGGGCAGCCCAAGGTAAATTTGGGTGGAAAACATACTTAGAGAGGTCCTAGTCATATTTTTGCTTTAGTCATATTTTGCAGGCAATCATATTTTGCAGTCATATCTTTATGGTTGTGACTTTTTTTTTCTTTTAGGTTGGCCCAAGGTAAATTTGGGTGGGAAACATGCTTAGAGAGGTCCTAGTCATATTTTTGCTTTAGTCATATTTCGTAGTCATATTTTTTTTTTTTTGTGTGTGTGGGCAACCCAAGGAAAAGGTGGGCAATCTAAAATGGCCTTCTCATATTTTGGCCGTAGGGACATCCCTTGAGGTGTACACATCACTTTTTTTTATTTCTATTAAAAAAAAGATTATTTTTTGTTGTGTATTTTGTCTATAATAAAATTGGCGTCCAATAAATTCAGGTGCCACATGTTCATATTTCAATTCATTAATTTATATTACTCATAGGTTTTACAAGTGAATTACAAAAAAATTAATTAATTAATGGTAGGAGACAATAGATGGATTCATATTCAAATCATCTCATAGGAAGGGATTGGGGAAGGGTCTTCAAATGCATGTAAAACGTATTTTGATTTTAAGGTTCACATACAGTTTTGGTGACAACGGCAGTCCTCAGAAGTAGTATTCTAAACATAGACTTCGTTATCATTACATAGAGGGTTTATTCTTTCATATACACATTAGGTCAAGAAAAGATGGTCAATCTTGCAAGAGAGTGCAATGGTAGCGTTGGTGCTTGATGTATCATATGATGAATGCTATTCATTTCATTGATATTTTTCTACAAAGACCAACACGGTTACATGGTGTGTTTCTATGTGATGTATTGAAGAGAATTTTATATACAAAATTCAAATTAAAACATGAAAGACAACCTCATTTACAACACTTGTAGCCATGATTGGGGAATCAATCACAATCTGCATCAAAGTATTGTATGTCATTTGCTTCTATGTCATCATTAATCAAATGTTGCAATGCAGTTGCAACCACATTGGGCTTTACTTCCACTACATCGTATATGATAGGTGTCTTTGGTATGAGGTCTTCATGCAAGGTCGTAGCTTCTAGTCCATGAAAATTAGTTGTCTTATCCAACACTAAAACAAAATGGATGTTTTATGACTCTGAAAATATGATTGAGGATGATTAGTGACTACTTGTAGTAATATTTTTGGAGGCCAATACTTTGGAGAGAAATATGATTGCTACTTATATTTTGGCCTTGTACACCGTGGGCTTATGGTATACATTTGTTTGGAACACCAAAATATTTTATAGGGCTTTATGGGGAACATGTTTGGGGAATGCACTGTCATATTTAATAGTCATATTTTGCAATCATATTTCTATGATAGTCACATTTTTTTCCTTTAGGGCAACTTAAAGAAATTTGGATGGGAAATATATTTGGAGAGTGCTAAGTCATACTTTCACTTTAGTCATATTTTGTAGATATATTTCTTTGGTAGTTATTTTTTTCTTTGAAGGAAGCCTAAGGAAAAGGTGGGCAATCTAAGATGACTCTTTTATATTTTGCCCCTAGAAGCCATTCCTTGGAATTAAGGCATGACTTTGTTTAATACCTATTAAAATGAATTATTTTATTTTATATAATGTGTCTATTAAAGAATTAATGTCCAAATAATTTAGGGTGGCATATGTTTATATTTTTATTAATATGTTTAAAAAATTTATAGGAATTAAAAAAGGAATAGAGAAGAATAAAGTAATTAATAATAGGAGATAATAAAAAAAAAATTTGAGGATTTAAGGGAAAATTAGAGAGGAATAAAAGCCTATAGACAGACCAAAGCACCAAGGTAGGATTAAGCCTCAGAACCCAAGATGAAAACCAGGCCTCCCTTGACCCAATATTGGAACTTGTTATGGATTTGACTAATTATGCTAATTGATTGTAATGGTTAATACAAAACAAAACCTAATGCATTTAAGCTGGTAATATAGATTGAAGGTTGTGGAGTTTAGAAAAAATACTTGAAGCTTAAGAAAGATCTAATTCAAGGAAAAGAAAGAAGAATGTGAGCAAAATTCATACCCAAGTGGCCATGAAGCAACAGTAAGCGAGGAGTGCGATTTGTGTTGAGAGTCTCTAAGTGTTTGAAGAAGAAGTGTAGGTTCCAAGTTACTATTGGAAACTTTGGACATGGTTAAGAGATTAATATGACTTCCTTATAGGGATTTGACTTTGTATTATACAGAGATTGTTGATTACAATACACATAGTTGATTAAACAAAGTTTCAAAGTCTTAAGTAGATATTTAGTTAGCAGTTATGAAGTTGATGTCATTACAATTGTTTGATTCCTAGAGTAATTAGAAATCAATTAGTAGTAATAGAAGTTAAAGATTGCAATTCTAAACTATCCCCAAAAATAAAATAAAAAAAGAATACTGAAAATAATATAGAGAAAGTAAAGAGGGAAAAATAGAAAGAAATAGGTTGAAAGAAAAGAATTAGATCATATATCTAATTTATACCTCTTGTTGTAAAATTTGTTATTTAAGTTATATACAAAAATACAATAAATACAATAAAAAATGGATTAAAGCAAACCTCATGATACAATTACAATATACCTGTTGAATTGTTGGAGAATGGGGATTTGGTGGAAATAGATTCCAAGGCATGTTCTTAAATTTGGCATTTAGTTTTTTCTCTTCTTGTAGAAACTATATTTGCTCTACAAATTAGAGGTTTAGGTCAAACCTCTAAGAATTTATTAAATCCAAATTTGAATTCAACATCACTTAGTTAATTTGTAGAAAATTCTAATAACATATCACACTTTAAAAAATAGATAAAAATTATGGAAGATAGAGAACAATGAAATTGAATATTCTATAGTATTAGTTTTAGATAAAAAATATGAAAGTTCATCCAATTCAAGTCAAAAAGGGAACTAGAAATGTAGTGACATTTAGAATCCAATTTTGAAAGTAAAAATGAATTTAGACTTATAGGCTAAAATAAAATGTTGGATGAAATCTTGAAAGATGAATTAGAGACAAACCTTCATCTATTTATATTTTTTTGTTATTGGGCTTCAAATTTCCTAAATTAGATATTTAAGTATTGTTCAATGGGTGTTCTAAGTAGTGAACAATTTTTTTTTCTAATGATAAACTATAAGTGATTCACATCTAAACTAAAACAAACACAAATTATAAAAATTAGAAGTTTTAATTGATTTTGGCCAATCTAGGTCAAAATTTTAGACCTCTAAATATCAAGGATATAAATAAAATACTCACATATATCATGTATTGAAGTTTGTTTCATTCTTAAAAAAGTTTTGTGCAATGTCATGTAAGTCATATTTATAGAGGGACTTTAAAGGGCCATTTAGAAGTCACAAAATTATTCATATGAAGATTGAGGCTCACTATGATACATGTGCTTGTATTGCAATTAAAAGATGGTTGCTTAAATGTTCTTTGAAGGATATAGACTATAAAAATATAATCCCTTTTTCTACTTCAAAGATACTTTTAAATAGTGCTTCTATCAAATATTTTTACTTTTATATACTTAGTGCATAGACATAGATACTTTGATTGATGCAAGGTATTTGCTAAGTTGTCTTTTTTTGCCATAACTGTAGGTGTTGAAGGCCTTGCAATTTTCCTTTAGACATTTTGTAGAATTGTATTGCAACATACATCCACTTTGAAGCAAATTTTGTTGTTAAAATAACTTAGTTGCTTAGTATAGTCAGATTTAGTAAGTCACATGACTATGTCAAGTCACATGACTAAAGCAAGTCATGTGCATAACTAGGATAAGTTACGTAACTTGAGTTTGAAAACCCTAGCTGCCACTTCTATGTACCCCCCATTGATTTAGGGTTTTGAAACCCTAGCCACCATTTCTTCTTCTTCTTCTTCTTCTTCTTCTTCTTCTTCTTCTTCTTCTTCTTCTTCTTTGTTTTTGGTTGCCTCTTAGGTTTTGTTTCTTGTTGTTGTGTAGCTTTGGCTTCTTCCTTCTTATTAGTTCTTACTTTCTGTTGCTTCTTAGTTCTTGATTCTTGCTCCTAGTTTCTTCTTGTTACCTTTTAATTCTTACTTTCTAATTCTTAATTCTTGCTTGTAGTTTTTGTTTGTTACATCTTAATTCTTGCTTCCTAGTTCTCGATTCTTGCTTCTAGTCTTTTCTTTCTACCTCTTAATTGTTGGTTCCTAATTCTTTCCTCTTATTGCTTCTTAGATTTTGTTCCTTGCTTGTAGTTTCCTCTTGTTATGTCTTAATTCTTGTTTCCTAATTCTTGCCTCTTCTTGCTTCTTAGTTTTTGCTTCTTGCTTCTTGCTTCTAGTTTCCTCTTATTATGTCTTAATTCTTGTTTCCTAATTTTTGTCTCTTATTGCTTCTTAATTCTTGCTTTTAATCTCTTGTTGATGCATTTTAACTTGTGTTTCTTATTGCCTTTCAATTCTTGTTTTTCTTGTTATTTGCTACATTTTATTGCATTTTAACTTGTCTCTCTTGTTGTTTCTTATTGCATCTTGATTTGTTTTTTCTTGTTATTTATAGCATCTTAAATTGTGTTTCTTGTTGCTTCTTATTGCATCTTAATTCTTACTTCTTGTTTCTTTTTGTTACATCTTACTTCTTGCTTATTATTACCTCTTAGCACTTGTTGCCTTCTAGTTCTTGTTCCTTTTATCACTATTGTTGTTCTTTCCTCTTATTTTCTTGTGTTTTCTAGAGATATAGTGATTATGGATTCTTCTTACTTTAAACTTGTGCTTCACATTTTATGTTGCTTTAAATCTTTGAAGATTGAGCTATATTGTTCATTTACTAAAAATTAATCTCTTTCATTTTATGTGTAAGCACTTAAAGCTGAATTGAAGTTATTGGAGGCTATTTACAACATTAGAGAGACAACTTCTTCACATTTTTGTAAGGAATTACAAGTCCTAGAGTGTGTAGGAATATATATTTATAGATTGTCATTGTGATATGTTTTTTGTTAGTGACTAATAAATGTCGTTGAAAAGAGTCACATTTTTTTCTTGCATTTTCTCTCTTCAATATGATTATCTTTGTGCATCTCAAAAATCATATTTACTCATTTTTTATTGTATGTAGTCATTTATACAACTACTAAACCATATTCATGCACGATTGCAACGCCTCATGTCCATTTAGAATGTATGGAAAATGTGATTACAATTTATGACAAAAATTACTATAAACCTCAAGTCACCTAGTTACAAATATCACTTGCTTGAGTCATGTTTTATAATATATCTTAATCAAAATATGACTTGTTGTAGTTATATAATGCTCACAATCATGCCAATAATGTGACTCTATACTTTTAAAAATATAACTACATTCAATCATAAAATTACTAGTAACATTCCATGTGAACTACTACATAGCCAAAAATATGACTTACATCAGTTATATTTCACATCAATAAAAAAAGCGACTCATGAAGGTCATATTTCACATCAATGAAAAATATGATCCACTAGAGTCATTTTTCACATCGATAAAAAATATGACTCACAAAAATCATATTCCACATCATCCCAAAATATGACTACAAAAAGTCATATGCTTCATCCACCAAAATATGACTCACCATAGTCATACTCCACGTCTGCTAAAATATAACTCACCATAGTCATACTCCACATCCACCAAAATATGACTCACCATAGTCATAGTCCATATCAGCTTAAAATATGACTACAAGCAGTCACATGCCACGTAGACTTTTTTTCCTTGCCCAGGCAGGTCAAGAAAAAGTCAAGTCTCCAAGAATAGTCAACGTAAACGCCACATTGACAAAATATGGCTAATTATACCTCCTAAATACGATGACTACAAATATAACTCATGTCCGAAGCAACTAGTCGGTAATGACTAGACCCAATTATGTTGCGCGTCATCTACAGTAATTTTTGCATGAGTCATATTTTCAAATTTTTTGACTCAATGCAATAATTTTTTGCAGTCATAAAACATCCATTTTGTTGTAGTGTGGGGATACAAAATTTTGTTCAATCACAATTAAATTTGTAGTTGAATCATGCGGTTACTTTCTATAAATGGCAACGATTGTTGTTTGGTTTTTGGATGTGTGCAAAAAATGACAAGTTTACTCTAAAGGGATCATTGAAATGAAAATTAGAATGTTTTTTAGGAATGGATAGGGTGGTCCTCTCCCCATTCAACACAATAGCTTTAACCCCTAAATGCCTTGAGGCACCAAATTTTGGTCTCTAAGAATACTTTGAAGGTCAATTATCCCTTACTAAGTTATTATTTTCAATAGTTTACTTATTCAAAAAATTATTTTTCAAGTCTAGTTTTAGCATCAAAAATCTGTTTTTGAAATGAATGATATTGATATTTCTATTCAAGATTTTCTACAAGGTTGTTCATTGAAAATCTTAATTTTGTTATGTTGAGGGATATTAGAAATAAGACTCAAATACACTAAAACTTGGAGGAAAAATCACATTAGATATTCAATTACAAAAATTGATTAGGGTCATGTATGTCATATCCTTTAACCTTGTATTCTTTTGGTGACCAATATTTTAGATTTGACATGTGAAAAGAGGAATGAAAGACTTCAAATCACTTTCACTATTTTGACACCCTCATGATCAAGGCATTATAATCCTTCAATCAATAAGTGATATTGTTGTGTTTTCTTTTCACATGTGATCTCCAACATGTTTAAAAACAAGATTCAAATAAACTAAAACTTGGAGAAAAAATCACATTAGATATTCAATTAAAAATTGATTAGGGTTATGTATGTCATATACTTTAATCTTGTATTTTTTTGGTAACCAAGTTTTTAGATTTGACCTGTGAAAAGAGGAATATAAAATGGAAGATAGTATGGAGTATAGAGGCCCTTGAAAAGGACTAGAATTATTACATTTGGTCTTTTTGCAAGAAATACAATTATATTAAATTGCAAGATAGATGATTGACAAAAGTTTTATCATTTTTGAATGCTTTTTTTACATGCAGTTTTTTAATCCTTAAGTTCCATAGATTTAGTGATGCGCTCTCATTTGCAATACATTTTTTTTTCTATCATCATCATAATAGCAATTATTTCTTTTTTTGACATTAAAAATGAATTTAAACAAAACTACTTTATGAGAGTGTTAGATGGAAAATTCATTGTTCAATGTACCAATTTGCAGGCATGACTTCTCTAATGGGGACCATCAAATTTTGTTCCTTATAATTTCTAGATGTAGTATGTTTACATAAAAGAAACTTTCATGTTGTATTCATCTTTCAATTATAAAATGGAAGACAATATTGAATGAAGGAGAACATACATCACTAATTACTTTCACAAGAAATTGAGAATTGCTCATTTCAATTGTGAAAATGTTCAAGTAAAGAATCAGTATCCTTTGTTTTTGTTTTTCTTAAAAGAAAGTCATAATAGAGTTCCAGAAATGGCAATCTATTTTCTTCCTACCTTCATCGCCTTCAAAATTGAACTCCTTGTAATTTTCACCTAATTCTTTGGAATTGATTGATTTGAATGGTTCATCAATCTAGGTAGGTATTCCAATAATAATAATAATATATAATACAATAAAATTAATTTTAATTTTTTTAAGCTATTCATTTTGACATAGATTAAAAAAATGATAACATTTGCAATATTTATCAAAGTGACCTTGAATAAAGTTTCATACAAAGATTACAATGATTGGCATCCATTCTAAGAAATTCATATAAGGATTCTAAATTCTACATTCGACGAAGCTTGCTCACGTTTTCAAAAAATTTGAAGTAGGCTACTTATCCTTTGAAGAGATAACCCCTAAATATACAAGGAACAACATTTTGTTTCAACAAAACTTTGGAGTCCAATAGAATTTTAGAAAATTATAACTTTTAATAGTTATTTTTTTGATAGTTTTACTAGTTAAAGGTAAATACCCTTTAAACTTAAATCTAATACCAAATTTTTTTTGGTAAAAAGATATTTATGAAACTTATTTTGAGCATTTCATGCAAGGAAAGGGAGTTCATTGCAAATCATGAATTTATGGTATTAAAGGCCTTTAGAAATGACCCTCAAATACACTTGATATTGCAAAAAATCTCATAAAAAACTTATTTAGAGATCCCAAGATTGTTTCTAGTTTTGTTTGTTAAGTCCTTTAACCTCATCTTTGTTTCAAGACCTCAATCCTAAATTGGGCATCTAAAAAAGAAGGTTTAAAGATTTTTCTTGATTTTCAAAATTTGTCCCTTTGTGATCTAAAATTACATTCGTTCAATGTATTTGTGATTTTTTTTTCTTTTCCTAAGTGATCCATAGCATATTTGTGTAAGATTAGATATTTATCATTCAAAATAAGTAATTATCAGAAGTTCTTCTTATTGCTTTATTTAGAGCAATCTTGAAGAAGTTCAAAAAAGGCTTTGGACATTTAGAGGCCTCTCTCTTTATAATGGATTCTCTCATATTGTATTAAAAAATATATAATAAAATAATATAATAATTAAAAAATAATTAAAAATATATATAATAATAAGAAATAATAATAATAATAATAAGAAATAATAATAATAATAATAACAATAATAATAATAATAATGGTATATTTTTTGTTCATAACTCCTTATCACTCTAACCTTGTAATTCTAAATGATAAACAAAGAGGTTCTATGGGCTTTTGTGACCATGTAACTTTTCATTCATCTAAACCAATGCTTGACTTTAAAAACAATCAGAAGATGAATTTGATGAAATTGAGGTAAATGAGATAGATTCATGAAGATATAAGTATAAAAGCCCAAAAATGCAAAAACATTTGGACATGAAGGGATTACCCCCTAAGCCCTCCAATGTTCACTTTCTAGACAACGAACAAATTGAAACTCAAGTTTCAACCTCATTACTACTTGGATAAAAGTTATCCTAATTTGTTGAGATACTTCATCAAATTGTTGTCTAATCTAATGGTTGGATTTGGTGTTACTAGAGTACATATTTTTTTTAAATTACAAATATGCAAGTATGTCAAGTAGTTGAGTAAGCCAAAATTGCATTGACTCTAGTTTAAAACTCAATTAGCAAAAAAGTGGTCATAGATTTTAATATTTAAGAACACAGAAATCTCAAAAAACCACATGTCAAGTGAACATCATTTCAAATCCATTCCATCAAATTGTACTCAAAAAAACAAAAATATTTTTCTTGTAATCAAATTTAGAAGGAATTTTGAAATTTCCCTTCCAAAATAAATAAAAAATATTGGTGATAGCATTGGTGAATTTAAGATTATGGATGGAACCTACAACTCAAAATCCACACCTTTTATTTGTACATAAATTTCAAAATATTCTTCCAAATAGTTCATTATAATGATTTTTTTTAAATTGTCAATTTGGGAGAAGACTCTTGGACATTTAAAGGTTAATTAGATTTTATTTGTTAACTTGATCCTAAAGGGCCAAACAATGTTTTCTAGTAACATAGTAATTTTGGGCAGCTCACTACAAGTAGAACTTTTATTTTTTTTCTTTGAAACTTTCACACAACACATGTCCAAGGAGTAGCTTAAAGGTGAAATAATTTTCATAACTTTTGACTACACAATTAAAGAATTATTGCATGATATGTAATTTTCATTGCTTGGTGGGCTCACCAAGAAGCTAAAAAAAAATTCTTTAAATATCACTTTTTTCAAAAACAAAAATTGGAAATTGGTTTTCTAGATTTCTACATACTTGGAAAGTTTTGAATCATTCCATTTTGATGAATGAGATGAAAGTAACAAAGAGTTTTAGTTTGTGGGTAAGTTATGGATTCTTTACTCACATAATCTTTGAAGTCCTTTATTTAAGTCAATTTTCAATATTTTTGAAAAAAATTAAAATCATATTATGTAGATTGTTTATTCCAACATTAGAAGCATTGGGATTGGCATTTTTAAATTCCATAACTAAACTTTTAACAATTTAGTATTTTGAATTATTCTATACTTCTTTCTATTTACTATTTTTTTCCTATATGTTGTATAGTTCCAAATGATTTGAATTTTTTCTACAAAGCACCACCATTTGGGACATTTTTTCACACAATTTGACCTTATGAAGTACAGCTGCCCGTTTTTTTGCAAGCCCCCAAAATGATTTTTTGTCAATTCAAACGCTAATATCTTGCAATCTACATGGTGGAAATTTCTGAAATTTTTTCCATGTCTTCCTGAACCAGGCTACAAAAAGATCCTATGGTTATAAATGTCCTAAAATATTTTTTCTCCAAAAATTCGGTGCTTGTATTAGAAATGGTAGTTTTGGAGCGGTTTTGTTGACAACTTAGGCAATCACCTCAAGGTGTTAATGTTTAGTGATTTTTAATACTCCGTACTATTCAAATATATCACCTAACTTTTTTCCCCAAATGAATCATTCAAAGTGCTAACTAATAACACCCTGGTTGTAGATGTTGGGAATGCTCTTCTTTTACAATAGCTCCTCTCAGATGGGAAACCAGTGCAAAGAGAAACGATAACAAAGTGAAATTTGGCGTGCTCACTCAGGCACAACCACCTGCCCTGTTTCCAACAGAAACAAAATGATTTAGAAAAGTTTGCATAATTTCCGTTTCATTTCAATTGTTTGAAAAAATAAAAATTGAATGATTAATTGAAAATAGATTCAGTTATGCTAAAACAATTAAGTTAAGTTAGGTGCAGCACACTCCCTCAGTCACTCGTGATGTGAATTTGGGCTCCGTCAGCCCCCTGGCTCACAAAATCAATCATCAAGCGAGCACTACAGCTGAGTCAGCAGTCTGGCAGCCTGTCACTTGCACTTGGAACTTAGAAAATACTCTGAATTCTGGTAACTTAGTCACCAGTAACTTACTACCACCTGGTTTGTCTTCTACCCACCAACCAAGAAATAGTGGATGGATAATTTGGATGAAGCCAACGGGAGGAAAAGGCAGCCCCCTCTCAGGCTACTGAATGTTACGTTGCATAAGTGAAAAGTCCATAATAACTTAACCCTTAAAGGACGGACTAATGACTGTGGAAATCATGGTTTATGGAACCATGTGACATCATCTACTTTATAAAAATCAAAAGTATCCATTAGAGATCAAACTACTATAGAAGATCTTCCCTTTCCACCCCTAATTCTGAGGATGAATAGTTGCAATTCTGTCCTACACAAGAGAATTCCTTGTCATCCATCGGACACCAAACGTCCGTGTCGGCGTTTAAGGGTTAAGGAAGAATGCAAATATTTTGCTAGGAAATCTATTGTGAATCAAGTTCTGATCTACGTTAAGTTATTGTACGCCCTGATCCTCAGTCCTGTTGTGCCCCTTGCCATCATGGAATGTGTCCACTAATTTCATTGCATTGAGATGCTATCGCCATTTCTGAGGTGTTTGAAAACTTTTCATAGTTGGTTGTCGGGCATTGGGTTTGAGCCTACAAGAGTGAACAAGGGATGGAGTTTAACCCTTAAACGTCTTAAATGTCGATACAGACGTTTTGTGTCTGATAGATGACAAAGAATATCTGTATCTAGGATAGAACTACAACTATTCATCCTTGGAATTTTGTGAGGAAAGGGAAGATCTTCTACAATGTATATTTGACCTCCAATGTGTATTTTTAAATTTTTTAAAAGTAGATGATGTCACATTGTTCCAAAAGGCATGATTTCCACAATCACCAATTTGTCCTTTAAAGGTTAAGGGTTAATGCCTTCATGAAAGCTTTCAAATGCTCCCTCAGAACAATATATTCTAAGCTTAGCCCTTAACCCCTCAATGCCAATGCAGACAAAATGTGTCCTCAAGTCCAATTCAAAGTACTGCAACTTTTGCATCCGATGTCCGAATTCAATAAAATTCGTTGAAAAATTGTACATCTTTTTTCTAGTTTGTGGTAAAATTTTCATATCAATCTAAGATGTATTAAGTTTTTGGAAGCCAATTGAAGTTTACAGGTTCAATTTGAATTCACTAAATTGAATTTGATGGCTGCAACTTCGGGGTATCGTATTTCCTTCATCCAATGTTCATTTTCAATAAAAACAAAATTGTTGGGTTACATTCCCCTTGAAGTCTAGTTATTGTAGTAAAATTTTCATGTCAATCCAAGTTGTTTTGAATGTTTGGGAGGAATTCAAAGTTCAAAATCTAAACATTTTTGGATTATGGTGAACTTTGGCAACTTATTTCTTCTTCATAGAGTGTTAGTTTCCAATAATTCTTTTTAGAAACGTTGCACATACTAGTCTAGTTTGTGTGGCTAGAATTTCATATCAATCCAAAAAATTATGATTACTTGAGTAGTATTTTAGTAGAAAGAGGTTCAGATTTTGATGTGATTTTTGCAACTTTTCTTGCTATTTTTTGACATTTCCAAGCCATTTTGTAGACACAATGAGTAAATTGAATGATATTTTTTTTCACCAATGTGTCTGTATGCTAGACTAGAATCACTTCATAGTTAAAAAAATTTTCATTTATTTAGTAGGTTTTGAAATCGAATTTCATCTTCAAATGTGTTTCTAGGAAAATTTCAATATCCTTTTTCAACACTAAAACATTATAATCTTGCAATCTATGTGGCCAAGTGACTCCAAATTTCATTCACTTCATCTACAACATATACACTACAAGATTGTACATTTGAGATCTCTATAACTCAATGACATTTAGATCTATAACACTTCAAAAACAAAGTTGTTTTTTAACCTATTCAAGCCTTAGGCAATGAGGGGTTAACCCTTGAACATCGATATGGACGTTTTTTGTCTGATGAATGACAAGTAGAGAGTGTGCTAGATGTAGGAAAGCATTTTTTCATCCAATTTTTTCTCCATCAAAATCGTGAAGACATACTACATCATGGAGGGCCAAAAATAGCATCATTTGAATGCATTCATATTTTTAGAGTGCATAGAAACGAAGAAGTCAACACAAAAATACACATACACAATATTAGGTTGTAGCTACCTTTCTTGCAATTTTGATGAGGGCAACTAGAAATGCAAGCTTCTACAAGACCAAGCACTCACGGTCAAACAATGGATACTAAATAGTTCACAAACCGCCTTTCCTTGTGGTTACTAGTCCATCATTTGGGGGTTAAAGGATGGACTAGTGACCATGGAAATCATCCCTTTTGGAACCATGTGACATCATCTACTTCAAAAAAATCAAAAATACACATTGGAGGCCAAACTATTGTAGAAGATTGTCCTTTCTACACAAAGTTTCAAAGATGAATAGTTGCATTTCTGTCCCACATACACAAAGATATTATGTCATCCATCGGACACTAAACATCCATGTCAATGTTTATGGGTTAGAATCCATTAACCCTCTGGAATAATTTCTGTCTTGGCTTGACAAGTCTAGGAATTGCAACCAGGTTTCAGACTTTGAGCTTAGTGTGAACAAGTAAGACCTCATCAAGCCAATCTCTATGTAGTAGTTCGCTACTTCACATGTGAGAGTTGTTGCAAAACTCCAACTTTGATTGAATTGGCATCTTATTTAGCTTGATGGTTTGATATCGAAAAACTTTCAAGACATCATAAAGTGCATGTCAAGGAACTTGCGCACAGCTCTCCGTTGAAACTTCATATTGTACAAATCCACCTGAATTTTTAATTAGTTGTTCAATAGGTTGTTATGCCTACTTGGTCTTTTAGGAGTTACTTACAAGTTTGAATTAAAAATATTTTTTCTAATTTGTTTGAAACAAAAATGGTTTGATGCAAAGTCATGCACAATTTAGTCTTTCACACAATAAAAAATTTGTGGCAAGTAGAAAGTTTATGACAATGAATACTAGGGAGCAATGATTGCCATGCTTTTCTAAGCCCTCCGCTTTTCTTAATATTGAGGAGGGACATGCACCAACCTACTAGCAATGCTCTAAGGTAGAAGCATCCAAATGTAACACGAGTTGTTCTTTGCCACTTAAAAAATGACCTAAATTCAAGCACAAGTGGACCCAAAGTAGACAAGTGGGGTTCTAAGAAATTGTCACTTCCAAGAAGTAGCTAGTCACCCGCACATGATCCAAGCTTCCAGTCGCTTTGGGTGTTTCCATGCCTACTTTGATGTTAGTCTATTTTCCACAATAGGTGCATCTAAAAAGTTCTTTTAAAAAATTCATGTAATATTCCACTAGAAAAAAATGAGGTTTTTTGCGACTGCAAAAAGCAATTGGTTTTGACTTGCATAGAACATTTTGCAATTGGTGCTAATTTAGAGACCCTAGTTGGAGTGGACGAGTCGCATGTAGAATTGTAGTTGCAAATTGCGGTAGCCTATTTGGAACTTCATCGATGAATTTTTTTGATGTGGTTGCTTATGTGGTATTTGCCGCCACATGAGGTCGGTCACTCAAGTGATAAGTTGTGCAACTTATTGGCAACTCATTTGTGACTAGTATATGGCTTGTTTGCTACTCATCTATGACTTCATTGCGACTTGTCTATGACTTTATTGTGACTTGTCTATGACTTTATTGCGACTTGTCTATGACTTTATTGCGACTTGTCTATGACTTCATTGCGATTCATTTGTGACTTCACTATGACTTGTTTGTGACTCATTAATTTGCAACTCGTCTATGAATTATAAATTTGTAGATTTTAGATCTAACTTCATTTTTCAATTTCAAAAATTTGAATATTTGTATTTAATAGATTTCAGTGGTGTAGGAAATTTTACAATTTCATAGGTTTTAAAAAAAATTAGATTTTTAATATTTGTAGATTTCTATAGAATGTGGAAATCTACAAATTGTAAAAATCTACATACTATAGAAATTTATAAAATATAAAAGTCTTAGAATTCAATTAACAAAATTCATTGTATTAGAATACAACAACTTACAAATCTTATATGTCCAACCTAATGGTACTCTTGACAATTGATATGGTACAATTGAAATAACTAGAAAACGATTTTAAAACAACTAAGAAATGACTAAGATACACTTAGGAAACCACTAGAAAATGCCTAATAACACCGAATTAGACATTTTTGCACTTGGTAGGTGCAACATTGCACTTCGCTCATATGCCATCTAAAATAGACAATTTCAAATATTGGGGGGGGGGGGAGAAACAACTAGGAAACAACTATCATCATTTTATAGTTGCAATTGTTTCCTAATTGTTTCCTAGTCATTTTTTGCTATTGCAAATAAACACGGTGGATTCCCTGGAGCGTAGATTAGTCCACATCGGCAATTGTAATGAATATTGGATGGAGAATAATTCACATTCACTCTAAATTTGAACTTTGTTACAACTATCGTAATCCTACACTTCATTCTATGATTGCTTTGCAACTAAAACAATGTCTTCACTTTATTCTACAACTACTTTGTAACTAAAACATTGTACTATTGATGTGAAGCAATGATGTCAAACAATGATGTAAGAATTTGATGCAAATAGATAGGGCTACAATTACAAGATAGTTGTATAAGACATTTAGTCACATTTTATTAAGTTGTAGTGGACACATTTTTCTTCTAGTGTTCATACAAGATCGGAAAAATACAAAACCAATTCTGTTGGTTTTCTAAACCATTTCCTAACACATGCACATCATTTTTTCATGTACGCACCCTCCATGTCAAGAGATCCAAAATAAGTGTCGCATTTAGGTGCTTCTACCTTAAGGGTAGGAAGCAATAAATCTAAACTCTATGAAGGTAAGAATAATGTGGCCCTCATAGTTGAGTGGCATGAGAAAACTTACCATGGGTTAGAAACTTGCAAATATGTCTCATGAACTTCATTGACTTGGAAGGTTTAGTCTCATTGAGTTTAGAGTTAATTGTGATGTAGGAAGAAACATGTCTACAATTGGCCAAGTTGAGAGCTTATTTTTTAAAAGTAGTCCTTACAACAAATGCACCACTTGGTGGGTGTTTGCAATAAACATTGGTCCTTAATTATGTCACACGAAATGTGATAGAGTTGTTCTTTGCTATAACTTTTGAAGCATGAACCCAGTGAACTTGAATTTTGTTTGAAATGATTGTCTTGCTTGTTATTATTTCTCTTATTTTTCAGAAATTTTTTTTAATTATTTTTTATATTTAAAAGTCAATTTTTTCTAACTTATCACATTTTTAGATTCAAGGATTTTGAGTACTACCAAATACTCGAAATCAATGATTTAGAGCTAAAATTTTTATGGACTATTCCTACAATGGGAAAATATTTTCTTTATGAGGGGAATTGAAAAGTGCATTATTTTATAGCCTTCACATTCTAATCATGCAAATAGGACTCTTTAGTGCGTGCACTTTTGAACATTCAAGATAGTTTCGACGTCATTCTCTTGGTGACCAAACATCAAGTTCTCACAAATGGCCAATTTTTAGTTTTTTTTCCCTACTATGATAGATTTATTAGAAATGAAAACCTTGATACATCTTTTTTCTACAAAACACTTGGACGTCATCTCAATCATAGTATTGTGGGAACAACTAAAAGCATGGTATTCAAAAAGGACTCTTGTTGATAGTATAACAAATCTACAATATGATCAATGTCCAAAATTGATCATAGAACTTTTCCTTCTCATATTCATAATATTCAATGTCATGACCCTAATTTTTGCCAAAGTAGATCAAAATCAACCACTCATTCTTCCAATCACCTTAGTCATGAGTTAAGCTCTAAACTCAAAATGGTCATCTTGAGTAACAATCCCTTTTCCCACATTCCACATGCTTGTAAGTTCTCATTAGTGGAAGCATAACTACGGATGAAATTCAAAAGAGCTCTACTTTAGACCTAAAAGAAGATTCATCCCTAATTCTCTATTATGTGCTATTCCAAGGGGTAAAATCCCAGATTCTTTCTTCATTCCAATTAACTCTATTGAGGTGTGGATTTTAGAATAGATCTAAACAAATAGATTCTTCAACATGATTAATTCATTTCTCGGGTCTTGTGAGATTGCTCATCTATAAAGATCTAAAACAATATAAGATCTTCTAATTATGTATTCTTAGATGTCTAATTCTTTAGATTACATAGGAATTCACATCAAACTTTATACTGTCATAAAATTTCTACTTGTCACAAATTTTTTGATGTGTGAGGGACTAAATTGTGCATGACTTCGCATCAAACCATTTTGTTTCAAATAAATTAGAAAAAATTATTTTCATTTAAAACTTGTAGGTGAATTTTAAAAGACCAAGTAGGTATGACAACCTATTTAACAATCAATTGAAAATTTGGGTAGGTTTTTACAATATGAAATTTCAATGGATCTTATTGAAATTTGGAAACAAGGTATTATCATACACCTCCTTGTAGGGAATATAGTTTGTTTTTTGATCAATTTCCCAAATCAAAAGTTATGCTGTCTGAATGTTTTTGGGTAAAGTAGTTGCTTCGGACAACATTTGCAAAATTCCTCTTCTACCTTTGAAATATGGTAAGTATGTAACTAATATGATGTAGGATGCAACTATAAAAAAAAGGACATATATTGTACAAATCTCTCTAGGCGAAGTTAAAGTCTATTGACCTTGTCAATTAGGGTAAAAAAAACTCTTCTAAATAAATTCAAAATTCAAACTCTATAATCTTGTAGACTATGTAGTCAAAGTTTCTAAATATTTTCCACTCATTCCCATGACAGACTACTATAAGTTAGTACGCTTGATTTAAAAAATAAATAAAAAATTTCATTGACCTAAAATGTAGCAATTTTGACAAATGTATGCCCAAAATGAACCCTAGTCTTTTATAGATTAAAAAAAATAAATTTATAGGAACACAATAATTGCATAGAAAAGTGTAGCTAAGTTTGAATATAACTCTAGATTTGATCTATAACTCCCTTCAATATTAGAATCCCTCTTAAATTAAATTGAAATTAGTAGTTAGATTGTAGTCTTACAATGGCAAAATTTATTGGCTCTTGACCAAAGAGGAGGACGCTTGGCAATGGTACTTGATTGTTGTACTTATTTTAGATGTAAAACTGATTGATGCCCCTTTTTAGTGCAATTTTGAGTTTTGTGCATATTCGGCCTTTCAACCTTGGAAAGGGCATTGTGTTAAAATATTTATAAACACATGAGAGCAAAGATAGGATTTTATTCTAATACTAGGAAAAAATTAATTATTTAGGAAATTTGCTTCATTCAAATTAAAATATCCTATAATTTGGAATATGCAAAGTGAGACTAACAAATTACTACCTCCATCCCCAAATGATTGTCCTCTTGGACAAAATGTTTCCGATTAAGGCTAAAAATAACATTTTAAGAACCCATTTCACTCTATAAGTAGAATTTGGTGCACTCTTAGCGTCCTAGAAATTTTGAGTTTTGGAGCCCTTTTTAAAGTACAATGTTGGAATATTGATAAGTGGAATTTTTTTGATATTTTCAAATAGCACACTATGCACTTAATTGTTGAGTGTGAGGTCATCATTTCGTCGAGAGTTAGAATAGGACCAAGACCATGTGTAGACCTTTATTTCACCTCCCAAAGCTTCATCTCCTTCAATCAAGCCAATATTCAAAGAGATGCAAAAAATAAAAATAAATAGTGTTGATAGACCCCTTCAATCATTTTATGTGTCTTTTGATTAATGATTGCATGGATGGAAGGGGAACTATTGTTCAAAGTTGCTTTGTACTTTTGTTGGTCCTAGATAGCAATCAAAAGTGAAATCTAACCAACTTTCAATATCACAGGTGCAATAGTTAGATCATTTTGGGACAAAAACTTAAAGCCAACAAGAAGTTCATCGTGGGACAAAGGGAGTACATGGTCTGTATTAAAAACTACATTAGATGAGATTTGGGGAAATAAGGGGCTACTTCAAGCCTGTTCCCCATGTTGTTCCTATAGCAGTGAGGGCATGGCTGATTGATGTCATTTGTCATTTGTCATAAATACTAAAAAAACAATTTTGGTCCTAAAATTGAAAAAAAATTGATTTTTTTACCAAAAAATAAAATAAAATTCTAACATGGCCATCACCCAACCACATTAGCACTGATGTAGTGGTGTAGTTCAACGAGTTCCCCATTCCCAGGAACTACATGGAACTTGCAATCTCCTATTTGACCCAAATCTCATCTAATGTCTATAAATGCATGTGGTCATTTGGGGATCTTGACATTGTGCTTGACATTATGAATATTTAAGGAATTTGTTGTAGTCCTTTTAGGTGACAAAATAACTATGATGGATTCGCTTTTTATCAACTTCGGAAGTGTCCTAGTCACTGGACTTCAACATAATCCTTTTTTTCATTTTAAATTCTTATCCTCTATTCTTCAATATTGAATGCCTGTGAACTAGGTTTTTTTTTAAAAGATATCAACTTATGAAAGTATTGGCGATGATTTTTTATGGTAATTCACTTAGGTGGCTATTTTGGAAAAACATTTCAAGAATCATGTTTCGTTCATTAAGGAAAATGGACAGAATTTTGGCTACAAATGATTTTTTATTAAACAAGTAAATAAGCAATAAAGCATGTTTTCTAGCAACATATTTGGCCACAATTGTGAATTAGTCATGTTAGTTTAGGGCATTCTCTACCACAAAGTTGGTGAAGTGTGGTGATACATTGGCAACTGATCTTGATATAAAAGGCAATTTGAGAAGTAGATTAGTCCAAGTATTAGTGATCTAAGCAACATATGTCTCCAAGTACTTGTCCACCATTGATGTCCCCTACTTATTTTGAAAGTATGGAATTCCAAATTCATGGCATCACTATTGGCCCTAAACTATAGAGTTGAAACATACGACCCATTTTGTTAAGTTCCATTGGTATCAATTTCAAACCAAAGACTCGCATGTGAGTTGAAGAAAATGAAATGCCTCTATAGGTCAAAACTATCGGTGTTGTGTATCCACTTTGTAGCAATCCATTTCTTGCCTTTGATTACTGGACGTCTACTAGGCAAAGTCTTCTGTTGTTGAAATGCAAAATTAGCACACAAAGAGAAAAATAGAAAAGGCATTTTGGTCTCAATAAAATTTTGACTTGATTCAAGCCATGAATGCAAAAGTATGCACTAAGTCAATGACACATTTAACACAACAAAAGATGTGAGCAACAAAATGGAGAAGAAAGTTTGGCTCAATATTTGAGCACACTCTATAGATTTCACTGAAATGAAGAAAAAAAACACATGATAAAGGTTCTTAGAAAAGAATTTCCTAAACAAAAATCCTAAATCATAGAACGGTTCTTTTACCTAATATCAAATGTGCCATTAGGATGCATCAAATACAAAAGCATTGTGTTACCTTCGTAGGGTTTCACTTTCAGACCAAGACACTCCTTGTAGTTAAGGTTTGATTGCATATTTTGATGATTCTGTCACATCCATGACCATAAGATTTTCTCAATGACAACATTTGGAAATGAATGCCTTTAAGCTTTCACAAAGTATCTCCAAAACAAAAAATAGAGAAACATAAATGACCTAATTTGAATGGAAACATTGTTTCATCAAAGTCTTGCATGGAGCTTTACTTATTACCCAAAGCATTCAAACAGACTTCTTAAAGTAGATTCCTCAATAGAGCAGCAGTTCTTGGATACATGAACAAACTCCTTGAAGTAATGACCTAGGCAAAAAAAACAAATATAGAAGAAGCCCCTGTAGAAAAGAAACTCTGATGTTTAAGTTAGCCCATAGATAATGAAAAACTTGACATTACTAAGAAGACATGAGGATGCAAAGAAAACTAATAATTAAAATTACAATGATAGTTACAGTTTTTCCCAACATTTTTTTAATCATTTTACAAGTAAAAATGAACATTCTACAATGTATTGAATGTAGCCATTTTCAATTTAGTTTCACAAGCTTATGGTGAATTCTTCATCAAAAAGGCTCATTGACGTTTACAAATGCAAAAAACTTGAGTTCATGTCACAAAGTCCAAAATAGTAACATGCTCCTCTAATGTGAAATAACATCATTGCTCACTACTAGCTTTGCTACTGCACTACAGTGATTACACTCTACGGCGGTGACGGGCAGATTGCCATGTTGCATACACTATAGGATATGGAAAGTTGTCAATTGTGTAGAACTTCTATACAAACATTGCAACAACAAGCTCCAAGTGAGTTGTGAGGCGGTTCCGGAGTCAATTCTTGATGAAAGAAAGTGTAGAAAATGTTCTTTCATCTTCTACTGAACCAAACTTTGATGAACTCAAAAAGACTGAAACTCAACATCCCATTTCTTGTGATGGTTCTCCAAATGTAGGTAAAGGGGTTAACTTCTAAAGGACGCAACATGGCAACTTCGGCATTTGCAATCATGGCAAGCTTGAAAGTTCCAACTTTGTAGTTCAATTTGGCCCAGGATATAATAGGTTCCACAAAAAGTTGGTCAATTGATCCTACCGAGATGAGACGGTCGCCAATTGATAAATGATCCTTGATGACTTCAAGGTGGACTTCAAATGAATGGTTGTAAACCGTTGGAGGCTACATGATACAATCCAATCATCAATTAGTTGATACAATCAAGAATATTTTATCCCTAAATACTCTTCAATGCGCCTAAAGAAATATGTAATAATGAATTAAGACTCACTTGCATCCAATATTGTGGATAGAAGATGCCCATTGCATCCATGAGTTGATTGGGAGGAAATCGAAGAGCTAGCTCCATCAACAAGTCTTCTACTGCTACTGTAAATTAGTCCATTAACATGTACAACATGAGTTAGTCTATGAACATTGGACTCATTATACCATGGCTAAAGAATCATTCCATCAATATGAGATCAATTGTTGCTTACCACAGCATGCTTGTTTGACTCTAGTCACCACTTCGGACCAAGTAGAGCGTGTAACAAACTCATATGTGACTGGGTTGCCCACCTTGTGTTTGGCCCATACAGGAACAGAGTTACACTTAAATACAAGATGTTCCTCCATGATGTTGAGATCTAGTTTCCAAGCCATCTTTAGATCAGGATGACTAAAATTTGCAAGGGCATTGAAGTTGAAGAATACATTGGATTGATAGGCATATTGACCATCGCAATAGTTCAAAAACATCTCTTTCTGGCAATGCTTAACTGTTGCGACAAAGTCGCACACAAATATGTTGTGGCGTTGAGAAAATTTAATAACATCGTTCACCTACTCCAATAGAGGCACCAAACAAGCCAACCCAAGCATGGTCTCCACATCAACCAAAGCCTCAAAAGTCTTATCCACAGCCTTCACAGTTCCAGTGTCCAAGTGCATTTTGTACACTAGAATTGAGTATTGTTGCAAGATCCTCTTTGCTGGCTTTAGTAGAGAAATCCACCTTGTCTTTACTTGCTTCAATATTTTGTTTCCTTTCTTCTCCATAAGGGCTGCCAACTTTGTAAACTCATGATGCCGCTTTGAAGAGTGGGAAAAATACCTATATGTCACTTGGAGAAGGTCCTCAACATTGGACACCACACGCAAATTAGACAAAGTCTTTAACGCAAGATCTACTTGATGAGACATGCAATGAACACCTATGAGAAATGGGGCAAGATTCTCTGTTAATTGTTGAGTAACTCCTGTTCGAATGCCCTAAAACACACTAGCGCCATTAGCACCAAACGAAATGAGTCTTGATGCTATTTGCTCCTGGTTGAGGCCACCTTGCACTCTTAGTGCGTCAGTGACGACATTTGTCAAATTTCTTGCACTTGCATCCTGTGCACATTTTCAACATTACTTGCATGAGATACACACCTCATTATGAATAGTAGTGGTAGATCATTAGTACACAATTTTTAGAATTTCAATACTTTTAGAGTTGTTGCAAAGTTTTTTTAAATCATAACATGTACTAGCTATTATAATTCCTTATCTTGGAGCAACCTTTGAAACTATTAATGTTACAAACCTTTGTAGTTTGTATCCATGTCTTGTGTGGAATATGAAACTACAAACAAGTTAATCTTTACATAATCAAAATGTTTACATAATAATTTGACCTTCAATGAGTATTTTTTTTTGAAGTAAATGATTCAAATGGTATTTCAAATGATGATTTCCATGATGACCAACCTGGTTGGACAATTTTGCATGAACGTCATGACTAAATTAAACAAGCATTTTTATATAGCAAACACATACAACGTCTAATCTAAGATACATTTATAAAAAAACTCAGTTGCACATGTTGTAATGAAAGTAGCATGGGCTCTCGTGTCCAATTTTGCTTAGTATAGATGTGGATGCATATCCAACTTGCATTATCGATACTTGTGACCTCGTTAGAGGTAATATCAAAATACTTTGAATTCACTAGAACCTCCCACATCTTTTGGTTCACTTGAGCATGCATGACCTCTTCTATTTGCCAACCCGACGAATTTGTCCAATGTTTTTTTGGAAGGTGCTCCACTTTCAAGAAGTTCAAGAGTCAATTAGAGCTCTCATAGTCAGTCATTGGCCTGCCTGCCTGTACACACCGATTCACTATTAAACACATGCATTCAAATTAAACTATTCAATCTCATTTCAACACACACACATTCAAGTGGCATAAAACAAAAATTAGTGTCCCAAATGCACAATACTTGGGCAAGAACTATTCTTTTGGAAGAAATTACTTTTTTAAATAGGCCTCTCTCATGTTGCATGCAAGAAATTAGCAAACTTAGGACTAGTATGGGTATCGCTTAGTAGGAACTAAATCACAAAAGTATGTGGCTCAAGTTACATGACTCCATGATCTCATGATGAAGATCTTGACTCCATATTCTTTATGTGAGAACTAAAATCAATACACAAAGACAAGCCATGTAAAGTCTTCTTGCAGTAAGCAAATGTTGGAGCATATGAACTAGAAGAATTATAATTTAAAATCAACAAACAATTCTAGTTTTGAAATTAAACACCACTCTTTAATATATATATATATATATATATATATATATAAGACCTAAAAATGAAAGCCAATTCAACAACATCACCCTCTTTACAAGATTCAACTCCAATGACTCCCAACTCTATAGGAAGCCAAATCAATAGTTTGCATGGGATGCAAATATAGTTCAACTATGACAACCAAAGCAAGCACAAGAGACTAGAATAAAAGAGCAAAATCCCAACGGTAAGCCCTTCACTTTGAATACACAGATTGAAGTCCTTGGCATCATTCAAACACATAAGTTCAAACAACAACATTCGAAAAGCACTCACAGATCAAAACATCACCATGAAATTAGGTACATACCAATAGAATGTGAAACATTGTGCCAAATTGAACCCGCTTCCGTGCTCTCTCTCCACTCTGATTTTGCACCAATTGATGAATAGTTTGGGGTCCACGTTGTGCATACAATATTACATTCTTTGCATGCACAAAATTCTTGGAGTAGTACCACTTACCCTTCTTTGCAACTCCAACTATGTCCTTCAATGCTTTTCGATGTCCAGCATGTTTTGTGAGAGTGTCATATTTCGCCTTCAAAAACTTTGCCTTTTTCTCCACAGCAATGCAAATCAAGTACTTTACACCCTGAATTAAACCATCTTCACTACGGGTCATCTCTACCCATGGTAGCCATGCTATCCATGTTTCCTGGAATTTCCAAGAAGCCTCATACTGCTTGCGCTTGAGAATTGGGTTTGATAAACATGTGGTCACCTTCGGCTAAAATTCATCATCTTCACTAAGCACAAACATCGTCTCCTCGTCCGGGCAATTTACAAATTCAGTTCCATTTTCATCAATCATATGCACTGAACTACTTGGGGTGGAGATTTTTGTCTAGGAGCAATATGGGGTGGAGCCGCTACCTTCCCCGCCTCTTGAGGTACTACAAAGTTTCCTTGACTTCTTAACCTTTACCTACAATTCTAGTTCTTTTTCCTTATTCTTTCTGAGTCGTGGTGCAAGAACTCCTACTTGAGGAGACGAGATAGCTTCCCGAATTGTAAGCAGGACTTCCAAGAGGCAAGTACGATGATTGATACGTCTGATTGGTAAATTAGAGCTTACTGTCAAGATTGGAACCGCGGTTACAGTGGCCAACGGCATTGATTGACAATAGATGCTAAGATCTTCATCGATGCTCATTGTAGTTGGAACTTCAAGAGGGCCTTGATCTTTTGCATTTCGACTTGCATTGAAATATTGGAACAAAGACCTTGCCTCTTGTTTGCAATTGAATCCATGTCTAGGTCTTGCACCACTCACAACTTGAGGCAAATTTGTATTTGCAACGGTACTTAAAGGAATGATATGGGTGATTGCAAGAAATACTTGTCCTATTTGTTGCATTTTCGGTTTTTGCTGCGTCAGTCCTATTAGTACTATGAGTCCTGCGTGTACTATGAAGGGTACGGGAGATGAAACATAGATTGTTGATTGGAATCGAGATGAAACACTGGGAAGATGCGTGGACGCATGGTAGTGGATGACAGTAGGAGATGTCAGGGAAGGCTGATGTTTTGGGACAATCCCTGTCATCCACGTTGGCAAAATTGCAGGCGTAGTGGGCCCTGCCCAATACTAAGGAGTCCTACACTATACCCTGGACTACTATTTTCTGACAGTGTCTTCGATTTACCCCAGAAAATGAAGTTGGAACTTTCCCATTTTTGAAAAATAGTTAATGATTTTGGAAAAATAAATTTAAAAGTGGCCATTATTTCCAACTGAGAGAACTACTAAATGGAGCAAGAAGAAATTGGAAAACATTTTGTATTAGTTAGAAAATGTTGTGTAAACATCGCACACATTGGAGCAATGCCAAAGGCAATTGAAACATGATTTTGCAAATCCCTCTCCACAAAAGTTGCAATTCGACTACAGCAGCTCACTGTCCAGTTTTGACGATGTAATCCTTCAAAAAAGGTACTCAATAGTACTAAAAACTATCAAAACCGCAAATGAGACATGTAAATGAAATTCAATTTCACACCCTAAAATAATTTTGAAAAATTCAGATTAATTTGTGTTCATTCATTAGTGCTAGAGGAACCTACATTTTGAATTTCATGTTCACTCAATCATTTCTCCAATAGTTATGGCACAAAACAACCACCGCATTGAAAGTGTGACGCAAAATAGGACAGGTGTTTCTTGCAATCACCCATATCTTGTGCAAGTGCCACAACTCCTACAACACCTAAATCTGATGTGACTTCAACAAGGTTTGATATGTCCTCGTCAAAAGAGTCTGAACTTTGCCTTCGAGAAGAGGCATTGCTATTGGAAGCAGGCCCTTTGTCTTCGGCTTCTTCTGGTGGTATGCATACATAAGGCACCATGATGATAATTCTTTGCTTAACCTGAAACCAAATATCACAATTAATCAAACATCAACAATGCACCCTAAGTTAAATAACATACCCCAAATTCAAACAATGACTACACATCAATTAACAGCTTAGACAATCGAGAGGCTCTAACCATACTAGTAATAAGACGTGTGTTCAACAATGCTTGATTAAGTTGGATGCGAAAATGTGAACAGGTCAAACACAAGCTCTAATTGAGGACAATGATGGATCTTGAGTCTTGATATCGTAAACCTTAATCTGCTCACCCAACAAGCCAGTACATAAAGATACAAACTCAATGTCACAAAAAGAATCATAAATCGAATGAGATTCTCAATCAACTTAATGGAGGACCTTGGAACAGATTTTTTAATATGAAAAACTCTCACAAGATCAACTCCATCTTTTTGTAAGCACAAAGGTGGGTGATTTTAGTAAATTGTGGATTTCTTTGCAATCCTATGTTTTAAAAAATACAAGGTTCAAAGGAACTATGAACAATGTTATGTTGTTCTGTGCTTAGTATTTTGTATAGTTTCAATGCAATTTCTATATGATCATGACCTGAAATTTGATCATTTCTGCAAATGAAGAAACAAAATTCAAAGTGAATAAGGATGACTTGTCATCAATACTTACATAGTCTAGAGGGCACAAGAAGTTTTGAGATCTAGTAAGAGCTTCCCCAAATCATTCCTAGAGACATCCCTACATTATCACTAGAAATCAAAATAATTAAAAGTTTCACATAACTTGAGTCCACTTAACTTAGATAGAACAATGACTACTCTCCAGATTAGAATAGGTTTCAGCAAATTAATTTAAGAAAACCACTCAAACAACAAGTTGTCTACAGCCAACTTTCCAAGAAACTTCATTGATGCATACCTGGCTCCACATGTAGAGTTTGATCTAAGCCCAGATGCTAATGTTAACCCTAACAAGAGCATCTGAAGTCCATACTAGGCATACTAGCATGCAACATTACTGAATGAAGACAGTCAAGACACTCATTCAACAAATGTCTGATCATTCAAACCAATGTGTAATGTATACCTACTTGGTACTGTTGCATTGCCATGCCTTCCATAAATAATTGATCATTTGTGCCATGTTCAATTGCTCATGTATATTTTGTTGCAAAAATAAGACTTCAAATCTTGCTCTCTAGATTGTTGAGGGCAATGTTTGATTTTGCAAATCTCCAACCTCCATGACTCTTTTTTCAATTTCCAATGAAATTTTGTTGTCTCCAAGCTTTCAATCCTCACTATTGCAATCAGTATCTAACCAAATCGCACCTTGTCCTCATACAAGTATAAATTTAGTATTTTCAACAAGCATCCCCACTTTAAAAATCACAAACTATCCTTCCCACAAATTGATGGCTATCCCTAAACCACGGACTTCAAAAAGTATAATAAACAACTTCATACAGCTACCATGAAACTTAAAAAACACTAAGTGAATAGGTGGCCATGCTCGTAGACTCTATAGCTAAGTACATGGCGAAGGTGACAATGGTGCGAATGAAGTGTACAAGCTATGAACTGAGAAAAGATAGGTAAGACAAAGGACGTATGCTTTGGACATGTGGCGAGCTAGACACCTGTTTTACTTTGGTTGGAGATTGGATTGGCGATATCCTAAATCCAACAGAGGAACGAATATATGGTCCCCTATCCGGGCTTGGCCACAAGGTTCTCAATTGTAAGGGAACATTGGCTACAATGACACTGTTTTTCACATTTATTTCCTTTTGTGAAAAAGAAGCACACTATTCTAAGGGCCTCTTCACACTATGGCCATCCAAGTCGAGAGGCCATGGGATTGAGTGGCCAAACTTTGGTGAGAGTCCAAGGAAATGAGCAATAAATAGGCCAAAAAAACTAGGAATTGGAGCCTTCGGCTGGCCATAGTGTGAAACCTCCAAAGGCCAAAGTCCAAGCCCAAAGTCCAAACCTATTCCATTTTTTCGACTTCTAATCCATCCAATTTCTGAAATTTTCAATAAATTGTCACCCATGTGACAATTTTTTCAAGTAAAAGGTTAAAAAACATGAGAAAGGAGTCAAAAATGGCCTTGGAAAAAGAATTAAAGCACATGCTCTCATCATTAAACAAGGAATATGAGTGATTGCAAGAAACACCTGTCCTATTTTGTGTCACACGGTGTGTGCTGATTAGTTTTTTGCCTATAACTTTTGTGTTTTGGCTCCAAATGACTCAAGATTTGTAGGGAAGGTACTCATGACTATCATATAACTTCCCTAATTTTTTCATAATTTACAAAAATAATTTACTATCCAAAAATAGACCCCGATTCAATGTCACAATTGCTAATTTGGAGGTTTTTAGTACTATTTAGAACCCCCCAAACCATATTTTGAGCTAAAATTTGGATGAGATGGTCTTCTAGTAGACTTGTAGCTTTTTGGGAGAGGAATTTTAAAATAGTTAATTTTTTGTGGTGTGGAAGACTACAAAGTGAGCTTCTTTTTGCTTGCATTTTGTAACATATAAAATATTGTTTTGGTGGGTTTTTTGGTGAATAACCATCTCCATAGGGTTGTTGCAAATGGCCACTTTTTCTTTTGTGTATTTATTTATTTTTACTATTTTTCCTTAATTGAAACATTAAGGTATGTATTTTCTTGAGACTAAGCACTTTTCTAGTTCTCCTACTTAGAGAATTTTTCTATGCAATTCCTTCCATGGTTACCTTCATCTTAAAGGTATATACATCAATCATATTTTTTCAATTTTAAAAAAATTAATTTTCTAATTTTAAAGTACTCCCCAAAAAATCAGCAAAAAGCAACAAATAGGACAGGTGTTTCCTGCAATCACCCATATGAAGGATATAAATGGAAGAAAAAGGTGGCATTAAACATTGAAGAGAAGTAGGTTCATAGAATGCAAAGACTCCCCATTGTAATGGTGGAGACTAGGGTTCAAACCCCAATGGGGACACAAATAAACAAATAAACAAGGGAGGGCATCCTACCTATTTCTATGAAAACAGTCCGATCTAATGGTTGAGATTTTGTCAGATTCTGAAAAAAACTTGACGGACTCTTGATTAGAGTTTGGGTCCGCCAAAAATAGAGACCCAAACTCTAATCGAGAGTCCATCACCATGTAGGCATTTGGTTGCCATGTAGGCAGACAAGTGGGCGACAGACTTTGGGTTGTGCCTCCTTGTGTGAAGGCTCGAGAGGCCGAACTCTTGGGTTTCTGCAATCTCATTGGCTGAAATCGACGGACTCTTGACCTTGTGTTGTAGTGTGAAGTGGCCCTAAGTCAAATTTTGGCTATATTTAGCCAATAAAAAAAAACACTGAGCACTGTGAACATTCTTAACATGCTTGATTACAAAGGCTGTCCCATCTACCTTACACTAACTCTATATTAAGTCATATAGATTTAAGAATTTCACCAATAGTGTAGAAAACAATATTTTCACCTTTGCAGTTTTTCAATAGTTTTCAACAATAAAGTTGGACTGCAATTGCAAGGGAGAGAACCCCCCCTCAAGAAAAGCCAAGCCCAATGAACTTCTGGTATCTAAACACAAATTGAATGCATGAATTCATCACCTAATTTCCCTTCAATTGTTGTTTGCAACCAAGTCTGCAACCACAAATGTTGATATCCACCAGTTGTTTTTTTATGCATGAACTTTTGCCAAATGGCCTACATCCAAAAGATGTTGGCTATTTTTTGTAGAGGAAATTTTCATTTTGGAGTCAATATAGACATATTATTGTTGTATAGTTTAAGACCAACAATGAAATTTTACCTAGGTATCGCCCAATTTTCATATAGATATCATCAAGTATCACCCAAGTATCACATTAGTATTGAAGAAACAACTGGCTCCTTTTCCAAAATGACAACCCCCCTGATATCCACATATTCTTACTGATCAGCTGCAGTTGTACGAAGGAAATATAAACCATTAACCTATAAATGTCAACACAGACATTTAAATAGTATCTAATGGATGACAAGGAATCTCTCTAGAACATAATTGCAACTATTCATCCTTGGAATTTTGTGCAAAAAGGGAAGATCTTCTACAATACTTTGACCTCCAATGTGTATTTTTTTATTTTTTTTAAGTAGATAATGTCACACGGTTCCAAAAGGCATGATTTCCACGGTCACTAGTCCATCCTTTATCAAGATGATCACCCATTTCTAATCACTTAAGCAATTCAACTTATCTGCGGCATAGGAAAAGCTCAAGAAAAAATTTCCTTGTGTAGAGAAATAGATTTCAGAAGGATTTCATAATTTCCAGAATTTTTCCCCTTAAAAGAAAAATTATCACAAATTTTTTTTGGGAAGATTCTATTTGTCCCATTCTCGATATGTAGGCAAACCTATTTCCAACCATAGGATGGTTCCAAAATCGATGTAAGGCTTCCAATGTACACATTGTGATGATATAAGTTTTCAATGTACACCTCCTGAACATTTTTGTTGTCCTCAGGATCTTGCAATGCATGAGCTATCACCTACAATTCACCTAATCGAAAATGGGTGATCTCCTTTAACCCCTCACCGCCCATAGTGAGACGCCCTAAACTGGGTGCTTTTGGCTAAACATGCAAAAAACTCCTAGATGCGAGAGATTGATAGGGAATCTGTGCAAAGTAACCAGGTGGATTGAAAATGGCCTTGCTACTCAAGTGTAGGGATCTTTCCGATCAAAAAGCCACCGGTTAGATTAGTGGCAATTTGCATCCAAAGTTAGGGGGGAAAAACAAAATGTCCACTTCTTGATGCTGTGACTAGTGGTTCACAATTCTTCGCGAGCACAGTAGTTATCACGACCACTCCAAAATTCATGTATGTGTTTAGAATGCACTCATGAGTGACTCCCCAAAATTGTGCGCCAAAAGATCCATCACAGAAATTGGAAGACAGATTGCAAGGGGTAGCACAAAGGCAGAGATACCGGCCCATGACCAGAGAAGCATCAAACTTGTGACCGGTTGTGGCAGACATGGCGGTCGTGGAGGACCGGAGAGACCTTGCTGAGCGACGGCATCCAAAGCCCAACTGTCCAACACCGGCAAACACTAGTCACTTTCCACCAACTGTCATGTCCGATTTTAGACCTCCTGCTAATCAAAGCGCCGAATCCCAAAAATTGTTTGCGGGAAATCATCGGAAATGCCATGCTCTTATCCACAACAGAACCCTAATCCGATGTTGCTAAGTAGTGCCCAGATTTTTCTAATTGTGTAGCACATGCGGATCCTTTGAAGAATTCGCAAGGGACAGTTTTGGTCCCCTTGGTCGGTGAGGGGTTAAGGCTTAAAAATTTCCCTCCCTGTCAGAGTCTTATCCCCAGGACGATGGTGACATAAGCAACCACATCACCCTGAAAAATAAACCCCAGAGAGCTAAGTCAGCTTCCGTTTAATCCACGTGAATACACCTGCGAAATACTCCACGTGCAAACTCACGGAAGCTTTTCGTTGACCTGCAAACCGACAAGTTGCAGAGAGATCCGCTTCTGTTCTCGGCATCTTGAAGATTCGCAAACAAGTGAAGCTCTCCCACTCCTCCTAACCAGTGTTCGGGAAATTTTTCGAGGTCCTCCAGCTGATTTCCTCCTTCCGTGAAAATGAACCGGTTTTTTTTCAATGGGCACCGGTTACATCCTTTGAATTACAAAAAGTACTGGTTTATTTCCTCCAATTTCAATTTCTCACCGGCAAATTTCCCCTAAATTGAAATTGGCACCGGCTAAATTGCAAAATTTGTATAAAATATAGAAAATAAGATTAAAAACGAAAGTACTAATTAATATGGCATCCTTAGCAAGAATTGAACTTGACAAAGTCCTTCACCACTTGAAGGCCAAGGATCCTCCAATCCATGTAATACGGAGTTGAGGATGGTTATGAAAAGGTTGCATGAAATCAAAGGAGTTTAGGAAGTACCAATTTTACGTTCTTCAAATATTTCTTTTGCTGCCCCTATAAGATATCGCACAGGATTTGCATATAAATGGTAAAACTTAGAAGAATTATTCCACAAGTCAATGGCGTCTTCTATTATGTTGTCACAGTCTTTGTTAGGTCCTCCTAAAGCCAATTGCATGACACTGTCCAAATTGGATGTTTTCATGCGATTTCAAAGTTTTTCCTCTAGCAACTTCGGGAAGTGCCCCACACCACTATGAGGTGGCAAGCCATGACTCTATGAACTACGAGCAGGTAAGGTTTCTCATTTTTTTCAATTTTTTTTCAATTTTTAGTAATGAGAATTTCATACTAGGGCCTTTAGCACAAGTGTAGAGGTTGATATCCAATGGCAACAGACCTTCATTAGCCGGGTATTAGCCAATAATTTTTTGGGCAAGGCAGCTGAAATCCCCCAAATATTTTAAGGAGGTGGTCAAATATCCTCCAAATTTTGGGTGGCACCGGTTGATTTCCGGTTCTTGAAATTTCTTCCCGGTTTAGCATCCTTTAATTTCAAAATGCAACCGGTTTTTTTCCCAAATTCACTAGCTAACTTTGAACTAACTGACGGTTTTTTCCGATCATTGCTCCTAACTTACAATAATAAGATGAACGAGAGACGATAGCCAGCACAACAATAAAAAGACAGACAGGCAATGAAATTTCGCAGACTAATTTTGGGGCAATCTAACGGCCAAAATTACACTGGTAAACTTAAACCGTAATTTGAGTGCTCGACCTAGCTAAATATACAGTAAGGCCCAGTTTACATTAGGCTTGGGGCCAGATGGAAGGCTAGCTGGATTCGCCTTCAATCCAACCCTCAATTAGGCCCTAGTTTTTCCATCTGGCCCCTATTAATGTAAAGCCCTTTGGCCGGATTTTAGGGCCCAATTTTTGATTCATGTGTTCTTGGATTTTCTTATTGCTCAATTAAAAAAATGTAAAAATATGCATCTTTTCCTTTGTCTTCCTTTCAAACAATTTTTTTTCTTTTTTTCTTTTACCTCTTTTCCCTATTTATTCTATTCCAAAAATAGAAGAGAGAGTTTTTTTAATTTTCTTGTAACCTTTTCCTTTCTATTCCTATTTATCCTATTTCAAAGATGAAAAAAATAAAAGAGAGAATTTTTTCCTTTTTTTAAAACCTTTCATTTCTCTTCCTATTTTTCTATTTGAAGAAAATATTTTTTCTACTTTATTTGAACCTTTTCCATTCTCTTTCTTCTTTTTGTATTTAAAAAAAAAATTATATTACTTTTTGGAACTTTCTCCTTTTTCTTCCTATTTTTTCTTATTCTTTTTATTTTTCAAAATTATACTTAAATGAAAACAAACTTCATTTTTATATACATTTTTAGATTATTTGTTTATTGAATATACATCGAGTCACATTCTCTATTCTCCTATTTTTGCAACATGGTAACTACTCAAAGGCATAATATAAATCAATAAATGCATAACGTAGTTTGCTCTAGAGTTGATAATGACACAAAGGTACATTTTGCTTTCTTCCATGTACTAGGAATGTACATTGAAGGGGGTGATCACTTTTAGTGGCCATTGCATTTTAACTTCAAAATTTAGTAACTTCTTACACAAAGGTCCAAAAAATATGAAATGACTTCGATTAGATGCCAAATTCAATTTTATTCCTACTACAATCTATTGATTTTTTTTTAAAGAGTCCAACTTCCCTGAAAAGGCAATCAAATCTTCAATGGTTGCTTGAAGAGTGGACTACCTTACTTTGGAAAAACTATTTTGGAACATACAAATATAATATGGTATCTAAATGTTGCATTCTTTGGTGTGCATGAGCTTTCTTTCAAAAGCCAACAATAAAATAGAAAATTATGAACAATTCATTAATGGTAACTTCTTACAAATAGGCAATTAAATTTTATTTCAAATATTTAAACGATATAAAATCCTTTTTTATTTAACTATTTGAAGTTAATTTAATTTTTTAATAAATTATCAAGAAAGGTAATCAATAAGCCCACCAAGCCTTTTTTAATCATGACTTTCTTAAATTAATCACCGTATCAAGAAAGGTTTGGTGGGCTAATTAACAAATTATCAGAGTACCAAATTCAAAAATGCTTGATAATTAATGTAATTTATTAAAAAATTACCAACCTAAACAAAAATTAAATTCATTACGAATCCTTATCAAGAATCAGGAAACACTTGGTATTTAATTGAATTGAATTTGGCTTATGAAATAACCTCAAGGTTAGACAAGCAAGGCCCGAAACAGGCAAACAGGAGTTAGGCAAGAAGCACAATGAAGGAGAACATTAAAAGTTCGTAAGAAGAATATTAAAAGTAAAAAATCAATGGTATAGATTTGCATGATCCAATGGAGGAGCCCAATTTGACCCCAATCCGGCCCAGGGATGGGAGTTCGGGCCACCCAAAACCTTGTCCCGATTGCTCCCTTGGGGCCGGATGGTTTGGCGCCAAAACCATGCCACCTAAGGTGACACATAGGATGAGTTGTGGTTTTGGCTAGCCCCAAGTATAAAGCTCTCGGGCTGGATTTGGAGAAATTGAGGGACCCTATTGGCTCAAACTTCGAGACTTTTGGCTGGCCCTCAATCTGGCCCCAAGTATAAACTGGCCCTAAGATGACCTCTAGAAATTTATCAGAAATGATTGAAACTCTTAATTCCCCCTATTCAAGTAGGACATTCACCTATCTTCTTTCCATTCGATCACATATGAAGCTTTCTCAAGGAATACTTACCAATCGGATGAAGTGCAGTTTTCATAACATTTATCATCCTTGTTGGTTGATCTCTCAGGGAACCTTCACTTAGAGACTCTAACCGGAGATCGATCGACAAGATGTTTCGGAATAGTTGGGAAGGAAAATAATGCTTCTGCATGCCGCTTAGTGAGGAGTGACGAATGATGGGTCAGTACTGCCACGGCCCTTGCGCGTTGAAATTGACTGTTTGTGAACAAACTCAACCGAAACTGTAGACGGAGTTCGATCAACAACGTGCGAAGAAATTTCTGTAGCACTGGACGTATATAACCGGCAGCTCACATGATCGATAATCCTATCCAAGGCTTGGGAGTCTGATTCTTGCACCTGGGAGTTTCGAGAATTCAGTTACCAACTGCGGTAGAGGAGTTCTTGATTGGACAGAGTGACTTAGGCATTACTGAGAGAGGTATATCGTGTCTGAGATCTGTCCAATTGTTGTGAGTCCATCTGGTTTGATTGAGTAGTCCCAATGGCTGCTGCCATGAGAGCTTCGTTGATGTTCCTAGTTGCTGCCATGATCGTTGGTTGCTCCGTCTCGGGCGCCATGGCTGCTGACATGACCGACCTGGACTTCATGACGGAGCTGATGCAGCGCCAGGAATTCGGCGCCGATGACTTCGTGTTCAAGTTTCAGAGGACGACTGACAAGACGCCGTTTGGGAACCTCCGACCCATGTTCGTGGACTTCAACCCTGCTCTTGCCACTCTGCCTGGTGATGGAGCTGCGCAGAATTTGGTCACGGTTGGGCCTTGTGCTATCAATCAACCTCACACTCACCCGCGAGCCACTGAAATTTCGCATGTGACTGAAGGTAGGCTAGGGGCTCCTCTGGCACTCGACAAACTCCTCAGTTCCCCTTCTATACGTCACTAGATTTGTGATCTGTTGCGGTGTAATTGCATATTCTAGCTCCTTTCGACCTGGAAACTTCAGCTATGTTCGCACAGTAGACATGATGTGCAGACTGGCGTGCAATCGGCACAGTTTTAATATGGTCTAAAAATGACATGTTTTTTGAACTGGATTTCATTAATGTTTTGATCCATCGAGCAGGAGAACTGTTTTTCGGGTTTGTGGAAGAAAATGGCGGGCGGCACTTCGTCGGAGGAAACGTCAAGAAAGGCCAAACTGTCATCGTTCCTCAAGGTAATCGACCTTGTCGGCTTGTCCCACAGCATGACGAAATTAATTAAGGGAGTTTCAGTAACTGGAGTCAATCACATCGGTCATTGGTTGTATCAATGCATTAGGGCCCCCGATCTGTACTGTCATTCAGATTAATAGGAGCTTAGCACTTCATCGTCTTCCATACATACCCTTTCCGTATTGTGGGATTTGTCCTTTACTAGCATTAGCGCAGTCACCTGTTGAAACAACATTGGGGAACGTACCAACAGTTGGCTGAGATTGAAACGATATGCAGCAGCCGGCTTTTCCACCCTCAAAGTGTTGCAATTTGTGAAGAGGGGGCCGAGTTTTCACTTGTGAAGTTCTTCGATGTCCCCGCTGATACCTTCTATGTACTTCTAGAATCTTGATGAAGTTGAATTTATCGTATGCTGGTACGTGTGCAGGTTTGATCCACTTCGCCCAGAACTTGGGCTGCAAGGAGGCGCAGTTCATTGCCAGCTTCCCCCACCGAGACCCTGGAACCCAAACCACGGCCGTGGCCTTCTTCAACTTGCCCGTCGGGACCATTCGGGCCACCACGGGACTCCAGGACTCGGAGATCAAGAAAATTCTGGCTAGCGTCACCCCCAACCACAACCCCTCGTTGGACAAAGTGTGCGCCAAGAAGTGCGGCATCAAGTATTAATTGAAGGATTCATTCGGGGCACCATCAAGCTAACTGCAACATGATCAGCATTCTTTTGCTGAAGGCGATATTATACATGTAGGTATAGTAGCGGCTGGAGCAGTGCCTCCCATGGCCAATGAAGTCGTGTAGCTTTGCTGGCTACCGGACCGTTTTCTTCCGCTTGATCGAGTTGAATGAAAAGGTCTACTATAACCTGTGTTTGCTTTCACAAAAAATAAGAATACAGGACCAGACAGAGAGAGCTGCGCGCAAGTTCCTTGACATGCACTTTGTGATGTCTTGAAAGTTTTTCGAAATCAAACCATATTGCGTTTTAATTGTAATAATAGAGTCATATGCATGCACAATTTGGTCGTGCTTCATTCATTTCTTGCCAGTCGTCACTGTATGTTAATTTGAAGCTTCTAAGCCTAACATGCTGGAGTAACAGGCAGAGCTCCTTTAGAGAGCAGTGCAAACGAAGTGCGTATTTCTACAGCGAAGTCGATGCCACTTCAATCGAAGTTGTTGCTCTGCAATAACTCTCACATGTGAACAATAATGACTGAGGGATTGGCTTGATCGGTTCTTACTTGTTCGCACTGAGCTCAAACCTGTCTGAAATTTCTTTCAAAATTGTCAAGCCAAGTCGGAGGTTATTCAGGAGGGTTAAGTTAATGGACTCGAAGCTTAGAATATATCCAGGTACGCAACTCCCATATTATATGGCCCTAATTATAATCACTTATAATGCATTTTAGTCCAATCTCAAGGGATTTAATTTGTTTTAATGTAGAAAAGTCTTGTAGCCCTCTTAATAAGGAATCCAAAAATGTAATTATATACATAAAGTGAATATTCTTTGAGGACAATAATAGCATTAAAAAACTAATTATATGAGTTTTTTTAATACATGTATCATGGGACAAGCTACCCAACTTTTTGGACTTTCTAATAAAAATTTAAGATTTTTTTATTATAAATAAAAATACTATGAATGAATTTTTATTTTAATTGGAGGGAACTTCTTGTATAGATTTTTGAAAATTATGCATAAGTATTTAAATTCTTCATAAATATTGTGAACTTTTTCTAATATGTATATAACCCAACATTTTCTATACTTAATCTTTTTTAATTTGATCCTCACCTAAGTTTTGGTCTTTTTAATTTGATATAATTTTTTTTTAAATTGTTTTCTAAGCTATTTCAATGCCGAGGACCCCTGTGTATAATATAAGAGTTGCATACCCAGGAGGATATAATGTTTTGAGGGAGAATTTGAAAGCTCTAATTAGGGTGTTTAATTCCGTCCCTTGTTCACTATAGTAGGCTCAAATCCAATGCCCGACAAACATCTATCAAGGTGCCATCTTCCTTCCTTGACATTGGATAAGTCAAACTAGACCATGGCAAATGACTCCATTTATAATGGAGTCTAGTCTAAAGTTCATGCAGTATAGGACGCCCAATCTTTTAGCACCCAATTGCCACTTCGAGCCTAGACCAAACAACTATATAATCCTTAATCCCTTAAAGGATGTGGCCCCCATGACCAAGGTAGTTAGCAAAACTGCTCCGATTATTGGACCAATAGGTGCATTTTTTTTTCTACAATCAATAGTGAAGTCATCCATCGAACACAAAACATCTGTGTCGACGTTTTAGGGTTAAGTTAGCATGCCCCAAATATCTATAGTAGGTAATCATCCAAAGTTGTGTGGTGGTGTTATATTGGACTTTTAATTAATATGACTATTAAAAGTTTTTAGACACCTCAAGAACAGGAATCCCCAAACGCTTTTACACTAATTTGCAGAAGGGGTATACTTGTGTGAAAGGGGAGCTATTACTCGACAATGATTTTTTTGTCAAAAGGGCAGATAGATATGGGGAAAAAAATGGTAATTTGTCAATTTGACTACCTTCTTTTCCCACTATTTTAAGAATTGCAATCCTACACATAATTTAGGAGTTCAATCATGGCTACTTTGGGTGTTTTGTAATTGTTGAATTGCTAAGTGATGGATGATTGCAAGAAACATTTGTCTTGTTTTTTTCTCCCCTTGCCCTCAAACGGGTGATTTTAGCTCATAATTTTTGCATCATTTGTCCATTTGGCATGAAATTTGGAATGAAGGTACATGTGGTATCTGCAAACATTGAGTAATTTTTTCAAATTTTCCAAAATTAGTTTACTATTTTAAAATTGCCCCTGATTTGGTGACTACCTTAGGCATTTTGGAGTTTCTTAGTCCTAATTCTTGACCCAAAAATCCAAATTCGAAGCCACAATTTTGACATGTTGGAGGTCTTTTAATATTATAAGGACTAACGATGAGTTTTTATGAAAATAGCAACATGTATGTTATACACATGGAGTCAAAGTGACCTTTTGCCTTGCGTGAAGGCTACAAAGAAGGGAAAAATTTCCTACATGAATTCTTTGGTGCAATGCAAGTGCAATCTTTTGTAGCAAAATGGCTTTTTTATGAAAATTTTCTGAATTTTTTTTAATTACTAAAAATGAAAAGGTCTACAAACCCCTATTTTGCTATTATCTTCTCCCAATGGCTTTTGTAGTATTTTGGAGCAGTCTATAGTATTGCATAGTATTAAATCAACATTTTAGATCTCCAAGCGCCTTGCATTGATGGTTGAGATTTGTAAGGGCACTACTAACACATAGTATTGGTAGTATTACATAGTACTACCTATCCTACGGGCTAAAACTTTGTTTTTGAGCCAAAAACATAAAGTGTTTCTTGCAATCACCTAGATATATGAATTATGAAAATGTCAAAGATTGGTGACTTTTTTGGCAAGTATTGTAGAAAAGTGTTCATTTTTTCATTTTGTGCAATGGACAATTTTTTCTTCGTATTTTGTTGAATGTCACTAACAAAGGAGTTGACCTTCTTGCCATATGCAAGACTGCCTAATTGTAGTGTAAGTGATCTGCACAACAAAACAAACAAGCCACATTAGTAGTAAGGGTTAGAAACCTTAAACAAATAGTACAAACATGTTGTAGAGGGCACCATTGTTATAGACTCACAACATCAACAAAGCTCCACCAATGCAATAGTTTTGAAGCACAACCTCATAAAGTAGTCAAGCTACAAGTTGCAATATTCTTTACCAATTGTCAAGTGACATCAGGACCATTCCACGTCGAATTTCAACATTCAATAGACTTCTATGAGAGTTCATTGTAGTTTTGGATGGATTTCATCTAAATTGTAGACTTCATCCATCTTAGGGCTTGAGTGTTTAGGTGGAGAGAGCTCTTTGACTTGGCATTTTTGTCTAGTGAGAAACTTAGGAATCTACACACTCAAAGTCAAGTGGCTCTCACTCCACAAGGGGAGAATCCAAGAGTGCAAGTGTGAGAGAAGAAGTGAAGGCTTTACTAAATGATAAACTACCATCTCCAAGCACAACAAAATACACAACTCTCTCTTTTCCTTTACATAATACAAAGCTTGATCCCGATGTGTAATAGAAGGTTTATGTCAAGGTGAATATGAATGGGAAAGCTTGCAAAACGTCATAAAAACTAAAGAAAAACACTGGAATAGGGAGGATACAAAGAAAAAGATACTAATTTGTTGCTCCTAATTTATAGATCCCTTTGGTGGTTGACCTTGACATCACTATTGCAAGAATTAATTGCTTCTTTGTAGGGAAAATTCCATGAGAGGGGATTTGAGGCCTCCGGAGGGCTATTTCAGCCTAAGGTAATTGACCTATTTCTAACCACTTAGGCAATTACAAATATTTGGAGTACAATTTTCTTGAGTAGAGGAATTTTTTCATATACAAAAATAGAGTTTAGAAGGATTTCCATAACTTTTCAGAATTTTCTTTCTCAAAACATAATTACTCTGAATTTTTTAGCTCAAGATTTTATTCAACCCATATTAGTCATATAGGTCTTCCTATTTTTGACTAAGGGTTGAATTTTGCAAATTGTCCAAGGGTTGGTTGCAATATTGAGAGTCTTATAGCCAATCATAATGCACCACACCAACATCGGGAACTACACCATAATTAATCACCACTCATCAATACATGACTAGAAAGAAAGTAGTCTATAGGGCAAAAATGGAGGTAAGGTGATCAGAAAAGGGTCACCTCCTTTAGTTCCCATCCCCACTCTCCTCAAAAATTCTAGAAGTTTCCAATTACCAGCTTCTTTATGGAAAGCTCAAGAGAGCATTGGAAGAATGTTGATGATTGGTGGGTTGATGGCCTAGGTTTGCCATGTAATTCCTGAACCATCAATTAATTGAGCTTTACTACTGAAAAATATTACTTATCAAAAATCAGCTTTAAATTCTAAAAAATAATACAATTTGAGCAATTGAATCACAAAGTTTCAAGTGCCTCTTATTATGAGATGGAAGAGGAAAAGACAAGTTCTTTATACAAATGGAATAGTAATAGGTAAAACAACCTATGTAAGATATATAAATTAGAATTAGTAGGATCTCAACAACTAATAATTAGTTTAAATGTAGAAATTTTGTTCAAAGTGAAATTTCAGACTTCATTTAGGCATAGTAGAATAGCTTTTTTCAAGAAACTTTAAACTAAGAAAAATCCTTCAATCAATTTAAATTTCATCTCCCAAAAACTGTTTGTAATTTTGAGCCTCTAATCAAAAGTTATGGCCAAAATTCAAAGAGAGGTTGGAAGGGACATATTTTTGGACATTTTGAAACATCCATTCTTTGATTTTTGTCCATAATTTTTTTTTGGAGGCTTAAAATCACAAATGGTTTTTCGGAGATGAAACTCAGATTGATTTTATAACTTTCATTAGTTCCAAGTTTTTTGAAAAAGTTATTCTACTATACCTAAGCTAGTGAGGTCTAAAATTCCACTTTAAACACAATTCCTATGTTTTGACAATGAGTAGTTAAGCTCTCATCTTCATATTATCCCATAGCTTTTTGAGATTTCATGATGGGTAATGCATTTTACTAAAAAATCAACCTCTCTAACCTTCAATCTCATTGAATCTTATTGAATTAATTCCTTCATTTGGCCATTGAAAAACAATTTGATGATTTGTTCCTGTAACAACCTCCAACAAAGGCGAGGGTGCGAGAACATCTTGGGAACTCATGGGCTTCTATTGCCCTCAAATCCCTTCTAATGTCTAGGAAAAAATACTTCCTGCCAAACATGCCCACAATAAGGGGCAAATGCTTGCCAAGTCTATTTCTCTAACAAGATTTCAAGAACTTTAAAGTGGAAAAGCACCTCTCATCCTCAACAGACCCAAGTACCAATCAACATGCTATCTCAACAAGTTTGAAATACTGAGAGATAAGCTTACACAAGTGGCATGACTGTAAGAGTTTGCACCACAATTTGATGACTGGATTCATGTATAAGGGCATGTCACATGCAACTTCACAGTTTGCCTTCATAGTAATTTTGAACAAACCTTGTTGGTTTTCCACATTGAAAGAGCAAAAGCATTTCGGGGGTGATATAAGGCTTTCTGCCTTCATACAAAGGTTGTCCTCTACATACAATTTGGGATTGACTATAAAAAAATTTCAAAGCAGTCAAGTATTGTACAAAGCTTTCTTCAACCCCCTCTAGCCTCAAATATTGTAGATAAATTATTCTAAAGGCATTCAAAAGTTCTTGTTGAAGAAAACAACAATCCAACTCATTGCATAGTGATTGTATGATATTTGTAAATAGTAAATCGCAACATGCATGAGAAATGAGGGCACATTCATGCACACCAAAAACCACAACATTTCAAACACTATAGTGACCTATAGCTCAAAACATCACATCAACCCAAAACATAGTAATTCAAAAACACACTTCCAAAAAGCATATTGATCTGCCAATGACCCACAATAAGTAGAAACTGAAAACACAATTCAAAAGACCACCAAGGTTGTCACATCGGACGAGTTAGGGTCATTGGACGTCCCGGATGGACAAACCGGACTGGACAACTGGGCGGTCCGTCCAATTGGTCCAACTTCGATTTTCAACGTCCTGAAAATTTTCCAAGGGTAACTTTTATTTACCTAAGATAACTGACGTGTCATTCCACGCTAGAACTAGGTGCAGACCCTAGGGCGTGGATGGAAGTTCAAGCGGGAACGAACTAGTGTAGGTGTGGACGTCATGTGCTTGGATGGGGACGCATTAGTCGGGTGTGGACGTCTAGGCACAGGCGCTTCAGTCGAGCTTGGACGCATGGGCGTAGATGCTTTGGTTAGGCGTGGACGTATAGGCAAGGACGCATTAGTTGGGCATGAACGTCTGGGCACGAACGCATCGGTTGGGCGTAGATGTCTAGGCGCGGACGCTTCGGTCAGGCGTGGAAGCTAGTGCAGCTGGAAACTCCAAGGGCTTTCAAATGGTCTTTGGGTCATGGGATCCTAAACCTCTCTAAGGAAAGAAGTGAGCACTTCAATGATGCCAGCCCCTTGTTGTATTGTAGACAAGATCTACAAGTACATGATGGTCAAATGGCCTCATTAAATACCTCACCTACCTCACTTTGAAAAGGAGTTGGGGAGGAAATGCCTTCCCTCTCTTGTGGCCTACCTTTCCATGTGTTGTTTCCTCAAAACCATTTGCAAACTTCTTCTCCTTTTTTGTTTCTTTGAAAAACAAATGGAACAAGCCATTGCATTAGCACTAGCCAACTTCAATCTCCAATTGAACAATGAACACTTAAAAGGGGAACTTTCATTAATAAGAAAATCTATTGTGTTAAAAGTAAAGCTTAATTCTTGTCTTAACTTGGTTCATTTAATTGTGGGAATACAAAAGAAGGGACTAAATGGAAGGCTCTTGAATTAGTGAAACAAAAATTTCAGCAATCGAAGGGAAGGTAATTCCTTGCCAAAGCTTGCATCATTTAATTGTGGGAATAGAAAAGGAGGGACTAATGGGGAGGCTCTTGATTCATTCAATCAATTACATTTTTTCCCATTGTAGGAGTCAAGGTTATTATTTTTTGGCCTAAGCTTGGATCATCTTCTCCATAGAATTGGAAAAGAAGGGGTGACACTTGATCATTTATTTCCTTTGTTTATACAAAAGAAGAAGGGAGGGGAAGGGGGGACTTCATCCATTTAAATTTTTTTTCTACTAAAGAAGTAAAGCTTAATTCTTGCCTAAGTTGAAATCATTTAAATGTGGAATTACAAATGAAAAGGCAACACTTTAATGAACTATCTATTTTTTTCAACAATACAAGTGGAACTTAATTCTTGCCCAACCTAAAATCATTGAATTATGGGACTAGAAAAGGAGAGGAAATAGTTGAATCATTAATTTATTTTTTCTACAATAGAAATGAATCTTATTTCTTGCCTAAGCTTACTTTTTCTTTTAATTGTGGGAATAGAAAAGAAGGGACTAAAGGGGAGGCTATTGGTCCATTTTACTTTTTTTTCACCTTCAATGGAAATGAAGCTTAATTCTTGTATGAGCTTGGTCCAACATTGATTTGTGAAAATAGATAAGAAGGGAATGAATGAGGAACGTTTATATATAACCATGAAAACACTTTAATTGTATGTTTGTTGAAAACTTCTTGAAATTTTTTTTGCTTCTCAAGCACTTGTCCTATTAATTTTTCGGACAAAAGAATAAGGCTTTAGGTGTCCTCGGGTTTAGGGTTTAGGGTCTACTAGGGTTCAATCTTGAAGAGAGACAATGAATCTTTTTCAAGAGTGAGTTATTCAACTAGACAGCCCATCCCATCCGTTTTCAAGCGGGGCATGGATGCAGAGAGGAAAAAATCAAGAGTTGGGGCCTTTCTAGTTCCCTCCTACCAGGGCATAGATGCATCAGTTGGGTGTGGACGTTTGGGCGTGGATGCATTGGTCGGGCGTGGACGTATGGGCGCTAATGCATCAGTTGGGCACAGAAGCTGGCGTAGTAGGAAACTCCAAAGACTTTCAAATGGTCTTTGGGCCATGGGATCCTAAACCTCTTGAAGGAAAGAGGTGAGCACATCAATGGTGCCAGACCCTTTTTGTATTGTAGACAAAATCTACAAGTACATAACGGTCAAATGGCCTTATTAAATACCTCACCTTACAAGGTACAACTTGCACAAGTATTGAGGCCTCATGGGAAAAATGGATTCCCTTTCTTGTGGCCTAATTTCCCATGTGTTACTCCCTCACAAGCCCTCGGCATCTTGAATTTTTAATAGAAAAATGAAAAAAAGGTAGTAAAATTTCAATTTAATAATTTAAAAAATAATTCTTTATTCAATTGTTTAAGGCGTGAAGAAGGGATTTGGGGGGATGATCCAATGAAGGTAGCACTTTCCTATTTTTCTTACATCGGAAATTGGATGTACTTGTGTTAGTTGTGTAGCCATGTAAGTCTATTTCTCATAGAGGAATTTTAATTTAGTTAATGAAGGGGTGATGAAGGGATTTAGAAGAGGGCACTTCCTTCCCGATTTGTTTTTAAGGAATTTGGGTGTAGAATTTATGTTATCTTCGGGACTTTTTATTTAGTTGTTGAATGTGTGAAGAAGGGATAAAGTGGGGGCAAAACCAATTCCTCCCCATTTTTTTCAATTTGCATGTAGATTTATATTCTTTTAGGGAATTTTTTATTTAGTCACTGAATGTGTAAAGATGGAATTCACACCTAAAGGACCAAGTGGACATAATGTTTCTTCTTCAAAAATTTTATGACAAATTCTTGATATGGTGAAAAAAATCTTAATATTTTAGAAACTAGGATCTTAGGCTCTTAGAGTAATAAGTTTACATACTTGTTGCATTCTTTTATTTTCAAAATTTGAATGTGAAAAGTAAGAACAAAATAAATTTCGAAAATGTAGTCTTGTAGAAAAAGGGAGCAAATATAATGTTTTTCTAATGAAAGGAGTAGTAGAGATGCCAAAAAACAATTTTTTGAACATTTATAGTCTTTATTGTATACAAATAAATAGGAATTGGAGAAATTTTTGAATTTTTTTGAACAATTTTTAAAATAAAATCTTCAACCTACTGTAATAAAGAATACCAAATAATTAGAATGAATCCAAATCCCTTGAAGTCAATGCTAGAAATATGATAAGAATATCAATACATTCAATAGTTAAATTTTATAAAGTTGACTCGTGTGAATTTTTAAATTTTTTTGGATCCAATTTGGTGAATTTCTGCCTTTTACTTCTTGTACTTTAATTTTGAAAATGTGTACAAGACTACAAAAGTACAAATTTGAGAGACTTTTGTATTTTTCAAATTTTGAAAAAAAAAAATTCTTAAATTCACTTTAGATTCCAAGACAAGTTTTTTGGGGTGTAGAAAAGAATTACTTGTCTTTTCTAAATTTTTCTTCGAAAATCTATTTCTTTAGCCTATGAAGTTAATCATCTGAAGTTATTATAAATTTATAATGTAAAAATGAGAGTGTCAACAATTTCCACCATTAATTCCTTGTATAGTAGACAAAGTGGTCTTTGTTTTTGTATGGTTGAAATAAAACATTTCAAGCACATTTTGGACTTTGGGTTGCTAAAAAGATCAAAGGGGTATAATTGGAAATCTTCATTGTCACAAAGTTGTTGGGAAATGGGCATTGAGGGGTTAAAAGGGGGGAGGGGTGCATTTTCCTCCCTATTTTTTTCATTTGGATGTTCAATTTGTATTTCCTTAGGGATTTTTTCATGTAGTTGTTGAATGTGTAAAGAAGGGATTAATAGAAATGCTTTAATAGCCCTTATTTCATTTCATTTTTTTATTGATTGCTAATATGAATTCTAAAAATCTTCAAGGGAATTGTGAAATCCTTCCTGAATATTTCATGCAAAAATTATTTATTAATAATTCGAAAATCATATGCAATTTCTAGTTTAATGTAATGAAAATGTAGGATTCGTATTTTGATAATATGGAATTGCCTACATTGTGCTTGTACAAGATGTTTTATAAGTTAGCAGTGGACCCAATCTTGTTTAGGTGAATTAATACAAAGTAGATATTAGAAAAGAAGAAAGAAATGTAAGAGGTTCATTATTTCTTTAAGTACCTATGAAACAAGTGAATCCAAAAATCACATGTGTACATATTTAGATAGAAACTTAAAAAAGTGAATATATATTTCATATGTATCATACAATACAAAATTGAAAAAAGGCATGACATGGTCACTATGTGAATATTCTATTGGATGCTATATAATTGTAGGTAGTTCATAATAGTGAAGCCAAAATTTTAGGTGCCTTTATAATACTAAATTCTATTAGATTGTACGTATTACTAACCACAACACATAGAAGTACATCTAGTCAACATTCATAGGGTGGAGTGCTGTGCCACTTGGGCCAACCATGTTGTCATGAGTCCCCGCTTCCACAATTAGGTCTTCGTCTAATCCTAAACGAAGTCTTCGAGCACTAGACTGGGTTCTTCTTGTTGGCCCATCTTCCTCCAATATGGCTTGTAGGATTTGTAATTGTTGCAGTTCTTGAAGAGTCTAATGTGTTGATGGAGTGTGTTGCTCGAGCAAAAAGTCCATCCCATCATTCTTAAAAATTTCTCTCCACTCTGATTCTGATATCTACTATAGCACTTGAGGGTTGGGCATCTCTAATTCGTCATCCTCAATGATATGAACTTTGTTATCATCGGTGATTTGGACTCCATCAACCCCCCAAAACAATTGTTTAAGATGGGGTCCAAATTTGAATTTTTGATGGGCCTCATCCCAATGCCCATTGAAGCATTGGAAGAAAAAATTTATTTTTCCTTGACTGAACTTGTCCTTCATTGGAATCAATTTATGGCACACCCTTTCCAATTCATCAAGATTGTTCTCCCAACCCCATTCAACGGAGAGTGTCAGCTTCTATAGAGACTAGATGTTGTGTCGCCAGCTCCACATCAAGTCTGTTCCCCATTTATAATTGGTCTAGGAAGTTGGACAGACTTTTTGGATATATTGAGAAGTCATTTGGCACCCTTAAAAATGCATGGATATAGCAATTTAGCGCTTCAAAGTAATAAAAATCAAAGTGTCATTTTGTCCTTGCAATCTTTCTTTTGCGCCCTATCTTCCATCTACGTCTCTACTGATCTACGTCCATGTCCTGTCTTTCGTTCGCACCCCTACCGATCTACATCCATGCCTTGTCTTCCATCTGCGCCCCTACTGATCTATGTCCACACCTTGTCTTTTGTTCGTGCCCCTACTGATCTGTGTCCATGCGTTGTCTTTCATCCACGTCCCTACCAAACTATGTCTACGCCCACCAACGTCCACGCCCCAACTGACTTCTGTCCGTGCCCAACGCCTACACTAGCAGTTAGGTGGTGGCAAGGTAAATCCAAATAGGCTTTTTTTACCTTACCAAAAAGTCAACTATGTGTTGACCACATTGGATGGGCAAGAGCCTCTAACAGACGGGCGGCTTGTCCTTCCGTCTAGTGTGACAACCCCGGGTACACAACTCTTGTATTATATACAGGGGTCATCAGCATTAAAACAGCTTAGAGGACGGTTTTTGTTAAAATTATATCAAATTAAAAAGACCAAAAAGCTAGGTGAAGACCAAATTAAAATTAAATTAAATGTAAAAAATGCAGAATTGCATACATTTTAGAAAAAAAACTCACAATATATATGAAGAATTGAAACACCTATGCATAGTTTTTAAAAATATATACAAAGAAGTTGGGTCTAGTTAAAATTAAATTTTTATTAGAAAGCCCCCAAAGTTGCCTAGCTTGGCCTATGATACATGTATTAAAAAAACTCATATAATTAGTTTTTTAATGCTATTATTGTCTTCAAAAATATATGTTTCATGTACATAAGTATATTTTTTGATTCCTTGTTAAAAGGGCTACAAGATTATTCTACATTAAAACAAATTACATCCTTTAATATTGGATTAAAATGCATTATAAGTGATTATAATTAGGGCCATATAATATGGAAGTTGCGTACCCAGGGTGACAACCCTAAAGACCACACAACATTCAAAACATTGTTCAAAACTTCCACATATAGAAGACTAGTGCATTAAAAAAATCTATTGATCCAACACTTGCATGTTCTAATTACATAGCCATCAAAAACCATAGAGACCCAGAGACCCACATATAATGGAAAAAGAATTGGAAAGCCAAATCAAATTCAATCCAAAACATAGATGTAAATGAAACTAGAAAGAATAAAAATAGGAAAAATGGAAAAAAAGACACATACCTACAAACTAGTGTTCAATGTTGTCATGCATGTGATAAAAATCTAGCTACATGAAAAAATATGATTGTTGGTTTGTTTGTCATGGCATTGGGGATACACATGTGTCACCACTAGATTGAAGAAGAGGTGTGAAATGCTTGAGTCACTAGGCAACTCCCTCCATTGCATAGGGATGCCTTTGCATTGCAAAAGCACAAGATCATTGTATCTAGGGAAGTCATCCTTCTTGTAAGCGGTGGACCCATCAATGAAAGGCCTTGCCAACTTGTTTTAGCAAACTTCAATTGCTTGCTTGAAATGATGAAATTGCATATAAATATATTACGAGCTTGAGAAAGCTTGATAAAACAATCCACTGCATACACCAAAGGATTGAAGCAAGTCAATGACAATAGCACTTCAATATTAACAAACAAATCAAAATTATCATTCACCCCTACATAAGACTTTTAACTAGGACCATTGATCATGTCCATGCCCATTTTCACAAGCAGAGTTGTGTACTCATCTATAATCCACTATGCTAGACTCCGCATGGATATCCAACACATCTCTACATTACATACCATTTTATTTTCCTTAGTTTTCATGAGATCTGCGAGCTTTGTAGCTCAACATGTAACTTGTTACTACGACAAAAATACGAGTAAATGGACTAGAAGAGGCCTTCAAGTTGAGAGACCATTAGATACTTGGAGAGAGTCTCACTACAAGAGAAAGGGGCCTAATCTTGGGGGGTGCACTACAAAAGAAGTTCGCGGGTGAGGAGCAACCAAACCCTAACTATCCATTTTTACTTTTCCTAATTACTTTCTAATAAGCTATAATTTCAACCTACAATTTTGAGCTTTGTTTAATAATTTCTATAGGTTTCTATTGCCAAAAATTTCAATCCTAAATAACATGTGATATATTGTCTAGAAAGGATTGAAAAATGAACCAAAATGACATGTTTTTCAACTAAAATATTTATAGAGATCACATGAAGATGAATATTGTATCAATATTCATCCAAAATAAACTTTCAATAGAAAGATATTTTATAGAATTTTTATTTTTATTTTTCAAAATTTTTTTCTTATGTAATATGGGGGTGTGAAAGTTATTTTTAGCTTTACAGTGTACCTTTTTTCTTCAAAAATTTGTAAATAATAATTATTAACATAAAAAAATACCAATAATTCAGAACATAAACTTTCAAAGTAGGAAAATCTATTCATATTTTTTTTTTTAAATAAAAATATTAGGATATAATATAGGGGGGTCCAAAATTTGGTCGCTCCTCACTCATGAACTTCCTTTGTAGTGCACCCCCTAGGGGCCTAATTAATACAAGATGAACTAATTTGTGTTGATTGTAAAAAAAATAGAATTTCATGTGTTGATTCGACCCCTGCAATTCTTGACAAAAATAGCAATCAATAGAAATGTGTTGATTGTGACCAAAAACAAAATTTGCTTAGTTGATTCAACTATCTGCTAAATATACACTTAGTAGAATTTCAGACCTCATTTTGGCATTGTAGAATAATTTTTTTCACTTTGTGGTATGAAAAGGTGGGAAAGTAAACCAAATTTCATCTCCTATTGACATTTTGAGTCTCCAATTAAAAGTTATGGTCAAATTTTCAGAGATGGGTTGGAGGAGGATATATTCTTTGATAATTTAAAACTTCCTCTCTGAAATTTGTCCATAATTTTTTATTGGAGGCTCAAAATGTCAAATGTATTTTTGTATATGAAATTCAGTTTGATTTCCCACCTTTTTTAAGGTGAAGGTTTTTTGAAAAAAATTATTCTACTATGCCTAAATGAGGTATGAAATTCTATTTAGAATATGTTTACTAGTTTTGACTAAACTATGAGCTGTTGAGCTCCTACTTATCCTAATCAAACATATCCCATATGGTTTAATCTACCTCCTACCACCACACTTGTATAAAGAGCTTGTCTTCTCATTTCTCCTTTCACCAAGGTAAGTTGCACTCAAAGTTCAAATGTTAAGTACATATTGATCTATCTAAAGATAGTGCTAAATTTTCTAAGATTAAGTTTTAAATAAATTTTATGGTTCTATCAATGTGATAGATTTGTTGATGTGGAAGCCTTGCTTGTGTAGTATTTTTTTGTCTATATGGCATTCTACATGGTAGATTTTTTAATAATAAAAATTTGACCACATCACAAAATAAAATCAATATTTTCGTATTAATTGTTGTCTGAATCAAGATGTCCTAACCAACATAAATAATCAATATTTATTAGTTCATTTTCATATTGGTTTCGATAATGTTTTTTTTATAGTGTCTCCTCAACCATATTAATCCTATGATTTATACAACTAGCTTACAACATGAAGGGAACCCATTTCTCCCAAATTTGGTTTGTAATATATGTTTTTGACCTTTAGAAAGTACTGATCCCATCAACCTCGAAACACACAAGTTTAGAAGCAATTTCTTCATGAATAAGACTTCTCTCATCTAACAAAGCATGCATTATAAGAGCAGTTTGGTGGTTTACAATGCCTCCTTTGGAGACACAAGACAAATGCAACAAGTGCAATGTTCTTTCCTAGCTATCCATCACATAAACATGCACAACATCCGAGCACGTGTTGTCAACTGCAGTGACTTTGTCAACACTAAAAGAAATAATCTTTACATGCTGCACAACCCTTCAAAGTAGTTAGAATAGAAGCATGCAAATGCTCACTCATCTTCCAACTATTGCTTTCAAATGAATGTTTTTTAGGAAAATTTATGAACTTCAAGTACTTAAGAAAGTATTGCTCCCTCTCATAATTACACATAGGTCAACCGTGATTGAGAATTTGAAAGCACTAGAAGAAAACTACGTTTCACTTAACAAAAACTATGTTGTGCTCAATAAAAAAGTATGGAATTGGTTTTGTTGAGTTCTCCCTTCGTAACCCAAAATTCTGCGTTTCAACATTTCAACACACTATTTGACAAGTAAAATGCAAATTTTTGACAAGTAAAACATAGAATTTTGGGTTACAGAGGGAGAACTCAACAAAACCAATTCCATACTTTTCTATTGAATACAACACAGTTTCTGTCAAGTAAAATGCAATTTTCTTCTAGTGAAAAGAGTAGAGAACTAAACTCCATTCCTCTTGAACTTGCCCTCCAAACTAGCATTTAGTTGATCAACCACACTGTTGTTATGCTTTCAACCAACCTAGAGTTTGAATAGCTTGTGGTGCATGCAATCTACCTTCACAAAAGGATCGCCATTTTTCAAGTGTGGCAATGGCACACTGTCTTCTCTGCACATCTGCTTGCCCCCATGTTTATTTAGATTGTCAATTTTGGGAATCATACCTTTCCTCCTTCCCATGATTGTAGTGCAACTTTGGCAAACAATACTAGACAAATCTCGATTAAAATTAAATTGTCCCTCTATCCAAGCAAACTTGCAAGCCTATACTTCCTACCATCTCTTAGTGATGGTCCTCATGGCAATCTTCCTCCTCTTCCACACATTGTTTGTTGTCCTTCTTTTCTTCCTCTTCCCTATTATACAATGCTCACCATTGCTAAGGGCATCACAAGTAGGATTGGTGTCGCGAGCTGGAAAATCAGAATCCACTTGGTTAGTATTACATAGTTTATAATTGTAAAGAAATTTTCAAAATTTGTAATAGGGAAACAAGATTGGAATCCTCTTGGCCTAAACATCTCATTAAGGTTGAAAGGATGATCCAGGTGTTCCATAAGAGGATCCAAGACGGAACCGGATTCCGGAAACTCGGATAGCACAGTCTACGGTCTAGAGTTCCGGTCTAGGAAACTAGGGATCCATTACAGGTAAACCGTTCGTTTTTGGAACAGTCGGTAGGGTGACAGGTACTTAATCCTGCCACTCCCATTTCCTCTTTCTTCCACAACTGTTTTGTGCGCATATAGTTGAGAGAAAGAGTGGTGAATTAGTGATCGTTTCAGGAGCTACTTGTTGTTTGCCTTCATCAAATCCGAGTTAGTTTCAGTTTGCGATGGCGGAGGGGGATGTCCGAAAACACTTAATGACATCTCGGATGGTTTGTCTGACCATCCCGAAAAGGCTGAGAGAGCGGTCACAATTGGAGGATGACTTGAGTGAGATAGGGTGTGTCGAGTTGTTCTTGAGGCCATGGACACTCAAGAATGATAGAATGATTCAAGAGCTCATAGTAGGAGCTTCGAATCAATATGAGTTGATAGTGAGGGGGCGACCCGCAACCTGGACAGATGAGATCTGGGCCAAGGTATACGGATTCCCCAAGAAGGGATCCGGATTAACCTCTCGCACGGATAAGTTTGCGGTAGGAAAGTTTAGGAATGCAATCCATTTGAAGGAGGGGTATGCAATCAGCGACTGTCTAGATGCAAGGCACAAGTAGGTCCTAGAATTCCTGATCCCCATTCTATATCTGAAAAAGCCTATCCAAGTTACGATTACGGTGGCTAACACCATTTTTGGTGCCATGGAGGGTAAACCAGTCAATTGGGGCAAAGTGATTGGAGCAATAGTCTCTAAGCTTGCCACCAATGTCAGAAAAGCAAAGACCAGTCTAATTGGTCCTTACCTGTTCCACCTCTACCATCACGTGGAACTTTTGAGTGATGCGGAAATGTTAGAGTACACCACCGAATCCACCATCCTTCTTTACGGCCTCACGGAAGAAGTAGCGGCAGAGTAGCCGCCAATCAAAGAGGAGGAAGAGCCAGAAGAGGAGGAGCAGCTCTTGGAGCGGAGGCGGAGGAAATCCACTAATCTAGGTTCACAAGGAAAGCTCCAAACTCAAGAGAAGGATCCAGAGGAGAAAGAAGGAGACATATCCGGATTCTTCAAAACCGGATTCAACCAAGTACTGTAGGCTCAAGAGTACCATGAGAACCTAGTTGATCTTCTCAGGAGGATCAACAAGGAGTTGAAGACAGAGCCGGAAGACATACTCGACGCATTGAAGAAACTTCCAAATCCGGAAGCACTAGAGAGGAAGGAGAAGCAGATTGAAAGTTTGGAGAAGGAGAAGATAGACCTTCAAGCCAGACTAAGTTGGGCATAAGGAGAGTTGGCCGCAGCAAAGCAGAGGGAGAAGGAAACTATGCAACTAGTCCAGAACCTATCTGGGTTGGTGGACAAGCTTGCAGATCTTGTCGTGAAGGTCGCTCTCATCCAAAATCGGCTCGCAGAAGAAAGACATCTCACCGGATCCAAGGTGATCTAGATCTTGGTGGACTTCTCATCGAGAATGGATTCCACGCTGAAGGAGATGCGTTAGTTGTTGGGACGGATTGATCTGGATCGTGTCATGGATTTTTCCAACTTTCCGGAAATCCATTTCGACACGGAGACTCTGATGAAGTTGACATCATCAACGCCACTACCTCCTAGACCGGAAGTCCTTAAGGAGACTCTCTGGCATTCATCAGAGCCCTTCTCAACTTAGCTGAAGAAGATCATCTGGGGGAGCATGAAGACAGCCCGAGAGCCCGCCAAGCAACTAGAGGTAGCACACTAGTTAGCTCCTCTGGAAGTTACAGTCTCACCACCAGTTCCAACATTCCGTCTTCCAAAGAAGGAGACATTTTAGACACCCAAGTCGTTTAGCCGAAGTGACCTGTCGGGTCGGATTGGAGGATTGATGAATCTAGCCAAAATTCATCCAAAAGGTTTTGAGCATATGCTCTAGTCTCAGCCAAGGAAGGAGAAGATCCTCATAGTCTTGGATAACACCTCCTCCAGTTAAGAAGACGAGAGGAGGGTCACTCAGATTGAGAAATCTGAAGATGAAGAGTACAAAACCGGATCAGAGGAAGATGAAGAGGAGAAGGATAGTGTTGAGGAAAACTCACCTCCGGAAATCCGGAAGATCCAGACTTGGGCAGCATTGAGGACGACTCTAGTAAAAGTGACTCCGAAAGCGACTCCGAGATCATCCATTCGGGCACTAGCAAGCCAAGGCGGGAGCAGTGAGAAGAAGGCGCGAAAGGCAAAGTAGTTAGAATTTAGTTAGTTAGGATTTGAATTTTGAATCTGATCTGGGTTTCCAAGCATGGGCTTGGATTCCGGATTTATAGGATCTGACTTTTCCGAGTTTCTTAGGAAGTCTGTGATTGGTCACCTAGATTTCCGGGTGGCTTTTTAGCCTTTTTGGATGTGGTTGTTTGAGGTTTTTAAGTGAGGGGTAGGTTTGTTGCCCTCTCATTCCATCCTAGCGTTATAGTTTGTATCTTGTCATCTTTTCTTTAATCTAAACCACCAAGTAGACGTTTAGGGATTGATCTGTTGTATATCCAGCTTTCCTATATTTTCTTGTGAATGTGTTGTAGTGTAAGAGAGAGGAGGAAAGGAAGAATCTGGATCTAAGGAGACTTGGGTCTGATTGGTGAGGAATGTTTGTGATGTAGTCTAGACTAATGATTTTGGTCTTGAGCACGTGCCTTTAAAATACTGGAACGGGAATCCGATTAGGAGTGGTGTGGATGTGGGTCCAGAATACCAGGGAGGGTTCCATGTAGAGATAAACAACCACCAATGGAAAAAATCCCTATACCACTTACCGGAAGGTCAACCAAACCCTAGGATTAGTCTAGCGAACGACTAACAATCCCCATATCAATTCCGGTTTCTATTGGTTTGTCATTGTAGTAGAAAAGTCTAGGAGCGGCTCTGTGTGACCTACCTTCTTTATTGGCCATCCGGAAAGTTGTGAGAGTGTTTCTGGTTTGATCTAGTACAACAGTTGGTCTAAATGTGTGTTGTGAAGTTTAGAGAGAGAAGAGTGTGTGAGTAATACGAGTGGTGAGTCCCTACCCCTCTATACAATCAAAGGCGGACCCTCTGAGGGTAAAATAGAGGTACCAAAAACTAGTGTGTGTGAGAAGTGATGGATCCGGATTCCGGAAGGAAGTCGATCCTGATTGAATTCCGGAAAGGTAGTAATCCAGAAAGAGAGAAAAGAGGTGAAGAGAGAGCTTAAGTTGGTAAAACGGATAATCTCGGCTTGCAGCAACAGTCTAGAATCCTTTGGGACGATATTTCAAGTTAATTTACATGTTTTGGTGTTATAAATGGTATTTACTGCCCACTATGCGTATGACAATCAGTAACCTTAAGGGAGACAACAACATCTTTAGAAGGCAAATTATAGGTTGTTGGTTGGAAAAGAGATTGAAAAACATGTCTGCAAAACGTTGTCACATTGTAAATGCGTTCATTACGTGAAAATACATAATTGTTTGTTAAATTGGAGTTTTTTTTTTTCTAGAGTCTCAAGAAACAAATGGGGTCATTCTCCACTTGAACTCTTTTTTTTTACCTCTATTGACAAACATTTAGTTCTTTGATTTCTATACTTGAAGATGCTTTAATATTTTTGTTTGTTTGTTTGAAATTGTAAAAAACAAAAGGTAAAACTTGTTTTACCTTTTTTTGGTTGTTTTTAATAGATTAGATGTCCACATAGATGATATGGATAGACTTATCGAGGATAGGAGGTGGCCCATGTGGCATCTGAGTGGGCAAAATCCACTAGCTTATGTGGATGGCATGGAGGTTGAGGTGGCAGATGAGGTAGAGCGTCATCTTCTTCCTCCTCCTTGTTTGCTTAGGAGAACCCATCACTTAGGGAAGGCATTGCACATGGAGGTTTTGACAATGAAATTTTAGAGAACTTGTATATCTTGTTTTTGTGTTTCCAAAAAGCTATCACTCATTAAGTTTGGAGTTTAGTATGTGTAAGTTATGAATTTGGGAATGAAGTATTGTGGAGCTGTCTCAAACTTTCAAGAGAGTGAGCTTTGGTAGACTATAAAAGGTGGACAGTATCTAAGTTTTGAATGAAACTTGGAGACCTTTTAGATACTTCTGTCAATTTTTCAAAATGAGTTTATTTTCTTAATTTGGACTTAGTATGTGAAAGTTGTGGGCTTGAGAGTGAAAGGGTGAAGACCTACTTTCGGGTATTCAAGAGAGTGAACTTTGGTAGTCTATGAAAGGTGGACAGTACTTTAGACTTAAGTGAAACTTGGGGAGTTTATAGATATTTTTTTTAAATTTTCAAAATGAGTTTATTTTCTTGATTTGGAGTTAGTATGTGAAAATTATGAACTTGCAAGTGAAGTATAGGTGAGCTGCCTTTGTGTCGCACCCCTTAGTGACACTTACCACCTTAAGCTCACTTTCCAAACACTTAATACCTTAGTGCCACCAAGGTTCACGCTCTCCTAATACTGCACATGCCACGCATCCACAATGTTAGGTTCCAACTCAAGTCACGGGGTTCCCCATTCCTCCGTGACTCCCAATCCTTTCCTTCCAATCTTTAACTCCCACAAGACACCGGGCATGTCATTTGATGACATGGGGCGGAACTTCCATTGATGTCCAAGCACTCGGTGAGGCACTACTCCCACCGGTGCTAACCGCCCTTGAATGGGACCCAACTCCCCACTAGGCCCAACCCAACTCATTTCGGGACTCACTAATCGGGACTCATCCAACGGGACTCACACCATGGCCTAGTGTGGAGTGGGACACCACCCAACCGGTATCAAGGAGTGCACAAGCACTCCATGGTAACACACAAGTGGTGGTGAGGCTCCAACACTAACCTCACCACTCGAGGCCACTTAGGCTCACCATGGCACCATCCGGGAGTGAGGAGGGAGACCACCCCTCCTCATAGTACTCTCTGCGGGATTCGGCAGCCCCCCCCCATGCTAGAGGTCACCGGGAACCCCCAAGATGCACCCCATCTTGGAAGACCACCCATTTCTCCCGATTCGCACTACTTTGGGACTCCCGAACTTCCACCCGGCATGACTTTGCGGTCCGGGATCCAAATCGCACATGCGACCCCATTTTCGACATTTACGCGACGCGTAGATGCCGATGGACTACTCACTTGCTCCATTCGGATAAGTACTCACAAAGCTATCGCCCTCCAAAGATTCGGGACACTCCCGGCGCGGCCAGGGCACTCCCGGCGCGACCAGGACACCCCCAACTTTGAACGCCCATAACTTTTGACTCGCAAGTCCAAATCACGCGTTCTTTGGACGGCTGGAAGCGTCTTCTCAAGACCTTTCCAAGCATGTATCACACGCCCCCAAACTCGTCCGGATCAGAGCGCTACCTTGCTCTGATCGCTCGGGACTCCTAGTCCCCTTCACCTCATCTCTTGCAAGGCTTAGGGAGTCACCCCCAATGTCCCCCTTGCTCACCAAGGTGGCACGGGCACGCCTTGTGATGAGGGTCGTGACACTTTGAGTTGGGAAGGGTGAACTTTGACCGACCACAAAAGTCGGACAGTATCTTAATTTTGAGTGAATTTAGGAGAGATTGTAGAACTTTTTGTTAGCTTTCCAGGGACATATCACACTCTTAGTTTGGAGTTGTAGAGAGGACATGGCATCCATTCTTCTATTAGACACTTCTTCAAGGGGAGTTTATGAAGGATATGACTTTTTTTCTACTATTTTTTATCACATATGATGTATATTGAGACTCCATGACATTTTTTGAAGGGTATATGGAGATGTGATAGTATTTTGGTTCATATGGCATCATCAAGGGGTTTATTATTATGTTTGTGATTTTATATGACCACTGGATCTTCCATTATTTGGGCAACATCTAGTTGCAACTAGAAGCCCCGCGTTTTTCCAAGGCAAGGCTTCTCTACTCGACAACATGCATCACCTCATGCCTCACCATCTCCATCACCAAGTCATTGTGAGCAATGCTGGGGTTTTATACCAAATACTTACACAGGAAGAAATCTGCATTTGCCTCAACAAAATCTACATGACATCTTTGTTGAGACAAATGCAAAATTTGCATTGAAAAACGTAGAAAAACACAAATTTTGCGTTTGCTTCAACAAACATGTCGTGCAGATTTCGTTGAGGCAAACACAAATTTCTTCTAGTGTTACCAGTATTGTTTGTGTCACCTCTCAAGCCAAATGTGCAAACCCTACAATTATCAAGGAGCTTCAATTGTGGTACCATTGGAATCTACACATCCAATGCATGAATCCAAGACATTAGAAAAATTGTGAATTCTCCACAGGGGTGCCAGGGAGTACTAAGAGGGATCCTTAGTGCATTACATTTATTTTGCTAGAGGAACTTTTCCCCTATTTTTGCACTTCGTCACTTCCAAATGTCAAATCATTCATTCTCAAGTAGTATTAGTTAGGGTTGTGATAAGTGTTGTTTTGATATTTGAAAGCACCCCTGAAGCACCTTCCTTTGACGATTGTGGAATAGAAAGTTAAAATTTATTTCTTGGAACTCCCGATATTTACACAAGGTGAATCTTTGTTTTCTCATAAATTCCCTCTTTTAAGTAGCTTCAATAGGCTCCAGAACTAGACTGACTTGTCAAATGTCGGCAACCCTCTAGAGAGTCCAAATTTTTTCTAATGGTACCACAAAGCAACCACATGAAATTGCAAAAGCCACAAATGTAGATGAAACATAAACAAGTGGAACAACACCAACCGATTGTTGTAAATCAAAGAGTACAACTAACAAAAAAACAAGAGCAAAATCATCCACACAAGATCATAGGAAGCAAACACAACATCGTAAGATGCAAAAAACACGTGCCTAAATCCTAAATTCAATGTGATGTTGAACCTAGAAGCCCCACTTGGCGTAGCCTTTGCCAAGCACCAACAACTGTCTACAAATGTGAAATTCTTGAATTTGGACTCCACTCACTCAAAGCCACTATTTTTGAAAGGTAATCAATGCACAAAGACAATGCATGCCTCCAAAATCTTCACAACAACTTAGAAGTGGCACACTGAAACTTGGAAAATCAAAATGAAAAAGATTTTGCTTTCAAACCAAAATCTCAATGAAGCACTCAAGGCACGAATCTCAAGAGCTTGTAGAGATCACTAGTGGGGATGCCACCTTGACATCCTTGCTTCCAATGAGCATTGAAGACAAACATGAAGATGTATAGCACTGACTGCAAAAATTAATGCGATTTGGAGAAAAACAAAGGAGCAAAAGCTTGCTACAAGAGAACAAGATGAGGAGCACGAATACTAAACCCTAGCCGTTTAAGGAACAATATGGATGTTGTTGCCAAGAAAAATATAGACAATTGAAGGAGTGTCAACGAGACAGACGAACAACAAAAGAAGCAAATGATTGCTACACTACTAACAGATGAATTAGGCCAACACAGACAAAATTTCATCTATGCTTTGGCTCAAATCTTAATTTCAAAAAGATTTTCTACTATGTGCATTTCATACCCTATTTTTTGGGTAGAAATTTGGCACAATATAGCTAGTTTTAAATCATTGCTCAAGAATGGCAATAACATTTCAATGCAATGAAATTTAGACACCTGCCATGAATACAAGGGGCACAATATGCAGATTAGCACGTACAATAGATCAAAAATTGATGTATAAAAGGTCCCCTAAAGAATTAGCATTCTTCCTACTATAGAATTTTATGAATTTTTCACTTGTGCAACAAATTGATTCTTATTAAGAATTTTGATTATATTAATACCTAAAGTCCCATTGTTCCCTCTGGGAGACAAAATGGATTTCATGTAGGCTCCTCTAATCTCAATATTTGTCGATGTTTTCAGAAGCTTTGTGTGAAGATAGAAAAATACATTAGATTTCTATCAGTGCTTGGGAGCAAAAGTTTGCCACCATAAGCCTAAATTTTAAATCAGCATTAAAAAAAATCCACAAAAACTTAAAGTCCAATTTAAAAAAAATTCATTTCTCATAGATTGTATTTTTATGTACATGGGAAGTTTTGATTCATTCCATATAAATTTGTTATGTGAAAGGTATGAACAATCTTATTTTCTAGGCAATCAAAGCATCTTATTGAAAAAATAACTTAAAGGGTTCATTTTTTTAACTCAATTTTTACAATTATTAAAAAAAATTCAAAAGGTTTAGATCTCTAGCTAGAACAATCTCATTGTTTCAATTCCTTCTTAGAGCTATTAACAATTTGTTTTCCCTTCAATCTTGAATCTACTTGTACAATTGTATCTAACAATTTTTAATGAGTGAAAATTAAGTTTTCATATTTTTTTTATCCTAAACTCCAATTCAATTCTTCAATATAAAAAATTAGAAATTCAAAATTTATAGACAATGAGTGCAAAATTTTGAATTTAAGAAGATTCAAGGCCAAAAACTCTAGTTGAGCAAGGTGCAAAATAAACTTTTTTCTTCACTTTAAATGGAAATATTTTGCAATCTATGCGGTCAAAGTTTTTGAAATTTCTTCTACATATTCTTCCACTTGTCTAGTATGAGATCCTATCTTTAGATATGTAAGAAAAATAATTTTAGAAGTCTTTTGCTCTTTGCAATAGAAATGACAATTTTGAGTGTTTTTTGATGGAAAAAAGACCTAGGGACTTTAGGATTTAAACCCTATAACACTTTTATTGACACCAAGTGTCTATTTCAATTACTTCACTATTTATAATTCAATGATGTGAATAATTCATATCATTAATAATGTTGGACACCAAAAATTGGATGACAATCATCCATTCTGCAATATTGCAAAAGACTAAGGTAGGGGCACCTAATGGCATCACTTTCTAGGTAAGGCGGTGATTCTATAACTTAAATGGAAGTACAACATAGATGGCTTATCATTTTGGTCAACCAAAATAAGCCATCTATAATCCACCTACATTTAAGTTCTGAAATTACTACCATTTGTAGAAACTAACATCATTAGGTCCATTGATGCCATAGGGTGCTCCTACCTTATTTGACAATCCAAAGCAAGGTACGGGGAGAACTTGCAGCTAGTAGGTAAGCCCATTCATTTCTCCAAACAACCAATTTTTAATCAAAATCCTAGGGAAACTACCGATGCATACTCCAAAAAAATTACTCCATTAAAGTAAAAATGTAAGAAATAACTGAGGAATATAAATAAATAACCATGCAATTACTCCCTGGACAATGATCCAAAAGAGTGAAAAGGACACTTTCAGTCTTTGAGGTCCTTCCAGGGTCAATCCTCGGCGTCCTTATTGGCTTCAGAGAATTCATTTTAGGTTACTGTTCCGTAGCACTAACTTAGGTCGGAAATAGGTGCAAGATCTTTACTCACCCTCCAGTCAACTGAATCGGAACGGAATCATATAATATAGACACTCGTGCTTGGTATTCAACTGCGCACGCGCTCTTGTCGTTGAATCAATAATACTTCCTTCTCGTCATCGCCATCGCCAGCGTCGCCTCTCTCACCTCGACCATCCCTCCCCAAGCAAGCAATTTCTCAGCAATAAAAACTTCAGGTCGCTGCTCTCACCTCGCATTACCTCGCAGTCGGCACTTCACCTGAGCTTGTCCAAAATTTGAACCCGTCAACGACGAAGACGACGAGTGCCGGAGAACCCAGAGCTCGAGGGTGGAAGACGACGATTTTGAAAGACGATTTTGAGCGTATACTTTGAATTAGGGTTTAGTGGAGGAGGGTTTGGTTTAGTTTGGTTTGATGAGATGAAGGGGAAGGGTGAATCGAGTTCGTTTGGGACGGTTTCAGTCGTGGTAGGCTATGGTTTGTGCTCCAGCTTGTTGGCCGTCATTAACAAGTACGCCATCACTTATTTTCCCTTTCCAGGGGTGCTCACTGCTTTGCAATACGCCACCAGTGTTGTAGGAGTATGGTTAGCGGGGAAGACAGGTTTAATCCAGCACGACCCGTTTGTGTGGTCCACGGCCAAGAAGTTTCTCCCCGCGGCTTTCGTCTTCTACCTCGCGATTTTCACCAACACGAATCTCCTCAAGCACGCCAATGTCGACACATTTATTGTGTTCCGGTCCTCGACGCCGCTCCTCGTGGCTCTCGCGGATTCTTTGTTCCGGAAGCAAGCGCTCCCGTCGGTGTACACGTTCGCGTCGTTGATCGTCATCCTCGCAGGCGCCGTGGGATACGTTTTCACGGACTCATCGTTCACGGTGACGGCGTACTCGTGGGCATTTGCATACCTAATTACCATTTGTACTGAGATGGTTTATATCAAGCATATGGTGACAGACCTAGGGTTGAATACTTGGGGTTTCGTGCTTTACAATAACCTGCTCTCGCTGATGCTCTCCCCTTTCTTCTTGGTGGCCATGGGGGAGTACAGTGAGATTGCGAACGCCTCTTTCCAGGGTAAGGTGTCCGTGGCTGCAGTTGGATTGTCGTGTATGTTCGGATTGGCAATCAGCTTCTTCGGATTTGCGGCAAGAAAGGCGATCTCCGCCACGGCGTTCACAGTGACCGGCGTCGTGAACAAGCTTTTGACAGTGGTGATCAATGTCTTGATATGGGACAAGCATGCGAGTACGCCCGGCTTGTTTTGTTTGTTGCTGACGATCTTTGGAGGTGTGCTTTACCAGCAGACGACAACGACACCGAAGAAGCCAGAAGCGGCAGTGTCAGTGGCGACGTCGTCACCGAGGAAAGAGGAAGGGGATGAAGAACAAGGGCTTCTCGAAGGCTATCCACTTTCAAGACAGGACTCAAGACGGAAGGACAGGAGTGGAACTCCCCTTGCTAGTTAGTCCTTTGTGTTGGCCATTATCAGGTTGCAGCGGGAGCAAGAACATGTATACCATTGTATCATGAGGCAATCTTAGCAAATTCTAGCTCCTTCTGGCTGGTAAACTCTAAAACTGGCAGCGTTGAGCATTGAGCATTGAGTTTCTCTTGTTCTTGTCATCAATTGAAAGGGGATTCCAATGCACCTAGGAATTATACACTTTCAAAGCAGGACTAAAGACTGAACTACAGGAGTACAGTTCCCATTGCTAGTTAATCCGTGCGTGATTTTGTTGGACTTGTGCTTTACGACCATGATCAGATTGTAGCGGGAGCAAGAACCTATATACTACAGTAGTGTATCAAGTGACAATCTTAGCATATTCTAGTCCATTTTGTCTGCTCAACATGGTAAGAGAACCGAAAACTGCTGGCATTGCGCATTGAGCATAGTACCTAGTATTACACTGAGCAAATAGTTTTTATTCTATATCTGCCTTTGTTGAACTTGTGGCCATTATCATATCTTAGCGGGAGCAAGAACATGTATATGTACACTATTTAATCACGGACAATCTGAGGAAATTGGAATTCCTTCGTCCGTTCACAAAAGGTTTAGGTGGCCTTAAAATTAAACCTAAATCTGATAGCATTGAGCATTGAGTTCCTATTCGGCAACTGATCAAATGTTTTGTTGCATTTTGTGCAATTGAAAGCAATAACCCAATGCATATATCAATGTATTATGTGGATATGGTAGGCAACATTGTTAGGGTTCAAAATCTTTTTATAGTTGACTATAGATTAACATAAGATCTTATGTTTAGGTGGCGTACATTGTCATGATCAATATGTATTCATGAGTATCTCATTGCCTTCTCTTTGGATGAACTGGATTCTCTTGACAATGAAATGCTCATGAACAACAATGAAAATGCCCAACAAGGATATTGAGGATAGCTAGGTGCATTTGCATGTGTGTTAGGCTACAATAAGGGGATTGTAAGGCTAAGTAAAACATTCTTAATCCTTAAACGTTGACATGGATGTTTTGTGTCCAATGGATGACAAAAACCTCTCTATTGGATGTAAGAAAGTTTTTTTCATCTATATTTTTTGTTTGAAAGTGGTAATGTAGTTCTGCTACGTCAAGGAAGTCTAGGAATAGGATCATTGAATGCATTCTCATTATTAGGTGGTTCAAATTGCAAGAAAATGTCACAGAGATTCATATAGACAGTCACAAAGCCACTACTGCCCTTCTTTCAATTTCCATGAGGGCAACATGCAATGCACACTTTCCCAATCACTATTCAATGCAGGAACAATGTATTCAACTGCGGTTAGTGGCATCATGAATATTGTTCACTACTTGCTTTCTTCCACAATTACTAGTCCGTCATTTAAGGACTAACCAACAATATCTTAGTCCCCTAGTATCCAAGGAAGAAGCGACATCCATCTTGGGAGATGCCTTGGTAGGGAATTTAGATTAACCCCCAAACACATCAATGTCCATTTTCTGGATGATGAATAGATTGAAACTCCAATTTCATCCTCCTAACTACTTGGATGAAAGATATTTTAATTTGTGAAGATATGTTATCAAGTTGTTGTCCTATCTAAGGGTTGGGTTTGGTGTTACTAGAGTTCAAAATTTTCTTAAATTACAAATGTGCAAGTATGTCAAGTGGTCAAACTGCGTTGACTTTAGTTCAAAATTGGATTTGCCAAAATGAAGCCATAGATAGGAAAAACACAAAAATTTCAAATAATCACCATGTGAAAAGAACCTCTTTTCAAATCCATTCCAACAAATTTTACTCAAAAAATGATATTATTTTACTTGCAATCAAATTTTCAAGGAATTTTGGAATTTCTCTTTCAAAATTTATAAAAAAAGATTGGTAATAGCATTGGTGAATCTAGACATATAGATGGAATCTACAAATCAAAATCTACAACTTTTGTTTGCATTTCAATTCCAAAATATGCTTCCAAATAGCACTTTATAATGAATTTTCTCGAATCCTCAATTTTAGAGATGAATCTAGAAGTTTAGGGGTTATGGCATTTACCTACTTGCGTGTAATCTATACACACTTGGGAGCAATACTTTTATTACCACACATTCTCAATGACCAAGATAGAAAAAAAATGCATTGGATTAGCCTTTCCAAGAAAATCCATCTTCAATGGCTTCATAATTTTCGACCACTAAGAATATTTTACAAATTTTGAATCATTGGATATCTATTAAATTTACTAGAGTAGTGGCTCATACAACAAAAATGAACCTACTAACATGAAATCCTACACTTGAAACATACAACCACATTTCAATATTCAACCACCACTACGTATTCAAATAGGTGAAGATTGGAGTAGGGAATGTTTTTTACTTAGGGATACAAAATGAATTTCCAAGAAGCTCATGTATGACTATCATGGACTTGCAACCAATCCTTGACATATTATAGACTTGCAATCAACCTTTGACAAATTGAAGCTTAAGCCCAAAAAATGTGTTTTGGGATTACTTGAGTTGACATACTTATGATAAGTCATTGATGAGTATGGAATTATACTTGATCTTATGAAAATTGAATCTATGAAGAGCTTTTCCACTCCAATCTCTATAGAAGCTTTATAGTCCTTGGGATTAATAAATCACTACCAACAATTTGTGCCATGCTTTGTACAAATAGTTGTTGTGCTCTATATTTTCTTGCATAAGAGAGTGAAATTTTTTTGGAGTACCATTCACTAGATGACCTTCTAATAGCTAAAAAAGCACTTTACAAAAGTCCACTACTTGTTTATCTATGCTTTGACATGCCCTAAACCTGCTTCAAATTGATGCTTCATGAGATGTAGAAGACGCGATTCTCAACCAAGTGCATGACAATTAAGAAAGGATAGTATCTTATGCAAGGAAAAGGCTTAGTAAGGGAGAGAAGAATTTCAGCATTTCTAGCAGGAAAAGCTTAGCCATGATTTTTGATGTCATTAGGGAAAATTTGAGCCCAAGAAGGGGCTGCTTTGTAATGCAAAAATTTGGATGGGAAAGAGCCTTCTCAACTCACTAATTGAGACAAAATTTACATAATAGACTCAAATATTCTTCATGATTATCCAATCCATCTCCACAGTCTCATCTCCATTACCCAATCCATCTCTATGATTTCTTGGCTTAGTCATGGAAGATGGCTAATACACCCCTCCCACAAATTTCACATGCCAAGTAGCCACTATCAACTTTTAGTGGTCCTCTGTGGTAGTTTAATTAATACTAAAATTAGTAAGAAAACTCAAAGACCCTTGATGAATTCAATTCCCTCCTAATGCAAGCATTTCAAGCCATATCTACATGGGTTCTCATTGAAGGTTGCTATAGATCATACTCCTCTCAAAGCCTTATAAAACCACATGATCTAACATAATAGCTTGCAAGATGATCCTTTATACTATAATAATACTATTTGTGAGATAATTCACAAATTATGAAGTCTCTATTCCAATGTCAATGCTCGTACTAGGAAAGAGGTGGTGAAATTTGAGCCTTATTCAAAATTTGAGAACTTGTCAAGTTATAGATGGAACTTGGATGGGGGCTTCTAACTCAATATGCAAGACTCTTAACTATCAAAAGTTTTTTAACAAGATCTAATTAGTGGATATTGATTTATTGAATTATTTATGTCAGTTTGAATTAGTTAAATCTACAATTATAGAGATACTTTAGTTTTATGAGGACAAAGAGAAAGCTTCTTAGTACTAGGTTGTGACAAAACTAGTGAAGTCATTATGTATGCCCAAGTCCATGAGAACTAAGTCATGGTTGACTCTTGTATTGCTCAATGCTAATACATTTGTGTAAATGTTGGGTGATTGGAAAGGGATCAACAATTTCCGAAACCCTAGATTTGTCCTATGACAAACAAACTTACAAAGTTGGATGACAAATGTTGCAGAATGTGGACTCTTAGCTACATGCAACTTTCATATACACTTACCAAGTTGGAAAACCACTAGCTAGACTTGAGCCTAACCTGAAAAAGAAATGTACTACCATCTACACAGTCATCTCATAATGAAGTATGCTAGATCAAAAAGAATTATCCAAGGGATGTTAGTTGTAAAGTGCTAAAGTCAATTCTAATTATCTAGGTGTTTATTATGAGGATCAAAATAGACTTGCTTGAACCTTTGGTACAAACTTCATTAGGTAATTGTTAGATTGTTGTGGAGACTAACTTCCTAATGAAATAGATTTAGTTGAAGCCATTCATTGGTAAGGATTGTGAGGGCATTGCAAAGTTTGTCTTTGAGAATATAATTATATGGCATGTATACTAGCCCAACAAATATCCTATCAAAAAAACTAACAAAGTTTTGCAATGTTTTTATGGACATCCTAAGCATTCCCATGAATAACAAGTATATGATGACAAGTCCATATTATCCTCAATGCAATGGGCTTATAGAAAAATTCAATCGGACACCTTGTTCCATGTTGGAGAAAAAATGGTACTTATGATGATTAGTGGCACACTATGCAATTGACAATTCTCTTTGCCTACCATATGAGCATTCACTCGAGTGGTTGATTCTCTTCATTTCAGTTGCTCTATGGCTAAACATTGAGAATACCAATTTTTGATCTAGGCATTTGTGTTTCAACGGAGGCTCCTCTTTACATTGATGATTGTATATAGAAATTGAGGTGACTAGTGGCAAAATTCTCTTACAAGCTAAAAGCTAACATTCAAAAGGCCTAGGCCATGTTGAAAGTAACATATGAAAGAGCGCACAATTTGACAAGAATTTCAAGATTGGCAAGTTGGTAGCCTACAAGAAAGACAAGAAGAATGACAAGAAAGGGAAGTTTAGGATGAAATAGGTGGGACCTACAAGATTTAAGATGTTGATGAAGGTCTTCACAAATTCTTGTTACAACTTGCTCTTGAAAGATAGAGTGGTGGATATCATATTGATGGTGCTTGGCTTTGACATTGTCCACCATGCCTTAGAACTCAATCTTTACAAATCAACATGGTAGACAAGCATGTTCACTAGAAATAGAAATGTTCACAAACCGATGACAAATGGTTGTTGTCATTTGTAGTAGTGTAACCTTGTGCCTTTGGCCTAGTTTTTGTTATTATTTAGTTATGCTTTTGTTTTTCATTTTATATTTGGAATAATTTATCTATTGTAACAATGTTTGCTTAAATGTTTAAATGGAATAATTATTGTCAAGATGTTCACTGAAATGTTCAAAAATGGGGCCCATAGTGCATTAGCATTAGTGGAGGGGTGATTGAGAGTCATGGGACAGAATGACTCTAAACAATGATCCATAAATTAGGGTAATTTACGATCTAAAATTAACTCAAAAATCCATAATTTTCATATTGTATGTCCAAATTCCATGAAATAAAGTCCATGCCCCCCTCTTTGCAAATATTTTTCTAATGATATATAGTCCAAAAGATATATAATTTATGATAATTTAAAATCCAAAAATTACTCAAAAATTCATAACTTTCACACCACATGTCCATAGTCCAAACGCTACGAAACAAAGTCCATGTACCCCTCTTTGTAGAGAACTTTCTAATGGTACTATGAACATGACTAGTGTGCCTTGTGCAATTGCCACAATCGAAATAAAAGTAAAAATAATTTTCTAATTTTTTAATTCATAACAACTTCAAAATGCAATATCTTTCCCATTGTAGGCCTAAATGCCATAAGACAAAGTTTGTGAACCCCTCCTCGCAAAGAACTTTTTGACAATATCAAGAACATGAGTAGGGGATGCATAGTCCAAGAGATCTCACTATAACAAACAAACAAACAAACAAATAGTCTAACTTAAGGTATGGATATTGAGTTCCTTGGAGTTCTTGTTCCTATTCCTTTTCATCCATTCAAAGAACTATACTTCTTCATTCATTCTGACTAGAGTGCCGTGTGCCATTTCTATAATCAAAATAGAAATAAAAATAGTTTTTTAATTAAAAAAATAACTAAAAAATTCAGAACTTTCACACCATAGGTCCAAATGCCATAAAACAAAGCTTGTACACCCTTCCTCGCAAAGAGCTTTCCGATGGTACTAGGAACCCAGTTAGAAAACAATAGGACACAAGGTTTTAGAGATCTCACTTTAATAAACAAAATAAACAAACAAAACATTAAAAATGACTTAAGGTATGGATACCTTGGTTTCCTAGTCATTTGAGGACTTGTTTGGAGTATTTTCTCATTCTTTGGTTGGTCAAGTTGGAAACTTAGCAATGAATAATTGTTAGTATGACAAGGACCACATGTTGACAAAACTTTTCTTGCAAATGGAGCAAAAAAGACTTTGAGTGGTAGTTGTCAGGTGTTTGGTTGTTTGAGTTCTTTTAGCTAGGTTGGCATTTCATATGAACAAGGAGTGAGCTAGATCACTCACCATATTGGATTGTTTCAAATTGGGTTTATTTTTCCTTTGGTTTTTTTTATTTGTGGTTGGTAGTGTAGCATTGTTTGGTTTAAGGTTCAATTGTAAACAAGAATAGACTTTGTGGGACTTTTACCTCAAAAGTTCATAACTTGATTAAATCAGTGTACAATTCACTTGCTCTACTTTAAGCAATTTCTAATCTTTTTTGCAATTCCCCCCCAAAAAAATTGTTCACAAGTCATTGTGTCATCAAACTTAAGCTTAAAAGCATGCCTTTAATGATATTGAATTATTGATGTCCTATAACCTTCCCAAGCTTCCTCACTCTTGAAGGTTATCTTGTGCACAAGGAATCACAGAGAGCCCCTACTTACATGTCAATATATAATGAAAGTTTTGTAGTATTGTAGCATCACACAAATGATACTACCAATATGGTCAACCAACACGATTTTCTACATTGTTTAGCCACCATAGTCTGTATTCCTCAAAATATAATGAGAATGTAAGATACATCCAAATCTGCCATACTTTCTCCAGTTTGTGTGGGCTTTGTGCTTCAATTCTTGGTCAATGCTCTTTGATACTTACTGCTCTTTGATACTACACCTCCTGGAAGCCCCTTATAATCATCCTTCACATGCTCAAATACGTCCACATGAATGTGGAGGTACTTTGAATATGACAATTACAGTCCTATATATTGATCTGCAAAAATGTCTTATAATCTCCCAATCTTGACAACGGATCCTCATATTTTATTCAAAGACAAACTATCGTGTTTTCTATCCATCTCAAGGGGTGGATTACCAAATAAAACTCTACTCTCTCCACAAGCCAGTCATATTGAAACCGAAGTCTTTCTGCCAATTTTTGAACAAAAGCAGTGGTCTTAAAAGGGATAACGTCTCTTTTAGGGCTAACAAAAAACCGAGGCGTTGGAAAACTGATGGTGATATAACTGGATGAAGTTTCCTTACCTTCGATGCAATAGAACCGGGTAACTTACACGAGTCATACAGAAGTAAAAATAATTTCAGAACAAGGCGTGAACGCTTTTCAAACCCGAGTGGGTGAAATAGAACGAAATCGAACACGCCAACCCTAGAATAGGAACACGGGTGCGGTTTTCAACTCATAGTTCATTGAAAAATGCAGATATTCTGTGAGCTGCATTACAAGGGGCGCCAAAGGAAGGATTCAAGAGACCTGAGAGCGAGATTCTAATTTTAAAATCTAAGCTTAAATGTTGAAAAGCCAGTTGTGCTGTTCTATCTAAAACCAACACAAAACTGTACTAGGACCATAGCGTTATTTTTAAGGACCCAGCTGGACTAGAAGCCTCCTAGACCTCCAAACCACTTGGCTTCTTGACCTAAATGAAAACCTCACCTCTTGCTATATCGGTACTAAAGGCCTGAATAAATTATCAATCTCGAGGAAAAATAGAGCTACGGTTTGTAATTTTACAAAGGGTGTACACGGAAACAGGTCAGTGTTCGCTGTAAATTGACGCTTGCTCCTTAACGGTTGGCTCCCTAATCGCTTGTGGTAGTTCGTTGCCCTGGAGCACAGGATCCTGCGGTAGCAACTGGCACTGTGCGTAGTGCTGCAGCAATGCGTCTGCAAGCACCAAAGCGACCATGGCCTCCACCATGGGCACCGCTCGAGGAACAACACAGGGATCGTGACGACCACGCGCACGTAGCTCTGTTTCCTTCTTGTCACGAGTGACAGTCTTCTGCTTGCTCTGTAAAAATGGAACCAGTACACTTGCAATCAGATGCAAATGTGAAGTGAAAACAAACAAGACTCACCATGGTGAATGTCTAATTCCACCACTATGCCTATGCAGTCCTCATAGAATGAATCACGATGTCATACATTGACACAAACAGGGTCTGCACCAAAGCTTCCTGAGAACCCAGTCATCTTGGTAAGCAAAGGAAGACCAGAATCCAAAGGTTCTCAAACAAACAACCCTATTTAAGTGATTATACATCTTGGAAATGTAGCCAACGTTTCAGCATTTTATCCTGGAGGGGAAGCAACTAAGAAACATACCGTGATTGTTGACGTGGGCTTGAATGCAATGCGTATCACAATAGTCTCCCCATTAGAGATCCCCCCTTGAATTCCTCCAGATCTGTTAGTGCGAGTTCGAACATTACCATTCCCATCAACATAGAACTCATCATTGTGCTCAGAACCGCGCTGTAGTGACCCTGCATATCAAATAGATTCAAAATCAGATCTCAGACATATAGCTCGTCTTAGATTGCTCGTAAAAGAGATATCAATAACCTAAGATAGTGAATGATGCTTTCATACCATGAACCATGAACCATACTATCATAACACTGATATAATGAATCACAGACAAGGTCATCTTAAGAGATGACACAAAATGACACCCACAAATCTGATTAGTGTAGTACCAGCAAAGCCACTTCCAATCTCAAAGCCTTTTGTGGCCGGAAGTGACATAGCAGCTTTGGCAAGCTCTGCTTCCAGCTTGTCAAACACCGGAGAGCCCAGACCCTGTCGAGAAAGAATATAATTGATGTTCAATAAATGTACTTCAGATTAGAAACCAAAAAAGAAAAATATTTTAATAAAAAAATTGAAAGGTGCCCTCAGAAACATACTTTGGGGACGTTTCTGGCAATGCAGGTTACAACTCCTCCAACAGAGTCACCTTTTACACGAACAGCATCAATGGCGTCGATCATCTTGTTCGCATATTCCACGTTGGGACACCGAACAATGTTGCTCTCAACCTGGCTCCAAATCCCCAAATATAAGAGCGTGCGCAAGAACATTAAACGTGTACATCGAACAACTATTTCTGCAGGAAAGTGGCTGAAAATTTATAACATCCGCCTTGAAGTTCGAGAGAAACTCCACCAATTGAAAGTACAGTTGAGGTATCGTCAAAAGAATAACTACAAGGAAGTCTTACTTGCTCGATAGTCAAATTGTCATGGTCCACCAACTCCTCAGGTAACTCCACTCCATGAACCCTTGATACGTACGCTAGAACCTGAAAAGGTTGGTGTTGTCAGTAAAATCCCTACACTTTCCCTCTGTACTCCGCACTATTGTAGACCACAACCAGAAATAAAGACCATAAGCTTCTTCAGGCAATCGTGGTCATGAAGGCTCTTCAGCAACTAATATCCACTGTGAGAAGAAGTATTTTACAGACCTCCGTTCCAGCTTTCAACTTGAGCAGTTTTTTGGCGACAGCTCCTGCAGCTACTCTACCAATTGTCTCCCTTGCAGACGACCTACCTCCACCCTGCACACAGCTGTTTGTATAAGTATCTAACTCCATGGGATGCGAATCCAAGGGCAAGAATTCAAATTCTCTGCCACGAACAGCACAAAAAAACACCTGATAAAAATTGTCTCTCGTCACAAGGATAGTACTTAAGTGATTCTTCCTCCTCAAATACGTCGTTGAAATGATCAGAAATTGAATTAAACACAAAAGAGATTGAGCCTAAGTGCAAGTGTGATTGTAGACATGCGATAACTGTCGCTAATCAATTCGAGTACCTGGATAGCGCGGACCCCATATTTAAAGTCATATGTAGCATCAGCATGAGATGGTCTGTAGGCAACCGACATCTCAGAGTAATCCTGCTCGCATCAAACAACACAAACATCAAGACATGTCCAATAATGTCTCAACAGCGAAACACTCAAAATTCATCCTTGATCTAAGGCGAAGCATTCTAATTAACACATTCTAGCTCTAATCAACAAAGGTTAATGTTACGAGAGCAATAAGGGTAACTCCTTACCCCTCCTCGCTGGTCTGTGTTCGGGACAGTCACAGCAATCGGTGTTCCAAGTGTAAGCCCTGCATTAAATCAAACAGTTAACCTATATTCAAATTCGATCATATAAATGAAACTCACACAGACTGAATATCGATCCACGATTCAAAATCAGCAGTGGTTAACACGTCGTTCCATCCAATGTGATCCAAGTGGAACCAGAGACATACCGTTTCCAACACCTGAAATGATTTTGCAGGTGTCTGTCTCGTTCCGAGGAGTGGTGATACGGCTCTGCCCTGGCCTCCTGCGATAGCATCAACTCGAGAAATTTAGGTTTTGCGAATGCCATCGAACTCAAATATCTCAGTTACTCCCGTGCAAATGGCACTTTTGAGGCTATACAAATGCCAACAGTCCAGCAGGCTCCTTTCATGATCAGCACAAACCTCAGTGCCTTGTTAAAAAATGTAAATTACCGGCCATAATACAAGCAGGCAACTGCTAGCCACACCCTGCATTCCTGAGAATTACTAGTAAAGAAGATCGGGTGATGCCAAGAACGACAATGTCCAAAACCACATAATTTCAGACCAACCACAATCCAACGTATAATCGTAAGGAATGGTCACCTCCTGTCAAGATCCTCCTGCATATCGGCTTCAGAAAGCGGCAGTCGAGGAGGGCAACCATCAATTATACACCCGACGCCTCCACCGTGGGACTCACCAAACGTGGTGACTCGGAAAACAGTGCCGTAAGTGTTTCCAGCTCCCGCCCGCACCTCTGCGTCAACTCCATAGCAATTTAGTCGAATCACATTCACCGCATTCCACACCGCTAAATCCTCCTCGCTACCACACCAGTTCCACCTCGCAGTCGAAGCCTCCAGGACAAGAGAACCGTGACCGTCAACGCACCCAAGATTAACTCTCACTGTCAAATTCGATAACAATTTACACAATCGCATTCCAAACAAGCCAAAGCCAAATCCTCTTCCCCTCCTCAACATTATCAAGAAAACTGAAATCACCATCGCCGACCTGCCTTAAACCAATCCACACGGGAACAAAAAACCAAAACGCACCAAGCTTAACCGTCTGTGATTGCACGGCTGGCAAACCAACAGCCGCGAGACGCACCGAGTCCGCCTTGCAACGACGCAGTCCGCCCACGGTGTCCAACACGGCGCCTTGTGCCCGTCCCAAGGTGTGCACTCGGCCCGCCTGCCCTAACGCCATGGCGCTCATCCTCGCTCGCTCGCTCGCTCGCTACCTCCAACAACAACTACAACCGCAAACTGAAATTTGTTGCACGAATTCAGGTAGTGTGTAGCCCTAGCAACAACAACTGAAGAGTTTAGTAGAAGAAGTGATGTGAGCAGCATGAGGAGCCAGGGGAGACTTCAGGAAGGAATGGCGATGAGACTGGAGAGCGTGGACGTGGGAGTCTAAAAGAGGTCGTCGCAATTGGAGAAAAAGCCAAAACACCAAAAGCGAATGAGGCGACTAAGAAAAGAGTGTCTGCCCAGCACACCCTTGCTGACTTCCTGCCCTTGCTGCGCTGCAGTGTAAAGTAGTCCTTTGGTGTGGCGGCATCTCCACCGCTACGCGGCACTTGCATCGGAGTATACATTTATTCTCCGTAACATTCATTATTGGAGAGAACATCTTAACCTTACGAGGATAACCCCTCATCGCCGGAGGGGACGAAAAGTGTCCTCACATTGTCTGGCAGTCAAATTCAAAGTGCTGTTACTTTTGCATCCAATGTCCGAATTCAATCAAACTTGTTGGCAAAGTTGAGCATATTAGTCTAGTTTCACTGGTAAAATTTTCAAATAAATCCAACACGTATTGAGTTTTTGAGAGCCCTTCGAAGTTCACAGGTTCTATTTGAGTTTACCACATCGCATTATGATGGCTGCAACTTCTGGGGCTTATAACTTTTTCATAAAATATTTTTTTTCAATAAAATTTGCTGGGTTTTATTCCTCTTAAGTCTAGTTACTGTAACAAAAATTTCATGTCAATCAAAGTTGTTTTAAATGTTTGGGAGCAATTCGAAGTTCAAAATCCAGACATTTCTGCATTATAGTGAACTTCCGTGACTTATAACTTCTTCATATGTGGTCCATTTTCAATCATTTTTGTCGGAAAAGTTTTACATACTCGTCTAGTTAGTGTGGTTAAATTTTCATTTCAATCTATGAGGTAATGAATGACTTAGAAGCATTTTAGTGGAGGGAGGTTTAGCCGTAGATGTGATTTTTTGCTACTTTTTTCACTGTTTTTTGACATTCCAAAACAATTTGGCAGACACAATGAAGCAATTCAATGATGTTTTTTTTCTCACCAAAGTGTTTGGCTTTTGGTTTTGAATCACTTTGTAGTTTAAAGTTTTTTCATTTGAGTAGGTTTAGAAATCGAATTTCACTTCCAAATGTGTTTTTAAGAAAATTTCAGCATCTTTTTTCAATACTAAAACATTATAATCATTCAATCTATAAGGTCAAATGACCCCAAATTTGTTTCACACCATCTACAACATGCACACTACAAGATTGTATAGTTGAGATTTTCATACTTCATTGAAATTTAGACTTATAGCATTTGAAAAGCAAGGATGCTTTTACACATGTTTGGACTTCAAGAGATGAGGGGATAAAGTAATTGGGCCCATTGTGACAAAATTCATAACATTCTTGAATTTTGGAGGAGTGAACCCTTTGCTTCTATGAATCAAAGTCCCCAATAATTGTAGAATATCTATAATGCAAGTTGGCCATGTAACTTAGATTGATTAAATTTTCATATTTTCTTGTTCGCAAGTGAAGAGAGGTTTGGCACACCAAAGAATGCAACATTTGAATCCCTTATGCAAAAGTTATGAAGGGTCAAAGTTTTTTGGGTAGAGATTCTAAAATCTTTCCTTCACATAGGTGCATATTGATTTTGGAGATGCATACAGAGTGATGATGGCAGTTTTAGGTCAATGATGCATTTGGGAATTTCCACCTTAGTTCCAAAGACCTATATAGGCACCATGATGGCCTTGAGTATTTATCCAAGTTTTTAGTGGTAAATCAATCAATTAGTAATGATAATAGTCCCTTCATTGACTTTGATTTGAGATCATGGGCATTGGGTTTGATAAAAGGGTCAATATTGCAACCATGGTGAATATTGTGACCATGCTAAATTGCTTATTGTGTAGGATTGGTTTCAAAAATACCTTTTCTCAACACTTTGATAATTCATAGTTTATTCATAAGGTGTCCAAAAAATGCATTCTAAGAAAATCTAGAATCTCTTTTTGACTATCAAACAAGACCCCACAAAAAAAATTTCAATATAATGATGGGACCCATGCTAAATTGCTTATCTATGCGATTTTAGATGTAGTTACTTTATAACCATATTGGGAAGGTATATTATACTTCTCTAGATGCATATGAAAGACTTACAATTAATGCAAGGATTGGAATTGTTAGAAGAGCCAAATAAATTTGAAACATCCAAAAGCGTCCTTATTCCCATCCATGGATAGTAGAGTTCCCTTGCAATGGCCCTAGGCTTCTATTAAAGTGTCCTTCTATATGGTGTCCCCTTACTTCCTATTGATTAGTTGATTGCAAATTTTGTCAAATTTCAATTTCAAGTCCACCTATATGACAATTTCAATGGTCAAGGGAGTTGCCACTTCAAAAATTGCTAGAAATTACATGTTGTATCTAGAAATTCTGATTATTTTTTTAAAATTCATGATTTTCAATTACAAAACACCACAAAAATATTTTTTTCTCACAAAAGGTGCCTCCAACTATGTTGAATTGCTTACATTGACAGTTTTGAGTGCTTCCTCAGTAAGGTAAGAGCACCCAATGGCATCCTTGTACCCAATAGCGTTACACTCTACAAAGCACAATCATTTCAAGCTGTAAATGTAAGTAGATAGTAGAGAGCTTATTTTTTTGACCTAAAATGATAAGATGTCTACAGTCCATCTACATTTATGTTCTAGAATGAATTCTTGACCTAGAAAGGGACGCCATTAGATACAGGAATGGCATTGGGTGCTCCTACCTTAACCCCTAAATGCCCAAGGCTTGTTTGGAGCTCCTTGAAATTTGCTCTAAATTGAACAAAAAGTCAACATTTTCATAAGTTGTACCAATTTCTTTTGAATTGTAACCGTACAAATTCAAACTAGACATGTTAGAGATCACATAGGAAAAGAAAACATAACAATATTACTTACAGATTGAAAGATTATAATGTTTGATCATGAGGGTGTAAAAACTGTGAAAAATTTTCAATTCACTTTTTGCATGTCAACTCTAAAAGGTTGGTCACTAAAAAAATATGAGGTTATAGGGCTGAGCATGCACAACCCCAATCAATTTACGACTTTTCAAAATCTATTCTACAATTTTTTTAAATGAATTTTGAATGTGATTTTTCTTCCAAGATCTAGTGTATTTGAGGCTCATTTCCAAGAGCCCTCAACACTACAGGAAGTCAAGATTGCAATGGGCATCCTTGCACAAAATCGTCAATAGAAAAATCATAATCCTTTATTTTTCAGATCAACTTTTTGATCCTAAAACTAGACTTCAAAAAGAATTCTCCAAAAATATAAACTACTAATAATAGTAATTTGGTTGGATTTTACTTAACTTCAAAGTTTTTGAAACACCAGAATCTGGTGCCTTGGGCATTTAGGGGTTAAGACAATTTTGTTCACTGTGGGGTCTGGTTTGCAAGCCGCATGGAAAAGGGCTCCCTGCCTCATTGGTAAGTAAACAATGTTATTTATGTGATTGTTGTTGGGCGGAGTTGGACTTTGTGGAGACCGGTTCAGTTTTCAGCATGTGGGGCTTCGAAGAAAATAACTTTTCTGGTGAAGTCAAAATGAAGTTTAGAGTGTGCCGAAGAAAAGGGTTGACCAGTTATAATACCGGGATGATGAATTTGACAACCAAGAGCACCAGGTGACCAAGGCGACCCTACAGTAAGGAAAAGTCCCCAACGGCCATACCTCAGTCGCAGGCCGGAATGTCAACCAACAACTGTATCTTATACGTGAAGGTCTGATTTGGCACTCAGGTGCCGAAATTGAATTTCCACGTCAGATTTTCAGGGGTACATGTCACCTCGCACCATTCCCAAGATGATGTGTGGCACTTTTTTTTAGAAAATGGCTTAATTTATTGTTGAATCTGACCTTCATGTATGGTTAGTTCATGAGGTCAGATTGCACCATTTCAAAATAAATCCATTAGATGAAATTCAATTACTACAAAGGGCCATTTGAGGGAAGTTCTCCATGTTGGGATCCAAACACTATTGTCCATAATAAAATATTTGAAAAATTATATGAAAAATTGTAAATAAATTTGAAAAATATTTTTTTATTATTATGTGACGTGGCCAATGCCTAGCCACATCAACTTGTTGTGGCCAAGTTCCCATAGTCTAAGAACTTGGAGGAATGCACAGCCCTTTAGAATAGGTGAATTCCATCTAATGCTCTATTTTTCACTAGATAGAAGTAGGTTATTTTATACTAAAAAAATTCCATTTCTATTTAAAATGTGGATGAAGTTGTCACTAGGATGAAAAAGTTTATGAAAAAAATGCTCTAAAGGTGTAATTTGACAAGGGATATATTTATATTAGAAGTTTCAATGCATGTGGTAAATATTTTAGGGTAGGGAAATTCTGGAACATCCCCAATTCCAACTTTGATATTTCATAACTAATTCAATATGAATATGAAAAGTAGGATTAAAGTGGGTTAGTTGCAGCTTCTTCTTGGTTTTCATAGAAAGAGGATCAATACTAAGGAAGACACTTCATAAACCTCTAACTTACTTTGCATTTGAGGAAGCTTGAATAGAATCTTTCTAGAAAAGCAAGTCAATACTTCGAGGACAAAGCCTCTCGTAGCATTGTTGTTTGTTTCAATCATTTTGGGCAATGTTCAAAACAATATTAAAAGAATGATGAAGCTATTTACATTCATGTGTTTAGTTGAAACATGCAAATCATAAATGAAAAATACCTTTATTCATCCCCCCAAAGTGATACTATTCCACTATTTCTTTTGGTTGACTACATTTACCAACATGTAGATTCTATAGCAATTTAGCAATTTCATTCATTGAGAAAGGGAGATTGTATTTTGAATATCTATCTTGTGTTCATATTTTTAATACTATTATGTTTTCACTTTCATCTCATAAAATGAGTGTATTTGAGAATTTATTAAATTTCTTTTACTCTCATAATATACTCATTGCACACCAAAACTTCTATAACCCTTCATACACTCTCTCTAACTCCAATTCATATATGAAACAACCCTTACAAATCAATTTTGACTTCAAGGTTGACTTTTGAAATACCATCATATGTCCAAATAAAATAAATTAGAATATATTAGTTTAACAAAATGAATTTTTTTTAAATCACTTTGACTTTAAAATGATTGTTTTGCATTAATTTTCACAAAAACAAAGTTTTGTCTTGACACTATTTTTGCTCTTTCACTGTCATAGATGGAATGCATTGTCAAACACATCCTCACTAAATGAATTGAATTTTTAGAAAACGGATATCTTCATATAATAAAATTAAAAAATTCTACAATAATTTTTTTATCACAAACAAAATACAAATTTAAAAGAATAGTTTTCCCAAAAATTTGCATCTATTGCAGAATTATATTTCACCAAGCCTTCTTCATTTGGAGTAACTATAGTACAAGTCAATATACTTGAAAGTCATAATACACTATTCTTCACTAGTTGTACTAGATTCCTTGTAAGAAAAAACACATATGTAAGAGAGAATGAGGAGAGGTGTCTTGCAAGCCTATTTTCTCTATGTTCCAAGTCTCATTCTCCAATTAATGGTTCAAGGCCAAATTTCAACTTGCTTGGATTCTAGGAGGCAAATAAAATACATCATAATTATGTGGAATTTGGAACTCCATAGTTTGAAGACCAAAGTCCCAACATAAGTCTCAATCTTTCTCATGTATAAAATTATTTGGTGAATATAATCCAATTTTTTTCTAAAATGTCCCAAAAAACAATATTGAGGCAGTTTTGCTTACAATTTGCAAAGGATAGATTTCTAGATAAATTTTATCTATAAAGATGCTTAATACAATTTTATTCACTTCATACTACATACACAACAATAAATGGACTTAGAGCCCACATAGGTTTCTATTTTCACTAGACCTATCTTGAGCTTGAAGTCCTTCCTTGGCACCCAAACCTCCCCAAAGTGTTACCATCTAGGCATTTTTAAGTGTATTAGGATTGGAAACTATGAAGCCTCAACTCCCAATTTTGAGCTCTCTACCAATGAAAGTTTGAGAATTTGGTAGTAATTGGAACATAGCAAGACTTGGCCCTAAGTTATGTGGCTCACAAAAGAATATTCATTTTATAAGTCTATATTATTGAGACTTCTATAACATCTCAACAAAAATCTTTAGTCATTGTCATTTTGACATATTTATTACTTTCACTCTGCATTACCACATTAGATGCAACTTTCATATAAACCTTATACTATGAAAGTCCTATAACATTCTTAAAAGTGACCATTTTGAAAAGTCACTATATAATGAAGTTTATCCCCTAAATGTCCAGAGTCTTCTCCAAAATTGGTGATTTTGGAAAAATCATTATAAAGTGCAATTTGGAAGCATATTTTGAATTGGTTTACAAATAAAAGTTGTAGATTTTGATTTGTAGATTCCATCTGTATAGTTAGATCCACCAATACTATCACCAATATTTTTTTATAAATTTTTCAAAGGGAAATTTCAAAATTCCTTCTAAATTCGATTACGAGAAAAATATTATCATTTTTTGAGTAAAATTTGTTGGAATGGATTTGAAATGAGGTTCTCTTCACACAATGATTTTTTGAAATTCTTGTGCTCTTAGAATCTATGGCCTCATTTTGGCAAATCCCGTTTTGAACTAGAGTCAATGCAATTTTGGCTTGGTAAACCACTTGTCATCCTTCCATATTTGTAATTTTAGAAAAATATGTACTTTAGTGACACCAAATCCAACCCTTAGATAGGACAAAAATTTGATAAAGTATCTTCAGAAATTAAAATAACTTTCATCCAAGCAGTTAGGAGGATGAAACTTGAGTTTCAGTTTGTTCATTGTCCAGAAAATGGACGTTGGAGCGCTTAGGGGTTATACAGTGAAAGTCATTTGACAACATTGGGCTTTTTTATTTCGTGATGAGCCACCATGGTCATCGTTTTATGAGAATGTTATGAAAGAAGAGTCTCCAGTGTGAAAAGCACCCTTCCTCGAAGGGAAGAGACACGGAAGCCCTAATTCCGAAACCGAAGCCTCACGCTGCAGACCCAGACAGACTGCGTTCAAGCTTGCCCCGCATCCCCCTTGCGCACTCCCTTTGCACCTCGGCTGTCTGCGATCGCGCCTCGTCCACTCCGCCTTCGATCGCCATGGCCTCCAAAACTGGCGCCACCGCCGTTGACAGAGAACAGGCACCCCCCTGCTTGCCTCCCCTCGCCTCCCGTCTTTCCACTCTAATTTCTTGTTTTTCTGTATCTTTGATCTGCGCATTGCGTTGAATTCTCCCTTAGTGGTCAGTCAGTCGATGGAGTCAAAGCGTTATAGCTCCTGAGGGATGGGTCGTTGTTTGGGGTGGACAGATCTTTGGCATGGCGCAGCAGGAGATGGAGTACAGAGTCGACCTCTTTAACAAGTCGGGAGCAATTTGAACCTTTGACTTGGTTGTTGCTTTTTCTGATCGTTTGCAGAGGGAAGTTTTAGGGGGTTTGAACTTGCGGGGCTAATTTGGGGCTCTTGGAGTTGTAGATCCTGATGTTGGGGTTGTTGGATCGTGCAGGCTTACGCAAACGTGCTTCGACAAATGCGTGGAAAGAAAGTGAGTTGCGGTGACGTTATGTACCTAATGTGTAATTCTCTTTCTTTTTTGTTTTTAGGGTGTGGGTTTATGAACTGGTGGAGGTTAAATGAATTAGGGTTTCTCCAATTTTTTCTTGCCGTCTTTTTTTTAATTAAGTAAGCAGTGAGGTTCAGCTGAGTGCCACTTAGCAGGTTGTTATTGTCAAGACAACGAAATTATTGCTGATGGAGTGATATTGGCGCATGCCCTAATGTCATACTGAAGACTACGTGTCTCATCCTCAAGTCATGTGTTCACAGCGTGACTTACTTAGAAAGCGATTACCCGAGGGAAATGGTACAGAAGTATTGATAGCTTAATATCCCGTGAGCGCCGATTTTACCTTTCAATTGGGAGTAATCCAATGTATCAGAGGTCAATATTTCTGACTCCGATTCAGAGTCTGTTGTGTAGATGAATTGTATAACATTGTGCAGACGATGACGGGGTTACGGCGTGATGTAGGTATAAGGAAGCCGATTTGAACGTGGGAGAAAATAGCTGCATCGATCGTTGCGTTTCCAAGTACTGGCAGGTACGTGCTGACTCACTGGGAAATTCAGTGGAAATCCAGACCTATTTGCATCTGGAAGGCAGGGACTCCATTCCCGTGGCTTGCAGGTTTTTTTTGTGGGACTTTGTCCCCATTTTTGAGAGGATTTCATAACAATGTAATATGTAATATTTGGATACTATATTCAGAAGTGATGAATTTTTGGAGTTTGAAGCATTAAGGTCCCAATCATCCATGAGCACTGCATCTATGACTTATCTCAGGAAGCATCTTTGACTTGGATAGAATCTAGGATATATCGTATCTCACAAGTCAAGTGCTTGGATGATACTGGCATTATGAATGGTGTCAGGAAAGCGTCCCTACGTTTATAAGTTCCCTACCTTAATCATCTTAATTGTGAGTTCGATTGATCATGGATTAGTGTGGTAAGAACGTGGATTGAACGTGGAACGTGGATTGAACCTTTCATGGCATTTACTAGGTGGATAATAGAAAATGGATTGTTTCTCATTTTTATTGTCTTTAAGCTCTACTGTTGTGGAACGCTTTTTCAGGGAACTAATGCTTAGACTTTCTATTTGATCCAGGTGACTGGCATCGTGGGACAAATGCTGGGATCGAATAGGCCACCCATGGGTTAATGTGGGTGGGAGACCCCGGCTTGTCATGGTAATACAATTATCATGTGTTGAGTTGAGATACTCCAGAGCGCTCAATGAGAGCCTTGTTCCAGGATTTGCTGCACGATGCAGTAATTTTTAAGATTGTTTCCTTGGTAGATCTATGAGTTAGTAGTTAGAGTTCCTTGTTGAGCCTCTATTCATTGCCCGGCTCTTTGACGCTGAGTTTTCATCAATTTTTAATGGAGTGAGAATTGGTGCTGTTCGAGAGAATTTGTTTTGTGGACTGCAGTGGTGAGTGTTCAGTGCAGTTTATTTAGCTAGTGGTTGCTTGCTATTTTACCTCTTTGCTGGTGCAGACCCGAATTTGGGTATGATGTTTATCATCCATTGCTCTTTTTGGCTATCGAACCCAGCAGCTGAGGGGTCATGTTTTTTTGATGCACGGGATACTACAGGAATGCTTGACATAGCGATTCGGGGAGGGCTTCAGTTTTGGAAGGCTCTGGCGATGTGTGATGCACCATCTCTTGGTTTTTTTATTGTAACCTGCAGACACTCGAATCTTGGTGATGTGTCACGCTTCCATTGGCTTCCAGCAACACAATTCTACACCGTAACTATCGACCGTTGTATGCAATGGATTTAGCAATCCGACGTGTTCCAACCTACCCGGTTGACAGGTCAGCTCGGACAAGAAGGCTTCTCAGGTTCGATTTTCTTGCCAGCGAGGCACTTGTTCGTTAACAGAAACTTGTAATTAGTCTCTTCATTAACAGAATATGGAGAACTTTGTCTTCGTTAACGAAGATAATCATCGCTCATAGTTGTTGCGGAAATTATAATATATACCTTGGACAACTCCAATTGCAATGAGAAGGAAGTGCTCAGTAAGGTGAATGGGCCATGTCGAGTATCTTTACTCTGACACAAACAAGTCGGACGAAAAACAACTCAAACCAGCTTTACACACAGATCCATTCAACCGATGGAGCAGAGGTACTGGATTGATCGATGCAACAGCTTTAATTTGCTTCAATCCAGCTGACAAATTATTTGCAAAGTAAGTTCAAGATTCCAGTGTACGTTTGGAAGACCTTGATCAAGTCTCGTGTCGACCAACTGCAAAAGCTTGAAACTGAACCGTTTTGGTAACTTACTGCTAGTACAAGGATGGCAAGGATGAGGAGCTTTTACTTGAAAATGAATCGTTTTGATAACCGCTTTAATATGTCCTAACAACATCTTTGTAAACATTGTTCAAAGTCTATTTCTAAGAAGAGCAACTTTGTATTATGAAATGGAGACAAAGAACATCAACATGAGAACTACAGTTCATTTTGAGATTCAATGTCAATAGGATCATTAGTTTGGGACAAATCAAGGTCTAGTTTAAAAATTGGCCGTGTATAACAATTGTCATTCTTTCGAATATTGCATTTTGTTCGAGAAAAAGAATCTTCTACAGGACCTGAACTACGAGTGTGCTGACTTAGTTGCAAATCCTTTGGCATTTTTGACTAACTGCTAGTGCAAAAACAAAATGAGCTTCTAAATTGAAGTGCCAAAATGACTCAAAGCTCCAAAGCAATGCACAAATAAGCTTTTGAATCATAGCATTGATGTGATGTGCAACAATCAAAACAAGAAAGCATATGAAGGGTGCCAAAAGGCGCCAAACAAAGACAATGGCAAGAGGTAGGTTGGAATCTAGGAAGTAGATAGGTTGTTTAAAAAGACATGTTGCCAAAAATCACTTGTTACCACCCTAATTTGAATGTCCTATAACCTTCTTGAGGAGGTAGGTTCTTGGTGGAGCCCTTCGGCGCTACTACACCTTGATTCTCCACCGAGAACCTACGTCCTCGAGAAGGTTATATAGTCCATAACAACCAAACATGGACTAAGGCTATTAGTGATTGCGATTGATTTGCACTGAGTCCATGTAAAGCCAACTTAAGTATTAAATGGGGGTTGAAAGCATTGGAATTGGGTTGTAGAATGATTCATGAATTGTATAGATAGAGCCATGATGTTAATATTCATGGCAATGGAGTCTTTCTTTATCCTTCGATCTTGATGGATGCTTTGGAATTATCATTCCAACATAGTTTGTAATGAAGAGAGCCACATTAGCATTCCAAGGTACAAGAATAGTGCATTTTGATGGTTCACAATGAAAAGATGTATGTTTTTTCTTGACCCTCTATAATGCATTTTTTTTCAACAATGATTTGACCAAAAGACATGTGAAATGTCCCCTAATTTATTATTCTTTTGCCAAAAAGATTTTGAGAATCCAATACATGCAAATACTTGCAACAACTATTGAATAAACAAATGGTCATCCTACTATAATGAAGATATAGTTTGGTTATATTGGTTTTAGTGGGTTGCAACTTGTAGGTATCTTTGTAAAGATATGGATTAGTTTGGTTTTCTTGTCTTTTCAAGTATGATATGGTTTGTTTATGGTACTAATATAATTAAAGAATATGACATTCTTGAATTGTTGTTTTTGACAAGCTTGGAGAATAATTGAAGTAATGTATAGGAAATACATTCTATTGACTTGAAAGCAAAGTTAATAAAGGAAGTTTTGATTCAATGATAATAAATTCCCTATAAACCAAAAGGTCCATGATTGGAAACTTGAACCAATTCTAGTCTTCCTACTTAAAATTAGGTTTTCAATTTTTAATTGATTTTCACTTATCAATCTTGAACAATAAACCAAGGTTGAAGCTTGTTTGAAGGCTCAATCTCAAGATTCTTAGGAAAAGAAGAAGAAGAGCTAAAGGTGAAAGAGAGATGCATACCAAATAACCAATGCTAAAATAAAAAAAGAAACTAAAATCTTATTCCCTTAAGTATTTTTCTTAAAACCTAGATTTTGCTTACTAACAAATTTCTTGAAGAGTAAAAGAATTACAAAACCCCACTTTTTTCAAGGACCTTAATCTAGCATTCATTCTTAAAGTGTACTATGGACTAAGGGAGAAGGTTCAAAAGTAATTTGCCCCCCCCCCCCTTACAAATTCTATCTTATTAAAGTCTTTTGAAGTGCTAACAACATGAATCTACATTTTGTATTTTGTATTTCTATATTTTTCTTAATGAATTTGGGATCTTTCATTCTACATCAGAATTCAAATTTTCGAAATTTGATCATTAGTAGTGATTGATAATTTTCTTTTTTTTCCAAAGTAAAAAATTTAGAGCAATACTCTAAATATTCACTTGTGAGCGCTTGTTGCAACTAGTTTGGATGCATGCTAGTCAATGTCCGGAAACAACCGGCAACTAGTTCAAAGTTAGCTGGTGGAATTGGTAAAAAAATCGGTTGCAATTTGAAAACATCAACTAAAAACTGGTGGAAAATTTTTTAAAATTGATTTTGAATGGGAAATAGAGCTTGAAGTCCATCTAGGTTCCCCTTTATTGTTGGATCTTAATAATTTCTCATCTCCCTTTATTTGGAGGCGTCAAAATAGGATTTTGAAGGGGAGTTGCAAGCCAAATTTTGGTCTCCTGCACATAAGAAGCAAGCATATCACCACAAAAGATTCTCAAAATTCCAAAGATTCTCAAAATACAGCTCCACCCATGCATTAGAATTTGTTACATTAGGATTAAGTAGGAAATAGTTTGCAAAGAAACAGCGAAACTGCACCACTTCAAGCGGCAACTGCTACAATCGGCATGAGGAACCCAATGCACTATCATGCATTCATATTTCAAAGAGACCATTGACCGTGAATGTATTTCTCAAGTAATTTGCCTTTGATCTGGAGAACTCTCTTCTTCATCTTGGTGCCTAACTCTTATTTATTTCCCGTACACTACAAACATTTTGTGAAAACTGTTTTCTATTTAAGAAGACTAGATTTTGACGAGTTATTGTTATGAACTATTTGCGTGGGTGTTACATACATTTGAAGAGAACGAACCGGAGTAATCGGCAATTTGCAGCGGCCGTAGCCTCCAATTACCGTGTTCATGGCTCGGAAAAATCTTTGGACGGGATGAGGCCACTGCTTCTATAGCGGGAGTCCCTGTGGATTGATAAGATTAAACGCAGCTATGAAAACGTCAATAGCTAGTGTTCATCTCTGGGAGCTAGTCATCGTCGGACCACCAGGCTAAAAATTTTGTGGAGGCGTTAACCAAATGCTGAAGATCTGCCTGAATGATCATTTCACCCATCCGAATGCTGTAGTCCGTGAATGTTAATCGATAGGAATGGTGCAAGCTCTGTCAAACACACCCTTGCTCTTAAGAAAAATCCTGTGATGTATCCAGAGAAGACAATTTAATATAACTCCACAAGATTTTCGATGTTACTCGGGTCCATGCAGTCATGGTCGTCGTTGCCAGTGTTATCTAATCAATCGCACTGTCAGTGGGTGTATTATACAAATATTTTAGGGACCTACTGCGCACCGAAAGCAAAGCTTACGTAAGAAAAACACAACCAACTGGTACGCTCGAGTGAACCCATTGGCGCAATATATTGCGAAACTTTGATGAACGGATAGATCTTTCAATGGCAACCTAAGCCACGAAGAGCCTACGAGCAACTGTGTTAACAGGTGCTCACAAACTGAGGCAGACTTACATGCCGGAATGGAAAGATCGAGTGACACCTACGTCGTATGATGCGTTACATTCTCGACCTCCTCCGGTATCCCGTAAGGTAACAAAGTGAAAAACAATTTCGACAGTGAGGTCATACCCCACGCTATATCCACAGGAGAAGTATCTATGCGCACTCATCAGAATCCATCTTCCGTTAAACACTTGAGATCAAGTCTGCAAAAACGGGAACATAATCGAAGGACGAACCACGAATAACATTGATCATGGATAGCATCAGAAATAGTTCGCAGAAACAGAGCAGAGTACGCCGACAAGTACAGAGAACGGTAAAATTCTGAAGATAGGTGGTGTTCTTAAACACCATTTGAGAATGAGAATTAACCCCGACACTCACGCCCGCTCTCCCCTGATGCGGCGAGCCAGCTGAATATCCTTCGGCATGATGGTGACACGCTTCGCATGAATCGCGCACAGGTTAGTATCCTCGAACAAACCAACCAAGTAAGCCTCGGAGGCTTCCTGCAACGCCAACACCGCAGAGCTCTGAAACCTCAGGTCAGTCTTGAAGTCTTGGGCAATCTCACGGACCAAACGCTGAAAGGGCAACTTCCGGATCAGGAGCTCCGTCGACTTCTGATACTTGCGAATCTCACGAAGCGCCACGGTACCAGGCCTGTAGCGATGGGGCTTCTTCACTCCGCCGGTCGCAGGAGCGGACTTCCGGGCTGCTTTGGTAGCCAGCTGCTTGCGAGGCGCCTTGCCTCCTGTGGACTTACGAGCAGTTTGCTTGGTACGCGCCATCGCTGCGACTCAAAAACCTAAGCAGATGCTGATACAAAAGAACAATGTGATGATAGCACGAGAGAGAGAGAAGATAGATACAAATGAAAGCGGTGGAAAGACATTAGGAACCAGCAGGTTATAAAGCTTGCAGAAGAAGTATTGGGTCAGGGCGCGGGAGAGCGCTCCAATTTGAAAATATGGAGGGAAATTCGAAAGAGAGGACGTCACCCGCCCGAAATTCCCTTTACTTTTTACTTTTAGGGTTCTCATTGACCTGTTGGCTGTAACGCCCAGCTTCTTCTACATGCGTCCGAAATCCAAATAAGCAGTTCAGAATGGTTCCCATTATTATATTGAAAAAGTTCTTGTGGGTCTTGTTGATAGTGAAAAGGGCATTATAGATTTGCTTAGAACACATTTTTTGCACACAAATAAACAAAATATGAATTTTCAAAGTGCTGAAAATAGATGTATTCAAATACAACCCTAGATTGTGGCATGAAGAGAGGTTCTAAATTTTAGGCAAGAATTTGTAAGGGGCAGTTTTAGAAAGGGTTTAGAATTAGGTGTTGTTACCTTAGATTTTGAAAACTAGTACTTGATTGAATTTCAACGTAGTAGGTGAAGTAATGATAAATTTTTGGTCAAGACAAGCAAGTTCTATAGACAATGAATATTGAAATTTTCTAGGATTATTTCTCCAATCCTTTACTGATGCTAGTTGGAGTCAAGAGTCTATTTGTTCAAGACCTTGCACAAGGATATAAATTAATGTACAAAATATTGTGTAAACATTAGAACTATGTAAAAGAACCCATTCATTTTGTCATTTTAAACATGATACCAAATTCATATATAACATTGAAGTTATGAGATTAGAAGAAAAATAGCTCTAAGTTCATTTGGAAACTAGTAAGAATTCAAACCCATTTTTTTACATCCCATACCAAAGTCTACTTGATCCTTAAAGGTATGAGGGAGATTATATATACAATATTGTATCTAATTCCTAAAATACAAATTATGCACTAAATTATGGTAAGACATACACTATTGGATTAATTAGTCAACAATCAACTTTCTTCATTTGGATGCCATCCTAACATCTAAACCTTATCAATGATGAAATACAATACCATATTTGTAGGTATATGATCCTTTTGTAGTTTTAGAGACATGCAAAAGATGGAACAACAATCCTAATTGGAAGTGCCATATTTCATTGCATCCAACTTAATATGAATACAAACTTTTTTCACTAGTATAAACTTCAATTCTTGTACCTTCTATGTCAAATAATTTTTTTAAATGACCCACTTTGCATCTAGAATTGGGCTTCCTGGACCTTGAAAGATCAACTCCTAAAGATCCTTGCATCCCTGTAGTAGATGAGCTCTAGTCAAACTCAATTGTAACTTGCAAAATAACCTTTTTCAATGTTTTGATTTAACCCCTAAAGTCCCAAATATGATTTTTTGGCATTATAGATATTTGGGGTAGCTCACTATAAGCGAAATTTTCCTTTTTTTTCTTTGAAATTTTGAAACAACATGTGGTCAAGGAGTAGCTTTAAGGCCCAACAATTTTCATAACTTTTGGCTACATGGTTAGAAAGTTATTGTATGATATGCAGTTTCTTTCCCAACTCAAGTAGCTTGGGCAGATCAGAAAAAAATCACTTTTTTCAAAATTGATTTTCTCGATTTCTATATATGTGGAAAGCTTTGAATCATTCCATTTTGATCGATGAGGTGAAAGTTTTGAGGAGTTTTAGTTTGCAAACAGTTATGGATTCTCTACTCTAAAATAAACTTTGAAGTCCTTCATTTTAATCAATTTCCAATATTTTTGGAAAAAAATAAAATCATAGGATGTAGATTATTTATTAAAACATTACAAGCATTGGGATTGTCATTTTTCAAATCCATAACGAAATTCTTAACAATTTAGTATTTTCAATCATTATCTACTTCTTTCTACTTACTATTTTTTTCCTATATGTTGTACGATTCCAAATGATCTGAAATTTTTCAAGTGTGTAGCCAACTTGCATTGAAGAATGAATTAAAAGAGACACATCCATTTTGGACATTTTTTCAGACAAATATGTCCTTGTGAAGAGCAGCTGCCCGTTTTTTCACAAGGACAAAAAAAGGATTTCTATCAATTCAAACACTAATATCTTGCAATCTACAAGGTGGAAATTTATGAAATTTTTTCCAAATGTTCTCAAACCAGCTTACTACAAGATCCTACGGTTACATGTGTCCAAAAATGTTTATTTTCTAAAATTTGGTTCTTGTACTAGAAATGGCAGTTTGGGAGTGTTTTTGGTAAAAACATTGTCAAAAACCTTTAGGGGTTAAACAAAGAAAATGAAGCCCAAAACATTTATTTGTTTACTTTGTCTTAAAATTTTGAAGAAATCTAAAATTCAATGAATTATTGCTCTTGAAAGCTTTACTAGGAAGAACCCAATTATACGATAAATAATGTCTACTTTTTGATTATATTTTCTAAAATAGATTTATAATACAAAATATATATTCTTTTCATCTATATATTCATTTCTTTTTTAACCCCTAAAGGCCCAAGGTGTGTTTTTTGGCAACATAACTTTTTGGGGCAGGTATGTGTGACTAGAGATTTTCATGTTTTGGGCCCAAATTTTAATAGAGGGTGTGGATGAGGGATATCTTTCATGTGCACTAAATTTTAGGACATTTGGAAATATGAATCAAAAGTTATGGCCTAATATGTAGTTTGTTTCTCAACTCGGGCAGTCTGGGCATATTTGAAAAAATCATTTCTTTCAAAAATAAAAATTTGAAATTGGTTTTCTAGATTTATATATAAATAGAAAGCTTTGAATCATTCCATTTTGATCTACGAGTGAAAAGTTATGAGATGTTTTAGTTTGCGGGCAAGTATGGATTATCTACTCTAAAATAAACTTTGAAGTCCTTTATTTAACTCAATTTTCAATATTATTTGAAAAAAATGAAAACATTCAATGTAGATTGTTTATTACGACATTACAACCATTGGGATTGGGATTTTTCAATTCCATTCATAAATTGTTAACAATTAAGTATTTTGAATCATTCTCTACATCTTTCTACTTATTATTTTTTTCCTATATATTGCACAATTCCAAATGATTTGAAAATTTTCAAGCATGTAGCCAACTTGCATTGAAGAATGAATCTAAATAAGCACAACCATTTTGGACATTTTTTCATACAAATGTGACTTTATGAAGTGTAGCTACACGTTTTTTCACGGGGCCCAAAAAAGGATTTTTATCACTTCAAATGCTAATATCTCACAATCTACACGGTGGGATTTTCTGAATTTTTTTCCACATCTTCTCAATCTAGTGTATTGAAAGATCCTATGGTTATATGTGTCCAAAAATGATATTTTTCAAAAATTTGGTACTTGTATTAGAAATGACAGTTTTTGAGGGATTTTGTGATAACATAGTCAACGAACGTTAGGGATTAAAGCTTAGATTATTCTAATATATGTTTTAATTAATGTTGTTTCATTTACTCTATACACATTTCAATACAACAACCATTTGATTTTGTCATCTAGTAAAATCTATAAAATCATCATCTATTGGATAAACGCCATTTTCAAAAACAAAAAAATCAAAATTTTATCAATCAATTATAAATAGGCTAAACTTAGCTTGATAATAGTTATTTGACTTGAAGGACATTGCAAAGTTTGTCAAGGGTGAAAAAACCTATAGACTATTATTCAAGTCTACTTGTTACTTGTAAACAAATTGTTTCAGAATATTTTGATTGTTTTTATCATATTTACTTATTTCTTTTCTCTATTTGCTATAAAATTTATAACGTTGACAATTTAACACAACTACTAATGAAGAATTTTCACATAGATAGGCAAAAAATTCTCATGTACTATAGTACTAAATATTTCAGATTTGACACTTGTATTTAATTTAGAAAGGTAACCTTGAAATTAGAAATGTTGTTTGACCATTTGGCTATGGAAGTGGTCCTTTCAGGGTCAAAAAAATAATCGATAAAGCTCATTGTCTTCAAAAATTCTCCAATAAATTTTTGTGTAAGAATAAAATGATGATATAACCAAATAGTTCTATATGCACAAGGACTCAATTTGTCAATGACAAGATTTTTGTATCCAAAATAGTTGTATCCAAAATCTATCAACCAACTACAATATTTGTGATCAAAAGAGTACATTCATAATAGGATCAAAATTAAGCCAACTTTCATGCAAGATGGATCAAAGAATCTTATGAGTTTCTTAGAAGAACTTGATGTTTGAATGATTTAGGCTACATTGATATTTTGAGCATCCATCACATTCATCTCAACTAATAAGGTGGGGACATCCAAAATTGCACCCTATCCAAAACTACCATCATCATTCTATGTACAATTAGGTACAATAATCTTACAAATTGCCTATTCTACCATTTCAATTTTTTATGCATATCATAGAAAAGAATTCAAAATTTTCATTTAGTATAATTAACACTCATTTCTTATGCAATCCAAATCAAGCATACTAAATTTTAGTACGAAAAAGCAAAATTCTATTTGTGGTGAATTTTTGAAGTCAATTTATATGGTTTTGCATAATATTTTGTAGAAAACAACTACTAATGAACTTTTTTAGAATTCAATTGCATAGATATGTAGGGAACATACATACACACATCTTTCATATTAAAAAATACCCCATTAAGTAACAAAAATATAATATAGGAAGAATTCAATGTGAGGTGTCACACTATAATTAATTTTCTACATTTGAGCATGACAGTACAATTACCTTGCCAAAATCTAGTGACAATAAAAAGATATATTTTGTCCAAAATTAGGGCATTGTTACCCAACACTGAAAATCTCTAGAGGGAATTGTGAAACTCTTTTGGAGATGCTTGTTGAAGGAAAGATGTGCATATGAATGTTTCCTACATACAATCTGTACTACTGTTGAAGAAACAATTCCAAAAACATCTACCAAAAAAAACTTTGACCCTTCCTAACTTTTGCATATAATATCCAAATGTTGTGTTAATTGGTGCATTGGAACCTCCTTTCACTTGCCAACAAGAAAACCAATGAAAATTTGACTAACTTGGTGACTAATAACAGAGTAAATAGGCACAGTACCACAGTAGCAAAAAGTGGCGGTTTGGGGGGTACCCACCTTACATATGAACCAGCGCAACAGCCGAATGCTCCCACAGAATTTGAAACACTACATCAACTAAATCATGCGGCTCAGGCTCCAGAGAATTTGAAACAATGTATCAAATAAAATCATGAGGATCACGCTCCAGAGAGACGACCTCTAAGCTTACAACAATTCAATAGCTCAAAATAGAAATAGAAATGCGTACGCTCTATCTGCAATTCCATGCTTATTAGGTTATCCATATTCACATCCAATGTGCACAACAATGCAACAACCTGAGTGAATCCACACTGCTGTAAATTTTCCCTACAAGCTCCATCCATGGAGAGGCTACTCCTGGCAAAAGAGAAGAGCCCTAAAACAGACCGGAATGCCCTTCAACTAGCGTACCCAAGGGGGTGGGTACGCTGAACTTGTTTGACTCGCTTCGGTCCATGAAGTTTGCACTTCAATTCCAACCATTATCCATAGCCCAAGCTCAGGTACTCACCTTGAAGGAGAAAACAAATACTCCCAACAACATTGGTACAATTCTTCCCAAGAGAAGGGTCAAGGTAGGGTCTATCTCGTTCCTTATCGCTCCAGAGAGCCAGCCTGCATCTAGTCATATGAGCCACCGCCGAAAATAAAAAATAAATCGAAAGGTTCATGAGGTTCATAGCAGGATTCAGCAGTGGTCGATACTGTCAACTCCAATAGGAAGAGAATTATGCCATTGTCAATAGGAGAAATCAGCTTTGACAAGTTGATGCTGACATACCCGGGCATGGACTTGAGAGAGAGGACCAACGAAAGGAAGTCACGTTGTTAAAAGAGAAACAGTGACAGTCATCTCTTAGTTTGCTTGAGTTCTCATCTCTTGCATGAATAGAAATGACATCTCACCTCCACGGTTGGATAATGTTATACAAATTCAACTAATATCTACAGACTGAGCAATTGCGAGCTTGGTCACGTGGCTTGATGGGGAAGACTACTACTCTCACACTGATCGATGTAAGTCAGTTCAAGAGGAAATGTCACGGCAGGAATTACAATAGGTTTTAGGCTGGCCACTGACAGAAGTACGCAGTCCCAAGAACTAATGCCACAGTAGGGTTGGATTAGGGTTTAGGGTAGCAGCCAGCCGTCTGTGTCCCGAGAAATAGGAAAAAGAAAAAATCAAAGGGAAAGGAAAGGAAAGGCGAGGCAATTGGGACCCATGCATTATATTTCAGAGAGTGGGCTTTGGCGTGTGTCTTCTGGAAGAGGCTCGGCTGTAGGACACCGTTTTTCGAAGCTCCGGAGCTCCCTTGCCCGCGACCACTCGCTCGAAGGAGCGCAGGCGCGCCATTCGGTCAGCTCTGGTGGAGGGGCTGGCGCTGGCAGACGGCGGACGGGTGCCGATGGGGCTGGACTCGTCGTAGTCCCAGTAATCGTCGTCCTCCTCGCCCACCTCGAAGTCGTCCTCGCCTTCCGAACGGATGCTTTCGTTGTCCACCGACCCTTCGTCCTGTTGCCAATTCACACTCTTCGGAGTTCAGCTTCCATCTTCGAGCATAGTTAATTCCTTTCATTAGCAGCGCTGCGATGGAATAATATCCAACGCCTCATGCTAACAAGAGCAAGCTGCTAGTGCCTCTGCCCCAAATGGAAATGCAACACTACCAAAGCTCTTCCTTCCACTAAATTTTTCAAAATTCAAAAACCCTATTTCGAACAATCTCAACCATGTTTGAACAATCTTACATCCACAACAATCTTTGGCAGTGCTGCAATGGAATCCCAAGCCTAGTGCTGATAAGAACAAGTGAAGCGGAAAATTGCAGGTGTTTCTACCCCAAATGGACATGCCAAACTAGCACGTGTTCCTTCCACTGATTTCAAATTCAAAAAAACTATTTGAACAATCTCAACCCAATTTGAACAATCTTACAATCACAACATTCTGTAGCATTGACAACCCCCTTTGAACACGAGTTTCTAAGTGTGAGTGATATAGTGCACCTTGAGGTTATCTATAAGATGACAGCAATAGAATAGGCAGGGGTGTAGCAGTCTTACATCATTTTCTTCAACTGGGTTCAGCTCGTTGTCAATTTTCGTGCCTTCAATTTTGTGGATTTCTTCCTCCGCCTCATCGTAATCGTCATCCGATCCAGATGCCACGACATCTTCACTGGGCTGCAAAAATTAATTTCTTTCAGCTTATTAATGGCTCCCCTATGCCACAGTAAATGGTTGAAATGAAAAAAATTCACTGAAAGACTGGTTACATTCTCTAACAATACAACTTGGATCCATCCTAAAATCTGCAGCCCACGGCACACTCAGGTAATGACACCAAAAGTGTCCGAATAAGCATCTAAGCGTGGTTCCTTCTGCTAAACTGTCAAAAAAATTGTTTCGGGATCATGTGGGTAAGTGAAAATAGGTGTACCCTAGACTCATGTTCGGAGGGCTCACATTTTAGGCAAAAATCTTCTTGGTGGGGCGGGCGGTTTACGTGAGAGGATCAAAATTAGGTATTTGAAATGTGAAAAGAGAAGCAAGCTATTTCCCGAGATACATTTCCAGATACCTTAAGTAGTTCCTTTGAACAAGCGTCCCCCAAAGTGGAGTTGAGGTGAAGCTACAAATCTAGGCATATTCACCTCCCTCTCATGTACATTTGAGCAGTTTGGAGGGGATCACAGAGGCTGGGTTGCTTAGAGGTTCCGAAATTCTAATTTTCAACCAGCACTCCAGGGTGATAGACAAGAACTTCCGACTTGAACTATAGTGCTATCTACAATAGGATCGATCCAAATGGTCCATTGGAACCTATTCAAATCCTTGGTCCTCAAAGGAAAATTTTCAAAGCCAGGTCTGAATGGGAAGGCATGCATGGGGGTCCTTCTACAGTATCCCTGTAACAAGAATATATACATTCTTGTTCCAGTGGACCACAATGGGCAAGCTTGCATTCAAGATGTTCTACAGTGAAACGATCGAGCCTTATTCAAGGAAAGCAACGGGTCCCCTCCCCTGCCTTGAAGTTCAAGAATGTTATGGGAAAAGAGACGACATGCGTGTGAGACTGACAAAACTGACGTACCTCCGTCACCAGCGTTGAGCCGGAAGAGGCTTCCCGTCCACCAGTGCCCTCCGCTTGAGTATGAGCTTCAAGAGCTTGAGCCGCAGACGCAGCCGGGCCGCTCGTAGGACTGCAGGCTGGTTCACTGCTGTGCTCCGGCCAGTCCCCCAAGCCCAGCGCCCCGAACTGCAATCGCACGGGCTCCGCCTTCGCCACCGAGAAGGGCCCCACAATGGGTGTGCCCACCCCGCGTTCTTCACCAAAGAGGCTGCTCATCCCCGCCGCGTGTTTGTCCTTGTCCACCTGCAGGGGCGCCAGCGGCCATGCTTTGGCCACCAGCCCATCCGCGTTCACCACTGCCATCATGTTGCGCGAGGAGCCTCGGCGCTGAATCAGCCGGAACATGCTCTTTGAACCCAGCGCCGATGAGTTGAACTGCTTGGCCCACTCCTCGTGGATGACCTTCACGGAGCCGCTCTTGGCGTCCAGCAGCGGCTCACCAGCCTCGCAGCGGCGCAGGGAGCTGAAGACGGTGGCGTGGATGGCGGCCACGCTCTTGTCCACGTTGGTGTTGTTTACCTTGGGAATCATGTGCTTGTCCGCACCGCGGCACAGGTAGTCCTGGATGGTGCGGATGTTCTTGATGTACTTCACGTACTTGTTCTTCGCCGGGTCCAGGGTCATCATCTTCGCACGGACCGCGAAGCGCTGCATGTGCTTGCTCTCGTTTGCGATGTACACCATGAAAGGAATGATAGAAGGGTGCTTCTTCATCAGCTTCATCTGCAGACAGGCAAACCAGGAATAGCTGAGAATCAATACTGCCAGAGCTTATAGCGACACTGAACCTCTCTATTAATGACCAGGGCTTCTAAAATGACAGACTAGAATATCCAATACTGTTGCTACACTATCATCACCTGCAGCACCCTTGAGACACATTCAAACTGTGACTTCATGAAAAAGTTGGAACCCTACGTGGTAGATGACATAAATTCCACTTCCGCAGACTGCTAGTGTCTCATACCAAATAGAAATGGATCACCTTCACGTGCCTTTTCCAAATGATTCTCAGGAAAATCCTTAGTATAATCCTCACTGATTGAAATTTTCAATAACCTTAGAGTGCCGGTATTCTAGTAATAGACAATATTCTACTGGCCAGAAGGATCTCATTCTTCGGGATGATGGACGCCAACGTGCTACTGTTCCTCTTTAATACATATCTCATCATGCACCAGAACTTTCTATGTTTTCGAATCGTCGCTTAAAAATTACTCAACAAAATAGGAGAAGTCAGAATTAATTAGCTCATAAAACGAGCACGAAAAGCAGTAGTTTAAGTTCTCATTGGAAAGTCGAAGCCCAATTAATGTGCTTTAACTTACCACGAAGTTGATACTCAAGTGAACCCCCTCCACCACGACGGATTCTTTCTTGGCCTCCCACGACGTGATCAACCGGTCCACGCTGTCCACCACCATTTCACTTTGCGCCTTAAATCCCTCGATGGCCATCACCTTGGGACCGACCAAGGAATCCGTGGTCACCAACTTCGCGGCTGTTGCAGTTGCACTCCCATCCTCAGATGTGGTGTTGCTGGAATCCTCATCAGCAGAGGTGGGAGGAGGAATGCTCTTGACACTGGCTTCCAGGCTGGTGGGCATCTTCTCCCTCTTCTTGTTGATTTTGTCGGACACCGCTTGCGGGTCCAGAAACTCTCCGGCATGGTAAGTGGAAGCCCACAGCAACGGATTCTCTTGCTCGCTGATGAAGCCGCGCATCATGTGCCGGACGGAGTCCGTGGAGACCACGGTGGTCACCCCGAGCCGTTGGCCCTGCAAGCTCCCCAGGTTGAAAGTTAGAATTCATGGTCAACTTATGTACTACATGTAAGGTCAAATATAATTCACGTTACTGCCCTTTTAATTAACCCCTAAGTGCCCAAACGGAAAAAGAAAAAGAAACGGTTGCTTCCTTATCTATAGATGTTGAAATTAATCATTTAGGACGGTAACAAATGTATAGACAGAAAGACGATTTGGTGTCCTACATTTTTGAACACTAGCGGGTGTCAGGGTGTCAAACTTCCGTTCTGCAGGAGGAGGCAATGCTGAAACAAAACTTTAAAACTATAGTAGACGAATAGTGACAAGAATTTTGGGCTCTGAATCACTCACTACTCAAAACGGGAAAAAGGAGAAGAGTCTCACTGAGGAAGTTGCACACTCTGATACCCTCTAATAGAAATTAGTTTTGGAAGTTACTATAAGCAACTGTTAGCTTCCAAAGTGGTCTCTCTATTTCGGCTTGAACACTTAAGGATTAAGCTTAAGCTACTGAACAAGAAGTAGGTGGAAAAGGTAGTTTATCCTGATGTGCGGGGAGAGAACATACGAGCAATGTGGCGAGTGTTGACTTGCCGCAGCCACTAGTTCCACACAACAGAACTGTGATAGATGACCTCTTCTCCCGAATACTGCAACAGGGAACAAAGGATTTCATCATTGGGGTCAACTCTCGAATGTGAATCTGGTTCTATCTAATTCACAAGAATGCACGCACAAATTGGGATACTGTTATGCATGAGAAACAGGCATAAAGTGAGAAAGTATATACCGACAGGCCACCATGAGATCCAATCGCTGCCTGACTCCGAGATACTGGTACTTATTAAGTCCATCACAAACAACATCCAGGAATTTTTCCCTGGGCACAGTGGCTGTGGATCGCTTCTTTAGCGGTTTGGGATTCACCATAAATCCTTTCGGGTCATAAATCTCGGAATTCCGCTTGGGAATCTCGGCCAAGGGTGCCAGGCCCATGAACCTGTCTCGTTTGGGAATCTTGGGAGGCATCTGGCTCTTGATCACTTCAAACACCTGCTCACTTATCTGCCCAAGAAAAACCCCAAGTTTCAGCATTTTACAAAGGAGCTTAGATGGAAACAAAATTCTATCAATTATTTAAAAGGTGTACCTAATCCAGCATCTCTGCTAATACATCAAGTAGAGGATGCTAAATCCGTGAAGGACCTCCAATTGACTGACTCATGTTACCGACACCAACTCATCTCTTCCAATGCATTTCCTAGGTCTTCAATTAGCAAGTTGGGTGTAAGCATGACTTGACATGATGTCTCTGGCCACTCATCTTTGAATTAAAACCAAAGTTCTGTCTTCTATCACGTCAAACTGGTCTACAACATCCTACTTTCAACGATTGCAAAGGAAATCATCATGCATGGTGATAAAACTTCGATCTCAAGAGAGTTTGGCTCTTGTATCGAAAGTGATCTCTCCTGAGCTCTATTGAGTGGTCTCCCAAAGAAAGCACAGCATATAGGTTTAAAAACTGCGAATAGTATTCTCTACCTTATCCTCTACAACTGTGGAACCCTAAACATGAAAGACATTCTCAACCACAAACCTTAGTCGAATGTCGAGCCTTGCAGCCCATAAGCTGAAGAGTGCTCTGCAACAAACCCCGTGTGTAGCGGTGAGTTGGCCCCTGCTCTCCCTCCTTGGCTCCTGGCAGCGGATCATCCTGCACTAGAATATACAGCAGCTTTGAAGCTTCTTGCGACCTGGGAGGTTTCAATTGTGTGCCAGCAGCAGCAGCTGCAGCAGGAGGAGGCGGTGCCATCGTTCGCACCTGCGTTGACGTGGTCTCTTAAATGGACACCTTGACCTTGCAAAACAGAACAGCATCGTCACAGATTAGCAAACCGCGAAAAACGTGAAGTAAGGAAGAGGATACTAGAGCCGTTAGGGACCTAATCCTGTCACCTACTAAAAATTCTCTCGTACAATACACTTGCCTGGCCTTCAATTAGCAAGTTGGGTGTTCCAAGCATGACTTACTGGTGAAATTTCAATCTCAACAGAGCTGGCTCTTGCATGCAAAGATCTCTCCACGGTTGTATACACGAATCAACATTCACTCACACATATCGTATGTTAAAATGCGCATCTTGCCAAATCGCTCACGAGAGTAGAGCTTTGGTAAGGGAAGAGCTTTCAAGTGCAACAACCGACCGGGCTCTACAAATTCAAAGCTCACAATTTTCAACCTACAGAATCATAGTGCACTCGAATCACTCTTGCAATTGGGAAGCACGAGATTTCACACTTTACTGGAAATCGCTGACATCCCGAACATCCACAGTAACGAGCTGACGTCACAAGTCTGTGCTAGCAATACTAGCCATTGACCTAGTGACAAAGCCCACATTTCACATCCACTACAGTGCCAGCCTCATCTCCAGAGTCAGCGAGCCCAGGCTAGATCCAGCAAGATGTCCAAACTCGGAGGATCCTCGAATGGACATACATTTTAGGTTAACCCCAGAGGCTTCGATGGATCCAACCACCACCAGCAACAACCAAGATCCATCTGCTTGCAAACCCCCAACACTCTTACCGACAGCAGCACCGTCAACGTACTACATCCACGGCAACTTGTCAAAAGTCGTATAAGCTCGTGATGTGCATAACTTACATATACACAAACCTCACCGGCACGCAGCACCGAGGCGCCAATAGTCTCAGATCCGTCAAACTAGCCCTGTTCTGTTAAAGTCATACTCACGCGCACAAGACTACCTTTCCGCAATCCTGTCTCTACAGAATCATTTGATTTTCCAATCAAAAGCACCTACCCCCCGCCTTGAAAGCAACTCTAAAGGAAGAAGGCGAACCCACAATCCAGCACCTCCGAGCCTGTTACCAACCCGACCTACCTCAGCCAGCACCAGAAATTGGTCCACACGCAATCGATGTGACCACGCGAGAAACAGCAACAATGCTTCCTCCCCCTCGCCTTCTTCTTCCCCACTCCCACGATCCTCCCAATAGCAAATGCTTCGCCTTCAAATTAATGTCGCAACACCTTGGGTTCAAAGATATACGAAGCTGCGCTCCCTTATGTTAAGTTATCTCGACATTGTTTCCGCTCCTCGCTGCTGTTGAAGACCTCGATGATGAGTGCGAGGAGCGTCGGCCTCGCCGATCGATGGTTGACCCGGGATTGCTCCACACGCGTGAAAATCGGGAGAGACAAACAGAGAGAGAAAGAGCGCGGCATCGCGGAACAACGCACGTTTTTTTTCTATTGGGAAAATAAACGCAGCGCTCAGGGATGATGGATGGTGGGCCGACATTGCCGTGTGGAACGATTGTTCATCCGCGATTCAGACTTGCTCGTCGTGGTAAAAGACAGAAATGGCAGAACTGATTTTCCTAGAAGGTGAATCAGCCCTATTACCGCGCACATTCCAATTCCGATGTCGTGTACGTCAGGTGCACATTTCTCTTTTGGAAATGTACCCAGAAATGTAAGGAAGCCAACCCCTTACTAATCACAGACCCAATCTGGCAACGTAGGGTGGAGTAATTTCAATCAGCAGGTGATTAGCAACAATTAATGCTGGCACAGTTCCCGGGTAGTTCGTGGTGTATTACAATTGGCTACAAGACTCTCAAATTTGGATCTAGCCCTTCTTGGATTTTGCAACCAGCCCTTGGTCAAAAAGAGGAAAGTCTGTATGGCCAACATGGGTAGAACAGAATCTTCAGCTTAAAAATTCATAGTAATTATTTTGTGAGGAAAAAAAATCTGAAAAATTATGGAAACCTTATGAACTCTATTTCTGCTCATGGGAAAAATTTCCCCACTATTGAAACCTCCCTTGCAATATGTGTATCTACTTAAGTGGGTCAGAAAGGGGTCGGCTCCCTTATCTCCAAATGTACTAGTGTGCCCTATGCCATTGCCACAGTGTAATAAAATCAAAGTAAGAAGTGATTTTCTAATCTTTTATATTCAAATGATTTTTTAATTCATACTTTTTTTGAAATCCGATAATTTTTAGATTGTAGGTCAAAATGCCACAAAACAAAGCTTATGCACCTCTCCTTGTAGAAAGCTTTCCGACGGTACCAAGAACGCAACTAGGGGGCATACAATTCTAGAGATATCACCATAACAAAAACAAATCTCATTTATCTCCAAATGTATTTCTTGGGTATATTAACCCTTAAAGTATGGATTGGTGATTATGGAAATCATCCCTTTTGGAATCCAATGACATAATCTACCTTAAGAAAATCCTAAAATACTCATTGGAAGTCAACCTATTGTAGAAGACCTCCCCTTTTCACAACATAATTCAAAGGATGAATAGTTTCACTTTTGTCCCATATAGAAGGATTCTTTGTCATCCATCAAACACAAAAACGTCTATGTTGATGTTTAAGGATTAAGGTGGAATTGAGATGAGAGTGATAAGTGGTTGGGTTACCTTTTGGTAATAAACCCCATTTATACCACAATTCAAAAGCTACTGAATACATGTCACTTATGTACTAGTAGTGTACATTTTAAACTTTCAAATGTATTTTGGAAGTACACAATAGTCAAATAGTGGAACAATTGGGGGTCTTCTACATTTCAATTGCACCTATTGGCCTCTGAAGAAGCACTAGGTATGATTCCTACTATTAATTGGATTGACTTTGGTTAGAACTTGTTGGGAGTGACAAAGAGATTTGAAAATTTGCTTCACACACATTTTTTAGATAATGTATGGATAAACCAATAATATTTAAAGTACTAAAAATAAACATATCCAAAATTGCCTATAGGCTCTTATAATCATAAGGCTAACATTTTATTTAATAATCTAAATTGGATGGATTTGCAAACCAATCACAATTAAGTGTAGTTCCCGAAACTCCTAAAGAAAGAACAAAGGGTGCTTTGGAAGAGCAAAGGTCCAAAACTACCAATTTTAGATGCATTGTTCAAAATCAATTGTTTTTTTTTTATTCCAACTACACAAAAGTGTATTGAACAAATAGAGCTATGCATGGACAAAACTTCAGCCCATTTGACTCCGTGGAGTTAAAGATTATAATGTTTGAAGTGAAAAAAAAAACTTTTTTTTCATACCTACATGAAAAGGTCAACATAATTTGAGCCCTCTTGGAGTAAAAATTTTCCTCTAATTATAAATGAGGATTTTCACAATTCATGAGTGTATCTTGTTCAATTCACTCATGAAAAATTAAAAGAAGCAAATATGGAATCTAGCTTACTCCAAATCCTCTTGCAATGCCAAAAGGTTAAGTGAATTGGCAATACACTAGTCATATTTTAATGATTTCTTATGCAATGAGGGATTTATTTTTTGAAATACAAACAGTGAAAATTTTGAGGTAAACATTTGGAATGTGTGGGAAAATTTCAAGAACTTTGACTTTACAAATTGCAAGATAATATGGCTTGAAGTTATATAAAAATATTTTTCATGAAACCACCCTACCATAGCTAACAAAGTTTGACTCCTCTTAGAATATGATTTAAGAACTAAATTTCTTTTGGATAATTGTATGCAATATTTTACTAGTTACATATATGTCAAATTTCAAAACCAATGAGATTTTTATTAAATGCCCCCCAAATGACACTATCTCTCATTTATTGTATAAGGTTATGCATGTACATGATTCCATTACTCCATTTAATGTTTATATAGCCAAGGGATTTTGTATATGGTCGCCCCCCCTACTCTTAATTCTAAGAAAGGCATTTGGCATTGGTGCATGATCCTATGATTCTATCTAATTGGCTTATTGTAACCAAATGTTTTTATATATGCTTGATCCCCTCACTCCATCTAATGTTAATTCTACTAAAGGCATTAGACATGTGCACAATCCCTTCGTATTTAAAAAATCTCTTGGTGGTCTTGCAAAACTTTAGTAGAAATTCTTGTATACCTATTTTGAGCTTCAAATTAGTTTTTTTGGATCAAAAATAGTACTGAAAAAATCCAAAATGGCCAAGGTAGACATCCAATTGGGGACTATTTAAAAAGAGTAAAATAAATTTAAGAAAGTTCTAAAAATTATTCAATGTCTAAAACTACCACATGTACCTTCAATTACAAATTTCATGTAAATCTAACATACAATGCAAAAGTTATAAGCGAAAAAACACTTGTCTGTGGCCAAGGGGACAAAAAATAGGACGTATTTTTTGCAATCACGCAAAATGCACAGATCCCTCATCATTTTTTGACCCTTTTTTCCATGCTATATTTATTGTAGAATATTAGACCTATATTAATCCCTCACTGTTTTTTAACTTCATTCAATTGATTTTTAGCCCAAATCTAACAATTGATTGAATTGTCTTATACAATGCACAATATGTCTTTTATATGCATAATATTTAGCACAATTATATTGTTGCCAAAAAAAGTCTACATGGCCATGTGCACTTTTCACAAACTAGTAAGTATGTATGTATAAATATATATATATAAACATCTTGTGCTGTGGTAAAAAACAAATACAAGAAACAAGAAAAATTTATATACAAAATTCGTCTCACATATTCATATACCCCACTCTCTTCACAAATTTGTACATGAATTTTGTTTGAAAACTATCTAAAATTAATTGTTGTTCCTTGTCATTACTAAAAAAAATGTCTTGACCTACTAAATATTATTATATACTTGCAAATCTATAATCTATATAATTTTGTCTACCTTAGAAGTAAGTTGGATGAAAATTAAAATATTTGAGATAGTATGAAAATAGTGCAATCCACGTACTATTGAATTTATTTAAAATATAGTGAGCTATTATATGAGTGTGCCTCCAAAATTTGAATAAATAATTGCAGAATTTGGTTCAAGTTAGTAGAACTAGCCATGGACAAAGGAATTGAATTAATGTATGTAGCAACTTATTAATAAACTTGTGTAGTAACTTCTTGGATATCTGTATTATAATTTTTTTTGAACCTAATAAGTTGAAGAACATCCAATAAGGTAGAAGCACCCAAATGGAATAGGAGTCATTCATGGACACCTAAAAAACGACCTAAACCCAAATGCTTGTGGATCCAAAGTAGACAAGTGAGGTTCCAATGCAAAATGGGTGGGGTTCCAAGAAGCAACCAATCACTCGCACTTGATCCAAGTTTAGAGAGTGTTGCTTCTGGGTGTTTCTGTGCCCACTTTGGTGTTAGTCTAGTGTCCACAATAGGTGCATCTATCAAGTACTTTTCAAAAATTTGTATAATATTCACACAAGCTCGGAAAAATACGAAAGCAATTTTGTTGGTCTCCTGAACCTTTTCCAAACACATGCACATCATTTTTTCCTATACGCACCCTCCATATGAAGAGATCCAAAACAATTGTCGCATTTAGGTGCTTCTACTTTAACCCTTAAACGTTGATATGGACCTTTAGTGTCCAATGGATGACAAAGAATCTCTCAATGTAGGTTAAAACTGCGACCATTCATCTTCGAAATTTTGTGTGAAAAACACAGGTCTTCAATAGTAGTATGACTTCCAATGAATATTTTTGGATTTTATAAAGTAGATGATGTCACACTGTTCCAAAAGGGAGTATTTCCACAGTCACCAGTCTGTCCTTCAAGGGTTAACCTTGGAACATTGGCAACGCCATTTTGTGGCATTTGGATGAGAGTTCAGCAATGAAGATGAAAAAATGAACGGAAATTTCATCCAATAATTTAGTGAGCATGTTGTTAGCTGCCTTCTGAGTTACTGGGATTTTAGAACGCATTTATGAAGTATTTTGACGCAAGCTAATATTGATTCCAACCATAAAAACAGTATGGGATGCTCCTCTCTTCGGTCAAACTGTGAGACCGAATGCACTGTGCAGAACAATATTTCGAAATTAGAGAAGTTGCCCGAGACGGAAATGTGTCGTGGAATTTCCTAAATCTAAGTGATGGGCACGTTGGAAAGTCATGCTACGGGCAGTTCTTGGTGGTGGGAAAGACAATCGTTGGTTGTTGCCCGTTTGACACTGTTCCTACTGAAAGCGTTTCTCTTGGAGCTCTCAGGTGTCAGAATGGAGAGGCAGGGCAGGAACCGGCGAACAGGAGAATTTCATGTCCGGGCCGTGTATTTTTTTGTTGCCCTAACAGTGCGCATTCCTGAACTACGAATTCAATGCAAGCTGTAATGCGGCAAGATTCTCGTGAAATTGCTAGGTCGGAGCTCATGTGACTGTTGCTTGGCTACTCTCATTGATGAATCCATCCTCTCAGATTCCATGCCAATGAATGAGCAATTATTTTCCCTACTGGAATGCATCTGCCCTTCTTAGAAAAAACAGATAGCTTGTCTTTAATTGCGCCTTGGAGTGATGAGTCTGCCTGGTCTTGTTCACTTCTGCTGCTTTCCGGGATCTTCAGAGACGTGAGCTGACAACCCCAAATTCATTATCACCCATTGTCGCTATAAACAATCAAAAAAATCCATTCTTTGCAACCCCACGGCTTTAGGCCCAGCTCTCACTTTCTCTCCACGGTCATCAGTCAGGCATTTCAGGGTTAACGGAATTGAGTGAATTGCATCCACGGAAAAGCGTTCACAACTGTAGCGGTACAGTACAGTAGAACAATCCAACTGATCGCCCGGCCATCTCCGGAGAAACTGTCGGACAAAAGAGAAAAGGAATCGGCCACAACTGTACAGTAGCTGAAGTGCGGAACAGTGAGCGCTGTTCTCATTGTAGGATCTACAGTTACAGTTTTATTTACGAGGAATCCTTACTTGCAGAACTTCGCCAGCTGGGTGATTCCGCCATACTACAGTCAGTTACTGAATCCTACACAGAATCTTCTTCAAATTAGACAAAGGTAGGATAATCCTCTGTCACTGTTATTCTTCAGCACTCAGTTCTGTACTGTACAGTGGGCTACAGTTCATTTACGAATTGCCAATGGGAGCCATTCAAATTTTCTTGTACAATGAATGTGGATTATAATTGGCATATTTTGGTAAGCCTATTATCATGGCATCTTTACGCAATCCGAATCACACATACCAAGTTTTAGTTTAAAAAAAAAACCCTCCATTTTTGGTTGATTTTTTTAATTTAATATTCATGGTTTTTACATGATAATTCATTGAAAAACATTGGTGATGAATTTTTTTGATTCAATTGCATAGATGTGTAGGGAACATCCATACACACATGTTTCATATTACACCCACCCACCCCTCCCCCTTTAAGTGACAAGAATATTGTCTATGAAAAGTTCAATGGGAGGTGTCATATATATATAACCCAACTTTGTAAAATAGATGTCTTTATATTTTAACTAAATTTTGCTTTGTGACCCTTACACTATAACTAGCTTTTGTACATTTGAGCATGATGGTACAATAACTTTGCCAAAATTTAGTTAAGTTAGAGTGAGGATTATCCTACCTTTGTCTAATTTGAAGAAGATTCTGTGTAGGATTCAGTAACTGACTGTAGTATGGCGGAATCACCCAGCTGGCGAAGTTCTGCAAGTAGGGATTCCTTGTAACTAAAACTGTAACTGTAGATCCTACAATGAGAACAGCGCTCACTGTTCCGCACTTCAGCTACAGTATAGTTGTGGCCGATTCCTTTTCTCTTTTGTCCGACAGTTTCTCCGGAGATGGGTTGGATTGTTCTACTGCACCGCTACAGTTGTGAACGCTTTTCCGTAGGTGCAATTCACTCAACTCCGTTAACTTTGGACGTGTTTACTGGATGTTCTTCAACTTATCAGGTTCAAATTTTTTTTATAATAGAGATATCCGAGTCTCCGAGAAGTTGCTACACAAGCTAATTCATTTCCTTCGTCCATGGCTAGTTCCACTAACTTGCACCGACTTTGCAATTATTTATGCAAATTGGTGAGGCACACTCATATAATAGCTCACTATATTTCAGATAAATTTAATAGTGCATGGACTGCACTGTTTTCATACTATCTTAAATATTTTAATTTTCATCCAACTTTCTTCCAAGGTAGACAAAACTACATAGATTATAGATTTGCAAGTACATAACAATATTTAGTAGGTCAAGACATTTAAACAATCATCACCAATTGTTTTCAATAAAATATTATGTAAAATCATGAAAAGTGATTTTCAACCCCTACAGGATCAAATTGTGTTTTTTTGGCAACATAGCGATTTTGGGTAGCTCACTACAAATGGACTTTTTCTTTTTCTTTTTCTTTAAACTTTTCACACAACATGTGCTTGAGGAGTAGCTTTAAAGCCCAAAAATTTTCATAACTTTTGACTGCATGGTTGAAAAGTTATGGCATGATGTGTAATTTTCATTGATCTTTGGGCGGTCCAAAAATTTCTTAAAAAAACAGTTTTTTAAGAAATAAAAATCTGAAATTGGTTTTCTAGATTTATATGTACATGGAAAGCTTTGAATTAGTCCATTTTGATTAATGAGACGAAAGTTATGAGGAGTTTTAGTTTGTGGGCAGTTTTGGATTCTCTACTCTAAAATAAACTTTGAAGTCCTTTACTTAATTCAATTTTCAACGTTTTTGGAAAAAATAAAATCATAGGATGTAGATTGTTTATTAAAACATAACAACCATTGGGATCGTCATTTTTCAATTCCATAACAAAATCTTTAACAATTTAGTATTTTGAATCATTCTCTACTTCTTTGTACTTATTATTTTTTTCCTATATGTTGTACAATTCCAAATGATCTAAATTTTTTCAAGCATGTAGCCAACTTGCCTTCAAGAATGAATCCAAAGGGTAACTACTATTTTGGGATTTTTTTCCTACAAATGTGACCTTGTGAAGTGCAATTGCTTGCATTTTTACAGGGCCTCAAAAAGAATTTTGGTCCATTCAAACGCTAATATCTTACAATCTATACGGTGGAAATCTCTGAATTTTTTTCCACATCTTCTCGAATCAGCATACTACAAGATCTTACAGTTATATGTGTCCAAAAATGTTTTTTTCCTAAAATTCAGTACTTGTTCTATAAATGAGAGTTTTAGAGCATTTTTGGAAAAAAACATAGTCTAAAACATTTAAGGGTTAAAATTCGCCAAAAATAAAATTTTACTTTTTTAAAGATTGAAGTTTGGTATGCTTGATTAGGATTGGGTAGGATTGAGTATTAATTATGCAGGATGAAAAGTGACAATTTTTATTCATATATTATGTACAAATCTTTGAATGGCTCAAATTGGCAATTTGTAAATGAACTATAGCCCGTTGAGTGTATTGTAGGTTGATGAGGACTCTTAATTTTTGGCTTTATCATGGTGATCACCCATTTTCGATCACTTAAGCAATTCAACCTATCTAAGGCTTAGAAAAAGTTCAGGAAAAAATTTCCTCATGTAGAAAAATAGATTTAAGGAGGATTTCATAATTTTCGAAATTTTTTCCCTTAAAAGCAAAATGATCAAGAATTTTTTTCGTAATGATTCTATTTGTGAGGCAAACCGGCTATTTCCAACCATAGGATGGTTCCAAGATTGATGTAAGGCTTCCTATGTACACATTGTGATCATGTAAGTTCTCAATGTACACCTCCTAGACATTTTTGTTGTCCCCCGGGTCCTGTGGTGCATGAGCTGTCACCTACAATTCATCTGATTGGAAATGGAGCAGCCTAAACTACAAGAATGGGAGGCTGATCGGAAATGGGGTGATCTCCTTTATCCTGTGGAATAAGAGCTGGTTGCCATTGGGGTTCCGGACCTCCAATTCCGGACCTCCGGGCAGGCTCCATCAACACTGGAGTCAGAGCTAGACCTCCGACTGGACCTCCAGGCTCCAGTCCGTGAAGTTCGCCTTCACAGAACTGGAGGGACTGGAGGGGGCTCCTGGAGGGCTATTTACAAGAAAAAACAAGGTTCATGAATTTGATGAAGGTTCCGCTCTGGTTCCAGAAGCATACAAGTTACCACGGCTGTGGTGAAACATATTTGAGCAGTTAAGTTAGCATTATTAATTTTGCAAGGGGTGTACACATTCTCGTTGATTTCGAGGATTGCCCATTTGTGAGAACCCATTATGAAGTCTTATTTGATAGAATATTTTCAACCAGATATACAAATAAATAATGTATTGTTTGAGTTCCTGATTCCAGTAGTGGAGTTATATTCTCCAATTATATCTCCAAAAATAATAATGTTTATAATTAATAAATAAAAATTACCCCCATATGGATATATTCAACAATGGTATCACTAAATTAATTAATTTAAAAAAAAATTCTTCTTAACTCACTAAGGAAAATTAGATTTTACAAACCAAAATCATCACTTACACAATGCACATAATCCATCAAATAAGATTAAATTTGAAACATTTTAGAAAGTAAAATCATCACTTCTACAAATAAGTAAATCCATCAAATAAGACTATAGATTTTAGAATGGAAATAAAGCTTAAAAATTTATTTTTTTGAACCAAATGGACAATTTCCATTGATAAAGGGAATTCGATCCATTTTTTGATCCACAAGCTTTATTTAAAATTAATATTCCACACTTTATTAATTTAATGTTGCTTTGAAAATCTTAAAAAATCGTATACTCCTCATTTTATCTGTGATTGCTCAACTGCTACTGTACATAATTTAGGCTCCCTTAATTTAAATGCAGGCTAAATGTGTATGGTAAAAAATCCAAGAAAGTTATCACCCTGAATGGGCCCTACTCAGGTGCTCAAACCCGGAAAGGGGGTCCAGCCCGGCTTCCTGGGATTGCAATGGAACCCCCCTGGACCCCCATCCAGCCTCCGAAGGTCCAGACCCCCCTCCAGTAGCTGGAGGTCCGGAACCCCAATGGCAACCGGCCCTAAGTCCCGCTCGCTGTGTCTCCCTTATTCCATGCAGCTGAGCCGAGGGTATTTTCTGTAACTTAGATGTACGGAACAGAGATTTCATTGAAGTGGATTCCCTCGTGCTGATGCTCCAGCCATAGCCGGGGAGGAGGTCAGCTTATTTTAGTACCCAAAGAGTCAATCGAAAATGAGAAGCATGTCACGAGCTGCTGCTGCTTCTCACCGGCCGCTCGTTTGACTTCTACAGCGCGGCCACCCAGTATGCCGCGTTCCGCCGTGTAGTGCCTGGTCCGATTCGTGCCTGTCCGGTTAGTACCAGGTCCACAGGCTCACTGCAGGTAGAAAGAAGTGAAGAATGCACCTAGTTTGTGAGAGTTTGTTCATGTAGCGTGAAATCAACCTCTCTATGATGGAAAACCTCTCTATGATGGAAACCCCTTGCAATGTGTTGATCAACATGCTTACGTTGTCAAAAATGAAAAATAAAAATGCACCTTTTCGGTGGTGCAAAAATCAAATCATTTTAGAGAAAGTACCTTAGTGATAGGTTTTGCTCTTGCAAGGTCTGTATGTAGGTCCTCTTCACAACCAACGAAGAACAGGAGAAGGCTGCAAATTTCTAGAATGTATGAATACAATTTTTCCACTACTAAGTTATAGGTACATCACTATGACTTGAGGCTTTAATATCTAAAAGAACTAGCTACACTATGTATGAAAATGATTCCGGCAGATAACTTTGAAGGAATGAGACCTATTACCAAGGTACTTTGTCAAAAATGACCTAGTAAATGGACCAATAGGTGCATTTTTCATTTCTATAGTAATATGAAAAGTTGCCCATCAGCCACATCTTGGCATGTGTAGCATTTCCAAGTTAACCCAGTAAGGATGCTGCGGGCTAGAGTGGTCCAATGGATGACAGAGAATTCTCACATGTGAGATAGAAGTGCCATTGTTCATCCTTAGAATTTTGTGCAAAAAAAGGGAGGTCTTGCATAGTAGTATGACCTCCAATGATTACTTTTGGGGTTTTTTAAAGTAGATGATTCACATTGTTTCAAAAAATAAGATTTTCATGGTGACCAACCCGTCTTTATAGGGTTAAGATGCTTTTGTTATGATAATATGAGAACCACTACAAATACTCATTCAAAGCAAAATTCCAACAAAAATATTTCCTTAATCCTTAAAGGACCGAGGCACATTTTAGATAGAAACTGTGAAAAACTGTAATTTTTTAGGGCAATGAGAAAAAAATGAAAAAAAAAGTCTTTTTTCAAAATTGAATGGTTAAAATTTTTATTAGACTACAAGGGGAATGTGTGGAAAAAATTTCAGAAATTTTGACAATATGGATTGAAAGATTATAACATTTGAAGTGAAGAGAAAAAGTTTTTTCCAACCTTACTGAGCAGGGCTAGCAGCTCTTAACTCTTCCTAAAGTGAGATTTTTACACTACACATGGTTAATTTTTTTTGACATTTGGATCTGGTATCATGTAAATTACAAAAGTGGAAGAGGTATTCTGTTCATGTTGTCCAAAGCTTCCTAAGCTACTTGAAAAGTTTAGGGAAACACAACTTTTGATCCGGGCACCCAATTGGAAAAAAAAATTACATTCCTACATAGGGAATATATATTCACACCTTGTATCAAAATTTGAAGAACATCTGTTTTAAAATGACTTCATACACACCTACCCGAGATTAGTTGCATAAGTTCAACGGTCATTTGGTCCTTTAGGAGTTAATGCATGACGTTCTTGAGTAGTGTTGGTATTCTACCTTTTCAAAACAATGCCAAAGAAGAAGAATTTAGAGCTAAGTCATGCTAAATGAAGCCAAATTAAACCTCAAATATATTCTCACATAAAAAAACTAATGAATCATTTACTACTAGAAACCTTCACTACTAGAAAATATATCTGGTTAGACTAAGTGTTAAGATCCACACTTGGTCAAACTTATCATGTTTTGACAAAATAGACTAGGCATGCATCTTAATGCTTTATCTATAGATCCATGATTTCTACTAGTGATTGGCATAACCTGTAAGTGCTCCAACATCCATATTGTGGATGATAAGTAGAATACTCCAAGCGGGACTCCAAGCTAATCTTTTGACAAAATACCTTTTCAGTTGTCGAATGCAATTCTTGAATCTTCAAAAGATGACCTTTTGGTATGACTAACTTGGTGACACTGCTGAAATTAATATATTTGTCCAAAGATATACGCAATACTATACTACAATCCAAAAAGGATTCAAACACTAACCTCTAACGGTTCATGACTCTATTTTATCAAAAAACACATCTAAAATTGTCATTTCTGGTGCAAAAAGCTAGAATAGAAAACACTATTTTTTTGCACATTTGAATTTAGGATCTTGCACAAGACTTGTATGAGAATTCAGAGTAGAACTCTTTTTAGAAACTTTGATCTTGTAAATTGTAAGATATTAGTATTCAAAGTGAAATGAAGTTTTTTTTATCTAGCAATCATAGGTTTTTTTAAATCCTCTTAATTTAAATCTTTTTAACTATAGAATTTCAAGGTTTAAATCCTTAAGGTGGAGAATTGGATTGAGAATTTAATGAAAAAATTCAAAAAACAAAAAAATTGATTTTCATTCTTAAAAAAATGTTAAGTAGAAGTAAATGCAAGAAAGAGATGAAACTTAAATCACAAATAGTTCTAAAATGGAATTGAAACATGTCAATCCTAATGGTAAGGTTGTTGTAGCAAGTAATATATTGCCAATAGACCTCTTTGTTTTGAAAAATTGTGGAAACTGAACTCAAAAACAAATTCTTTATGTTATCTTTGTAGAAATTGCCTTAATTGTTCACAAAACAAGACTTTTCATGACTTTTAAATGACTTTCACACAACTTATACAAATTGAATGAATCAAAATTTTCCATGCAGACATAAATATAATTTAGAAGTGAAAAAAACTGAATTTAAAAAAAAAATTTAAAATTTATGTTTTTGCTAGAATCAAACATCTCAAGCTTACAATAGGAGGGCATAACTTTTTTTCACAATCAATGATTAAAATAAAAATTATATTTCAAAAGCAAGGGCATTTTCTAACCTCCAAATAAAGTTTCAAAAAATTATTGTAGAATTTGACATCATAAGAACCTGCCTAAAATTCTTATAAATTCATTTTAGGACTTTGAACCTTTAAGGATGTTGTGGCCATTTTTTGGATGGATGCATGGTTTGGCATCTTAACATTGTCACAAGTTGATTCACAAATCAACCATCTAATGATAGACTTCACAAGTGGTTGAGCCTTCAGAAGTGTTTTTATTTTTTTGGAAAACAATCAAAATATGTCTACTTACTATAGAACTTCAAATATAAAATGCAATGGAAAGCAAAAAAATGAAATGTAAAAGAAAATGACTTCCAAAGATTGGACCTCATTTCCACTTTATAAAAGTCCATAATTGTATGAAATACAATGATGTTGCACCAAAAATTTCTCTTTTAGATAAAGAATGGTTTCATTTACTCATATATTAGTTACTATGAACCATTTCTACTATTTATGTTATAAAAGAAGTCTATATGTATAAAATTAATTGTTGCGACAAGTCCATACATTTATCTTTAAGGGTCTATAAATTAATGTTGATAGACATTAGTTGTCAAAAAAATACATGGATGTCTTCATAATCAATTTCAATGTTTCTTACCCATAAATAGCATAAGGGAATACAATACTTTGTCTGATATTCAAATGGAATATATCCCCCTCCCTAAAATCAACCTTGTAACATGGTTATTGAGACACCAAACCATGCATCCATCCTTTCAGTTGATGAATGATGGAGAATCCTTTTGAGTAGGGCAAAAGTGCAACTATTCATCCTTGGAATTTTGTTTGGAGAGGGGAGATATTGTACAATAGTTTGACTTCCAATGAATGGTTTTGGATTTTTTAAACCAATGATGATTGACATGGTAGCAAAAGGGATGATTTCCATGGTCATCAGTCCTTCTTTCAAGGATTAGCGTCTAAATACCTAGGGCCTTTTTAGGTTTAAAAACATTATTGCTTTGAAGTATTATACATCTAAATGTCACTAAGGTATAGAAATCTCAACACTATAAGAACCCCCCATTTTGTGTGATGTTTTAGAAGTCGTGGTAGTACGTTCTTTTGAAAAGGAGGGGTGTCACTGTAATGTCACCTGAAATCAATCACAATTGACATTGCAAAAAATGTCCAAAATCTAGAAAAAACACACCATACTGTCAACTTGTTTGATGAAAACAAATGCACAAAACGAGTATTCCAAGCTTTCTAAAATGCTCCACGTATACACTAGATAGATTCCACCTCATCGCATGTTGGACAGGCACTAACAGGTTAGATTTTTTTCACCTAACTTGGTGATGATGTGGCACATTTTCATGTTAATTGAGAATTTGAATATTATTTTAAAAAATTAACTATTTAAGAGAAAAAATCATTTTATTTTATTAAAATAATAATTTAAATGAAAGTCCCCCCAAAATGAACAAAAACAATTGACAAATTCAACAAGAATTGACCATCTATCATTAAGAGAATTTTTGATGGCAAAGTCAAGTAAATACTTTATAAATATTTTGTAAGAATAAAGGGTGGAGAGGTCCTTGTTATATTGAAATCCGTTGTCTGTCCATGACAAAGGATATGGGATAATTCAAAGATGGAAATTTGATAGCACTACATTTAGACATTGTTTTCAACATCTACAAGTTATTTTCGACATCTGGACGTTATTTCTGACATCTGCACGCTGTTTTCAACATCTAGATGTTATTTCTGACATCCACATACTATTTTTGACATTTGCATGTTTTTTCAAACAATTCACTTTGAAGAAAAAATTTGCTTTACATGTCCCATATGGGTTGTCATACTTCCTACTACCTTGCAAGTATAAAGAACTTCCCTTTCCATCCATAGTGTACATCCATCCATTTCCTTTTTTTTTCAAAACATGCCACATAGTTGACCTTCCGCTATGTTTTTCATATCCAGTCTACATTTTACCTTTGCCCACAATAACTTACAAAAATTTATCCACAGTAAATTTAGAATCCCTAACTGATGTGGCACTTCCATGTTTTGGGGGACATTCTTATAAACATGACCATGTTTTATTTGATCTCCAAAAAATCATACACGTCCTCTATGTCATCCACTTGTTTTTGCTCTAACACCCCTATGTCTTTCCTAAGATCCAACATAAATCTACTTCCTACAAGCTTAGAATTTGCGATGCACTAATGTCAATGAAAACATGACTTGTTTCTTCAAAACGCTACAAAAAAGATGGGTTTCTTATAGTGCAACTATACAATATTGCAAGGTTGCTAAAGTATGAGTAGGGAGCAATGAGCATTGAGCAACAAGTAATGAGTGGTGAGTAGTGAGTGTTTTTAGAAAATATTATGAAAATTTTAAAACTTTCCACCATGAAATGCCTATGTTCATGGTTTAGGGTAAACACTTATGCAAATAATTGAGTCTAAAGAGGATGAGTGGGGATGAATGGATTTAGATGAGTTTTTTATGGTTGACATTGTTGGATGAAATACATCTATTATTCATTGCATTGGATGATGAATAACCTTTGAATGGGACTACAAATTCAATTGTTTAAGATAAAAATTGATTTCTTTAAATCAAAGGTAGAGAGGTTGCCAATGACCTTCCTTTGCAGGAGGTTTATTTAAACCACAATTTGAAATTCAAAAATTCAAAAATATTTAAAACTATTTTTTAAATAAAAAATATGATTTTTATATAAAAATTTATTTTCTCAAAAAAACTTTCAAATTTAAAAAAAAAAATTCAATAGATGGCTCTTCTAGTTCTAGGAGCGATTTCTTATTGACAAGGTCACCCTCCCTACTAATTTGGAAGATATTTGAATTTGGTTAAAAAAAATTTAATTGAAATAAAAATTGAAAAAAAATTAGATCAATTTAATTTTTTTTCTAAAATTCAGCACATGGCTCTTCAAAATCCAAGGAGCCTTTCTTTAGTGCTTAGAGGAGGCTCCTCAAATTTGAGGTCCCTTCCTTGGTGTGAAGAGAAGGCATTTCGGATTTGAGGAGCCATTTTTTGGTGCCAAAGGACCCTACTCCTATCTTTTGGGGTTCTTTAAAGGTCTTTGGTTCTTTGTAAAGGTCCCTTAGAGCCAATAGAAGGCTCTTCAGAGCCCAAGCATGGCTCCTTGGAATATGAGGAGCCATGTGATGAATAATGTTTTCATTAAGTAATCATTTTTTAATTTAAAAAACAAAAAACAAAAATTGCAATTCATCTAACCCTCACATTAATAGTGGGAAGATGCCTTTGGCAACAAAAAATTGCTCTTCATATCCGAGGAGCCATCTACACAATAAAATAAAATAAAATTTTAATTTTTTGAAGAAAAATAAAATTTAACAAAAATATACATTTCTGAAAAAGAAAATTTTTATTTCTTTTGAAAAAAATAATTTTGAAGTTTTTTGTTAAAAATTATGGTTCAAATAGCCTCCCAAATTCATATAGGGAGGGTCATTTGGCAATAAGAAATGTGTACTTGGATCCAACATGTTGTCTTCCCGAAATTAAAATTCTATTTTTTGATTCTCAAAGTGTTTAGAATTGTTTTCCAATTTTTCAAAAAATTGAATGGATGACATGGATGAAATTAATTCATACATTGGCACATCACCTTTGTGGTAGTACCTTTCATGTTGTAGGAGAGGCTAGGCTATATATCACCGTTGGCCCTACCTAGAAGATTTGAATGCTAATATACAACCTTAAGTTAAATTTTTATATCAATAAATTGATACTTAAAAAAAAACTATTTTCAGTAATTTTTAGGTCTGACATGACTATTTATGATTCTAACATGTCTATTTCTAGTAAAAAATTCTTAATGTGTACTCAAGTCTAAATGCTCATTGCTTCTAGCTCACACTCTACCATCATTGTTTTCATGCTAATTCATACAGTTCTCTAGAATACGTTGTATTGACGAAAAGCTTCAAACTATGGAACTCAACAAAATTGAAGCCATGAAACAACAAAATCCACTAAAAGAGAAACTCTATCCTATATAACAAAAAATTGACAAAAGTCTATTAATTGCTTTGTTAGTGGGAACCTGTAGATTCAACCAATAATTTGACAAAATTTTGTCAACTATTTTGTCACATTGCTAGAATTTTTTGTCAACTTCTATTCCCTAAAACCCTCTTTTGTTAGTTGTCCCATTGCCATGCTAGCATGATAGCCTAATCAATGGTTACAAGTGTCCCCATTTTCTATAAAAGACAGAATATCAAATTTGAAATTGCTTTAAATTTAAACCTTCATATATTGAACAAAAATGCATATACAACACAACCAATTGCCATTGCTTCACAACACATCATGAACCATTTATGTTTTGTGGATTTGAGGAAAAAAGAGAAACTCTCTATATACACATGGAGTGGTAGGAGGTAGAACAACCCATGTGGGATACGTCATTTAAAAGTTACAAGAGCTCAACCGCTCATAGTTAAGTTTGAAATAGGAATTGTATTCAAACTAAAATTTTAAACCTCATTTAGACATTGTGAACCATTACATTGGTTCACTATTTAAAAATTCAAAAATATAAACATTAGGCATGAATTTACAAATCCGAAAGTGTTAGTACTCCAGATTAAGCCATAACCATCAGTTAAGGAGTTTTCCGCTAGATAGCAATGGAAACTTCAAAAGGTTAGGGTGAGATGCTAGAGAATGCAATTAGGAGGAAATTAGGGGAAATTCTAGGGAAAAAAATGGGGAGTTAAAACTAAAAAGAGGTTAAGCAAGATTTGGTAGAGTAACCAAATTAAGCTAACGGTAAAATGATGAGAAAATGAAAACAAAAAATGAAAAATGAAAATGAAAACGAAAGACTAGAAGTAGGAAATGAAACTAAAAGTAAATTAAAAACCACAAAAATAATAAATAAGAAAAAACACAAAAGAGGTTAGTTAAACTAAAACTATGACTAAAACACTAGTGTAATGGGTAAAACACTAAAATAGTGCTAAAAACACTAAAATAGGATTTTACAGTAAGCTAGATGGTTTTACAGTAATTTAAAGGGGGGGGGGGAACACTAAAATAGAGCAATTTATACAAAATTAGCGGATTTACAGTAACCTAGTGCGATTTGCACTAATTTGGCGCATTTTGCGCCAAATTAGTGGATTAACAGTGAATTAGTGTAGGATGAAAGTAGTTTAGAAAAGTAATCCGTTAGAAAGTTAGATATAGGCAAAATTAGGGTTTGGAGCCCTCTCTCTCAACTCTCTCAACTCTCTCAACTTTTGTGTGAACTTGGGATGTGTGTGTGTTTTGAGAGGAAGGTTGTGATTTGTGAGCTTTTGAAGTATGAATTGCAAAAGAGTAGGGTAGGGGAAGATTAGGACAATTTTTCGAGTAGGTTTCACCATTTTTTTTGAAAGAAAATGGGTGAAAAATGAAGGGGTGTGAGGTTAGATGTGAAAGTGCTTGGGAAGGGGGAAAAAATGTGAGTTGAGATTAGAGGGTCAACTTCGAGGGTTGATTGCGGGAGCGTGGAGAACTGAATGAAGCTGAAATTTGGAGGGATGGAGTGCATTGAAGTTAGCTTTCCGAAAAGCTATGGCTCGCCCAATTCGAAGCCAAAACGCGACGGTGGTGGACGATTTTGTGCAAGGAGGTTGGCTGCCGCAACAATGGAGGACTGCCGATTTTGGTAGGCAACAACGGGAGAACGACAAGGCGGAATCAGCTGAAGTTTGGAGGGCTGGTGCACCTTGAAGTTGGCTTTCCACAAAGTCTAAGATCGACCCATTTGGAGCAAGGACAAGAAAATGGCGACTGTTTTTGTGGAAGAGGGTCTGCTGCTCCTTGGAGGAGGCACAATTTGAGGTTTTTTGTATAATCCTTCACAATTTTAATTGAATCATTGCAATTTTAATTGCACCTTGCCAAGAAGATGTTGTAAGTGTAATGGTTGTTGAGTGAGTATGGTTGGTGTGATTGCAATTGCATGAATGTGAAACTCAATTTTTAGGGTTTGGGTGAGATGTGATGTGCTGTGATTAGTACTTAGAATCACATTTAGGTCATTTTGAGCCCCAAATGGCACATTTGAGGTAGATTTTGGCATTCAAAGTGGCTGTAATGTATTTGAGTGTTTAATTGGATGATAGTAGGTTGTGAGGGGTGTATTTGGTGATGTGAGATGGGCTACCCCCTTCTTACTTAGAATTACTTAGGTCAAAATTCACCCAAAATCTCATTGTTGGAGTCCATTGCTTGGAAGGCAATCTAGGTAGGTGTCCCATACACTCCCCGCCAGCCAACTCTAGGGGGGTTCTTCACCTTGTGGTGGAAAAGCCTCACAAGCATTCATTATCTTTTCTCAAACTCGTCAATTTTGGTCTCTAATCTTGTAGCCTCATGCCATAGGTCGTGCATGTCGATTCTATTGAGCCTATCACCAGGATTTTCTAATAGCGATTTCTTCTTTAAGTTTTCCAACTACAAGCAAAAGAAAAAAAAAATCCATCAATAGTAAAACAAACCACTTAAGGTCTTCATCTTGCTCCAAAATCAAAATGGCCATACTTGTTGCATTGGCATAAGTTCACAAAATTGGAGTATAAGATGTCAACTAGGAATGGAATGGGATTTCAAATCCTCCTCAACAAGAATTATAGCAATCTATGAAAATCTCAAATTCAAATCTATGCTAGACAACAAAGCTTTTAGGGTGCAATTTAGAATAGCAATGTTTCAACCACAAATTAAAGCCCTTGAAGATACATTTCTATTCAATACATAGAGCAGGTAGAAAGACAACTACGATTGCAGATTCACAAGTAGAAGTTCATCCCAAATCAAAGACCCTTGACATAAGAGTTCAAACTTTTGAAACTCACATTGAAAGTGGACTAATTGACAAGCACATCCAATTTTCAACCACAATACTTACAAAAATCATGAATTTGAGACCATATACATGAACACATTGGCCCACTATACTTCTTATCAACAAAACAAAGAATGGAAACCATCTAGGAATTCCAAGAATATTCACTTGTTCTATTACACGATTCACAAGTACTCCATGGACCATAGTAAACCATTCAATAAAGTTCCATTGGATTTTGGAGTCCCAATCACCTAGATGATTGTAAGGTGCAAACAAGGTCCCATCCACGAATAGAAGTTGGTCTTGAGAATTCAATGCATCAAAACTTCTTCTCAAAATGGAAAAGACATGATGTTTACGCTCTCCAAAAGGATTCAAAAAGTCAATTTCATGCAAAAGTGACCACCCCCTTTTTGATCAAATCCACCCCCCCAATTGCTCATCCAAGGTTTGCAAAGCCAATGGATGGTAGTAATAACCAATGCCATCACCTTTACTAAAATAACATTGTTCAATGCATGACAAGATCAACTCATGGTCATCCTTGTTGTTCAAGGAGGTGGAAGCGATGCATACAACATGAAAAAGAAATATGGACCTAGCTTTCTCCATTTCCAACTCTAGCATTTCCATGTATTCACTTGTATCCACCCTCAAAGATAGTAGTTCACTCAAAGAACGTGCTATCACAAGCACAACCCTTCCAAAACCATACCTAGCTTGGAGAAGAGTCAAAGATTGCTCTAATGTTGCACTTGATACATTGTCAATTGTCAAAAATACTTTCACGTTCATCATATCTCTCATCAAGTGATTGTGATACTACACATCTATAACATCCAACGATTAGTACAACAAATCACACTCATATGCAAATAGAAATACACGATAGGCTCAACCTAATCAAACTCAATCACAATTCAAATATTCGATATTAAAAAAAAAATTGTGTTTCAAAAATATCACAATTACTATCAATTTTGATGTTCGAGATACTTTTATATTCAATTGAATAAACTTCAAAAATTAATCTTCGAAAGTTTAGTTTCTACTCCTAAAAATGAATAAATTATTGAAGTTTGATTTTGAAGATCTACAACTGCATTGTCTAAATATACATGACACAAAAATCCCTTTATACTATAATATTCTATAGTTTAATGTACTTCTATTTTGATTGTTTGAACCTATGACCACTTCATTGGTGTGCCAAGGCCAAAGGCCAATGGACCAAGGCTGCATATGTGTTATTGTAGGCTATAGTAGTACTTGTTCAAAGTAAATAAGATAACAATTTCTAAGTTGACTTAGAAGTTTCTACAAACAAAATGAAAGACAAATATATTTTTAGATAATGTACTTTTGCATTAACCCTTTCAAAACCCAAAGTTCAAATTTTGAACAATGGATGAACTCAATCACATTCCAAACACATAGTTTTTTTTCATTCATCAATTTTTTGAAGATTCATGTATTAGTTTTTTAATATTTGTATGGTATAGATTTTGAAGACTTTGTTTTGTAGATATTCTATAATTCAAAGGTATTGGTTGGTTTGGCTTCAAAAAAGTAACTTTTTCAATTCAATTAATGACCCTTCAAAAAAGGACATGATCAAAAAAGTAAAATAAAAATCTTTAAAAATGACTATAATTAAAACTTTAAATTGTGAATTTAAAGGATTTTTTTTGGTGTGTGAAAATCATAAATATACAATTGACAATTGGACATAGAAGATATTTTCAATTTTGACTTCAAATTTTATTGAAACATATTGGTTTGTGCACTAGTTAATTGTATAATGTAGATATGATCTATAGACCTTATTTTACAATTGTTGTTTGAGAGCCATCATAAAATTATTATTCTAAGTTGCATTTTACAATACATCTTTCTGATTTGGAAAATCTAGACTATCCTCTCATTTTTAAGGGATTAATGTTAAAATTAAAGGCAATTGGGCATGATAGGAAGGCATAAAAAAAGTGACCCAAGGCTAGAAAGATATTAGTTTTATTTATGATTTTTCTTCAAAACACATTTGTAAATAGAGAGAGTCTTGGAGTTTCTGCCTCCTAGATGGGTGGTTCATGCTAGAATAGACTTGATATTTTTTTTCCTTTGTTGTAATTTACTGGAGTCTAATTACTTTAGAAGAATTATTAGTACACTAAATAGGGGTATTAAGGGGACATGTACTAATTAATCGACATTTCACACTATATAAATATCTACCTGTATAGTACATCAATAGTTATTGAAGTGTCCAAAGAATGTACATCATGTTTCAAACATCTATAATTTTCCACAATCAGTCCCTTTAATTTTTTGGTCCCCTTGATACCCCTATTCAGTGTAGTAGAATAGAAGTCTTAGGGAATGTGCCGAAAAGTGTCGTTTACTTTGCCCAAAACAGATTGGCTATTGGGTCCCTTCACAAACGCGTGAGAGTCCTCTCATTGGCTACGAGCGCTGGCTCCGCGTCAGATTACATAGTCGCCCACTTGGACTCGGCTTCCGCGTCTTCTCCTTCCTCACTTCCACAAGTTCTCAGACTCTCGCCTCACTTTCTTCACCATTCCACAAGTTCCAAATCTTCGTCGCACACAATCGGAGAACGAAATTCGCGCGAGCACTAAGTTACTTCACATTGCGTAAATAGACCGAGTTCGCTGCATTCTTTGGGGAGAATCATCGAGAACCAAGCGTCTGGCTTGATCGCATCGCATCGCATCGCATCGCATCGCATCGGAGAAGGTCGAGTTGTTTTGAGCTTCGTGACATTAGCGGTTGCTGCTAAGATGACGACCTCCAAGAGGGTGGCGGACAAGAAGAGCGCCAAGTTCCAGAAGAACGTGCACAGGAGGGGTAATGTTCCGGAGACGACGCTGAAGAAGAAGAGTCAGTACCCTGTGGGGCCCATGGTTCTTGGCCTGTTCGTCTTCGTCGTTGTGGGGTCGTCTTTAATTCAGATCTTTCGGTCTGCTACCAGTGGCGGCATGGCGTGAGAATAATTAGTAGATGTGTATGTTAGCGTAGTGCTCAGGGTTGGGCCATTCTTTTGACGTTTCCTTGAGGGGAAACGCTCATCGAGGGTTTCGTTGGAGGCCTTCTTGTTGGTGTCGCATTGGGAGTCTGTTGCTCTCCTCAATTTTTTATAAACTTTTGAGACTTTCAATCTGAAGATTGACACTGTTTATCGCGCTTGAGCATTACGTTGGTCAAGGCTAGGGTTTGTTCATGATTAGGGTTTTCTCATCTCAGTCTCTTCTCCTTGGTTCATGGGAACGCAGATGCGGAATATCGGCATAGGTTTCCGTGGACTTGGTATTTTCAATTTCATACCTTGTCGGATTGTTTCACAGATGCATCATTCCTGTTGATTGTGTAAATTGGAGACATGTTTTGCAATTCGAAGTGCACCACCGATTTGTGTCAATCTTTTCGTCTATTCTGCTACTTTTAGCATTGTCTCATACACGCGGTGAGCCATGGCGACCTTTTCAGCACAGGGAGCCAAGTCCTCATCAGTTCTTATTCTTTAAATTTGCTCATGTGATTGCCAGGAAATTAGGTCAAGGATGTCGGCATTCAAGCTGCTGGCGCTACAGTTGCGAAACTCATCATCATCCCGTCCTTTCGACTTCGGTCTGGGCAGTAACGGCGTGTATTTTATGATACGTAGAATTACTTCTAAGAGTCACTGGAGTCCAGTCCCTGAAACGAGAGGCGTGAATTGAGAATAGAGGGTATAGGAAATTCGCGAATGAAATGCCATTGTTCTTGACAGAATTTCCTCGATCTTAGAATAACAATTGACGCATATACGGCCCTTGCTCCAATTCATTTCCGTTCCAGTTTTGGCCCAAGCGGCCGTTTCGCATGGCAGTTTTTTCATCAAGTGGATCAGGGTTGACGTCGACGTTGCAAAATTGAGTCTCATTAGAGAGAACAATCCCGTTAGTGCACGTGTGAGCAGAATTGTGTGTTAGAATTGCTTCCTGTGGAACGATGGCGGGGTCGCCGCCCTACTCCGACTTCTTCACAGAGCTGAAGTCGTCGGTGCCTTTCTTCGTCATGGCGGGTCCCAACGTGATCGAGTCCCCCGAGCATTGTTTGAAAATGGCGCGTCAGATTAAGTCCGTGACGGATGCTTTAGGGTTGAAGCTCATTTTCAAGTCTAGTTTCGACAAGGCGAATCGGACTTCCGCAGCTTCCTTTCGCGGTCCAGGTTTGGAAGAAGGTCTGAAGGTTCTGGAACTCGTGAAGCAGACGTACAATATTCCCATCGTAACCGACGTCCACGAACCTTCCCAATGCGAGGCCGTGGCGAGCGTGGCGGACATTCTCCAGATTCCAGCCTTTCTGTGCCGCCAGACCGACCTGTTGATCGCAGCTGCCAAGACAGGGAAAGTCATCAACATCAAGAAGGGTCAGTTCTGCTCTTCCTCTGTGATGCGAAACTCAGCTAACAAAGTCCGACTCGCTGGAAACCCGAACGTCATGGTGTGCGAGAGGGGCACCATGTTTGGATACAATGACCTAATTGTGGACCCGCGGAACTTGGAGTGGATGCGTGAAGCGGAGGCTCCTGTTGTTGCGGACATCACGCATGCTCTGCAACAGCCGGCGGGGCAGAAGTTGGACGGAGGCGGGGTTGCGAGTGGGGGCTTGCGGGAGCTCATTCCGTGTGTTGCGCGCGCATGCGTGGCGGTCGGAGTGGACGGAATTTTCATGGAGGTTCATGACAACCCCAAGGTGGCGCCCTGTGATGGGCCGACGCAATGGCCACTAAGACACCTCAAGAGCTTGCTGGAGGAGATGATGGACATTGCCAGGGTCACCAAGGGCAAGGAGAAGATGATGATCGATCTCACTCCTGTTGGCGAAGACTTTTAGGTTCCACAAGCTCGTAGCTAGCTCACTTCAATCAGGTCAACAGTTGTGATTGAATCCTGTGAATTGGAAATGCAGAAATTTGTCAATGCAGATGTTGACATGAGGAAGCTTGCTGGAAGGGATGATGGGCATTGCCAGGGTCTCCAAGGGCAAGGAGAAGATGATGATCGAAATCGCTCCTGTTGGCGAAGACTTTTCAGTTACGGCAAGAGTTGTAATTGAATGTCCAGATTTGAATCCTGTCAGTTGGATTTGCAGCAATTTATCAATGCAGATTTTGAATAATTTACTGCGCCGATGATCATTGAGTTGTCGACCAAAAGCATGAGGACAGTTTAGACATTGCCAGGGTCACCAAGGGCAAGGATTGACCTCACTCCTGTTGGCGAAGACTCTTAATTTTCACAAGCTCGTGGCTACAATTAGGTCCACAGTTGTGATTGAATGTCCAGATTTGAATCCTGGTTACTGGATATGGAGCAATTTGTCTATGCAGATTTTGAATAATGTAATGTGCCGATGATTATTGAGATGTCGATTACGGCATGAGGGCAGTTTAGACTTCAAGTTTGTACTCACCGGCTTTCATGTACTATTACTTTCGGCACACAGGTAAACCTGTGCCAAAATCGAAATAAAACCTGAGTTTGAGGATTGTTTTGAATCACATGAGGAGCTTCCTCAATATCCTATGGAACTGCTAACGAACAAAGAGCCTGGATTCTTTTTGTACACAATCTTCAGTTCATGACAGCCCTAGCAAAGTGTGTGGACCATTAATTGCTACCACATGACTGTTGTCGGAGTTTCTCTAGAAATGGTTTGGAGAGCAGTTGCAGGCGAGCTAGGCATCATGGAGGTGACATCTCAAATTGTTGAGGATTTCTGCACTAAACCCTAAACCCATTTATGATTCAGTTGACTCTATATTGCGTAGTCATTATATTACCCACCGCACCGTCCTCAATTTTGCAGCAATTCAAGCTGACGTTGTTTTACTTACAATTTCCAGTGGATTCTGCTGTGGGATTCTAAACGAACAGACTCTTTATGGATGTCGATTCAATCAAAGAATTGGAGTTAATTCTCTCTGGTTTACTTCCCATGCTGGAAGTGTTTTGCAGTGATCGTTGACCCCTACGTCGGGATTGAGAGCCTGTGCCTTCAGCACCTAGTATGATCACTTCCCTTCTTGACTTAATTAATTCCACCTGCTAGATAGCCATCATAGTATGACAAGCACTTTACATCCAAGCTCGGGTCTCTGTCTTAATCATATTCTCTCGACTAAAGCCCTCAGTTATAACCGTTCAGAATTGGCGATCGGTTCAGTTCTTCTACGTTCCGTCCTTAAGTGACTTCATGTGCTACACTAAAGAACTTTCATGTTTGAGAGTTGGCATCACGTGCTCTAGCACCCCTTGTCTCTTCAACTGACTTACTAGCAATCCTATTGAAGCTTGCAGAAAGCTTAACAGTTGCACGAAACGCATCAAATAACGCGTTACCCAGCAAAGCAATCTGTGGAGTGCTATTGAAGATGACAATTCTTCTGAACTCCAAGTGTTTTGCACTGTCAGACCTTGATAAGCACCAAATGATCGTGACAAAGCTTTATATAGCAAGGTTGAACGACGTCTATGGCTTGGGTCGATTCTCCTTCGCCCTGCCACGTGATAGTAGGTGCATTCTTCAGTATGTTGGAAGCGATGTTGGGCATCAGTAAGACTTGTGCGGTTGCGCAAGGATTGATATTATTCATGGAAGGCTTTACTTGCAATCTTTGAGGGCATCTATTGTATTTGTGTTCAGAGTGTCAAGAGGATAAAATTGAGGGTGTTGCAAGCTGAAAAGAATCTATGCGGATTCTTGTGCAGGAACGAACAAGCAACAGATTCACCAGGGTCACATCACTTGTTTTAATTTCACTTCCACAAATTTTGTATATTAAAGCTACAACTAGAAGGACAACTTTTGGGATAGAGCCTCACAGGTTTGCCATTTCTGTTATTTTCTTGGAACAGTTGTGCGGAGTAGACTTCTATTGGTTGCTATTCTCTTTCGTTGATCAATGTAAGCTCGTTGACCAAGAGTATTTGCGAAGTCCATCCATAGATGTTCCAGGTATGAGCTCCCGAGAACAGTGGTATTGAGCATATACTTGAGAGCATTTGTTGTTCGAGATTGCTTTCGAAATAGATTCATAAACATTTTCATAAATTGAGCCCAGGTTCAGGAAATTTTTGGATCGCCTTGACATTTCAGCACTTCAAGAGCTAAGGATTTCATTAGATATCTTTTTGTCATGAAGGTTTGAATTTCTTAGACTTTAAAATATCGCCATGGCATTAGACCACTCGGGGTTGTTGATCTTCTCCAGGTCTTCCATAGTACAAACTAGCTGGAGAATCATGGGCATCCTGAATGCTCAATGCTCTCAAGGCATAGATGACCAATTCAAAGGTGTCATACGAAAAATTAACTGAACGAGATTCATTAAAACAAATTCAAGAATGACCACCTCTACAGCCCCTCTCAACAGCAACAATTTCTTTTCAAGATTCACACAACTCTTCTCCATGGACCGTTTCCGTCTTTCTCTGAACCGCGGACGAACAAGATTCAGACCAGGGCACACGAACAATCTTCTTGAGTTACAGGAGGAAACCTGAGCGACTCATACAGATGCAATGTTCAAAGACGGTGTCCCACCATTCCACGTCATCAAGAGCGGCCCTCACAACGAAAGACGAGCGGTGCAAGTCCGGCAAATGAGCACAAAGGATGAGAAGCAACAGGACAGGATGACACGCAATAATCAAATAATACATACTCATGTGCAGTCAGATTTCGAACACATACCTTCAGCCAATGTCTGGCTTATTAGTCAATACCCCCATAAAGCCGTTAGTTGCTGTTTTGATGCTAGGCTTCATCTGATACACTTCGCACATTTCACACGAACAATCTGGAGGTACCGAGGGATGGATGCACAACCGCAAGCAAACACACGAGATTTAGAATCTAGATGAAGGAAGAGGCGCTTCGTGAAGGTCGTATGCGGGATCTGCGGGAACCTCTTCCAAATCAAATTTTGCCTGCAACTCCATTAGCCAGGAAACGAAACGGGTAAAATCTCCCCCACAATAGACACATTGATTCGGAGCCAATCTTCATTAACCCATGAGTACCCAAATGGCGGCTTCTCTAAGATTTCCATATCCAGAGGTAATAAACAGAAAACATCTAAAGAACCAAAGACAACAACAAAAGAAGCGAAGACGGAGAGATGGAGTGATCACCACTAGGATCGAGTAGGACTCAGAAACTCACCAGACCTCAGATCGAGTGCCAAGCAAGCGGATTCACCACTCCGCCCAAGAAGACAAGTCCAGTGAAAGAGCCACTCACTGCAAGCGGGCCCTGATGGCGTGCGCCTCGTCCCGTCCCCTGCAAACGGCACCAGCGCGAATGAAATCCTACTGACTTCTTTCCGAGAAGCCGATCCAACACCTCCAGCAGTGGACTGAGCGTCTTTGCCACTCAGCAGCAGCAAGCGACATAAGGCGAACTACTTCGAAAGCAGGAGCAGGACTAGTTTCTCGCGGCACAAGCTAGGCACGAGGAGTGCGCGTTGATCTAAAGGAGGAACGGCCGAGCGAGACTGGTTGCTGGCGACCCAAGGCACGCGTGACACCCTTACCAGCGATACCGACAAGTTGCATTATGGTAATGGTAGGACTGTATTGGTCGCACTAATTGTGGGACAGATTCCATCATTACTGTATTTAATTCCGTCTTGAAGGCCCTGAACAGCTGGATTCTACTCAGAACCTTGTCTTTGCTTTGACGTAATTTCGGTCAACAAGAGCAATTGGACTGAACCAGCGACCTTGGCTTTCTCACGGGAAACATGAGAGAATATGTGTGTCATAGTCTCATGGAATTAGGAGACTTGGTCGTGTGACATGGAAAGCTCGATCATTAGGTTACTGCTCTTAAACCCGGAAGTAAGCAAGGACACTCGGATTTGGTATGACCAATGCTTTTGGTCATACTGTACTTGTGAAGAACATAATTCAGACGGTGTCAAATTCAGTATCACTATCTCTGGAGTACTACTGAATATAATTGCATGAGCTGGTCCAAAAATTCATAAAATTCAAAGAAAGTAAGTCTCGTGGGCAATGCCAAGAAAAATTGAGGATTCTTGTATTCTAAAGAAAAGCACCTCTTACAAAACTCCGCAAATCTGCAGTGGAGGCACCCATTACCAACCACCACCCCATCAACCATCGACAATTAGTAGGGTGTCTAAAATTCATGAGGTTGAGACTCATTTACGTGATTCTTTGCACATACACTATAAGAGAAAGGGGTGTTCTAAGTGAGTTTTTAAGTATAGTTTTCGACATAAGATTATAAATAATGATGTTTAAGGAGATTTTTGATAAAAAATTTACTAAAAACACATGTATTTCAAGTGAACTTTTACTGAAATCTCTTTAAAGATCATTACTTATAATCTTATGTCTAGGATTATACTTTAAAACTCACTTAAAATACCCCTTTCTCTTGTAGTGATAAGAAAATTGGTTGTGGTAGCACTTTGGGTACCAAAGTGCCATGATACATGTCCCTCATTTTGCATGTCAAAGTTAGTAAGAAGTAGTGTCTAAGTGAATGGTTTCGGAGGATCCTAGACAATAGACATGGATCCAAACCAACTATTAGCTTTCAAAATTCATAGTAATTTCAATTCAAGTAATAAAATTACCAATTTTTTCACAAATCCCATCATTTCTATCTTAGCTCATACAAAAACATTTGCTTTGCCTTATACTATTCCAAATCATGTCCAAAATTACTTAAGTGGTTGGTTGTGGGTGCCCCACAAAAAAGTATGTAACCAAAGTACTAGATCCCTTGCCACTCACAAATCTAGAACCTATAGTCACATGATACATACAATAGGTCACTACAAGAAAAAAGGGTTTTTTAAATGAGTTTTAAAGTATAGTCCTAGATATAAGATTATAAGTACTGACCTTTTAGAAGATTTTTAGTAAAATTTTATTGAAAATCTCCTAAAAAATCAACAGTTTTAGGACTATACTTAACCCCTAAGTGCCTAAGCCTTTCCAAGTGTGTTTTGATTATGAAAAAAGAGCATCGGCTTGTAGTTATCCTCAATGAAGCAAATTGTGTTTTTTTCGAAATCTAACCATATAGATGTTAATAGAGCTTATTTATTAGTGTGCACACCAATTTGACTATAAAATTTCTTAGGAGTTGTGATATTATACCAAGGGAAATGTACATTTTCTATTTTTAGTATGTTGTCTTTGTCCGCAATGTTTCAAAAATTTGCATATAAATGTTTTTTGGGATTGGAGGTAATATGAATAACTTCAAAGAGTGTTAGCACACTAAAATGAACTTCCTAAAAACTTAATTTCACATGAAAAAACATCAAACTCATTACACTATCCACCTTGCAATTGTTGAAATGCAATTTTTGTTTTTAAGTAGAAATTGCAAATAACTTCAAAAAAACACTTGCATGTTGAAATTTTCAATGGTGAAAATCATGAAACGACTTTAAACTTTTCATTGGACCATTCTCAAAGCAAATGGATAAGTACGATTTCTTAGATCTCAAATCAAATGAAATTGCCAAGCTTTGCATAAAGTCAAGAAATGAAGTAAAATTAGCAAGCTTTACACTCCACTTTTAGTACACATATGCCTTTGAAGACCTCTCAATAATTGAATATGTACTTTTCTCAGTGAAAAATGATATTTTTCCATAGTTAACCCTCAAAACTGCCCGAAAATATTTTTAAACCGGTCATAGGAATTTAACTTCCCACACAGAAATGGGCCTGAAATTTCAGATCGACCATACATGGTTGTGGAGGTAGTTAGGGGTTAAAACACCCCTTTTCCTTGTATTGGCTTGTTGAAGTTTTACAATAAGTACATCTACATAGTGAACGCTCTGCAAAAGTCACTTCTTAGGATCTAGATTAATGCAGCAAGATTGATATTTTAAGAAATCCTTCTTCTAGATTGTTGTTGATATTATTTTTGTGTGCATTTCACCATGTTTCCTACAATGTTGACTTTACACGAGTTCAAAAAACACAAATGAGAATGAAGACCTCGCTCATACTTGGTTCCTATATACAATGTGTCGTATGTTAACAATATTAGAGATAAGAAGGTTTCAAAGTACTTCTTCAAACAAAAAGAACACTTGTAGCCAATAGTTGTGTAGAGTAGTATTCTTCTAATAATTGGTTGCTATAATTTTTTTTTGTTGATCAATGTGATCTCCTATTTGAATCCTTTTCAATTTTATTAGTCTTTCAATCTTTCACATAGACTTGAGGTATAGATTCAAGACACAGAGGGTGACAATTGAGCAACAATAGTTGCAAAGTTTATCCATAGATGTTTCAAGTAAGAGCTATTGAGACCAATGTTGTTGAGTAGATTTTTTAGATTTTTTGTTGTAGTAGATCGCTTCCAAAATAGGGGTTAATTCAACCAACTACGTAAACATTGGATTCTTAGAGAGGCCCTAAAATTGTAGTAAATCGATTGTTTCTTGGTAGTGGAGTAGGTATATTTTTTCCTACCTTTTTGCATTGCTAGTCTTTTTTTTCCAACTAGTTCAAAGACTCTACGGGCCTCCTTACATGTCATAGATGGTTTGGTGATATGTGCTAATTGAAGTAATAAGATAGAATATGATCCATCAATTGTCTTATTGAGGTAGATACTAGGTGGAAAAGCAAGATTTCATGTTTCACCAAAATTGGTGGACAAATCCTATTGGTTAAGATTGGTCAATCTTGAGGAAATTAATACGTGTAGAATTCTTAGTGAATCCTTGCCCACTCAAGAGATCCACAAGAAAGTGCAATTGTTCACTTGGCCCCTGTAGCTCCCTCTATGAAGTTTGCCTACGAATGGAGGATGTAAGGATGCCCTTCATGCAAGCTTCACAAGGGAGATAGAAGGTCCAAGTAAGCAATCACACTTTCATGTAGCCCCTATGGATGGAGAGGGATACAATAAGAATTTCACATGTATTGATTTCCTCAAGAGTTATTAGTTTGGCCCAATGGGATTGCCCACCGATTTCAATGAAATATGAAATCATGCTTTTCCACTCACCCACTCCATCAAGTCAATGTGGAACCTTTTTTTTATCTTCTTCTACACTAAATAGGGGTATTAAGGGGACCAAAAAATTAAAGGGATTGATTGTGGAGAACTGTAGATGTTTGAAACATGATGTACATCTCCTAGACACTTCAATAACTATTGATGTACAATAAAGGTAGATATTTATATAGTGTGAAATGTTGATTAATTAGTATGGGTCCCCTTAATACCCCTATTCAATGTAGTTCTTTTTCTGCCACTATTGGAGCATGGGAGGAGGCCTATGTCCTACTCTTGTTCCCAACAGGTACCAGTGCAAAAAGCGTTGAAAATTGGGTTGCAATCACATTTTTCCAATGAATTCTTCCTTTCGCATGCACCCAAATACACTGAAAGAGAAGAAGCAGCGTTGAACAATTATAGTAGGCTGCTGCACTTGGTTGCCAAGTCAAATGCCAACCCGCGCGTTTGACTTCGTCAACTTTCGTCAAGTGCGGAGCGATTCCCCAGAATCCCATTATCCCATGGAGTCATGGACACGTTTCCAATTTCCCATGGCAACCTCGGGAGATTCAAAGTCAGGGATCAGAATCTTCACGTAAAAGTGTTGACCAGGCCTTCAGAAACCTCTACAGTAGATTCCGCAAACATATGACTACTCCCGGTTGTTGGGCTCGTGCACTTATCCGTTTCACTTCCTCCGTTTCCGACACGTCTACGAGGTCTAAGAAAACTTTCAACCCATCAAATCTGTATAACTTAACTTATTTCTAACCGAGAAACGGGAGGGAACTTACGGTTGGGTACTGTCAGAAAGTACCGTCGAAGAGTACTGTCAAGGACACCACTTGGTCCGAAGCATGCGCGGCTGAAAAATATGGGACTTCAATGTCGCCCTCTCTCGCTCCTACTCATTGACAGCAAACATCGTTTCAGTCAGCTCGTCTAGCTCTCTAAGGATTACTCACAAATCCCTTCCTAGCCAGATTCCTCTTCTCCCCTTGCTAAAGTTATCCTCCTCCACGTATCCTTAAGCTGACTCAATTTGCACCCTTCTCCTGTCCATTCTCTTCGATCATTTCCTCAGTCTCTCTCTCTCTCTCTTTCTTTCTCTCGATCCATTGCTTCCCAGCTTTAGTAAATGACATCAATGGAGTGTGCCCCGAGAATTTAGAAAGGAGAAGGATCAGTAGGACATGCAGCCACACGCCATTTCAGTTAGGTCGTCTCTCCAAGCACAACACACAGGTCTATCCCTTCCACGACCATGGCCTTCTCTTGCTAGACTACGAAGGCCTGCCCTTAATGAAGCTGACTCAATTTGCAACCCTCCCCTGAGTGTCTAATTCGATCAATTCTGCAGTCTCTCTCTCTCCATTGCTTTCCCAGCTTTAGTAAAGTATTCAGAGTATTAGAAAGGGGGAGGAGGATCAGTAGGACTGCCAGTAATTGGGATTAATATCAATCACGTAGCCTAGTTAGTATTGGTGGGTGCATTACGAGAAGAAGGACCACCCTGTGAGCAGCTGCTGGTAGCCATGGTGAAGTTTGAGCAGCAGCTGCAAGCGGATCTGGTACCCGAATGGCAGGACGCCTATTGCAGCTACGCCGATTTGAAAGGCGACATTCGACGCATCAAGCAGCTCAACCAGGGCATGGGGCACGGGGCCAACACGTACTCGCGCACGGGCTCCCTGGGATTGATGAAATCCCTGGCGTCGTTCAAGCCTGGCTTCTCGGGAGCTATCAGTCGCCGTGTGCGTCCCGACCAGACGAGCACCGTATCCCCACGGGGGTTCTCCAAAGATACCATCAAGGTAGACAGAAATCTCTTTTCTCTTTACAATATGGGATCCAAGGTTTTTTCTTACATTTTTCATGAAGTGCCAAAGTGGCGATATAAAATTTTTTAGTCGTGTTCCAAATTTCAACATTCATCCACATTTTAGATAGAAAATATTACATTAGCACATATTACATGTCTATGATACTATTTTCATCCACAATCTGGCGATTTCATCCAACATTTTTTTTTTGTTAATTTGAAGTTTTCTGGCGAAAAACTTCATGGTTTGATACCATTTTGTAGACAAATTATTTTTCTCTGGTGCAATCAGGCACCAAAAAGCCAAAAAAACCCATCCCTGATGGAATCCCAATTTTTTCACCAACATGGTTTGAATGTTTCAGTGGTGAAGTGTGCAAGATATTCTGGAATGTCATGGTCGAGAGATTCTTAGTGAAGAAGTTTGGGATTTCCAATTTTCTCCGACATAGCTTGAACGTGTGCCGCTGTTATTAATCAAGTGTGCAAGATATTCCGTAGAATGTGATTGTAGAGATCTAGAGGTTCACAGTTGAGAGGTTTGTGGTCTCCAATTTTCTCCGACCTGGCTTGAATGTGTGCTACATTTAGGGAGAAATAGTGCAAGATACTCCAGAATGTCATTGTAGCGAGGCTCACAGTAGAAAAGTTTGAGTGCAGAAACCTTCTGTGCTAAGCCTGTTTCCCATGCCCATGTGAACAACTTTCATATAGTTTTCAGAATGTGTGATCAGTGTGCTACAGTCAATGGTTGTGCATGGATGTGCGCGGCATTCTAAATTGCCAGTTTAGAAAAGGTCATAATGAAGACTTTTCGTGTAATCCTCCACAACCTCTGTACCAAACTGTACTCACACTACTGCTCATCTTGCGTTCCCATTGTGCAGATCTCCAAGAGAAGGACGGACGAGGGCGACGTGTACATCACTGAGCTGCGGGAGCCCCTGTCGCGCTCTCCGCAGGACAAGACCTTCTTCGCTCGCCTGGACGCCCAGCTGACCAAAGTGAACAAATTCTACAAGAAGAAGGAGGGCGAGTACATCGCCCGTGCTGCCGTTCTGGAGAAGCAGATGCTCTCGTTGCTCAATGTGCAGGAGGACATGGCTCGACAGGGGCTTGCGCCCTTTGACTACTTGACAAACAGCAAGAACGATCGTCTCCCAGGTACGACCACTTCACTCCATTTCTTTTCACCACATGAACTCCTAATTTCTCTGCGATGCAGATTGGTACTTTCACTCTCATATTCGTTGAAAGGGCATGTTTCAGAGTGCCAAAATTAATATCGACTAAAGGAACAGTGAGGGTTATGAATCCTTACTCAGTCACGGGCCATAACCTCCTCTAGGTACTTAGTGAATGTGGAAAACCTGTGGGGAACTGAGAGGTTACTGGCAAGGCACGAGGTTATGCAAAGTAACCCGTGTGTGTACATATAGTTAACAGGGTTTGACACATCAGTCAAACGAGAGCCTCGAACAGGTGATGACATCCCGGTGAAAGGAGCTGTAAAAACTGGGGATGCAGCTAAACAGGGGTCCTTAAAAGTGCCAAATTCTCGAAACTTCGCCGTCGTAATGAATACTACAACGCCAGTTTACTTAAATTAGTGATCAGGCCCGGATAATCTGCATCGGTATCCAGGATGGGTCTCTTGACATTCCTCAAATTTGGCTTCAATATTGTTGCAATTTGGCTTGCAGACCTGAAGGGAACGAGACCCGACACGCCTCTGATCCCCGAGGAAGACCTGAAGTCCGACGACTACCCCATGCAAACCTTCCCAATGAAACCATCCGAAAAACACCCTGAAGAGGAAGACGACGAAGTAGACAGCGTGATTCAGGACTACATTGACGAAATGGCTTCCAAGAATCTGAAGCAGCGGAGAACCAACTTCCCAGATTCAGATTTGGAGTTGGCCGTTCCTGAGAAAGGAATTTCTCTTTCCCCTGGAGGTCGCAATGTGCGGTTTTCTCCAGGGATCCCAGAACGTTCGCGCTCAGTGCTCAAGAAAGTCTTGGAGGAGAATGAGGAGATTGAGGCAGCTGCGGTGATTGATGGAGGCCCGGATGTGGGTGATGTGGAGAACCAGAGGCATACTTTGAAGTCACAGAAGGAATTCAATCGGGATAAGAATCAGTTGAGGCTGGCGTTTGTGGAGTTTTACAGAGGGCTTGGGTTGCTCTCCAGTTTCAGGTATGTTGCTGGATTTGGTAAAGGTGCACAAAGTCATGTCTATATTTCAAGGCAGGGGAATCAACTCCATGAATCAAAACTTCAAGGCAGTTGAATCAACTTTGCTTTCCCTGATCAAGGCTCCTTTCGCTGTATCGTGGGACACTGTAACACGAAATCAATATATTTCTTGTGACACTGGTACTAACTGTAGAAGAATTCCTGTCTTCTCATTCAAGAATGTAATGTGCACCTATTCCACCTGTGCAACCTACAATGTTACATCCATTCTGCTTTTAAGTAAGATAGTAATTAAGGTTAGCCAGTTGGCACTCTCTTTGATGATCATTTTTATGTAAAACCCGCTTGATAGGAATTTACTATCATTGCGCACTGTTAAAAAGTCCCGTGTGAATTTAACGAATTTGGAATAAAGAAGTGATGGACTACTCCCACTTTCACAAGGTCCTGTCGCCATTATCCATTGGGTCTGCTCATCCTATTTAGGACTTAGGTGAAGTGTCTATTATTCTTTTTCGATACTGGAGGCTCTGCGCAATAATGTACTTTAACTTTTTTGGTAAGTTTGTCGTAATCAGGTTTTCGTTTTGCTCATTGCAGGTCCTTGAACATGACAGCCTTCACCAAGATTTTGAATGCATATGATAAGAACACAGGTTGGCACTTTGCTCCCATCTACATGAAGGAAGTCGAAAGCTCTTACTTCTCTACTTCCACGAAGGTGAGTGGGTGAGTGTGGTGGTGAAGTTGTAATATCAATAATGCTGCCAAATCGGGTCTAGTACTCCTATAATCACGAATTTCTGTGCAGGAGAATTCAATCTTTGCAGTACGTTATGGCAATTTCATATGATGCCCATTCATTAAAGTTGTCCAGTAGCTGGTAATGATGGCCAAGTTACTGATGTCTGCTACGTGATTAACTTCGCAGGTGCATAAGCTGATGAACAAGGTGGAGGACATATTTATCAAACATTTCACTGATGGAGTGCGAAAGAAGGCAATGTCTCAACTGCGGCCGATTCGAACGCAGGGAACTCATCGGACGACATTCTTCATAGGTACAGTAAATTGGCAAGACAAGTCTACTGCCAAGGATAAATTAGTGATGTGGCATCAAGGAGTCTTTGTCCAGATCGGACTCTCCACTACTCAAGTTGTTTTGGCATACTTTAAGTACTACTTAAGCAAGCCATGGTATATCTTGTTTCGTGAAAATTTGACCGAAGTAATCAAAGCCCTGGTAGGAAAATTGAAAAGCTGATGTTCACAGTTATGATGAATTTTCATCCTTCCACTAGTGATTGTCTAGCTGCTGCTCGTCTTGAAATTGGATTCTGGCTAACGGCACCATGGTATTGTTCGTTGCAACATCGTAACAGGTTTGTTTACTGGGTGTTCAATGGCGCTCTTCACTTCCTTCTTCTTCCTGGTGGATAATAAGGAAACTCTCAATCGAGGTGGAAGATCTACCACACAGTACTTAGAAACGGTGTTCCCAGTGTTCAGGTGAGCAAATAAGGCATACTTTGGTGCACTAGAAGCCCCTTGCCATCGCTAGCATGCATCGATTGATTCTAATGAATAATTAGATCTAGACTCATGAAATCAATGCTTGTTGACGGCGGCTTGTTGTTGTGTGTGCGACCCGTGCAGCACATTAATGTTGATCGTACTCCACGTGTTCTGCTACGCCGGCAATGTGTATTCATGGTCCAAGACGCGGGTGAACTATCCTTTCATCTTCGGATTCTCGCCTGGGACGGAGCTTCGGTACCGTCAAGTGTTACTTCTGGCCACAGGATTGCTCATGTGTTTGTTAGGGGGCATGAACATCCACATTGCGGTGACCCTGTTGACAGTGAAAGCTGCATTGCCGGCAGCAGGCTTGCCACCCTCCCCGGCTGCCGCCCCAGGGCTCTTTTACACTGATGTCATCCCCTTGATCCTCGTCTTGGTAAGTGCAACGTTCTCACCCTAAAATGGTTTAGTAATACACAATTGGATTGACTACATTGTGAAAATAAGAATTGGGTCCGATTCCATTTCACCAGAATCAGTGCTAAACGTTTCTAGCGTTGGTAAAAACTGAGATATGATTGAACAAGAGAGGGTCTCCATATGAGTCCCGACTTTCATTGCTGAAAATTCTGAGGTCCAATTTGGAACTATTGGTCCTTAAGAGTGAGCGCTGATCTTCTCTCTGCTTGAAACGGGTCCAAAGGAGTAATAATGTAGATAATGGTCAGTTTGGGTATCCAACCTACTTGCACTTGCAATTGGGAGTGATAGCTGTAAGCAACTAACCCAGCTACTGTTTACTACTCTGTAATGTGCAGTTGACCTTGGCCACGTTATTCCTTCCATTCAACCTGATGTACAGATCTTCGAGGGCATTTTTCCTGGGCTGTATGCGACGTCTCATTTTCGCACCCTTTGTCAAGGTTGAACCTGAGTCCAAAATCTCTGAGAACATCTGATGACTTTTTTCGGCATCTAAGTGCTGGGGTCGATCAAGACAATGTTAAGCCGAAGCTGAAGATTGATAAAAAGTCCAATTTCTTAGATTGAAGCTAACAGTAGTCAATTCGTCCACCTGTCAAAACACATTTCTGTTGTTACGTTTATTGAAGCTTCTTGAATGATTTTCTTCAACTACTGGAGATATGGAAGCAGTCATGTTTGGATACTTGGGGGTTAATTTGCTCCCTCGTATCGGAGCCAAACCCTATGCCGTGCACGGGAACCTCTTAACAGATAGTAATACCCAAGTCAGATTGTTAAAAGCCGACAGGGTGAGCGGAGATAATAAAGAATTGTGTTTAATTCTAAATTCTAACGCGACTGTGTTGCAGGTCATTCTTCCGGATTTTTTCCTGGGTGACCAATTGACGAGTCAGGTGTTGGTATTTCGAAACCTGGAGTTCATGGCCTGTTTCTACCCCACTGGATACTTTCTGGATGGAGCTGACACCAAATGTGATTACAACCCCATCTACCGCGGGTTTGGTTACGTGGTGGCGTTACTGCCATTTTGGTGGCGATTTCTCCAGGTAACCAAACAAGAGCCTTCTTCAACCCTTCAACACTTGTGCCAAAACCACTTGCATATTTATAGGATTTGGAATGAATCATTTAGGAGGTGTCAAGAAAGGTAACAGAATGTACCAATTGAAAGAAGAAATCACGCCCTTCATGTTTTGAACGATAGAATTACTGATTTAGGAAGCTCCTGGAAAGGTAACAAAATAAACCAATAGAATGCAGAAATCATACATCATTATTGACTACGGTACTAGCTTCCGCCTATATGGGCATTCCATTTCTAGTTTGGATGCTTAGAGGTTCATTTCACGACAAGCATATTTGTGTCCACTCGATTAGCTTAATTCCTTCATTATGCATGTCCAATTCATGGTTTTCGAAGTTCTAATTGATACTTCCTATGTGCTCAACAGTGTCTGAGGAGATACTATGATGAGAAGGACGCGCATCAGCTGCAGAATGCTGGCAAGTACTTTTCTGCCATTGTAGCTCTGGTACTGCGACAAGCATTTTCGAACCACAGTAATTTGACGGTGCTGTGGGTGATGTCGATCATCGCTTCCATCGTTGCGACCATCTTCGCCAGCTACTGGGATTTGTGTGTGGATTGGGGCCTGCTCAACAGGCACTCTAAGAACAAATGGCTACGAGACAAGATCATCTTGAAGAATAAGTCCATCTACTTCGTCGCCATCGTACGTTTCATTTGATTTCTCTTGTACACTCTCAATGCTTGCGGTCCTGAAACCGATGAATTTTACAGACTGTGTCTATGTGAGCAGCTTTGCTAAACTTGGGATGGATTTCTCGTCTGGACAGGGAGCGAACTGTGTTTTGAGGTTGGTGTGGATGTTGGCAATACTTCAAGTGGATAAGAAGTTCGGATGGAACTCGAATGCGTTCAATGTGAGCACGGCCATGCTGGAGATTCTCCGCAGGGGCATCTGGAACTACTTTCGGTAATAATTTATCCTGCTCCCTCTTGCCGAATTCCAATGAATCTGGCTGGCCTCGTGCAGGGTTTTAGGTTATTCTAAAATATTTCATAATACTTATACAGCCCATATTCAACACCTGTCTAATAAGACGTCAGATGGCGTGCCTGTCTGTTTGCCTGCGAAGACAACCCTGGGCTGCCCTTGGTTCCGTGGTCGCTTTATTTTGTGCTTCAGTGTTCTCAACAGAAATGGAATTACGTACGCTTGTGGACAAAAACGCAACATTTGGGCTGACTAGAGATGATCACTGTTCGCAGGCTTGAAAATGAGCATTTGAACAACGTAGGCAAGTACAGAGCTGTCAAAGCTGTTCCTTTGCCATTCAATGACGATTAAACACCTCGAACTGATTGAAGCTGTACAATTGATAGCCAAGACGGCATGCTTGCCACCTATTGGCTCGATCGGAGGATCATCACTGGAACAAGCATTCGAACGGTGCAGGCTCAACCTTCATTCTTTTTGGAGATTACAGAAAATTTCGTGTAATTACGGTTCGAATGTTGCAGGCTGATTAGCCTGCAAGAAAATTTTGGTGGGAAAGGAATCATGAACAGCTTTAACTTAGTTGGCCCAGACAGTATGCCATCTCTAATTTAGAATTTAGAGTGAGAAAGATATTTCATTTCTGGAACTTGAAGTTTGCTGCGGCAGCCTACCTTCTTGTTCAGCTGATTGACAAACCCAATTCAAACCCTAGGATTTTTTTCAGTTGTACCAGCTTGAAGCTAACTCTTCTACCTATCATTTTTCATCTGGCTTGACAATGAATTTATTCCAATTTGCGTCTTCAAACACTGCTGGACCTGAAAAATAAGAATTGCGTATCTATTTCTAGAATCTAGAATCACTAACAGTTTAAGTATTTGAAATTTAGCGTGATTGGTGCTGAACGGGCTAGAAATTCAGAATTTAGCACTGGAATCTGCAACTCCACATCTTTGGGATTCAACATCAGTTACACGATTCTTGTGGCCAAGCCTCAGAACTACACTAATAATGATCTTTAGTGTTTGCAACACTAATTACGAAGCACAACACTAAATGTCAACAATCCTTCTAGTGTTGCCAATACTAAATGTCAACATAGACACTATTTGTCAACTTAAGAAAATAAATGTTTTAAGAGATTATATTTAGTGTTAGTTAATATTTCATCAAATTGCAATGAAAAAAATATAAACTTAAATACATGAATTAATGTTAAAAATTGAACATTAATATTATGCACCTTTGAAAACTAGCATTCCATATTTTCATAATAAAAGAAGAAAAACTTAGAAGGAGTTTGTCTTTGCATGATAAAAATGAGAAATATAAATAGAGACAAAATAAATTTACAAACATTTTACAAGAAAATACTCATTGAAAAAAAAACATGCAAAATTCATAGCTCATATTACAAATTGTATCATAGAAACTTATAATTGAAGAAAAAAAATAGAAATTTTTATTTGTATACAATGTAAAAAGAACAAAACCAATATCTAATTTGGCCTACCAAATTGAGCTACATCTTGCCCATCAAAGTATAGGCAATGTTTGGCAACTATTTCTTAAAGATGTGGAAACAATTGATCCAAACTCCAAGTGCCATCAACACCTAAAGCCATGCCACAATGAATCATGGCTTTTCTAGCACAAGACATATTGTTGCAATCTACTTGTTTGTTGACATCTTCAATACTATCAACTGCCAATTGAAGAAAAGATTGCTTACCAGGATTGGTAAGCTTACTTGACCATTGACCATTGACCATCTTCACGAGCAATATTTTGCCAAACATTGGCTTCAATTAATTCTGTCTTCTTGACTTCCCACCGCTTTGTCCAAGCATCTTTTATCTTTGAAATGATAAATGTATCCATAGGTTGACAAAGATTTGTTGAACAAGGTGGCAGATACTTTAGAACTGTTTGCTTTTTAGCTTATATGGTCTACAATCTTAGAGTGATATTGTGACTAGTACAATTATCAACCCAAATCGTTTTAGTTCATTGTTGCACATTAGCTTGAAATGCTCGAGATTCTTCAAAGTATAGAAGAATTTTTTTTTGATTCATCCATCCTTTTGATCTTGGTCTATAAGTCACACCTAGAATGCCATCATTAAGGCCTCTAATGGGATAATTACTATCAGCATTAGTAAATATTAGCATAGGAGCTTCTATCATGGCCTGATGTCCTCCTAAGATTCTAACAACCATAGTCATGAAATCTCTATCTAAAACTACTTCAGCATATTTGACAATGGTATCTCCTCAAAATCCTACAATACAACCATTGTCAATGTTGACAACAAAATGAGTTTCGTGAATATTTTCTATGAGGTTTTCATCTAACAAACCAAATTGAAATCCCCTTTGCAACATATCCAAATGGTATGTTGTATGCACTTCAATCAATTGTTCTTTCTCTACACTACATGTCAATCTACCACATTGAGATAATAGAACTATATTGTGAACATCCATGAATTGTTGCATCCAACTATGACATATTTTTTCTGTAAGTAATACATCATCTTTCAGATCTCTAGACTGGTGTGTGTATGTAGAGTCTTGACCCAATAATATGCTAAGTGCTAGTTCAATTAGCGAAACTGGAGAAAACTTGACTCTAGTTTTTATAAACCTTTCAAATGCATCAAGTTTAGAATAAAGCTACTCCACCCAATCAGAGCATTTGTGGCCATGTCCAGAAGCAACATTTGTATACAATTGCCTCTGAACTCCAAGCCAACTTCTACTACAAGAAAGTGCCAAATTGGAACCTTCATCCATGTCATTGAAAAATTTGTCACACAGCTTCCACTGTCGTGATGCTCTCATAAGGTTGGCACTTTTCTATTCTCGAAAGTGTTGTGGAAAAGCTCCAACTATATGTCTGCAAAGGCCTCTGAGACCATGCAATGCCTCATCTTCAATCATCCAAGCAATGATAGATTTGCGTGTTGCAATAGTAGAAACTTGTTGCAATGCACATGAAGTGCCAACATTTGGATCCAAGTTGTGAAGAGGCGGAGGAGATCGACAGAGCACATTAACATCCATGGTGTTGGAAGAAGAAAAATCTTGAAAATCCTAAAATGCAAAACAAAATCATAATTAGTGATAGAATAATGCTAGAAAGAGATGAAGAAAACTCATAAAAAATACCTTGAAAATCAACTCTAGCATTTGAAATCATCTCTAAAACATTCAAAACCACCATAAATAACATATTTGTCTATCAACCCCTAATGAACCAAAATTTTCTCACAACAGTATGCTCCTTCAAAGTACACTACCTTGTATTTCCATTAACATAAAAAAAACTTTAAAATTAAATATCTCATAAACCATGCCGTCAATTAATTTGAATTTTTTTGAGGTGCTCACTTTCATTGTTAAATTCAAGATCTTGTGGTTACATGATATCTAATCTCAAGAAAAAATGAGAAAAAAAATTGCTCAAGTCGTTGGCAACTTTGGCCCATTTTGAAAGAATCCCCCCCCCCTCCATTGGCTCATTAGTGGTTAAATGACCATGAATCAACAAAAAAAGGTAAAATAATATAATATATATATGATGATCAAGAGCTTGTCAATGGTCAAGATTTAATAGTACAATCTAGAGTTAGTTAAATTCAAGTTTCATTGATGCATTGAATATTCTAGTCAATATACATGCACAAAGACAACAATGGGTTTAGATTCTCTCAAAGACCTACCTAGAGCCGTTGAGCTTGTATGTATATGAGCCCCCAATTTGTCACCATGGGCTCACTCTTTTTTTTTTTCGTAATGTGTTGTTTTAATTGCACTTTATTATACAAAATGCCCTAAAAAGAGTGTAGAACCAAAATAGGAATGTCACATTCCAATATAGTATTTGGTCTAGTTTGAGTATGTTGTAGCTAGAATGGCCCAACCACGAGTTGTAAATAGGTTAGAACCCAACTAATCGTCGCAAATGGGTCAATTATGAATGATGGGCATATAAGGCTCAAACCCCCACATGGGACAGACATTTCCAAGCTAGATTTGGTCGAGGGAACCCTGGTGAGGCATAGGAATCAGTTCTTGAAAATAGGTTCTAGTTTCTCCATTCCATCGACAAAATAGCAGAACCCAAAATTATTGGCTTGTAGATGTGAAAAATACCAAGACAAGATTATGGAGGAATCTAAGGTCCAATGAGGGTGGTTTGGGATTAAACCCATGCCTAAAAACCAACGGTGAAGTTGGTTCGCCAAGATTCCCCCCAGTGTAGAAGATTCCCCAACCACTAATAATTAAATGAGGGAGTGGATTTTGTCCCCCCTGGACCAATGTGTAGAGTAAAAATATGAGCCTACAAGTGTGTTGTGGGATCCCATGGGAGGTTCTATAGAAAGTTTCGTAATTTTTTGATAGTTAGAAGATGTCTTTCCAAATGGTCAACTGCCCAAACCTACGATGGGAAATTCCTAGAAATTCCCCAAGTAGAAGAAAATTCCCACTAAAAATTATCATAACATAATTTATGTTAATAAGCTTCCCTGACAAGTTTCATGACATTCCGATAGTCAAAAGTGCCCGAACTTGCAACATTCCCCAACAATTAACGAAAATTTAAGTCCATGGCGGGTTTGACCGGCGAAGGGGGAGCATATGGAAGTGGAATAGAGCGCAAGATGGATCTTTTCTCACTCCCCTATACCTACTTGAAAGCCTAGGCTAGTTACTTTGGCTAGAAAAGTCAACCCCCCAAAGTTGGGATTTCCCCTAATTTTTGGCGTTAAGTTGGCACTGGGTTTTGTTGTGATTTTGAAGAGAGAGAAAGGGGAGGGGGGTCAATTTGGACTAAAAATGGCCTTTTGAAGCCAATGGCGCAATCCATTTGTGATTCGGAGTTAATCTCCAAAAGTTAGCTTAGTGGGCAAGCATAGCATGAAAACCTTGAGTTTTGGATGAAAGTCCAAGAAGATAAGGTTAACTTAGATGAACAAGGAGAGGTGGGTGCTTGGGAAAGAGTATAAAAGGGCACCCCTTCTCCTCTCTTACACCCCCCTTTTTGTGTAATTGGGTCAATTGGGTCCAATTTGTGTTAGAAATTGTGGCACTTAGCTACAAGCCTTGCAACGATGTTTTTTGGGCACTTTTTGCCATTGTTGTTGTTTTTGGAGCTTGCAAGGTCTTTTGTAGATCCCTTGCCTTTCCTTTTGCTTGAGCGTGGCACTAACTCTTTCAAGCTTGAGCTTGGAAGCTTTTTACTAACTTCCTATATTGCTACAATTTGTCAGTGCTTACCTTTGAGAGACTTGTTTGGTCACTCACCTTGTTTTATCGTGTACTAACCCTAGAGCACCCCCCCATGTGACTAGTGATGCCGCTTTGGGGGGCCTTTAGTTCAAGTTATTGATGATACTAACCCGTATCGTTAGGCTTGAGTGTCCAAGTCCCTTCCTTTGTCTTTTGTCCTTGTCCCTAACTGTAATGTGTTATTCCTTGGTTGAGAGGCACGAGGATGTGAGGGTAGTGGGACTCGCTGTACGGCATAGCTTTGACCCCATAGGGTAAAAGAGTTCTCATGGTGTGTGAAGTAGTGGAGGGACAACGAAGTTTTGAATCCCCTAGGGGTAAAAAGTCTTAGTAGTGTGTTAAGAGGGAAAACGATAGCGAAGCTTTGAAACTCCATGGGGTAAAAAGTATTAGCAGTGCATTAAAACCACCTCACGGGCGAGCCGTGAGATCACATGGCCCCTCCCCCCACAAGCTTTAGTTTCCAGAATACGTTGGGGAACAAACCAAGGTTTAGGCCCCAAAAGAGTAGAAGTAGAAACCAAGTCGAGGACAGAAAGCAATTAGAGAGAAATCAAGTGAGGGTGCCCTTCTACAAGTCCTGCTTACACTTGCAATCCACAGGTATGGCATGTCCCAACCTCCCCCTAGCATTTGCAAAACATTAGCAAATGTCCAAACTAGCCCAACCCAACATCCAGCCCACCAAGACCCTAGTACTTGGAGGGCCAAACACGGGCATTGAGCGAGGCGGGGATGGGTACCACTAGTGAAGGCTGTCGACAGTCAAAGCAGGGGTCATTGGGGAGTCAGGGTCTGCATTAGGGTTCACTAAGCGGATTGGCTAATACTGAGGTGTATTGGGGAGTTGGGGTCCGCCTTTGGAGATCACTGGGGAGTTGGGTTGATATTGGGTGCATTGGGGAATCGGGGTCTGCCCTAGGGTTTATTGGGTGGATTGGGGTCCGTCACTACAACTTCCTGAGGGGTCGGAGTGAGAAAAAAGGGTTGTCCAAGGGTGAGGTAGGGGAGAATAGGGGGCTGTCAAAAAGAAGGGGGAGAAGAGAGAAGGCCCGATAATCATGGCGGAAGAAGAAAGGAGGTCTACAACAAACTCCACCATGTTAAGCAACCGTTAGGGCGGGGAATCCAACTCCCTGTCTCTCGCAAACCACCCTCCAGGCAACGATCAAATAGACAAGAGAATGAGAAAGAGGCAAGAAGAAGGACAATTTAAAAGTTAGGAAGCGGAAGTAGATAAGGAAGACAGAGGGGGGGGGGGAGAGTCCACAAGACTTACTTAGGCCCTTAGATTAGAAGTAGGTAATGACCCCAAGGTTAAGTATGAGACATAAGTGTAGGATGTAAGAAATAGAACGTAAGAAGTAGCTCAACTTGGAGGAGGGGATGACGCGTACTTAAGATTATCTTAGTAGGAAGATCGGGGTTAGTTGGGCCACATTAGAGTGTGGGAGAAAAGAAAAGAAGGGAGGAGGAAAAAAATAGGGAAAAGATCAGCAATGAAATCCTTGTACCAATTTATTTTATGATTAGAACGGTAGTTCGTTGTCTCACGGCATAGGAGTTCATGGCAGAGGAGGTAGAGCTTCTAGGGGGGGTGAGCAATGACTCAAGTTCCGAGGTATGAGTTAAACCTCCCCAAACTTTCCTTAGGGCTCTAACTAGAATTTAGTAGCCTGGGCCGAGGCCTACCCCTAGGTTAGACCCGTAGGACCATAGGTCAGGTCATTTCCAGAGACATAGGCATAAAGAGGGGAGCCGTGGCTTTCTAAAACCCTAAGGCACACCCAAATCGGGTGAAAATTGAAGAAGTTATTGGTAGATGAAGTTTAGAGTCAAATTGGATGAAGAATAGCTAAACTTCGTGTCTGGTAGAGAATTAAACAAATTAGGAGGAGGCTCCCAATGAGGGTCCAGGGAAAAAGAGAAAAGTCAATTCCGAGTTATAGGCTAGGAGAAATTAGTGGATGAAGTTTGGATAAGGCTTGGATGAAAATCCGATAGAAATCCCCGATCAGGGTCCAACTCCAGATCTGGGTAGGGGAAATCCTTGTGAACCATCCCTACAAATTTTGGATCTTTCTGAATTGGGGAACTAGATGTAATTGATGGATGAAGTTTGAGGAATTGAGTAGCGGCCAAACTTCGTCCACCCATAACTTTGGCTAGGAAGGTTAGATAGGGTTGAGTTTTATGTTTTTAGAAATGGTGCAAGTTGACCTAGAGGTTTCTTAGGTTAGTTCTGCCCTGGCGTAGGTTCCATCCAGATCATACAGCAGGCCATCCCTGGGTTGTCATACTAGACGGACGTCTGGTTCGCCTATCCGATAGAGGTCTTGCCCACTCGATGTGGTCAACACCAAGTTGAATTTCTATAATTGAAAAGATAGGTGATTTGGCTGCCACTTTGACGCCACGTGGCTGCCAAGGAGGATCCAGGGCATGGACATCACCGGTAGGGGCGCGGACTTTAGTCGAGGTGGGGATGGAATTGTGTCGAGGCGCAGACAAATGTCAGGGCGGGGACTAGAGTGGGTCGGGGCACAGACGGTAGTTAGGGCACAGTCGGAAGTAGTTGGGGTGATGACGAGTTTCTCAAAATTGGAGCCAAATTGAATTCATTTTTTTTTAATGAAGGGGGTCCTTATACAACAAAACCATATTATTTTTCAATGGGGCCAAGTGGAACTAATTCCTTGTGAATTTGAAAGTGAAGGAAAAGAACCATCAACCATGTTCCATAGACTTGTACTTTTTCCCTTAAAGGTGAATGAATTTAATTCATTCTCAATTAAGAAGCAATAATGGGGCCCTTGTTCAATTGAACCATATTTTTTTGCATTGTAGGCAAAAAAATACTAATTACTTTTGAATTTATAAGCAATAACTTCCAATAAGGGGGGACCCTTGTTCACGTGAACCACATTTTTTTAAATTGGACCCAAATTCAAGTAATTTTTTTGGGAATGAAAGGGGGGCCTTGTTTAATTTCAAAGTAAAGGAAGGGGGGCCCTTGTTGGCTTGCTCACTGCCTCATTCAAACCCGTTTTTTGTCAGGAGCTTGGTGAATTAAAACAATTTGGAATTCACTTAATAAAGAATCCATATTCTCCGAATCAATTACTACAATAGAATACAATGTTCTCATATACAAGCTAGATGTACTGTTCAGAACATTGAAATCACACAATGATGCAAAATCTTTACATTCCTCAGCATCAACTCTTATTTTGTAATTACGATATGATTTCTTTCCAATTCATTTTTATATTGAAGAGTATTATTTATTTCAAAGTCATTCCTTCCTACACCCTATGGGCTACGGTCTATAGTTCTTTCAAAATTTTAAGGTGCTGACAACATCTACCATATGCTCATACTCCTTCGCATCCAAAATTGTTTGCTTACTCAACATTCATAAATTCACAAAAGTCATACAATTGCCATGATGGAAGAAAGACCAAATTCTATATTAGAATATTTTTACCATAAGTCCGCGTCTTTAAGTATGAAATGTGTAGCAACCGCGAAATACACATGCTTGATGCTCTTCTAAGCACAAAAGTGTGGTCTTCCTATAAAATTGCCACATAGGCACATACTAAACCTCAAAAAGTACAAACAATATGCTATATACAATAACAACAATCAAGCATAGTCCAACAATGAGGTGCCTTCCTCAAAGTGTCCAGAATGTGAGGCACAGACACCCTCTTGCCTACATCTACTTTATAGAGGCTTAGTAGCTTAGTCCTCAAATTCTGATACTGCTGTGGATGTTTGGTTGTAAAATACTTGGAATCCCATTCTTCTTTCCGAAGTTGATATGCTATCCATCTCGTTGCATATGCATCAGCTACTATAGAGTACAAATGTTTTTTTTGCATGACTTCAAGTGAGGTCTCCGATCCCTTCTCTCCATACACATAGAACAATTCGGGGGTTGTATATTTTCGTTGTTTTTTCTCCTGTTTGAGCTCCTCCATGGTTAGATAACCATACCTTGATGGCTCCTTTTCTACAACTTGGCCAAAAAGCCCCCAATTGCAAATCCCTATGAACACTGTGTTCTCTTTCCATTCATCAAAATGGTACAAAAGGTTGGATGGAGTAATGTCATTGTGTTAATATTATGCTTCATGGCATTTTCCCACTGCGACAAGCAATGATAGAGCAAAGTTCATGTGGATTCTCCAATAAGTTGCAACCCAACCGAGTTCTTCTTGCATCAACCCTATATCATGTTGTCTCGTGATGTCATCCACATCCAATGATTCACTCACTTTTGAGTTGCACTTGGCCAAGAAAGAAATTAAAGACCCTCCATTCCACCATAGTGTATAGCCTTCCATTGTTTTGGGATGGATGTATGCAAGTCTTATGATACCAAGATGTATCACTGGACACCCCCTTGCTTCACTTACAATAGCTTGGCACTTCTCCTTCTCATTTGAGGTCTTCAAAGTCTTCCCAACAAAACAAATCCAACTGGGAATGCTTTGTAGTCTCGTGAGTACTACCTTTTTTAGTCTTCCTAGTCCCATATAATCCAGTCACGGTTTGGTTCGGCATGGGATTCACTTTCATGCAACTTTCTAGCAACTTGAATGTTCCACTCATGCAATGAACTCATATTTGGTCTTCAAACATCGCTTTCCATGGTGCTTGTTTCTTTCTACGCGAGGAAGAATACTGTTGGTTGAACTTCTAAATCTGGATCAATCTCAAAGCAAATTCCTTGTCATGCATGTCCCAATCACTACCATCCTCCTTCTTTGTGTAATAACACCAATTAGATACAATATTGGTGGTTAGCTGCGACACTTGTTTATCCAACCACTCAGAGTGCAACTAGTAATCTTGATAATTGTTGAATCTCTCGGATGCTCTAACTTTGGTCTTCAACTCTCGCCACACTTCAACAATCAACTTGTGGTATCCTTCATCGTTGTAGTTCACATATTCTCTAGACATCATTCCAGAGCTTTGTTTTGTGTAAAAATTTACCCCTATTGCTCTAGCCTCAAGCACATATTCATGGGGGAGCATATCATGATTGGGTTGATTTTTGCGCTTCGACCTACGAGATGATGATGAGGGATTGGATGACCCTAAAGCCACTAACACGTTTGTGGTTGGAGGTACTACCTCAAGAACTGCATCTAAGTCTACAAACACTGAGCATTGACCTAATGACCCACTCCCTTTTCTTGCCATTGTACAATATTTTGGAACCACCAAAGTTTCGGAGAAAATAAAAAAAACCGGGTGCTAGATGTGGGCCAAGCCCGATCACCCACCAAACTCATGTCCAAAAGTTGCTTGCGCAAACAAAGGTGTGAGGCATAGGGCGTGGACTTGGAAAGAAAAAGTGAGGGCTTTAGGTGGGTTTTACAGTCCCCGCTCCTCCCACGTCTATGCCCTAGCCTGACCACATCCCCACCCTAGCTCGTCCCCGCTCTAGCTTGTTTCTATTATGGCTCGTTCCTACCCAGCTCATCTCGTCGACACCCTAGCTCGTCCACGTTGTCTTGTTGTAATTCTGTACATATTGTAAAAACATATTATTATATGTTTTGTTCAATAACTTCATAGTGATGCTATAGGATTGAGAAACTTAAAGGTGACGTTGTCCTATGAAGATGTATAAGTGGATGGGTTTGTCTTAAACTTTCATTCAACCTTATTAATGAGTTTGTTTTCTACTTTGTAGTTCAAATGTCGAATTGGAGGGTTTTTTCTGCATCTCAAAATGAAGAGCCTCAATCGGATGCTGAGTTTGAGCTTTCACTTTTAAAGTTGCCGGATCAACCTTTTTTGCCACAAGATTTTAGATGTCCTCGAGAAGAAGTTGGACCATCTCGACCGCCAAAACAACCTCGTGTACAGCGGCAATGGCACGGTAATCTTGATGCTGATGCTCGAGCGTTGGTGATCTTGCTTCAAGTCGGATGTGTTGAATCAAGCACTTATGAAGTGACGTTTGAGGCGAGTCATGAAGGCAAGAACAAGGACCAATATTTTTGTATGGTTCGGCCTGTGGAGGATAGTCGTGGTCACCAACAATGGTTAGAAGGGCCTGTCAACCTTTTGACAAAGGTTGAGCGTGCAAAATATATTGCCGCTACAGTCAAACCTATTCTCAAGTTTCTTCAAATGGAGTGAAGCTTTGATTGGAACTTTGTTTTTTACCTCTAATTGACATTTGTTAAATTTTAGTTCTTATAGTTATGTTTTGAATGTTTATTAAAATCAGAGTAGGTGATTGTATTTACCAGAAGCGAAATTGGAATTGGAATATTAGTTAAAAAGGACTTCGATTTGGATTGAATGTGAATGGGAAAGTGATTAGAATATTAGGTAGGCCTTGGTAGGGGCATAGGCTGAAGTGCCCCTACTTCTTACCTTAGATGAGGAGGAAAAGGTGGGGAAAGAATCTTAGGGAAGGAAGGAAGGAGCGTGTTCATTGTTGGGGTTTAGGAGACAGATTTCGATTTGATATAGCTCATTATGCATTGATCTTTTGAAATAGAAATTTTGGCATCTAATTCCTTGTGATGTGAACTTTTCAAATTGTATTTGCAAGTTAAATTTGGACTTGTGAATCAAAAGTTATAAAGTTTTGAAGTTGAAAAAACCTAAGGCTCTCCATTGAGAAGAGCAGAAGCTTCTTTGAGCTATAACTTTTGAAGTAATTCTCAACTTGTATTCATACTTGGAGAGAGTGTACATTATTATATTATCTTTCTAAAGAGTCATCATTCATCTGATTTGGAGATTGGAGAAGAAAGTTATGAGGAGTTGAAGGTTTGGAGGAAAGTTGGGATTCGAGAGAAGCAAGGCTGAAATTTGTGGCGATTACAACTTTGTGTTTGTTTTTCATATGACTTCGAAAGTTTTTGAAGAGTTAGTTTGTAAAATCTTCTATTCATAATGAGTTCCTTTACTTAATTTGGATTCATATTAAAAAAATTATGAATTGTGAAAAATAGGAGGGTGGGCTGCCTTCATAGTTTAGGAAACTGAGACTTTGTTCTTCATTAACTTTTGGAGAGAGTTTTAGTTTCTTAAGAAAATTTTTCAAATTGTTGATATCAGTGTTAGAATTGTAAATTGCTATCACACTTACAATTTGGATTTGTAGTTCAAAAGTTATAAAAGATTATAGAGGTAGTAGTTGGTTGACAAGGGAATTAAGAAACCTCTACTTTGCACTCTAATAACTTTTAGACAGTAGTTTAGTTAAACTTGAAATTTGAAGGGTAACTTGCTTGTAAAGTTAGATTTCCAAAATGCTATTATACTAAGCATTTGAAGACTTAGGTCATCTGTGGCACTAGGGAGAAGATCACATTTAGTGTGGAGAGTAGTTCTTTAGTGTTTGTGTTTTTTGCACTTTGGAGTTCTTTTGAAGATTTGAAAAATTAAAGAGTCCAAGATATGAAGACTTGAAGATTCAAAGGCTGTACATGCCAAGGACCTAGCCATGTGTTGTGGCTTGTGGATATGTTGTTCTTGGCTAGCTTTGGAGGCCCATTGTCTTTTATTGTTGTTCCAATCCGGATTTAGAGGATCGTTGCATTCAATTTTGCATTGTAAACGTGTTGGAGGTTATGTGGATATTCAATTTAGCCTCTTTTTGTGTTGTAGGCGACGAAGTGGGGTTGATCACCCACATGGTCGAATCTTATGTCATTCTCATTTGTGAGGCTAGATTAATGACCAATTGAGTAGTGAATTTGAGGTTTAGGAGCCCATCATTCGAACGGTAGTTCGTGTTCTACTGTCCCGTTTTACCTATTCGAAAACTTGTTTCTTATTACACACCTTTACCCATGCCCTTTAGATCCGCCACAAGATAGGATGGATGAAGATCGGGTGAAAATTCAAGTTTGAAGACTTCGAAGACCGAGAGAAGATACAAATTACAAGAATCTCCATTGAAGCTCTACAACTAGCAGCCAAACACTTTGCGTGTTCTCTAAGCACACTCCTCTCAACTCAACAATGTCATCGCCCTAACGGTTCACGTCTGCGTCCCAACAAAGGCACTCCAACCCCATATAAGGCCGTCCCTACCCCATTCGTCCCTGCCATGCATATTCCAAATCCTCCACCTCTTCATTGAGTTGGTCATTGGCGTCGTATAGGGTCGTTCATATTTACATACTAAATTACCACCCGATTTTTCCACCATGGAGATACCACTGAGAACTAACAAAAAAGAAAGAGACCGGACCCAACAAAGGCCAGGAAACAAACATCGAAAGAGATTACATGTACTTCAAAACCCCCACAAACTTGCATTTAGGGACTAGAATGAAGTGCCTGACCCATGGAGTTTTGAGACTTGAACCAATTACATCGAATGGTACCACATTGACAAGGCCTTCCCAGAAGACTAGCACAACTACCACCACTGGTTTCATAAAGCCAACTTGAAATACTGCATTAATGAGGCCTTCAAACAATGATGCATCGAAGTATATCAAGTGTTGTACGACATGCCTACCATAAAAAGGAATGAAGTCCACCTTTTCATTGCACGAGGTGTACATGTAGAGGTGAGATTGAATAAGTGGGTGGATTGGTCCACTTTGAAGGGCACACCATCTAGTATCAAAATACCGACACCAATGAATGGTATAATTGAAAGGAGGGTTTAGAGATATTCCAAAGGAAGGTTGGGCAGGATCAGCACACATATTGAGTCGCCTAACACGTATGAGATACAAAACTCTTCTACAGATGATGACTTTGATGGGGCTCATAAACTAGTGGTATTAACCCATAGAGGACAACAACATGCACAAAAGTAGAAGGTTTAGCATGAACTTCTTGGAGAACTTCTGGAGCAAGATGTTCATGTGGAGTTCCATGACCTTGAGGAACCAATGGTTGGAATTATTGGGGCACAGTTCCAAGCACTTGATGAACCAACTATTGGAGTTGATGTCATGGCAGCTGCAGACACCATACAAAGCTTGAGGGTGCAGTTATAAGACAAAGATGATGAAATGCATTCTCTGTGTAAAGATGTGGGCCAGTTTAGGGAAGAAATCAAGCGCAAGGACGAAATAATTGCTCAGCAAGCACGTGACATAGAAGAGCTTCAACAAGCTCTATAGGCAACACAAATGATGAACGAGGTCATGATCCACGAGGACATGCACAAGGACCTCCTTGCGATTCGTAGATTCTAGTGCAAGATGTGTATGGTGCTACTGCCATGTCTACAGAAGAGGATTCATTGTCCTTTGGCAAATTACTCGCCACCACCAATGTACCAATGCAAACTGAAGTTGGGGCCATAGTTATAGACAATAGCTCTGAGCTCAACAACTTGCGAGCCGAGAAACAAAAATTACATAGTCATTTGCATGCCTTGGTGGAGCAGTACTACTAATGGAAGTTGGCATGCATGTTCACCGTCGACAAAACCCGACAACTAGTAGCAGAGTTTAAGAAAATGGTCCATTGCTACAGCCAACACAATCAAAAAAGGGTGTTTGGTTTGACTTCCTAGGCCCTTGTGGATGATCTTTTCAATCCCAACATGGCAACCATTGAGCTTGATGGTGGAAAAACAATCATTGATTGGTCCCAACACAATTGGGATTACAAAAATCAGTTTGGGTCGAAGGTCGACTACAAAGGGAAGTCGTTGTTGGAGTGGCCAAATCCTTCAAGTTTTGCGCACGATGGGGCCATATGTCCCATTTGTATGAATCCATTTGGCCCTGAAGGTGGAATGCACTTAGGCATGTGCAACCACTTGTACCACCCATTTTGCCTCATCAGTTCTATGATTCTCCGTCATCGGTGCGCATTGTGCAAGGCTCCTTTCCACGAGCGCATATATGAGTTGTTTGGCTTGGTCCCATACATGCCACCACATTGGGAATTCAATGCCACAAATGCCCCCGATCACTCTAAAATGTGGGGAACAGACTTGGTGTGGAGTTGGAAATTGGAAATGATGTTGTTGAACAAGACACAAGTTTTTGCTGAATGTCATTGGGAGACTGACCCAAATCAAATTGTCCAAGTCTTCCACCACTTGATTTCGATGAAAGACAAGCATAGCCAAGGACAACGGAATTTTTTCTTCCAATGCTTCAATGGACATTGGAATGAGGTCGGAAAGAAGTTTCAATTTGGACCTCACCCTAGACGATGGTTGTGGGGTGTTGATGGAGTCCATGTCACCGATGACAACAGGGTTCATATTGGGGAGGACCCGGACATGCCCAACCTCGTGGAGCTTGCTCAATTATCGGAATCTGAGTGGAGGGAAACTTTCAGAAACGAAGGGCTAGATTTCCTACTTGAACAACATAGCCCAGATACATGCCGAGCTCTGGAGAGCCTCAAGCAATCGCAAATAATGAGGGCCATTTTGGAAGAAGACGGACTAGCGAGGAGAACTCGGTTTGTAGTTTGTAGACTTCAACTAGGCTCCGGCGAAGATTTTCCCATCTAGCAAGGTAGACATGTCGACAAGGCTGGACCGAGTGGTAGTGCAAATAGTCCAATGAACGTTGACTAAGTGCATTTTCTAGTGTGGTAATTACTAATTAGCAAAGCATATTTTGTTTATACACTTAGGCACTTATCATTACCGATGCTTATAGAATTGCTACTTCGGTAGTTCGGTACTACAAACAGTATTAGACAAAGACTCATGGATATGCATATTTTATCATGGAAAACACGCTATATACTTTTCCAATTTTGTACTACATGATGCATATGAAATACATATATTCAATTGTTGAATTCCTTTGCATGATGCATGTATAATTCCTTAACTAAGAACTTGTTGAGTAATAAGTTTATAAGCTTATTATACTTTCCGATTACCAAGATTTAAATGTGAGAAGTATTTAAAAAAAAATTTAGGGTATGTTAGTATGTAGTGTAATAGAAAAATGGAAGCAAATAGAATTTTTTTTAAATGAATAAAATAGTAGGGGTGGAAAATACATATTCTTGGACATCCCTAGTCATTACTTAGTACAAACATATATTCTTGGACATCCCTAATAATTACTTCGCAGAAACAAAGTAGTTCCACCAAAAAAAATAATTGGAATTTGGATTTTGAGGAAGTTCATGAATTAAAATTTTAATTTGGTGCAATTATGTCATTTAACCCCTAAAGGCCCAAACATGTTTTTCTAGCATTATAGATATTTTGGGCAACTCACTACGAGCAAAATTTCCAATTTTTTGCTTTGAAATTTTCACACAACATGTGGTCGAGGAGTAGCTTTAAGGCCCAACAATTTTCATAACTTTTGACTATGTGGTTTAGGGTTATTATATAATATGTGGTTTCTTTGCCAAGTTAGGCAACTTGGACAAATAAAAAGATCACTTTTTCCAAAAATAAAAATTTGAAATTGGTTTAGGGAGATTTATATGTATGTGAAAAGCTTTAAATCATTCAACTTTGATTACTGAGGTGAAAGTTATGAGATGTTTTAGTTTGCAGGTAGTTATAGATTCTCTACTCTAAAAAAAACTTTGAAGTCCTTCATTTAACTCAATTTTCAATATTTTTTGAAAAAAATAAAATCAGAGGATGTATATTGTTTGTTGCAACATTACAACCATTGGGATTTTAATTTTTCAAGTCCATAACAAAATTCTTAACAATTTAGTATTTTGAATCCTTCTCTACTTCTTTCTACTTACTATTTTTTTCCTATATGTTGTACAATTCCAAATAATGTAAATTTTTTTGAGCATGTAGCCAATTTGCCTTGAAGAAATAATTCAAAGACGCACATCCATTTTGGACATTTCTTCACACAAATGTGACCTTGTGAAGAACAGCTACCCGGTTTTTCGTAGGGCCCCAAAAAGGGATTTTTGTCAATTCAAACGCTAATATCTTGCAATCTACTTGGTGGAAATTTCTGAAAAATTTTCTACATGTTCTCAAACCAGATTACTACAAGATCCTACAGTCACATATGTCCCAAAATGGTTTTTTTTCCTAAAATTTGGTTCTTGTACTAGAAATGGCAGTTTTGGAGTGTTTTTGGTGAAAACATAGTCATAGGCCTTTAGGGGTTAAGAACACAAAAATAATTGGACTGATTCCAAATTTTGGGAATCTTCCAAACATTATGCTAATGTTCTAAATATTATGCTAATGTTCTAAACATTATGCTATAAATTATTAAATTTTAAAAGAAATGCATATATTGATATATAAATTTAAAATTTTGGATTAGGATCCAATTTGGTTAATTTGAGAGAATTTTTTATTTCTCATTCTTAAAAATTAAAAAGTACTGCATTTGCCTTAGATTCCAAAACAATTTTTTCCCAAGGGGGGAAAAGCACTATTCATCTTCTTATAATTCTTCTTCTCCAAAAGGCAGAAGCTGCATTTTTTGCCTACAAAATTGATCATTCAAAATTGTTATAATCTAAAAATCCAATGGTCAATATTTTTTATAATTAATTCCATACATCCTACTATCCTAGACATAGTAGTCTTCTTTTTTGTATGTTTCTATTAAAAATTTCAAATATATCCCATCATCCCATACCCCCAAAAAATAAAAAATATCAAAGTGGGAAGATTCATTGGAAAATTTCATTGCCAAAACATTGTTTGGCCTTTAGGGGTTGAACATAACTATATCCAAAATCTCGTAGCCTCTATGTAGTACTTATAGAAGTAAACCAAGGCCATATTCATTATCTTGAGACTTTTCATAGTCTCATTTTTATCCTCGACTCGAGGATAAACCATTTTATCTCTTTTCTAGTATTTTTTTATAAATAGGTAACAACACCAACTTTTAGAATTTCATTATAGGATCACTATTTAAGAATTATTTATTTTTGCTTTCAATTACTATTTTTTCAAATGAATTTTCCAATAACTAACACTTTGTCTCAAAATTTGCAAAAAGTCTCAATATAATGAATATGGCCTTAACCCTTTACTCCTAACAAAATACAAAATTACTTGTATCTAGTTTGAATTCCCAAATCCCAATCCTTGTATCTTCCATTAACACAAATGAACCCTTGAAATAGAACCCAAAAATACTAACTTGTATTTGAAGGGATTTCCAAACCCTTATAACCTATACTTCAACTTGAAGGAGTTGAATCCCTTGAAGTACAAGCACATAACATCTAACTTGTATTTGATTTGAATTTTCAAATTTAAATACTTGGAACAAAAATTATTAACACCATAAAGCCTTCAACTATAACTAAACAAAACATAACTTCTATTTGATTTGAAATCAAAAACCTTGTAGCATCCAATAATAAGACAAAAGCCTTGAACTTGCTTCAAAACCACTAGAACTTGCATTTTGTTTCCTTTCCAAATCCTTGTAGCCTCTATTTAAAAAAATAAATCCTTGAACTACATTTGAATACATTATAATATGTTAATGATATGAATTCCAATTTCTGAAACCTTGTAGCCCCTATTACCAAAAATAAACCCATTCAATTAGAACTCTACAAAATATAAGCCGTGTTTGTTTTGGAACTTTGAACCCTTTTAGTTTCTATTTGGAGAATTCGGAAATGCATCCTTGAACTTGAATTAAAAAAAATATGTACCTTGTCTTTTGTTATAAATCCAAAAACTTCCAGCGTCTAATTTCGATTTTTTTTTCTTGAAGTGTGCAAGTTAATTTTCATTTTCTGAAATCTCCTTTTTTTTAAGTGGGTCCTAGTTCTCAAGTGCTTGATGAAGGCAAGGAAGAGAAGTCCGTCCCTAAGAAAGGAGAGACATGCTTCCATACATTGTCTTAGAACTCATAAAGTGGTTGGACCTCTTCATGCAACCATTGACTTGTAGATATTCCCTGAGTACAAATTAAGGGCTGACTGCATTAATCGCTTCCCCCTCTCTATGGGAAAGAAGAATCCCATGACCAAGTTTGATGTGAATTTGACTTCCCCCCCACTATGGCTGAGAAGTGGGACATCTGCGCCTCCACGGGAAGTCCACGCCCCAGTAGAAGGAAGCATGACGGTTTTTACCAAAGCTTCCTTTTTTTGATGTCCCCACCTTTGCACAATAGGTCCATGCCCCTACACTCCCAAGGTATAAAGCCAACCCTACATTTGTCATCTTGGCCTCATCATCTTGGACTTCAATTCACTTTGAGCTCCTTGTAAGTCTATGTGGGTGGTAAATGGCCCTAGTTTACTACTGAGGTGATATAAAAATCAGTTCAAGGAGTGGATTGGCACTAACTATTATTTTGTCTTTTTCATTTGGTGTGATAGCCTCTTCTACTTCCTACAAGAACACGTTTGCGTTCGTTGTGAACGGAATGGGAAGTCAACGAAAGCAAACAAAAGAATGGGAACCGTGGTATAATTTCTTTGAGAATGTGTCGCGAGACAGAAACTCGCAATCTACTGGGTTAGTATAAAATAGGTCTATAATAGTATGGAATTTTTCAAAATTTCCAATAGGCAAACGAAATTAGAATCCTCTTAGCCTAAACATTGCATTAAGGCTGAGAGGATGATCCAGGTGTTCTGTAAAAGGATCCAGGACGGATCCAGATTCTGGAAACCTGGATAGCAATAGCCTACGGCCTAGAGTTCTAGTCTAGGAATCTATGGAGCCGTTACGGGTAAACGGTCCACTACTGGGAACGGTCAATAGGATGACGGGTACTTAACCCCCGCCATTCCCATTTCTCTTCATTTTTCTTCCACAACAGTTTTGTGCTCATATAGTTGAGTGAAAGTGTGGTGAATTAGTGATCATTTTAGGAGTTGAGGACTGTGTGTCTCCATCAGATCCGAACCTCGTTCCAATTCTCAATGGCGGAGGGAGATATCTGGAAACCTTTAGTTAAGGTACGGATGGTCTGTCTGACCATTCTGGAAAGGCTGAGTGACCAATCGCAGTTAGAAGACAACCTGAGCACAATAGGATGTGTTGGCCTATTCCTTAGGCCATGGATTGTAAAGAATGATCGGATGATTCAGGAGCTCATCATAGGAGTTCTAAATCAATATGAGTTGATAGTGAGGGGGCAACCCGAAACCTATACGGATGAGGTTTGGGCAAAGGTATATGGATTCCCTAGGAAAGGATCTGTATTAGCCTCCTGAATGGATAAGTTTGCGGTGGGGAAATTTAAAAATGCAGCCCATTCTAAGGAGGGGTATGCCATAAGTGATTGTCTAGATGGGAGGTAGAAGCAGGTCTTGGAGTTTCTTATTCCGATCTTGTATCCGGAAAAGCCTACCTAGGTTACGGTTATGGTAGCCAACACCATTTTCGAAGCAATGGAGGGTAGACTAGTCAACTGGAGAAAAGTCATTGGAATAGTGGTCTCCAAGCTTGCTACCCATGTAGGAAAGGCTAAAACCAGCCCAATCGGTCCTTATCTGTTCCACCTCTACCACTATGCAGAACTTTTGAGTGATGCAGAGATGGTAGAGTACAATTTTGGAACCACAATCTTGCATTATGGCCTCACGAACGAAGTGGAGGCGAAGCAGCCGACATTTGATGAAGAAAAAGAGCCGGAAGAGGAGGAGCAGCTCATAAATTGGAGACAAAGGAAATCTACCGATTTGGCTTCATGAGGGAAACTCCTTATTCTAGAGAAGGTTCCGGAGAAGCTAGAGGAAGACATTTTCGGGTTCTTCAAGACCGGATTCAATTGGGTGTTGTAGGCACAGGAGTACTATGAGACCTTAGTAAACCTTCTCAGAAGGATTAGTAAGGAGTTGAAGGTTGAGCCAAAGGAGATACTCCACATAGTGAAGAAACTTTCGAATCCGGAAGAGTTGGGACGGAAAGAGAAACAAATCAAAAATCTGGAGAAGGAGAAGACTAACCTCCAATCCAGATTGAGTTGGGTAGAAGGAGAGTTAGCTGTAGCGAAGCAAAGGGAGAAGGAAGCTCTACAGTTAGTCAAGAACTTATCCGATCTGGTGGATAGACTTGTAGAACTCGTCATCAAGGCCTCCCTCGTCTAGAACCGGCTAATCGAGGAAGGACATTTGACCGGATCCAAGGTAGTCTGGATCTTGGTCGACTTCTCATCAAGGATGGATGTAGTGTTGAAGGAAATGCACTAGTTCTTAGGGTGGATTGATCTAGACCGGGTCATGGATTTTTCGTACTTTCCAAAAATCCACTTTTACACGGAAACTTCGATGAAGTTAACAACATCCCTGCTACTTCCACCAAGACCGGAAGTTCCTAGGGAGACTCTTCGGCATTCAATAGAGCCCTTCTCAACTTAGCTAGAGAAGACCATCCGAGGGAGCGTGAAGACAGTTTGGAAGCCAGCCAAGCAACCGGACGCAACACAAGAGTTGGCGCCATCGAAAGTTACCGTTTCACCAACGATTCCGACGATCCGTCTTCTTCAAACACCCAGGTTGCTTATCCGAAGTGACCTAGTGGATTGGATTAGAAGATTGAAGAATCCGACCCGGACTCATCCGGAAAGCTTCGAGCATATGCAGCAACCTCAACCTAGGCAAGAAAGGACTACGATCGTGTTGAATGAAACCTCTCTAAGAGAAGAAGAAGACGAGAGGGAGATCACTTAGATTGAGAAATTTGAAGAAGAGGAGTTCCAAACCGAATTAGAAGAGGAAGAAGAGGAGGAGGACATGGAAGAGGAAGACTCGCCTCCGGAAATCCGAAAGATCTAGACTCAGGTAGCATTGAGGATGACTCCGGTGAAGGCGACTCTGAAAGCAACTCCCGGGACATCCATCCGGGCTCCATCAAGTCAAGGCGGGAGTAGTCAGAGGAAGGCACAAAAGGCAAAGTAGTTAGGGTCAAATTAGTTAGGATTTGAATTTTGATTCTGAACGAGGTTTCCAGATGTGGGTCTGGGTTCCAGATTTGTAGGATCTAACTTTACGGGTTTCTCGGGAAGTCTGTGATTGGTCACTTGGATTTTTGGGTGGCTTTTTGCCTTTGGGTTTTTGAGTTTTAAGGGAGAGGCAGGTTTGTTGCCCTCTCATTCTATCCTAGTGTTTATAGTTGGTATCTTGTCATCCTTTCTTTAATCTAAGCTACCAAGTGGACATTTAGGAATTGATGTGTTGTATATCCAATTTTTTTGTGTTTGTTTGTGAGAGCATTGAAGTGTAAGAGAGAGGAGGAGGAAAGCAAGAATCCAGATCTGAGGTGATTGGATCTGATTTGGGAGGGAACGTTTGTGACATAGTTTAGGCTTGTGAACACGGTTTTGTGTACGATGCCTTTAAAACAGTGGAACGGAAATCCGACAAGGAGTGGTGTAGGTGCGAGTCTTGAATACCAGGGAGAGTTCTATGCGGAGATAAGCAACCACCAGTGGAAAAATCCCCATCCTACTCTTCGGAAGGTCTGCCAAATCCTAGGATCAATCTAGTGAACGACTAACAATCCTCCATTGGTTCCGGTTTCTATTGATCTATCGTTGTAGTGGAAAGGACTTGTTATGGCTCTGAGTGACCTGCCTTCTGGATTGGCCATCTGAGAAGTTGTGAAAGTGTTTTTTGGTGTGATCTAATGCAACATTTTGTCTAAGTGTGTTTTGTGTAGTTTAGAGAGAGAAGAGAGTGTGAGGCATATGAGTGGTGAGTCCCTACCCCTCTACAAGATCAAAGGTGGATCCTTTGAGGGTAAAATAGAAGCACCCAAACCAGTGTGAGAAGGATAGATCCGGATTCCGGAAAGGAAAGGATCCAGATTGGATTCCGGAAAGTTAGAGATCTGGAAGAGTGAAAGGAAGTGAAAAGAGTGCTTAAGTCAATAATACAGATAATCTCGACTTGCAACAACAATCTAGAATCCCCTGGGACGATATTTCGAGCCATTTTATGATATTTTGGTGTTGTAATGGTACTTACGCTCCACTGCGTGTACGACACCCACTTTTGGTAATAGGTTCCCGATATAACGAAGTCCCCTCGCTTGAAGTTTGCACCCCCAAGAACACTGGAAGTCCACTTCCACACAATGTGTAGGTCTTTGACATTGTAGAATATAATAAGGAACTCCTTCATCATTGTCTAATTTAGTAGGGATGGCAAAGTGTAGATAGAATTTTTGTAAAGTTTTGAAGTTTTTATAAAAATACATTAAATATAATAGCTCCAATCTAGTAGAAGTTAAAAGTGTAGTGTAAATGTGGTCAAATATACATGATAATGTGAAAAGGACAAATAGACATCTAGTTAGAGGTTACTATTGGTTAAGCAACTAGACTTGGCAGTTAACTCCCAGTTAGTTATGGCCAAGAAAGTATAAGGGCAATTTGTCTTGCCTTTTCTCTCTCTCTCGACGTTGTAGTGATTGCTCGTCAGTCTATTGTACTCCGGCATTTTCCTTCACGATTAATGAAAATTATCTATTCGGCTAATATTTTTGTGTCTATTTTTCTTGCAACTAGTGATTAGCTTTTTGCTCTTTTGTTGTCTAATTGCCAGTGATTGGTAGTTTCTTGTTTTCTTTTGTTCTGTCAATATTGTTGTAAGCTATAAGTCTGTCAAATTGTTGTGATTTGTTGTATAAGGCAGTGAGTCTTGGGTGAGTAGTTTCTTTTGCTAGGGAGTGGCTGATTTCAGTGTGTAGGACTAATAGCTAGGGATTGACAAGGTTCTTGTTCGGATTATAATTTATTAAGTTAAGCTATGAGAGCATTATGGAAGGAGAGGTTGGTGAGTACATTACTTTCTTAAGTTAAGCCAGTGAGTGGCAATGAGTTTGAAGAATAGGACAATTAGCCAGAGATTGGTGATTGTTCCTTAATTTATTCTTAGTCTATTAGTGAGTGTTAAAATCAAATAGACTGTGAATATAAGTTGAAGAGAGATTAGCTAGTGAGTCGCATTGAAGTTCTTTGTGAGAGAAGTTTACTGGGTTGGTCAAGGCCACACGGAAATTATTATTAAGTTTAGTTATTTGATGTCAAATAGTTGGGAAGAAAGCCAAGAAAGCTTGGTGACTTAATTAAGTAAAATGAAGTTAATATTTGGAAGACAGAAAGTCTTCAAAAGTTGGTTGTAAGTGAGTGACCAGGGATTGGTCTTAGTATGTCATTGAGTCAATTAGCCAAAAAAAAAAAAAAAGTTGATTCTTTAGTTTTGCTATTGGGAAAGTAACAAATGTCAAATTGATGGAGAATGAAAACGTTGTTGGTGAACTAGTGATTGGAGGACCAACATTGGTGTTCAGGCTGAAGGGAGCAATTAGAAGACAAATAGACAGTAAGTGACCACCAATTGTATAACTGGTCTATCTTGTTAATGTATTATTATTTGAATTTGTCTAATAGTCTAGAGTTCAATTAGTGATTTCATTATAATTAATTTGTATAATAGTCAAATTAAATGAGTATAAAAATAATAAATAACCAATAAAATAATTTTGGTTATAATCAATGAAGAAGTCCATTATTTTATAATAAAAGAATTAAAATTATTAAGTTGATGGTTTAGATGGCTTTGCTATGGAATTAGAGTATAGTCAAATTGTCTTGTAATTTAAGTAGTATTAAAATAGTCAATTAACATTGTGTGATGAGATTTTGATGCAGAAGGAATAAAGAACAAGATCTTTTGTGGTAGAATCTTTGTATATCTTTTGATGTGATAGTATTTGGAAATTTAAACAAATTGACAATTCATGGTAGATTGATAGGATGTTGTAGTATTTTAGTGAGACCATTTGACCAAATAGCCAATTGTGAAGTTGTAAATGAAAGTATGTGGGCCTTGAATTAATTGACTTACTATTGGGAATTATTATGAGGAAGCTAACATGACAGATGTCCATTTGACTAAAACATAACTTAATATAATGTATCTCTACCTTTGTATGTTTTGCATATTGGGCTAATTGACAATATATTAAATTGGAAAGGTAATTAAGGAATATGTGCAAAGTTTGTGGGCTTGATTAGGTCGATAGAACACGAGCCTTACTTATTTGACATACCCTTGGCAAATTGACATTAGAATTCTGGTATAAGACTGGGACAATAAGTCGTTAGTTTGCATCTATGGGAATTGGACTGATATTAGGATAGATTAGAAAAACTTTTACACATTCCCTAAAAATAATTCATAAAATTAAGTTTTATATTTCATTATCAAAATTGAGTGATTTCCTACAATAAATGTGACCTTAGATACAATACGATAGACTATTTGATTTTTCCCTAAACGAAAGAACTACCACTAGGGATTCCTTGGGTTTTATTTCCTAGGTTTTTCCCATGCTACACAAAGTTATCCCCCTCTTGAACTAGGTTAGCCATGTGGTTTCATCCTGCTCGTAGTGCTAGTTCTCTTCATCATCCTCATCCTCAACTTCGAGCATTGCTTGTGCGTATTGTACATTCAAAGGTTCGATCTTGTAAACCTTCCACTGAGTCACATAGGCTTGTTGGTCGCAATGACTGAAGTCTTCTTCCAAGTAAGGTCTGCAGTAATAGAACAACGTTCGGAGCAGAATCTTGGTAGGATCTTTGGAGTTGGGTGCTAAAATGGAATGCAATTTTGAAGATCCGGATATCTTTCGACACGCATGGTCATTACTGCGGTCGACGTTGTTGACACCAACGACATGGAAGTAACGAAAGGATCTACAGCATTATTCACTAAGTCGCTCAAGAATACAGGAATGGATAAATGAGAGCATGCAAGAGAAATCATTAAACCATTGTGACACTGACCATACAATTTGTAGTGTGGAGCCTTCATGAAATACGATATGACCAACACTACTACAAGATTGCAATGACGAGGGTGCCAGGCACAATAAACAAACAAAGGCGCAGTTCTATTTCTGGATAAACAATGTTATATTGCTAGTAATGGAAGCACTTTTGAGGAATAGAATATAGGGGTAGGGACATACCGAAGGCATCCGCTGCGAACTAGGACTTGACCAACCATAGTGGCGTTAAAAAAAGTCACACAGTCCCTTGCGTTGCGCAATGGTCTATTTGGATTGATGAGCTGCTCCGTTCCAAGCGCATGCTTCACAACAGCGCCAACCCCATCCCATTTGCCTTTGCCATGGCCGGAGCCAAAAAAATTCCAAACCATTTTACAACCGCCTATTAAAGACGGGTACCTGCATGACCAGCATTGTGAATATGGTAGGTCCCGAAAACATGTCCCCATGATTACAACAACGCTCATAGACACAACACTCTTTGTTTTCACTTTCTCCTTGCTACAAGTTTTCCCAAAATGTTTTCAACATTCATGAAAAGTGGTGCATATTGGAAGAGTTGAGTAAACACACCTAGCAATAAAGTATAAGGAGCATGCACCTTTGAACTGTGCTACACATCCATTGCTAAAGACAATGTGTGTATCTGGTCTAACGCCATGAGATTGAAGCCACTACCAATGCTGCAAGAGGCAATGCTGGCCAAAAAGCGTGTCGTGGGCCTTGTCATTAGATATCCAATAATGCGTTTCTCTCACCAATTCCGGTGCTCCATCAATTCCATCGTCCATTACATGCATACGATACACTACTTGGATCATAATGGTGATCTGAGTGGAGTGATAATCTATAGATTGTATTTCATTTTGCACTTGGAAGGTGTAATTTTCAGCAAAATCTATGCGAGTCAGTATGGCAGTGGTGGGTAAACAATCTTTAGCAAGTTTTGCCTACTCAGTCTGCCAACGAGCACAAAACTTGTGGTAAATGAAGCTCCTCAAGGTAGGCTTGAAGAAGTCCAAGAAAACAGAGAACAAGGTAGATAATGTAACCTCAATTATGCGTTTCCGCACGTTTCCTGAATCAGATGCTGCGTTAGTTTCGTATTGGAATTTTTTCCACTTGACGATGTGTCCTGGTCCATCTAGTCTTTGTTGTGGGCTAAGGGGGAATTTATAGACTCCACAAGCATTATAAGTCCCTGTCAAGCAACTGCGCACATAAAAGACGTCATGCAGGTTAGGGTGCAACTACATAACAGTAGTTGGAACAGTCAAGGCAAACTTGAAGGTGAAGCTTGAAGTATACAATAGTGCTGTAGACGCTATAGAGGTTGTTGCTTGTAAACGTGTACATGCACTATCAGAAGACAAATCCAAGTTCAATGCTCATGCAATGAAGGCAAAACAATATGTCAAAACAATGATTATAAGTCCTACATCGTTCTAAAATCTCATGGAAGCAACAGTCCTATAGTTCTTTAGGGAGTGAAGGTACAGAGGAATGTAGCAGCAAGCTTCCGGAATGATTGCGTGACGAAGGTAGGAAGGTGGAGCGGACCGATGGGGAGGGAAGGGCACAGTACCTCAAATTGTGGAATTCGGCATCTTCTAGTTTTTGACATACTAGGGAAGTCCACATTGCCGTGAAGCCAGAGAATCGATTGCCACCGACATGACAAATTCCTTCTGCATTTGAGCCCCATACACTGCAATGGCAAATGTAGTGAAGTAAGGCATGCACCCCATTTTTGGGGTCACGAAATACATTTAGAGCCTCAAGGAAAAATAGCACCTAAATGTAGTATCAACAGCAGCAAACATTTTGCTCCTTGCACTTGATAACAAAAAAAAGGCATAGCTTTATGAAAGATTGCAATATGATTGGACTTAGAGGATGAGCTTCTATGAACCCCTTGTATAGGTCCACCTGCACATGAACAGACTCTGTTAGTGTTGACCTCTCCTAGATGTCGTTGTAAGTCGTGGCAATGCTCATATTCAATGCATTGAACAGTATACAATACTCCATGAAAGTACTACTTAGTACTCAGGGTACGCATAGTACTATCTGTAGGACAGGAGTTGGCCACTAGAAGTACAAGGCGTTTCTCCAGTACCACCCTGAATCCATAAGTAGTACTCTTGGATGGCAATGCGATACCCACAACAATCCTACACACCTCCAATGACTGACTTGGACACTGAGACTACGACACGGAAGTGGTGGAGAATGGTGTCAAGGACATAGAAGGCACTATAAGACTCACTAGCACTCCAACGGGCAAAAAGAGTGAGTGCTCGGCATACCTAACATATAGGGTACTCAGTTGGTGAGTGCCCAGGTGCATTGATAGTGTGGCATCTTCTAAGTACTTGGTACGAAAGAGAAGGGGGGCAATGCATGTCAGCACTTCAAGTACCTATAGAAACAAGTGCAGCAGTCAATGCAGTCATAATACCTGCAGTATGATTATTATGGCTTTGTCGCTGAGCACGGGAGTCTTTCAAGAAGGGGAATCCACCAAGTCTGAAGACTATGTCCAAATATATTACTACCTTTGAGTACTATGTTAAAAGAGGAGGCGGTTGCGCCCCTCGTGAATAGTATCCCAAGCCATACTAAGTGAAAAGGCTATCAATGAGTATGGGTCAATACAAGTCGCCCAGGATTGCATGGGTGCTTATGTGTCCTAATGGTAGAGGAAAACAATAAGAGACGGTCTTCCTCACAAGAGGACTAGAACAATCGTAGTACAATGAAGACATAGGACAAAACCTGCGATATTGTTGTAAGCACTTGATGGTCCTGAAGTTTCCTTCCGTATGTGCAACAAGAAAAATAGCGCACGGCAGTAGAATATGATGAATATTTGACGCCACTGACTACACATGCAAGAGTTCTTTGAAGAAATCATTCAAACTACCTAACTCAAAACCCTACAATCAAGACTTGTACATCGTAGGACACATGGGAGTACCTAAGGGGAAACTCAGCCACTAAATATGGATGTAGTGGCTTCGTTGGTCTAAATACTATGTTTCCACATTGGAATGTGTACTCTTTCCATGTAGGAAGAGGGACTATGAATCGAGAGTGACTACATTGCAGGCGAAGTTTATGGAATGGGAAAAAGCATGAAGAACGAAAACATGTGAAGGCTAAATGCATCGAGAAGATGGTGATTCTCCCATCCAGCATGCCTGAACATGCAGGTAAGCACAGAGAAGATTCCAGAAAAGTGTAGTATTCAGCAGTTGGCCAACGAGATTGGCGTTGTAAGTGACCCTAGCGACCTCGTAAGACCTGCAATATGCTCTTTCAAGGATCATAGGAAGGCCTAAAGGATTGGAACAGTATGAAATTGCATGCAAGATAGGAAGGAAGATTAAGCCTGACTTTCAAGAAGAAGATGGGTTGCATGCTTGTTGTACAATCAGCGTCCCAAACATTTTTTTGAACCTACTTCCGGTCTAGGGACACCCTCGTTTCCTCTGTCCACCAACAGATGACGACTTCCTGCACCTTGTCGGAAATACTACCCTCCCTTTTCTTACGAGATGGTACTTTGAATCGCATTGTGGTTTCTATCGCTGCATCCTCTAGTCTCTACATAGCAAACAACATGTTTTGCCTACAAGTTCCAAGAATGTGAGGGTAGCACCTTGAATCCGTCTCCAAGTCAGAAACTACAGCTTCTAATATGGCACGCTTCCACGCCAACATACCACTATAGTGCGGAATCTTCCTAGCTTGCAAGTCTACTAAAATATTTAGTAGAATGTCTCATTGTGCACATGCATCTTGAGGAGACGGATAATAATCATTCATCAACATGCGGATGGTCATGTTCTTGAAGACAATGTCCAACACCGCAGCCCTGATTTCGTCATCCAGTAGGCACTCTAAGTGCCAAATGAGGTCCTTGGAAAATTCGGCGGCCCTCCTCTTCAATGTAGCAGCAAACCTGTCAATGTCCTCCTCATCTCCCCTCTTGAGGAACTTGTCATCCACCTCTTGCCTCTCCCTAAGTCGAGCTCGAAAACGATGTTGCTTCTCTCTCCAACATCGCCGGCGCTCCTCACTTTCTACCACTTCCTATGCACGTCGCGTCGCAAGGCTAGGCCACCACGGCGGTTGTGGACGACGTTGCATATTAGCTAAAATCGCAAGGATTTTCCACGAAATTCATGTCCCAGGCTAGTGCTTCTCTTTCCGGAATTCTCGACGTCACATGGCACCGTTGCCCGCACATTGGAAGCTTGTTCCAAAACTGAGAGAACGGCGGCGCTATGTTACCGGAGGTACCATGAACTGATCAACTATCAATAACAGATTCTGGCACAAGTAGTAAAGGCATTGTCAAAGGCGGGCCCAAGAGGCAGTACTATGAAGTACGATATACCGCCACAAGCTACTGTAGAGGCCAGCATGCGTAGAAAATAGCGAAAAAGGGTCCCTTGACCTTTTCATTTTTAGAAATTCAAAAAAAATTCAAAAAAATCCCTGAAAAAAAGCCATTTTTGTAGGCAAGCGTGCTCTCACATTGCACCAAAAATTTCTTGAAGAAATTTTTTTTCATGTCCAGAAAATGCATACAAGCAACAATCACTTTGCACCATGTAGACACCTCAAGCAAGGGTATTTTGCAAAAAACTCAACGTGGGCCTCTAGAATGCAAGCACACCTCCCACTTCTCTAATTTTTGGCTTTGAATTCACATTTTTGGATACAACATCAGCCAAAAAACCTCCAAAATGGCAAAGGTAGACACCCAATCAAGAGCACCTTAAAAGTAGTAAATTAATTTTTTTTAAACCCAAAAAATTAGGGAATGTGTGAAACTTTTATGTGTACCTTCATTTCAAATTTCAAGCCAAACAAACTTACGATGCAAAAGTTATGACCAGAAAACCATACGTCCAAGGGTGAGGGGACAAAAAATAGGACAAGTATTTCTTGCAATCACCTCAAGACAAAGTGGAGATCCCAAAAAAATAGCAGAAGCGCTATACACGTTACTTGGAGCCAAGGGTGTGGGAACTCGCATATTGCATTTGGAAGGAGTAGAGATCTTTGGGAGCACAAAGAGGAAGTTGGACATACCCATTGGCAATCAAGGAGACTCACATAGACCAAACAAAGTCAATTTCTCGCAACCTCATGTTCGAACAAGGTCTACTACAACATCTGTGGATTCTTTGGAGGGCAACAATAAACACCCTCAAGCAACCACTTCTCCACATGTTACAATTGCTTGTGAAAGTAATTGTGATACGTTACAATGGCACATTGCAAGGATTAGCCACAAATCAAACGCAAAATGTGAAGCTCAACAGCAAGGGTCAAACATAAAGTACACGGCCAAAATTGCAAAGGGCAAAAAAGGAACCCCAGCTTCTACCTACTGTAGTTGAAAAGAAGATTATAGGACTGAACAAGAAGTGGTGGTGGACTTCTGGTTCTATTGTGATGACATTGAACGATGTGTAAAAGGTACAAAACGTAAGTAGGTCATTGATTGGCCTCAAGTTCTAAAGGTTTGGCCAGTTCTGAGTGGGACCATCCTCAATCGCAAAGAGACTTTGTTGTTGCAACATGTAGGTTTCTGCCTACAAAAACGCCCCACATTGTCGCCACGTCGACTGTTCAATATGTCTAAGCTTTTCAAAACCATTTTGTTTGACCAACCAACAATACCAAATCTTGATACATATCCAATAGTTAGGAACAATCGAACTATACAGTGAACTGCAATTGTTCCAACTACAGAACAACGTAACAAATGGGAGAGCGTGGGCAATATTAGAGGACAAATTCTAGAAGTGACCCTACTCCCCTTTCCAGGTCTAGGTGCAATAGTCTTGCTTGAGATAGGGGCAGACCAAAATAGAAACATCTATTGAATTACAGTAGGTATGTTTCCAATGTGTACATGTCTAGACTTTATGAATATGGTTGTATCTGCTATTGGAGGTCGGCAACAATATGTGAATTGCAAACACTTGTACTATCTATACAGATACTTTTGCAAGATGGATATGCATGATGATAAATTCATTCATGCACCCAGTTATAGCTTCAATGAATTGAAAATGCTTCTAGTTCGAGCAAGAATTATCACAGTTTTAGAGTAGGCATGAAGTCATTTACCCGTATACTTCACTCATATTGTATTCATTTGCATATATTACAATTGAAATGACTTAGAGCTTATGAAATTGAAAATATTAAAGCATTCATGAAATAGAGAAGCATGGTTTATTGGTAAACAATTTTGCAATTAGTTTGTATAAATGATTGAAATGTACCCCCTACACCCTCTTTCAATATGACATATATGAATTTGGAGTTGGATAATCTTTCTATATTTTCCAAGTATTTTTCCATTTTCAAAAATTCTTCATACTCTTTTTAATTTCAATGTGTTCCCCTTCATTTTCCAATTTTTTTTCTTTCCCTATTTTTCATTTAAACCCTATTTTTTTTCTTTCCCTATTTTTTTCCTAAACCCTTAGTTTTTCTTCTTTTCCTATTTTTTTCTTTCCCCATTTTTTCTATTTTCCCTTTTTGCAAATTTCCTATTTTTTTGGTGATTCTTTCTAGTACATTACTGTCATCTTTGAAGCCCTATTTTAAAATTGAAAATTACAAAATGTCAAACACCTCAAGATTAAGTGAAATGTCTACCACAAATACACAAAGGTTTGCGGTCGTCATGTCACCCTAACCTTTAGGTTATCAACTCACCCTCCACATGTCTTCTTATACTACTTCATGTTCAAAACCCTAATTGTTATGGGATATTCAACAATCATGGTTCTTTGTATTCAATTTAGCTAGTCAAAACAATACCATACAGTTTTGCAAAAATAACATAGGCCTACTAGATTTGAAGCATTTGACATGTTTATGCTATTGTGGATAAACAAAATGCTAAAACTTTGCACAGAAGTTTGAAAGCCTAACCACATAGCAAAAAAAAATTCAGTGCATAAAAGGGTAAAATTTAACACAATCCAAACCAAAGTGCTCAAACTTTGCACCAAAGTTTGAAGGTATTGTCCCACAGTTTATAAACAATTTGAAGATAAAGAAAAATAAATTAGCACAAATCCACAGTTATAGGGGACACAATCATAGATCACAAAATTTACTACAAATAGTAAATTTTCCTCAAATTTTGGATTTTTTTTAAACCAAAATTCTTTTTTTGAAAAAAATTTTGAAAATAATGTTTTGGAGGCTCTAGGCTCACAAGCTCCAAGCTCGCCGCTCCAAGCTTGCATGCTAGCGTCATTGAGATTCAAGGCACGGGGAGTGACAATTGAGCAACAATATTTGCAAAGTTTAATTATAGATGTTCCAAGTAAGAGCTACTGAGATCAATGTTATTGAGCATATTTTTTAGACTTATCGATCTTGTAGATTGCTTCGAAAATAGAGGTCAATTCCATTTTCTACGTAGATGTTGGCATCTTTGAGAGGCCCGTATAATACAATGTGAATAGACTCGTTTCTTTGTGAAGGTTGGCCTAGTGATCTGTACTAATTGAAGTAATAAGATAGAATAGGATCCACCGATTGTCTTGTTGAAGGGTGTAAGCCAAAAAAAAGATTTTATGTTTCATCAAAGTTGGTGGACAAATACCATTGGTCAAGATTGGTCAATGTTAAGGAAATAAACAAATTTGAAATTCTTAGTGTATCTCCACCCATGAGGGCCACATTACTAGAAGAAAATGAAAAGTTTTGCAACTACACTATGCAATTGGTTTTTCAATTGGATAGGACACTTGTAACTAGTTTGTGACTAGTGATAATCTAGAGACTTGGAGTTACAATGGACATCCTAAAATCTAGGAATAAAGTGCAACAATTGCAAAAGTCATGCCTTGTGTGAGACTTGTTTGCGACTTGTAGATTTGTAGATTTTAAAATATTCATCTCAATTATTTTTAGATTTTAGAATTTCAGATCTACCTTTTTTTAGATTTTTGAATTTTTGAACTACCTTTTTTCTAGATTTCAAAATTTCCAATCTACATTTTTCTAAATTTTAGATCTACCTTCTTCCTAGATTTCAAAAATTCAAAAATTGATATTTAATAGATTTCATTGGTTTAGGATACCTTACAATTTTATAGATTTTAAAATTTCTAGGATTTTGAATATTTTTTTATTTCTATTGATTGTAGAAATCTATACCCTATAGAAATCTATAAATCATAAAAATTTAGCAATTTTAGAAATCTTAGAATTTTATCAACAAAATTCATTGCACAAGATTACAACAACTTACAAGTCTTATATGTCCAACCTAATGGTGCTCTTCACAATTGATATGGGAAAATTGATATAAGGCAAATGGAAATGAACTTTGGAAGCAACTAGGAAACAACTAAAAACAGATCGAGAAACAACTAGTAAAGATTGTAGTCGCAAGATAGTTGCATAGAATACTAGTTTCATAGTAGCTAGTTGTACTAAATAGGTTTTTCTTCTAGTGCATGAAAGTGCAATTGCTCACTTGGACCTTGTAGTTTCCCTTATGAAATTTGCTCCAAAGGCCTCCTTCCTTGCTCCATCCGTGGGCAAATTTCACAAGCAGAGCTATAAGGTCCAAATGAGCAATTGCATTTTCATGTAGCCCCTATGGGTGGGGAAGAATATAGTAAGAATTCCACACATATTGATTTTTTCAAGATTGACTAGTCTCAACCAATGGGATTGTCTATGGCTTCCAATAAAACAAAACATCATCCTTTTCAACTCACCCACTCCAAAGCCAGGGTGGATTGACCCTCTCGCTCATCTCCCCTTAGTTAATCCAAGGGTTCATGTAAATAAAAAGACTCCCTATTTTGTGAGTCACTAATTTATCTTTTGTAGCTCACCTAACTAATTTGGGGCCTCTGATTGCAAGTATGACTCATTCAAAATTTGCAAATTTTATCATGCGTGACAAATAAAAAATTTCAGGGTTTTCTTGGGGACGAGCGAGGGGGTCAATCCACCCCGGTCGACTCCAGCAAGTTATCCTTGGAACCCCTTGAGTTCTAATCTTCTACTGCAGTGTTTTTTCTGCCCACTACTTAGCATGGCATGGCATGGCAGGAGGTCCTAAGTCCTAACTTAGTCTTGTTACCATTAGGTACCAACTGGTGCAAAAACTGGTGCAAAAAGCGTTGAAACTTGGGTTGCAAGCTCCTTCTGGCAATGAGTTCTTCCTTTCATTTGCACCCATTTAAAAACAAAAATTAAAAAACAAAAACAACACCAAGTAGTCTGTTGCACGTGCGGTTGCCAACCCTCGCATTTGACTTCGTCAACTGTCGTCAAGTGCGGAGCGATTCCTCAGAATCCTATCGACACGTTTCCAATTTTCCATGGCTCAGGAGATTCACAGTCAGGGATCAGAATCTTCACGTAAAAGTGTTGACCAGGACTTGAGGAACCTCTACAGTAGATTCCGCAAACATGTACCTACTCCCGGTTGTTCGGACTCGTGCATTTATCCTCACTTCCTCAGTTTCCGAGTTCCGACACGTCTCCATAATCTACGAAAACTCTCTACTTATCAAGTCTGTAATTCTGTATAAGTATATAACTTATTTCTAATCGAGATTCGGGAGGAAACTTATGGCTGGGTACTGTCGAAAAGCACTATCGGAGAGTACTGACAGCCTGATCGGAAGCATGAGCGGCTGATAAATATGGGACTTAAATGTCGCCCTCTCTCGCTCCTACTCATTGACAGCAAATATAGTTTCAGTTAGCTCATCTAGCTCTCCAAGGATTACACTCAAATTCCTTCCAGGTCAGTTTCTTGCTCTTCTCCCCTTGCTAAAGTTCTCAGCACAGGGAGATCGGGAGGGTGATACCGGGGGGGGGGGGGGGGGGGGGGGGATAATATTTCAGTGTGTAACTATACCCCCCAAACTTGAGGTGAAAACAGAAAGTTTGCGGGGGGGTATAGTTACACACTGAAATATTATCCACCCCCCCGGTATCACCCTCCCGATCTCCCTGTGCAGGACTCTCCATGTATCCTTAAGTTGACTCAATTTGCACCCTTCTCCTGTCCATTCAACTTGATCATTTCCTCAGTCGCTCTCTCTTTCTTTCTCTCTCTCGATCCATTGCTACCCAGCTTTACCTTAGGAGTGTTCCGTTTGTAAATGACATGAATGGAGTGCGCCCCGAGAATTAGGAAGGAGTAGGATCAGTAGGACAGCCACACGCCATTTCAGTTACTTCGTCTCTCCAAGCACAACGCACAGATCCCTTCCACGACCCTGACCTTCTCATGCTAGACTACTAAGTCCCACCCTTAATGAAGCTGACTCAATTTGCAATCCTCTCCTGTCCAATTCGATCATTTCCTGGAGTCTCTCTCTCTCCATTGCTGCCTAGCTTTAGTAAAGTATTCAGAGTATTAGAAAGGAGGAGGATCAGTAGGACTGCCAGTAATTGGGGTTAATATCAATCACGTAACCTAGTTAGTATTGGTGTGTGCATCACGAGAAGAAGGACCACCCTGTGAGCAGTTGCTGGTGGCCATGGTGAAGTTTGAGCAGCAGCTGCAAGCGGATCTGGTACCCGAATGGCAGGACGCCTATTGCAGCTACGCCGATTTGAAAGGCGACATTCGACGCATCAAGCAGCTCAACCAGGGCATGGGGCACGGGGCCTACACGTACTCGCCCACGGGCTCCTTGGGATTGATGAAATCCCTGGCGTCGTTCAAGCCTGGCCTCTCGGGAGCTATCAGCCGCCGTGTGCGTCCCGACCAGACGAGCACCATATCCCCACGGGGGTCCTCCAAAGATACCATCCAGGTACTAGACAGAAATCTCTTTAAATCTTACAACCTGGGATCCCAATTTTTTCGCCCACATAGTTTGAATGTGTGCTGCTGTCAGCGGTGAAGTGTGCAAGATATGCTGGAATGTCATGGTAGAAAAATTCATAGTGAAGAGGTTTTGGGTTTCCAATTTTCTCCGACATAGCTTGAATGTGTGCCGCTGTCAGCATTTGATCAAGTGTGCAAGATATTCCGTAGAATATGATTGTAGAGATCTAGAGGTTCACAGTTGAGAGGTTTGGGATCTCCAATTTTCTCGGACATAGCTTGAATGTGTGCTACTGTCGAGGAGAAATAGTGTAAGACATTCTTGAATGTTTTAGGAGAGAGGTTTACAGTCAAGAGGTTTGAGTGCAGATGCTTTCTGTGCCAAGCATCTTTCTCAAGCCCATGTATACAATTAACCCCTAAAGTTCCTTGACTACGTACGTTTTCACCAAAAATGCTCCCAAACTACCATTTCTAGTAAAAGAACCAAATTTTAAAAAAAAAACAAAAAACATCTTAGGACACATGTAACCGTAGGATCTTGTAGTATGATGGTTTTAGAACATGAGGAACAAATTTCAGAAATTTCTACCATATAGATTGCAAGAGATTATTGTTTGAATTGACAGAAATTTTTTTTTGGCTCTATGAAAAATAGGGCAGCTGCACTTTACAAGGTCACATTTGTATGAAAGAATGTCCATACTATTGGTACTTGTATGGATTCATTCTTCAAGGCAAGTTGGCTACATGTTTGAAATTTTTTAAATCATTTGGAATTGTACAACATATAGGAAAAAAATAGTAAGTAAAAAGAAGACGGTAGAGAATGATTCAAAATATTTAATTGTTAAGAATTTAGTTATGGAATTGAAAAATGCCAATCCCAATGGTTCAAGAGTTGTAATAAAAAATCTAAATTTTATGATTTTATTTTATTTTTTAAATCCTGAAAATTGAACTAAGTAAAGGACTTCAAGGTTTATTTTAGAGTAGAGAATCCATAACTACCCGCAAACTAAAATTCTTCATAGCTTTCATCTCAATGATCAAAATAGATTGTTTCATAGCTTTCTAATTTTATGTAAATCTAGAAAACCAATATAAAATTTTGTTTTTGAAAATAAAGATTTTTTCATCTACCTGGACTGACCCATCTAGAGGAAAATCTACATATCATACAATAACTTTTTATCCATGTACTCAAAAGTTCTAAAAATTGTTTAGCCTGAGAGAAAAACCTCTTCCACCTGTGTGAAAATTTCAAACAAACAAAAAAAATCCATTTGTAGTGAGCTGCCCAAAATCGTTCTCTTGTCAAAAAAACGCAGTTTGGTGTTTTAGGGGTTAACAAAGTTTGAATGTGTGCTGCTGTCCAATATCAAGTGTACAAGATACTCCAGAGTGTCATTGAAGCGCGGCTCACAGTAGAGAAGTTTAAGTGTAGACTCTTTCTGTGCTAAGCATGTTTCCCATGCCCATGTGAACCACCTTCATATAGTTTTCAGAATGTGTGATCAGTGTGCTACAGTCAATGGTTGTGTATGGATGTGCACGGCATTCTAAATTGCCAGTTTAGAAAAGGTCATAATGAAGACTTTTCGTGTAATCCTCCACAACCTCTACCAAACTGTCATCATACTCCTGCTCAACTTGCCTTCCCATTGTGCAGATCTCCAAGAGAAGGACGGACGAGAGCGACGTGTACATCACTGAGCTGCGGGGGCCCCTGACGCGCTCTCCGCAGGACAAGACCTTCTTCGCTCGCCTGGACGCCCAGCTGACCAAAGTGAACAAATTCTACAAGAAGAAGGAGGGCGAGTACATCGCCCGTGCTGCCGTTCTGGAGAAGCAGATGCTGTCGTTGCTCAATGTGCAGGAGGACATGGCTCGACAGGGGCTTCCGCCCTTTGACTACTTGACAAACAGCAAGAACGATCGTCTCCCAGGTACGACCACTTCACTCCATTTCTTCTCACAAGCTGAACTCCTAATTTCTCTGCGATGCAGATTGTTACTTTCACTCTCATATTCGATGAAAGGGCATGTTTCAGGGTGCCAAAATTAATATCGACTAAAGGAACAGTGAGGGTCTTGAATCCTAACTCAGTTACGGGCCATAAACTCATCTAGGTACTTAATGATTGTGGAAAACCTGTGGGGAACTGAGAGGGAACTGAACGTCTTGACATTCTTCAAATTTGGCTTCAACATTGTTGTAATTTGACTTGCAGACCTGAAGGGAACGAGACCCGACACGCCTCTGATCCCCGAGGAGGACCTGAAGTCCCACGATTACCCCATGCAAACATTCCCAATGAAACCGTCCGAAAAACACCCTGAAGAGGAAGACGACGACGTGGACAGCGTGATTCAGGACTACATTGACGAAATGGCTTCCAAGAATCTGAAGCAGCGGAGAACCAACTTCCCAGATTCTGATTTGGAGTTGGCCGTTCCTGAGAAAGGAATTCCTCTTTCCCCTGGAGGTCGCAATTTGCGGTTTTCTCCAGGGATCCCAGATCATGGTGATGGGCCCACGCCGCGCTCAGAGCTCAAGAAAGTCTTGGAGGAGAATGAGGAGATTGAGGCAGCTGCGGTGATTGATGGAGGCCCGGATGTGGGTGATGTGGAGAACCAGAGGCATACTTTGAAGTCACAGAAGGAATTCAATCGGGACAAGAATCAGCTGAGGCTGGCGTTTGTGGAGTTTTACAGAGGGCTTGGGTTGCTCTCCAGTTTCAGGTATGTTGCTGGATTTGGTAAAGGTGCACAAAGTCATGTCTATATTTCAAGGCAGGGGAATCAACTCCATGAATCAAAACTTCAAGGCAGTTGAATCAACTTTGCTTTCCCTGATCAAGGCTCCTTTCGCTGTATCGTGGGACACTGTAACACGAAATCAATATATTTCTTGTGACACTGGTACTAACTGTAGAAGAATTCCTGTCTTCGTTCCCATTCAAGAATGTAATGTGCACCTATTCCACCTGTGCAACCTACAATGTTACATCCATTCTGCTTCTAAGTAACTTGGTAATAAAGGTTAGCCAGTTGGCCACCCTCGTTGATAATAACTTTTATGTAAAACCCGCTTGATAGGTATTTGCTATCATTGCGCTCTCTTGTACTTTAACACTTTTGGTAAGTTTGTCGTAATCAGGTTTTCGTTTTGCTCATTGCAGGTCCTTGAACATGACAGCCTTCACCAAGATTTTGAATGCATATGATAAGAACACAGATTGGCACTTTGCTCCCATCTACATGAAGGAAGTCGAAAGCTCTTACTTCTCTACTTCCACGAAGGTGAGTGGGTGAGTGTGGTGGTGAAGTTGTAATATCAATAATGCTGCCAAATCGGGTCTAGTACTCCTGTAATCACAAATTTCTGTGCAGGAGAATTCAATCTTTGCAGTACGTTATGGCAATTTAATATGATGTCCATTCATTAAAGTTGTTCAGTAGCTGGTAATGATGGCCAAGTTACTGATGTCTGCTACGTGATTAACTTCGCAGGTGCATAAGCTGATGAACAAGGTGGAGGACATATTTATCAAACATTTCACTGATGGAGTGCGAAAGAAGGCAATGTCTCAACTGCGGCCGATTCGAACGCAGGGAACTCATCGGACGACATTCTTCATAGGTACAGTAAATTGGCAAGACAAGTCTACTGCCAAGAAGTCTTCGTCCAGATCTGACTCTCCACTACTCAAGTTGTTTTGGCATACTTTAAGTACTCCCTACTACTTATGCAAGCTGTGGTCTAGCTTGTTGGGTAGAAATTTGAACGAATTAAGCATGGCCCTGACAGGCAACTTGAAAAGCTGATGTTCACGAGTTGCCTGGATTTTACCCCCAACACAAGTGATTGTTTAGCTGCTGCTCGTCTTGAAATTGGATTCTGGCTAACGGCACCATGGTATTGTGCGTTGCAACATCGTAACAGGTTTGTTTACTGGGTGTTCAATGGCGCTCTTCACTTCCTTCTTCTTCCTGGTGGATAATAAGGAAACTCTCAATCGAGGTGGAAGATCTACCACACAGTACTTAGAAACGGTGTTCCCAGTGTTCAGGTGAGCAAATAAGGCATACTTTGGTGCACTAGAAGCCCCTTGCCATCGCTAGCATGCATCGATTGATTCTAATGAATAATTAGATCTAGACTCATGAAATCAATGCTTGTTGACGGCGGCTTGTTGTTGTGTGTGCGACCCGTGCAGCACATTAATGTTGATCGTACTCCACGTGTTCTGCTACGCCGGCAATGTGTATTCATGGTCCAAGACGCGGGTGAACTATCCTTTCATCTTCGGATTCTCGCCTGGGACGGAGCTTCGGTACCGTCAAGTGTTACTTCTGGCCACAGGATTGCTCATGTGTTTGTTAGGGGGCATGAACATCCACATTGCGGTGACCCTGTTGACAGTGAAAGCTGCATTGCCGGCAGCAGGCTTGCCACCCTCCCCGGCTGCCGCCCCAGGGCTCTTTTACACTGATGTCATCCCCTTGATCCTCGTCTTGGTAAGTGCAACGTTCTCACCCTAAAATGGTTTAGTAATACACAATTGGATTGACTACATTGTGAAAATAAGAATTGGGTCCGATTCCATTTCACCAGAATCAGTGCTAAACGTTTCTAGCGTTGGTAAAAACTGAGATATGATTGAACAAGAGAGGGTCTCCATATGAGTCCCGACTTTCATTGCTGAAAATTCTGAGGTCCAATTTGGAACTATTGGTCCTTAAGAGTGAGCGCTGATCTTCTCTCTGCTTGAAACGGGTCCAAAGGAGTAATAATGTAGATAATGGTCAGTTTGGGTATCCAACCTACTTGCACTTGCAATTGGGAGTGATAGCTGTAAGCAACTAACCCAGCTACTGTTTACTACTCTGTAATGTGCAGTTGACCTTGGCCACGTTATTCCTTCCATTCAACCTGATGTACAGATCTTCGAGGGCATTTTTCCTGGGCTGTATGCGACGTCTCATTTTCGCACCCTTTGTCAAGGTTGAACCTGAATCCAAAATCTCTGAGAACATTTGATGACTTTTCTGGGCACCTTAGTGCTGGGGTCGATCAAGACAATGCTAAGCCCAAGTTTATGATAGAAAGTCCAATTTCTTAGATTGAAGCTAACAGTAGTCAATTCGTCCACCTGTCAAAACACATTTCTGTTGTTACGTTTATTGAAGCTTCTTGAATGATTTATTTCAACTACTGGAGATATGGAAGCAGTCATGTTTGGATACTTGGGGGTTAATTTGCTCCTTTGTATTGCAGCCAAACCCTATGCTGTGCACGGGAAACTCTTTACAGATAGTAGTAGCCAAGTCAGATTCTTAAATGCCCACAGGGTGTGAGGAGATAATAAAGAATTGAATACTCGAAATAATTGTGTTTAATTCTAAATTCTAACGCGACTGTGTTGCAGGTCATTCTTCCGGATTTTTTCCTGGGTGACCAATTGACGAGTCAGGTGTTGGTATTTCGAAACCTGGAGTTCATGGCCTGCTTCTACCCCACCGGATACTTTCTGAACGGAGCTGACACCAAATGTGATCCCAACCTCCTCTACCAAGGGTTTGGTTACGTGGTGGCGTTACTGCCATTTTGGTGGCGATTTCTCCAGGTAACCAAACAAGAGCCTTCTTCAACCCTTCAACACTTGTGCCAAAACCACTTGCATATTTATAGAATTTGGAATGAATCATTTAGGAAGTGTCAAGAAAGGTAACAAAATATAACAATAGAAAGAAGAAATCACGCTCTACATGTTTTGAACGATAGAATTACTGATTTAGGAAGCTCCTGGAAAGGTAACAAAATAAACCAATAGAAAGCAGAAATCATACATCATTATTGACTACGGTACTAGCTTCCGCCTATATGGGCATTCCATTTCTAGTTTGGATGCTTAGAGGTTCATTTCACGACAAGAATATTTGTGTCCGCTCGATTAGCTTAATTCCTTCATTATGCATGTCCAATTCATGGTTTTCGAAGTTCTAATTGATACTTCCTATGTGCTCAACAGTGTCTGAGGAGATACTATGATGAGAAGGACGCGCATCAGCTGCAGAATGCTGGCAAGTACTTTTCTGCCATTGTAGCTCTGGTACTACGACAAGCATTTTCGAACCACAATAATTTGAAGGTGCTGTGGGTGATGTCGATCATCGCATCCATCTTTGCGACCATCTTCGCCAGCTACTGGGATTTGTGTGTGGATTGGGGCCTGCTCAACAGGCACTCTAAGAACAAATGGCTACGAGACAAGATCATCTTGAAGAATAAGTCCATCTACTTCGTCGCCATCGTACGTTTCATTTGATTTCTCTTGTACACTCTCAATGCTTATGGTCCTGAAAACGATGAATTTTACAGATTGTGTCTATGTGAGCAGCTTCGCTAAACTTGGGATGGATTTCTCGTCTGGACAGGGAGCGAACTGTGTTTTGAGGTTGGTGTGGATGTTGGCAATACTTCAAGTGGATAAGAAGTTCGGATGGAACTCGAATGCGTTCAATGTGAGCACGGCCATGCTGGAGATTCTCCGCAGGGGCATCTGGAACTACTTTCGGTAATAATTTATCCTGCTCCCTCTTGCCGAATTCCAATGAATCTGGCTGGCCTCGTGCAGGGTTTTAGGTTATTCTAAAATATTTCATAATACTTATACAGCCCATATTCAACACCTGTATAATAAGACGTCAGATGGCGTGCCTGTCTGTTTGCCTGCGAAGACAACCCTGGGCTGCCCTTGGTTCCGTGGTCGCTTTATTTTGTGCTTCAGTGTTCTCAACAGAAATGGAATTACGTACGCTTGTGGACAAAAACGCAACATTTGGGCTGACTAGAGATGATCACTGTTCGCAGGCTTGAAAATGAGCATTTGAACAACGTAGGCAAGTACAGAGCTGTCAAAGCTGTTCCTTTGCCATTCAATGACGATTAAACACCATGAGCGGATTGAAGCTGTACAATTATCAAGCCAGCATGCTCGCCAACTATTGGCTCGATCTGAGGATCATCACTGGAACAAGCATTCGAAGTAGAGTCCTCGATGCAGGCTCGACCTTCATTCTTTTTGGAGATTACAGAAAATTTCGTGTAATTACGGTTCGAATGTTGCAGGCTGATTAGCCTGCAAGAAAATTTTGGTGGGAAAGGAATCATGAACAGCTTTAACTTAGTTGGCCCAGACAGTATGCCATCTCTAATTTACAATAGAGTTTAGAAAGATATTTCATTTCTGGAACTTGAAGTTTGCTGCGGCAACCTACCTTCTTGTTCAGCCGATTCACAAACCCAATTCAAACCCTAGAATTTTTTCATTTCTACCAGCTTCAGTTGAAGCTAACTACTCTCATACGTCTCATTTTTCATCCTGCAATAACGAGTCCAAATCGCGTCTTCAAACAGTATTGGTCCTGTAAAACAAGAATTACGTATCTATTTCTAGAATCACTAAAAGTTTTAGTGCTTGAAAGTTAGCGTGATTGGCTTGTTGATGATGCTGAACGGGATAGAAATTCAAAATTTATCACTGGAATTCACAACTCCACATCTTTGGGATTCAACATCAGTTACACGATTCTTGTGGCCAAGCCTCAGAACTACACTAAAGAAGAAATTTACTGTTACCACACTAATTGATTTGAAAATGTTATAAGTTTTTATGGTCCGTTCTCACCTGCCGTTAGGCAACCGGTGTTTGGATAGGAACGGGCTGTTAATTGCAAGGGCATTCACACCTGCGCGGTTTCGTAACCACCGATCCTACGAGGGTGGCGATGTGGAGTTCATTTAAGAGTGCTCCTGCAGCAACTGTTGACGAATACTATTTTGAGCACTAGCTCCTAAGAAATAACTTTCAATCTTCAAAAAATCTAGATCTCAGAAAATTGTGGGCAGTGTTAGCTAATGGGGGTCACAGCACCTCATTACGAAAGAGCGGTTTCCGAAAGTGGTGAAAAAGCTACTCCTGTAGACCACCTCGATCTGTTGCAGCGACAACATATCGTTGAAGAGTGATCGCAAATCGATTGTTACCAAATCAATGAATACTCAATTCTCGATGTTGAATCTTTGTTGGGTATGCTTTATTGAGAGTGCAATAGTCTATGCAATATCCAATTCAACGAAAAAAAGGAGATGCACCATGCCTCACCTAGCTCATAGATGGAGTTGTGATTGCACCCTGCATTGAATCGCATCATCTTTTCTTGTCGATTTTTCTAAAGCTTCAGTTCGATGGATTGATGTATCGGGTTGTAAAGTTTTCAAGAAGGATCTATGGATGTTCAGAGACGGAATGGATTTCGGATGTCTTTAGTATTTCACCTACTTCAAGTGTTTCCCTTGCTTCCATTACCAGACATGGGAGTACTTGGTTTCAGAATTTTGTCTTTGGTCAAAGATATTCAATGCATGGCAGCGTGAAAGAGGCCCCACAACTTTGTTGAAAACAAACCTCTACAATCTCCGTGAGCTCTCCCTAACCTAGACAGAATCAACCAAACTACAATTGAAGGCACTAAATGGAAATTGTGAAATAGCTAATGTGCAATACCTAATTCATTTAGTACAAGACCAAATTTGTTCACAAACTCCACAATGCAGCTTCTCAGAACAAGAAGCAACAGATTTCTGTTGAAACTGAGGCGAGAGAGGGGGAGGGGCATTAGTAACTATCCCCTTAGGTATGAACACCTAGAAGCTAATACATGCTCGCACAGTATGGGAGTATTATCCCCCAAGCTGACTCAGTAAGAAGGGCCCTACTAAGAATTTTACAGTGTTTTTATTTCTTAAGAGACGTTCTTTCATAATGCCAAGTACGAACATGTTGATGAATAGTTGTACCAACTAAAGAGCATAGATATCAATATCATATAAAGCATTCGAGTGGGTTGAAATTTTGCCCAAATCTGTCCAATGCATATTTCATGCTAAAAATGCCACAAAAAAATGAATTTTTGACTTTTCAATCTATTGGGGGCACTTGATTGCTATATAATATTATATAAGAAACAAGTGGAGACTTAGAGTGGGGACTTTGGTCTTCACACTATGAAGTACCAAGTCCCACATTTGATATTTTTATTCACCTTCTACAATCCAAAAAAGGTTGGAATTTGGGCTATAACAAGGAGTTGGAGAGTTGGAACTTAGGACATAATGTGAAGCACTCCTTAGTTACAAAGTCCAAGAAAATGGCTAACAAACCACTTGCATAATTGTAGGTAATTGGTTATGATATTCTTGTACTTGACATGATAGTCTGTAATACTACTAGTTGTCCTAATTTATCTACAATTTTACAAACTTCTAGCTCACCACCAAATATGAATCATATATGATTGTCCTATTTCAACTAGCTTTGTCTGATAAGGTAAAACTACATGATTCCATCCCTCACCCCATTTCTCTTTATTAGAATAGGAGTCTATGAAAGTGTCACTAATATGACTTCAAAGCCTTTGCTTTGAATGGCACATTCCTACTTTACAAATGGTTCTTCATCATTGTAAAGTATCAAGTTTTTAGTAAATGGTTATGGATTTTTCTCACAATGATTCAAACATGCACCTATTGAACACTTTGAAGTTTCTTCTAGTATCAACTTTGAAAATTCACAAAAAATACAATAATTCTCCAAATTTCTCTTTTAATGAATTTCTTATGTCTTTAATACTTGTGATTTTGGCTCCATGTATACACACTAGCTTAAATGAATAGTAAGAGATGTACCAGCAAAAAAAATACTCGTATTTGAGAATGAAGGAATAGTCTAAGAGCATGGTGTTAAAGGCCCATACGGGCACTAGTAGCTTGGTGCCCATATGGGATTTGGGCACCACACTCTCACACTATTCCTTGATACTCAAATATCTCTTTCTACTATTGATATTTCTACTTTATGTCAATACCTAAAGTCACCCATTCATTAAATTTAATAGAATATATAAATCTTCCAGATTGAATAAAGTGAAAACACCCAAAATTGTCAAAATAAGCAATTTAGAATAGTTAGAAGGACCATTTTTAAAAAAAGAAACATTTTTGAAGTAGTAGCAACTGAAAAATAAATTCCAATGTGACTTGTAATCACTATGAAGTTTTGAAGTGGAAGCTCCCTAGGCCACTAAAATTATCACATAGCCTAATGAATTATAAAACCAAAATCTAGATAATCAAGAATCAACCAATTACTTGGAAGTATGGGGAAAGATATAATTGCAATTTTAGGGACATTTTCAATAGAAATGTACTTGTCATGGATGGGTACGTACACAAATGGTTTTGGGTGTTTTCACCTTTATATTAAAAAAACACAATTACATAGCATCTAATTTGGGTATATAAACTTACAAGGGGCTCATCAAACATCGAAGAGAGTTTGGATATGGCGACTTGGTGAAAGTGGGAGACATGAAGTTGTTAATCCTACATATTGTGATGTCCAATCGAGAGCATACTATGCTAAAGAAACCAAAATTACACTAAGAATTAGGCATTGATCCCATCCACATTGTCTTTGCTTGCATATCTTATTAGGGTTGGTTTCCATATGGAGGTAGGGCTAGTGAAGTCCACCAATCAATGGTGAAATTGATTGATTTTTCTGGATCAAGTTTCCATTCCACCATTGATTGGTGGGCTTCATCGGCCTTGAATATGGGCATACTTAAGCTCCATTCTTTGAGAGTTAACAACAAGTTAGGCATAGATAGGTGAACCTAGACAAGAACAAATAGCCAAATAATTGCTAAACCTCAATATCATATGCTTTGTCTATTATTTTTTGCCACAAAGTATAAGTGGGAATTACTTTATTTTATTTTTCAGAGATGAAATCACATATCTTTTAGAAATTATTAAACTTTCAATTTTTAATGAATTTGAAATTATTGTGAATTTTTCAAGTAAGAGTGAAGAAAATTAATATAAAATACAATATATGCTTGAAAATTCTGAAAATTGCACCACACATGTATATTTTAATGTGGAAAATCATAGTGAAATCCAAAATTTTGTCTCTCTTTTTAACCTCTAAAGTCCCAAGGCCTTTTTTCATCAAATTCCATTCAAAACTTCCATTTCTATTGCAAAGTGCAAAAATCTTTAGAAATTGTTTTTTTTGCATATCTAACCACAAGATCTTATATTCAATTGGTATAAGAATGTGTAGAATGAATTTCAGAAACTTTGCCTCCACAAATTGCAAGATATTTGTGCTTGAAATGAAAAAAAACCATTTGCTTTGTGCCTTGCTTTCCTAGATTCTTAGGTTGAATTTGAATCTTCTTAGTTTAAATTTTTTGCACCAAACATGTTGAATTAAAAAAAATTATTTTTAAGAATTGAGTTGAAAATCAAAGGAGAAGAATTTTTTTAAAAACTCTTGATTTTCATTCTTTAAAAAATGTTAAGTAGAAGTAGGTCCAAGATTGAATGAATAACTAATTCATTAATAGCTCCAAGATGGAATTGGAACACAATAATGCCCAAAGGTGAGATTTTTTTAGCTAGCCAAATAGACCCTTTCAATGAGTTTTTTTGAAAAATTGAAAAAATTGCATTAAAAAAGGAATCCTATGATTTATTTTTTCAAGGAGATGCTTATATTGCCCCCAAAACAAGATTGTCCATAACTTTCTCATTACTCATTCAAATAGAATAAATAAAATCTTTACATGTAGAAAAGAGTATTTTCTATGAGAAAAACAATTTGAAATTTTTTTATTTTGACTTCTTGTATTTTTTTTGGTGTTGCCCAACAAATCCCATTTTAGGCTTAGGGTGGCATAAGTTTTGTTTTTAGGCACCAATTCAAATAAAAATTATATTGCCAAAAATATAATGTGCTTTCCTATCTTCCTTGATGTATTGTTGACCAACCTCTACTGCAAACACATCCAAAGAACTCTCAATACAAAATTGGATCAAAAAACACAATCCTTCATCATGTTTTGCCCACCTAAAATCATCCAAGTGTCACTTTCTAGCTTTGTGGTTCTATAAGGGTTAAAGCTGCCAATGAACTAATTCTTCATGCTTTAGGGTCAGGTGCATTGGTTGCTTTACCCTGAAAGAACGGATGAAGGATCACATTTTCAAACTTCAAAGTCCCTGTCTCTATATGCTCCCATTTTCCAACTATAAATGAATGGAATTTTTTATATTTATTTTTGAGATGTAATCACATGTCTTCTATAAGTATTAAGAAATTTAGATTTTCTGTAAACATTTGAAATTACAATGAATTATCAAATAAAACGTGAAAAAAAATTATATCAATTACCAAATATGCTAAAAAATATGAAACTTTCTCCATAGGTGTATATTGTAGTGTAGAACATCATAGCACAAATCAATTTATTGTGATATTCTAATATTAGAAAATGAACATTCAATGATTATTGGTTCTAAGTTCAAATGGCAATATAGTATTGAATTTTAGAAATTTTTCAATTTTTCAAATTGGAATAAAAACTAGACTTGGTATTATGCTTCATTTCAGTAGTTGGGCTTGATTTTAAAAGAAATAATTTTAATGACAAAATTCAAATCAAGATAAAGGAGCAAATGTTGCCAAAATACACTTCTACCATGGTGATCTGTTGGTTTGCCATTCTCTTATGTATGTAAGTTAAAAAAAATCAAAATGAGGTAGAATCCAACAACATTCAATGAAAATAAATTCAAGGAACTCATCCCAAAAAAGTTGGAAGAAAAAATATTTTTTTCCATCCTAAAAATGATGGCAAATACATCCCAAGGACACAAAAACGTCTCTTGGTGTTTGAGGGACTTATCCCCATCACGAAGGTAGTCAAACAAAGATTATGAGATTCCAATATGAATAGGTTCACATTCTTTGAACACTTTCAATCTTTCCATCTTTAGCATGTTAAATTTTAGGAGGATTGAGGAACTTAACCTACAAAGAATTCTAATTCACTGATATCATCGTGCATAAAAATTGCTATTAATTGGAAAACTATTGGCATCTCTTTGAATTTTCATAGTTTGCAAAGAATTATAATTCATTGACATCATCATGCATAAAAATTTCTATTAATTGGGGAACTATTGGCATCTCTTTGAATTTTCACAACTTCCCAAGAACTCTAATTCATTGACATCATCATGCATAAAAATTGCTATTAATTGGGAAACTATTGGCATGTCTTTGAATTTTCACAATGTACATAAGTCCAACAAAATTAAAACAAAACAAACATGATATATACATTGACCCTTTTCTATATTCAAAGCACTCCAACAAACATTTTGAGAATGGTTTCCATCATTAAAATGTTTTGATTTGTTTCGTATTTTTTTGTTTATGGTTGAAAAAATTCAAAACAATTGTAAATGTTTTTTATTTTATTATATTTATAGACAAGTACAAAATTTACTACAATTGCACCATGTAAAAAGTTCCTCTACCAAATTTTCCATAGTGAACACGATTGTTTTTATTGTCAAGATAAACTATATTGACACAAATTTACAATAAATCCCATTGATTTAAATTTCCTTCCATAGAGCTTCATTCCTCAATACAATTGTGTGATTTAAAATTGTGCCAACATCAAGTCCATTTCACACAACATAATCAATTGAATTGATCATTAATTGAGCTATATATAATTTTTATCTATTTTTCATTCAATCTATCTTTTTAAAAATACAACTTCTTCAATCTTTATTGTCCCAAAAAATTGGGCTTGACATTGCTAGAACGTGGTTGACTTTTGTGCTCTAGTGACATTTCCTTGGCTTTTTCTACAACTTTGTTGCACCATTCAAAATACACGTCAATGGCCACATCCAAATTATTGGTCAAAAGTATTGTATATGAGCGAAAGCATGTTCCACACCCAACTCTCCCATATGTTCCATACTTCTTTGTTATTTCCTTACTAAATGTTACATCTACGTGATCACAATAGGGACATGGAAAAACCTTATCTAGTTTAGACAATTTTGGTTTTAGTGAGCGTTTTGCCTTGGTCTTTCTTCTTGCCATCTTGATGTAATTATCAAAAAAATTGTGAGTTGTGATAACTTTCAAAAGTTTTTGAAAGTAAAGAAATGAATACTTGAAATAAAATGGGGAAACCTTGCAATATATATACGTGTATGTATTGTACTACTTTTACTTTCAAAAGGCATAAACTAAAGTAAAAATAAAGTAAAAGAAGTAGCCACTTTTACTTTAAAAGAAATCGAATCCAAAAAAATGAAAAGGAATAACCACTTTTACTTTCCAACAAGATTGGTCATTGAACATATTTTCATCTTTGACAATTAAGACTATGATAAGTTTAAAATTCTCCTAAAATTTCTTGAGTTCTTTTACATCCATGGATGAAATTCAATTTATTTTTATAGATTATAAACTCAAAATGAACTTTTTTTTTATGAATAAATTACATTTTAATATGATAGGCTTTTGGGGAGGAATTAGTTCCTAAAGTCCCAAGGCCTTTTTCCCATCAAAAATCACCCAAATTGCCATTTCTATTGTAAAGTGTAAAATTTTCTCAAATTCTTTTTTAAGTATATATAATTGTAGGATCTTGCACTAAAGTAGTATTAAAATGTGTGGAAGATATTTTAGAAACTTTGACCATGTAGATTGCAAGATATTTTCATTTAAAACAAAGAAAATGGTATCTTTTGCACCTTGTGTCAAGTTGAAGTAGAAGTAGGTACTGTTTGAGATTTTGGTAGAGAACACTTTGTAATTGAGGTGAATTTCCATGACTCAAAACCTATAAAAATTCAAATTTTCATTCCATTTCCTTCGAAATTCCAAAACATTGCCACATGTAAAAAGCCATATTGCATTTCATCTGTGGAAACTATGAAATAATGGCAGCGATATAATCAACTTGTGCTCATGTATGATGGCAAAAACAAGGACAGAAAGTTTGACCCCAAAGTTCCAGTTCCAGTTCCAAGGGTTAAGGCCTTTAGGGTTTTAGGGTTTACAAAATTTCTGGATGGATGAGGAGATGAAAAATGCAATTTGGGGTTCACTCCGTCAGTTAACCGAGTAAGATGTTCAGCTGCTCGTAACGATCTTCATCGTTATCTAAAAGCACGGCAGGAGCTCCACATCCGTCGTCACTTTGCCGATTCCAAATGGATTTCAGGTTGCTCTAATTTGTCAAGGATATCTCTCCTCTTCGCTACCCCAGGTCCCAACTCAGCTTGCTCGCACGACAATCTTTCTCTTTTCTCTCAACACAAATGTGTCTGCATTTTCCTTTCCAATTTCGAGAACTTCGGCTTTGATCTTCAAATCCATGATTCTTCTCATTTTGCATTCCTTCATTCCTTCTCTTCTAAAGCCAGGTTGAGCTGACGACGGACATGACAGTGGTCAAGCGCTTCAGTCCGCATTATGCGACTCGTGGGTGTAGGAGTGCTCGTTGATTTCCCTTATCAGAATTTCTTGTTCCTCAGGCAGGTAGGGCAGTGGCTGCGAAGTTGTTGGTATGTTGGGAGGTCTAAGAGGAAGTGGGACTCATGCGGGTCGGCACAGAAGCTACCTTTGACCAGATGCAGCCTGCTTGATATCGTCTTCTCTTCTCTCTCCCTTGGCCCCTGCTCTACGACACTTCACCATGATGAAATCCGTTTCTCTTCTTAAACCCTCCTTAAACCCTAAGTATTTGATGCAGTGCTCCAACTATTGCATTGCTCATCGTTGTTTAAGCAATAATCTCTCTTCCTTTCTTTTGGCTAAGCCTGGTCGCGTTTCGCGACGGAGCTTTCGTCTTGTCCCTCACGCGCAAGCCAGTGGAAGCGGCCGAACCGTTTGGGACGAAGCCGCGGAGGAGTTTTTTCGTGCCAAGGGACAGAAGTCTGTCGTCAAAGAGTCGAGTACGAGAGAGAAGGGAAGGGAGAAACCCTATGGTAGGTCTCCAGCTAATAAGACATCAGACTATGTTGATGCAAGGTCCGGGACGCGAGAATGGGGTGAGAAAGATAGAGATGTCAGGAAGAATGCAGATAATAGAACCTTCGGGAATGGTCCTCAGTCGGGATCGCAGTACCAGAAGGCTGTAAGCTTTGCAGGCAGAGAATGGGGCGACAAGAATGACGAAGAGCGCAGGGGTCGGGAAGGAGGTCGCACTACCTCAACAGGGAGGAGTACTCCACGCTCAAGCAAAGCACCTTGGAGCAATAATTCAGCAGCGCGATCGAGTAAATCTTCCTGGGGCAACAATTCGGCACCGAGTGGATACAGAAGTGATAGAGGAGGTGGATATGGCGGCGAGAGACGCAGGGAGCGTAACGGTGATGATGAGGGAGAAGAGGAGGCTATGGATTCGGAGGACTGGCCCAAGAGAGAGACCTCGAATTGGAGGCTGGAAGGAGAGGCTCTGTACGGGGTTGCACCGATTAGGGCAGCTCTATTGGCCGAGCGGCGCCAGCTTTTCACCTTGTACGTGCAGGAGAGTCTTGTTGAGAATGTTGCAACTGGGAAACGGAAAGATAAGCAGGCAGTGAACTGGATTCTCAACAGAGCTCACAATCTCGAGATGAAGGTGGAGACGGTGTCGAAGCAACAACTGAACCTGCTGGTGGACAACAGACCTCATCAGGGTTTGGTATTGGATGCTTCTCCTCTGGAGTTGGTCCCTTGTGAGTATCTTGAGAGAGCTGCTAACCAGGATGGAAGCTCTCCAGTGTGGGTTGCCTTAGATGAAGTCATTGACCCTCAGAATTTCGGAGCGATACTGCGGTCATGTCATTACTTGGGTGCCACAGGGGTGATTGTTTGTGCCAAAAACTCGGCACCCTTGAGTGGGGTGGTGAGCAAGGCAAGCGCTGGGGCCTTGGAGGTTATGGATATTCAATCTTGCCGGAATATGATGAAATTTCTCGATACGTCCGTACTCAATGGGTGGAGGGCAGTGGGCGCTTCCTCCGAGCCAAGGGCGCTTCCAATTCAGGCACTGGAGCCCGGTTTCCCAACAATTCTAGTGCTAGGGAATGAGGGCCGCGGGCTACGTACCAACGTTAAACGTTCCTGTACAGAATTAGTCTCTATTAAGGGATTTGGCTCTGCTGGAAATTCACCCCCAGTGCAAGAGATTGACGCTGATCTGAGTGAAGTTAGGGCTTTTGGATCGGAATTACAGGCAGCAGCGGAGGCGGTAGATAGTCTGAATGTTAGTGTTGCAGCTGGTATTTTGCTGCATGACTTACTCTCACGCTCAATTCAACAAAAGATGCCGGCTATTTTGGCAGAGTGAAGTAAGCCTCAAGAATAATTTTTCTATGCTCTCATATTCGATTTTTATCCGTTTCACCATTGTTCGTATGTTTTTTCAGATTTTGTTAATGTCTGCTGTGATTTCCAGCTGATGAGTTATTTCCATCCAGCTGGTTGCGGAATCTCTTGAATTCCCTTAACGTATCTAACAAATTTCTGTGAGAATCGTCAGGTTTAACCATCTTTACCTGTTGCTGAAGTTTTGATGAACATTGCTTTTGTGACGTGATTGCTTGGTTCAGAAATTGCGTACAGAATGCGTAGTCAGTGACTGGTTGATGTGGAGCTTCCACTTGGATACTTCCTCAAAATTTTCTGTATGTTTACAACAAGTGCATTGTTTATGTGGAGCTATCGAACCGGTATTGATCAGATATTCTTAACCCCTAAACCCCTGTAACCCCTGTAGGACCAAGGAATTATTCAGGCAGAAATTGTCAAAACGGAGCATAAATGAAAAAAATCTTTGAATTTCAACTGTATAAATTTACAGTAGAGAACTAATGGAATTTCTGAGTGTTTTTGGAAACTTCAACTGTGAAAATTGTAACCATGTGGCCAAAACAAATTCTTGTCGTGCATCCATTCAAATTATTGCAAATTATTGTGTCAATTCACTGAATTGCACAATCACTCCTCTATCCTGATCTGTCTTTTGAGTGTGATATAGTTTTTTAACCCCTAAAGTCCCATTGTCCCTACAAGGGATGAAATGGATTTTGGGTAGGCTTCTATAGTCTCAGTTTTTGTTGTTACTTTTTGAATCATCTTTTTAAGATAGTAAATCACATTAGCTTATGAGGAATATAATTTTTATTTCAATCAATGACAGGGAGCAAATGCTATGCCATCCTATGCACAAATTTCAACTCACTAGGTACAAAATGAAATCTACAAAAACTTGAAATTAAAATTTTAAAAATTTGTCTCTCATAGATTATTTTTTGTTTGCATGGAAAGCTTTGATATATTCCATTTGGATTAGTGATGTGAAAGTTATAGAGCTTCTTATTTAGAAAGCAATCATAACAAATTCTTGAGAAAATAACATATTGGATTTGTTTTTGAACTCAATTTTCACAATTTAAAAAAGAAAAATTCTACAAGATTTATTATGTGTGCTAGAATATTCTCATTGTTGGAATTAATGTGATTTAGTTCCAACTTTGAACTATTAACAATTTAGTTTTTTCCTTATATCTTGTACTTACTTCTACCTAACACTTTTTTAAGAATGAAAATCAAGTTGTTGTTTTGGATTTTTTTTGGAAGATACTCAAAATTCTTCAACTTAAGAAAAATCAAATTTTGAATTTGTGTTACAAAGTTTTTAAGTTGAGAAGATTCAAAGTCTTGTAATCTAAGCACTCAAGGTGCAAAAAAAACTATTTTCTTCACTTAAACATAAACATCTTGTAATCTACATGGTCAAAGTTTCTTGAAAACTCTTGTATACATTTTTACACTAGTTTTAAAACTTTTTTGCTGTTTTGCAATAGCAATGGAAGTTTTTAGTGTTTTTTTTATAAATGAAAGGCCTTCGAACTTTCAAGATTAAATCTTTTCTTCCTAATATTCCAACTATAGTTTAGCAAGTAGCAGACTATTTCATCTCAGAAAGCAATTAAATTTGTAAGTCTAAAATTAAATTGCTTTAAATTTTATTTGCTCTTATTGGCAATTGAAAGAAGATTCTATATTTTTTTAGCATGTATCATTTTGAGCACATTACAAATGTACTTTCAATTTTCATAAAGTTGACTATTGGTGTACTTAAAAATTGACCATAGCTAAGCTCTTTTGGTCAAACATTTAGAGCATCTCTACTTCTTCAAAAAAATTCACCAATGTCAAACACTAGGTCACATTTTAAGATAGTGGATAATTTTACTTACCCATGCAACTTGTTATATGAGCTTCCAACCAACCACAAGACTCCTTGTATAAAAAAGCTAAAAGGATCCCCATCATTTATTATGTCAATTTACAATTTGTAGAAAGAAAAGTACGCAAGTTAATTCTATTAGAATACAAGTTTGAACGATGCGAAAAACCCATATACTAATTTGGATGAATGTTGGATGTATGCAATTTAATTAGCATGAGCAATTGGATGATATTTGAGAGGAAATCACACTATTTGGAAGAATATGAAAATAACTGTATTGATTTTTTTTAGCTAACTATAAACTAATATATTAATTCATCTCACAAATTTGCAAAATTCCTAAATTTGTACAAATGAGTATTACTATTGCAATGTGTACTAAATAAACTAAATTCTTGAATATAACTTTCAATTCCTTCATGACTTATTTAATGAAATTAGAGTAAATAACATATTTTTACAAATATATAATAAAAATGTGCAAAAACTCCCCTAAAGGAATAAAGCATTCAATCAACACAACATCTAATCTTGACAAAGTAGGAGGTCCATGAAGTTCCCATTTAAGAACTTCTTGAAATATTGACTTCTTGAAAAACAATTCATAAATTTTTCCCTCATCTAACCTAAATCATTTCATATTTTTGGAACCTTCATGGAACTACGATAGAACCACCCATTCTTGACTAGGGAGCCATGCCCAATCTGTAGGATATAGGTATTTCATACAAGAATGATTTTTTAAAAGCCTTTTTGGTTTTTGGAATGCCTTTTTCTAGAATCCATGGTCCAAAAATGACACATATCCTTGCTTTCCAATGCCAAAGTAATGCCAAAGTAAGCAAGAAGCAGTCTCTTGAGTGAGCGGAATTGGATGTGTCTAGACATTGGCGGTAGGTTCAATTCACTTTTTGGCTCCTAAAATTTTCATTAATTTCAATTTTGGGAATAAAATTACGAAAAAAATTTAGGCCTCAATCATATAGTAGAACCACCCATTACCAACCACTTAAGCATTTTTTGCATGATCTAGAGCAGAAGAAGGCAATGCAAAATTTCTACCTTGTAGAAAAATAGAAATCATAGGGATTGCAAAATTTTTGGTAATCTTTTGCCTTGAATTGAAATTACTATGAATTTTAGTAGTTTAAAGTTGATTTAGACCCATCCCCAACACATAGAGTCTTCCATAACTATTCATTCAAAGATTACTTTGGCTCTCAAAACCAAGTTGATGTGTCATGACATTGATGGTTAGAAGACTATTGGAAACCAGCACCTAAATAATGGTTAGAAATCAATTAATTCTCTATTGAATTTCCCAATACCTATAGATTGGCCATGGGGCCTGGTTGGTAATGGATGGTTCTACCATATTTCCTATCTTTCTATATGGGAAAAATATGCAACACCTCATATTGCTCACAATCTATTACAAAATTGCTTAACTCCTAAATGCCCAAGGCCTGTTTTAAGTTTTTTGGTATTTGCTCTCAATTGGAGAAAATGTCAACATTTTGATAAGTTGTATCAATTTTTTTTGAATTATAACCATATAAATTCAAAGTAGACATGTTAGAGATGACATAGGAAAAGAAAACACAACAATATCACTTATGGAGTGAAAGATTATAATGTTTGACCATAAGGGTGTTAAAATTGCAAAAGTGATGTGAAGCCCTTCAATCCTCTTTTCTCAAGTCAAGTCTAAAAAATTGGTGACCAAAACAATATGAGGTTAGAGGGCCTAACATGCATAACCCCAATCAATTTATGGCTTCTCAAAATCTACTCTACAATTTTTTAAAATGAATTTTGAATGTGATTTTTTCTCCAAGATCTAGTCGGTATTTGAGGCTCATTTCCAAGAGCCCTCAACACTACAGAAAGTCAAGATTGCAATGCACAAAATCTTGAATAGAAAAATCACTATCATTCATTTTCAAAATTGGATTTTTGATGCTAAAACTAGACTTCGAAAAGAACTTCCCAAAAAATACAAACTACTAAAACTAGCAAATTGGTTAGGTTTTATTTAACTTCAAAGTTTTGCAAACACCAGATTTTGGTGCCTCCGGCATTTTGGGGTTAAGTGATTGGCTACAGATGGTTCTACCTCAATTATGAAGTTTGAAATTGGAATCACATGAAGTAGGTCACAAAAATTGTCCACCCCTGACATGTTCTGGTACATTGACAAATACAATTGTTACATTGAAGAAAGAAAAATGCGTCTCTGTGTTAGAGAACGCTTTTAGAACTGGGAAGCAGACACGTTGTTTGCAACTTGGCGACGTCTCCTGAATCCGGACGCTATCGGCGATGACACCTGCGTGTACCACAACAATCAACCCTGAAATTGTCTCAGAAATCAGCCCAGAAATCGACTCAGAAATCAACCCAGAAACCATCCCAGAAATCATGTGAGTGGGTTTCTGCATTTGGAACGTTCGATTGCAGTAGATTTTTCACTAGTCTTCTGCAGTACGTCACCTCTGGAGTTCTGGCTGGTACTGTAGCTTATCAACTTCGCGGGCTCCACCTCTTGCACTGTGGGCCGATGAGCTCGATTAGTTTGGCCGGTTGAATTATCTCAGCAGCCGTGCCGCCCATGCGTAGCGCTCTGCGCAGCTCCTGTGATGGCCTTCTGATGAAGTGTCACCAGAGCAGCAGGCATCTTCATTGGATATTTCTCCAATTGCCAAACAAACTGGGCCGCCCATCAGCATTCGCAACGTGGCCCATTCTCTCCATGCAACATAGGCATATATAGTAAACAACAATTATGGCATTATTCAAACTCGACCGTCTCTTCCGGCATATCGAAGCTCAAATTGTCCCAGTTCAGTTGTCGCATGATTTGGAGTATTTTTATCTTATAGCTCAATTGGTTCAATTTTTCGCTTGATTTGGAGTGATATACTTCATATTGGCTCCAATTTCGCGGGTTTATGTTTGGTTTGGAGAGATTTATCGATCTTTGCTAGGCATTGCAACTACACTGTCTTTTCAATCAAATCGAAGCCCGAATTCCCTCACTTTTCACGAGATTTGTAGTGATTTACTGTGCGAGTTTATGTCTGGTTTGGAGTGATTTATCGATCTTTGATAGAAATTGCAACTATACTGTCTTTTCAAACAAATCGAAACTGATTTCGCCTTAGTTTTCTCTAGATTGAGAGTGATTTAGTTTAACTCCAATTGCGGGAGGGTTTTTTTTCGATCTTTGCTAGACTTTCAAACTGAACCATCTCTTCAATCACATCGGAGCTCAAATTGTCCCAGTTTTAGCTTGATTTGGAGTGATACATCTCAGCTCTCATTGTGCGAGTTTCTGAAGATTTTTCTCTTTGCTAAAGAAGTTCGGAGGCATTCATAGATGGCGTACTACAGACCTGGTGATCGCGTAGGTGGGTACCCTATAGGTGCAGAATTGGGAGAGGAGGGACCAAGTGGTTTCCGACCTGGTGGAGGTTATGGCCCGCAGGGATATGGTGCTCCCAGTTATGAATACGAACGTGAAAGGCCTCTTGGTGGAGCTTACGTCGGCGGTACACCAGAATACTATGGCGCTGAACGGTACGTGCTTGCTCATCATCATCGTCATCTGTGTGCTCTTGTTCATGCTTCCGTTCTATTGAAAGTATTCGCTGAGATGCTGTTATTGATGTTGCAGGCCTGGGGGATTCGGATATGAAAGAGAAGGATATGGCAGGGAAAGATATGGAAGGGAAGGACTTATGAGGGACGGACTTATGAGGGAAGGATATGCTCCAAGTGTGTATGATCAAGGTTATCCTCGACAACCGCAAATTTTAGTGGAGCCACCTGTTGAGTATGTTGAAGCTCAGCCTTCAGACCTGGGAATGGGATTACGAGACACAGGCAAGGTTTCACGCCAGCATCCTATTGACTATGGTGTTGGATATGGGAGACCGGATGTTGCTGGATATGGGAGGCCCGAAGTTGCTGGCTATGGGAGGCCTGAGGTTGCTGGCTATGGCGGCGCTCCAGGCTATGGGGCAGGAATGTACGAGGAAGTAAGCTATACTGCAAATTCTCTTTCAGATTCTCTTATTGTCTCAATTTTAATTAGGTTATGACTCTTAGTTTCGGGGAACCGAAGATTTCAGTCCTCTCAACTGTTCGATTGCGTTGTTTAAATCCTGTTTGTGGAGAGTGTTCTCAAGTTCTATGTTAGAATTGTTGCGGAATTAGAAACCGGAGTAAATTCCGTTCATTCATGACAGAGAGCTGAAGTTTTATATTGCTGATTTCCCTGACGAGGTGCTGATACACGTCTGTGAATTGGTGTCTGTAGGATGAAGTGAAACGACTTAAGAAAGAGCTAGAGCATGAAAGGCGTCAGAAGCATGAACTTGAGTTAGCGGCAGCTGGTGCAGTTGGATATGGAGTGCATGAGCGCCGCGAAAAGAATGACGTGGAGAAGGACGACTTCGAACCGAAGAAGGAGAAGAAACGTCACCACTTTTTTAGCCGTGACTAGATCTTCAATTGAGTAGCGAATCTTGGAGCAGCAAATATGAAAATTTTTGGTGCGAAGTGTAGTATACAGTGCACTCGAGAAATTTGTATATTGTTTATGTTGGAGGGTGCAAATTTTGAGGAATGGTGATATAACTAGCATATTGGATTTCAGAATACAGGAATAGGAACGATTTTTGTCTATTTCAGTTCCAAAAAAATCTTGGTAGAATGATACCAGTTTTTGCATCGCAACTTGGGTAATATTCTTGAAAGTGGAGTACTTCATAGTTCTCTGTAAAACTGTGCTGATGCTCAGTTTTAGATGTTTGTCGCAAACATTTGAGGTAGATTTTTGGTGTCAAATGCTGGAGAATTCAGTTCACGAACATTTCCAAAATGTGCTGCTGACTGACTTTTCAAGTGATAAGAAAGCGTGAGTCTCTTCAATATCTATAAGCACGGTTTGCCTCTCCTGCGAGTCTTGGTTACAATGTTTACTTCCATTACAATCACTTATCGATACGTGCTATCCAATATCAAAACGTTGGAGCAGATACTATTCAATGTTTATTTTCGCCAACCTCGACAGGTGTGAGTAATGAAATGCAATGAACATGGATTACAGTGCGATAATCCCCGCTCGCAAGATTAAATTTGAGTTCGTTTCCTGGCTGCTCGTTTAATCTATCAGCAAGGGCTGACAAGATAGGCTACTGCTTCATTTATACAGACCAACTTACTAAACCCTAAACCAGGATAGGATACATCGTTACATCCAACTCGGAGCAAGAGTTTCATGAAGATGATTTATTGAAATCGAGAGCGCTCTCATGCAGTCGCAAGGGCGCTTGTGAATCCAGGATGTGAAGGATATGCAGGGGTTGAGAGAGGTTTACGGTTTCGTGGTGAAGAGCGGGGTCTGGCGAACAGGATGGCCAGAAGGAAATCAGAGTGGAAAGTAGTGGATCCGGAGAAAGGAAGCGAAAGTGGCGAAGGGACTGACGGAAGGTAGCAGGAGTTTCTCGCTGATGGTCATGGCATTGCACGTTAGGTATGTCATGTCCGTCAGCATCGGTGGTAAATGCGGTGCTTACCTGAAACTCCTTCGTTGTAGAGACTGGCACGAATCTGAGATTTACGATCATCTGCTATTCTTGTGATGGTTTGCTTTCTATCTGTTTAAGGTTGAACTTTCGTAAGCAAGACTGGACATGGCCATATGTTGAAAAGAGTCTTCTTAAAAAATTGAGAAGTTGAGACAACGAGCTGATGCTGTACATGCGGCTTCCATCTTTCAACTCCGAAGTCTCATGGTTCTTTACTTGTTCTGTTCTCAGAGCAGACTTCTCTTCGCGAGATGTATCCACCTGAGGTCGGGACGAGCCTCGAGTGCAGAGTCTTCATCCTTTCCGATGAAACCCTAAAACCTTGACCGCAGTAATAGGTTCATGACGGAGTATTTTGGAAATTGATGAATTTGATCCATCGTAGGCCATTTGATCATGAATTAAATAAAATCCCGGGAAATATAGATCATGAATGAAAACTTCCTCATGAAATGCGCAGGAGACGGCGAAGAAACAGGTTCTTGAAATGTAGAAGATACAATCGCATTGGCTGTCACGCATCAAATGTTCCAGCTTAATGGGGTTTAGAATTCGTTTTTCTGGGGAATACTACTACCGCATCGACTTTGCTTTGTGGATTGTTATTCTAGAAGCGCAATAACGCAGTTCCTCTGCAGTGAAAACGCAAGGGGGCTGTGGTGAATGACTCTTGCATAAGTTAGGGTTTGATGCACCCAAGGGGATGCCGGATGAGACAATTGGTTGGGTCCGCTCCAGCGTCTTCACTACAGAAGACAATTTTTTGGTAGTCTCTTACCAAGGCGATGAACATTGAAGGGGATTTCATTGGACCTCGTCAAGAGCAAGGGCAATCGCCGAGTCTGAGGAACTTCAACAGGATTGCTATTCGATTGAGTCTTAGCACGTGATGATTTTTTCCTTAGGTTTTAGATACCCATTCCGGGCGAAAGGGTGCCTATTCGATTCTTGAGTCTCGACTGCAGACGTAGGCTCATAACAACATGCTCTTGAATTTGATTGATTTGATTCATCGTAGGCAACGCCTGAAACGCGCACCTAGATTTTTGGAGGAGCCCCCCGCAACGCCGTCAATCTTTAACGCCGTGAATGATTTAGGTTGAATGAGCCCGCATTGGCAGTCTTGTGGATCCTTGAAAGGAACGTTAGTTACTGATTACGGAGATTCTTTTGGTGGATTAGAGAACTCTTGAAGTACTATGCGACCGTCACTGCGTGCTGCGACCAACAGTGCCGTGCGAGTGAATGAGGCGATCAAACTGCTCTTCCCAACTGTTAGGAATTCGAGCACCGCTATTCTCGGCGATGGAGCAGACGATGTGTTGCACAGTCTGCGTGAGCAGAGTCTTGATTCCCGGACTTACGTGAAGCTTTTCCAGCGATGTATAGAGCTCCGAAACGTGTTCCTAGGCAAGAAGGTTCGTGATCACATCGTTCGAAGTGGTCGTCCGTTGAACATTTACGAGCTCAACACTTTGGTGAAACTGTACGCACATTGCGGGAGTGTGGAGGACGCGCGCCGGGTGTTTGACAGCATTGTGGACAAGACTGTGGTTTCATGGAATGCCATGATCGCAGGCTATGCTCAACTCGGCCATGCCAAGAAAGCCTTCGCGCTGTTCCGCCAAATGGTGGACGAACGTCTGGATCCGAATACCATCTCATATTTGACAGTTCTGGATGCTTGTTCCAGCCCCGCAGCTTTGCAATGGGGTAAAGAGGTTCATCTTCACGCCAGAAACGCTGGCTTCGTGTCCGATTTCCGCGTGGGGACTGCCCTTGTGAACATGTATGTCAAGGGTGGGAGCATGGAGGATGCACGGCAAGTTTTTGATGAGTTGCGTCAACGAGATGTGAGTGCGTTCAATGTAATAATCGGAGGGTATGCCAAGAGTGGTGATGGGGAGAAAGCTTTCGAGTTTTTTCATGGTATGCAACAAGAAGGTATGAAACCGAACCGGATTTCCTACTCGAGCATCTTAGAGGCTTGCTCCGGTCCCAAAGGGTTAGCATGGGGGAAGGCAGTTCATGCTCTATGTATCAAGGCTGGAATTTTGCATGATATTCGCCTTGCTACTGCTGTCATCCGCATGTACATGAATTGTGGGAGCATTCAGGATGCTCGTGAGGTCTTTGACAAACTGGTGGTACGAGATGTTGTCTCTTGGACAGTCATGATTGAAGGGTATGCTGGGAGTGGTCATATTGAGGATGCTTTCGGTATGTTTGCCATGATGCAAGAAGAAGGTATTCAGCCAGACAAAGTCACGTACATGCATATCCTGAACGCATGTGCAAGCTCCGCAAATGTGAAGTATGGGAGGGAGGCTCATTCCCAAGTGGAGAAAGCTGGGTTTGGGACTGATCTGCTTGTAAGCACAGCTCTCATTCATATGTATGCCAAGTGTGGTGCCGTCAGGGACGCACGTCAAGTCTTCGACCAAATGGTGAGACGAGACGTTGTGTCGTGGAGTTCGATGATTGGGGGTTACGCTGAAAATGGATGTGGTAAAGAAGCCCTTGAAATTTTTCAGCAAATGAAACTCGAGGGTGTGGAGGCAGACAGGGTCACGTACATCAATATCTTGAATGTATGTGTGAATCCAGGAGCGTTGGACTTGGGTAAGGAGATTCACTCTCAAACGGTAAAAGCAGGTCTAGTGTTCCATATCCCTTTAGGAAATGCCTTGATCAGCATGTATTCGAAGTGCGGAAGCGTTGAGGGTGGTCGTCAAGTTTTTGACGTTATGTGTAAACGAGATGTTATTACTTGGAATGCGATGATCGGAGGATATGCTCAGCATGGACACGCTCCAGAAGCTCTGGAGCTTTTTGAAGGGATGCTGAAGGAAAGGGTCAAGCCAAATTCAGTTACGTTTGTTGGCGTGCTTACTGCCTGCAGCCGTGCAGGTTTTGTGACACAAGGTCGTCACATCTTCGCATCCTTGCTTCAACACCATGGGATTGTCCCAACCATGGAACTTAACGGTTGCATGGTGGACCTTCTTGGCCGTGCTGGACAATTGGACGAAGCTGAGCAGTTTGTCAATAGTATGGCACTGGAAGCAACCGCTTCAATCTGGAGTTCTTTGTTGGGTGCTTGCAGAATCCACGGGAATTTAGAGATCGCGGAACGTGCTGCTGAAAGGAGTCTAAGTATTGATCCATATGATTGTGCAGTGTATGTTCAACTTTCGCACATGTATGCTGCAGCTGGTATGTGGGAGAATGTTGCGAAAGTGAGGAAAGTGATGGAGGACAGAGGTGTTAAGAAGGAGCAAGGCTGCACCTGGATTCAGATTGATGGGAAGGTCCATACTTTCGTTACAGAAGATAGATCACACCCTCAAGTGAAAGAAATATATACTGAGCTGGCGAAGTTGATGAAGGAAATCAAGAGAGTGGGCTATGTCCCTTGTACTGAAAATGTATTACACGATGTTGGAGAGCAGCAGAAGGAAGAAGCCATTAGCTACCACAGTGAGAAACTGGCCATTGCCTATGGAATTATCAGTACACCTCCATCTGTACCGATCCATATATACAAGAATTTGCGTGTGTGTGCCGACTGCCACTCTGCCTCCAAATTTATATCTAAGCTCGCTGGAAGGGAGATTATTGCTCGGGACGCAAGTCGCTTTCACCATTTTAAAAACGGCGTATGTTCATGCGGCGATTACTGGTGATTCAGGTAAATTTGTTGTTGAAACTCTGAAGAGCAGTCCTAGACGTTGGTCTGATCGTTGGGGTGTGCCTTCGAGGGTTGAGAATTGCTGAGACTAATCTTGGAACTGGTAGACTTTTAAGACTGCAACTAGAATCATAAGGCTTGAATACAACTGGAACCGTGGAGTTCAGCAGCTCCATGGTTCTAGCTCCATGGTTCCATCTCGAGTACTGAGCTCCATGGTTTTCGAGGCTCTCTCCAAGCATGGAATATCTTACTGTTTTGTGCAATGTATTCTAAGGTTTACAAGATGCTATTCGGTGTCTCGCATCACATGTAGTGGTCTTCCCTTAATTAGAATGCTTTTTACCTGTCGTCTTTTGCTTACTTTCGTCTGGATCGTCCTACTATTTAGCGATCACACTACGCTCTGTACTGTCAGATGTTTATTGAGAGCTAGAGCCAGCTATGGAGGAGAAAATTGTCTCTGATGAACGGTATTGAATGCCATCAATATCTACAGCTTCTGCTTCTCGCCTCAAATTTGCAAGAGAACATGAAATGAAATCTCAATGTTCGCTTGGTCAGCACCAAATGACCTTGTGGAAACTTCGAGCAGGTACTACCTCTATAAAATGACTGCTTTAGTCATTGACATCCGGGTGGAGATTCCATCGTAGGAACATTAATGAAGCCAGAGACCAGAAACTGACCTCACAACCTTGGCAACCGAGTTTCAACTAATTTGTCCTGCAGGCGACCTTAGACGATCCTTCATTCAAGGGAATATCTTTGAGCCTCATTCTCTATTAACCTTTGCAAGGATATGAGCAACACCAAGAGCTGGAGACAGAACGATTACAACACTTGTCTGGTAACGATCTTCCCGACTCACTAGCCGCGGTTAGGAGAATAGGAGCTGCACAAGGAAGAATAAATGACCGGCAGATGGACCCTCCATCTCGATATTGGCAGGTGATTGACAATGAGACTATTTGAATACCCGACCTGAGCAAGCTTTAGAACTGAAGAAAGTCGAGAATGACTGATCAACCTTCAGTCAACAACTGCATAATCTCAAAGCAGGCAAGATTCGCTGCTGTGGCAAGTTTTCATTGGCATAGAAGAGGCAAGTGAAGACGGATATTGCTAGAGTTGCTAACAATTGCAACTGAGATTACTAACCCACTTTGTGTACACTGCTTTTGGTAGTTAGGTCATTATCTTAGTAAAATTTGGATCCAGGAATGATATTCCTAGATATTCAATTTTGTTTTTTTTGCTGCTGCTTTTTGGAATATAAATTGCATTTTGTTTTCACATTCTGAAGTCCTTCCAGAGACGCAAGACTGTTTAAGCCATGCTTACACCCATTGCTTTGAGAACTAGAATTTGAATTACAATCATTTTGACATTGGTTGGCACTCGCATCAACTGGAATCTCAAATCTCTACCAATTCTCGTTTTGACAGCTTTGTGCACTTGAATGTCACGATGTTTTAGAACTTCAAAAAAGACCATTTTAAAGAATATGACCCTTTTTCTCCTATTGGCTCTTGGCTGTGGTATTACCAGGAATGGCAAGGCAGCCAACACACAAACTTTATATAAACGCTTGATAGAACTAGAAAGGTGGATTGGGATTCTTGGATGTAGCAATGGCCTCTAGAGAATGTCATTATCATTTGGGCTAAGTCTAGTAAATGTGAACATTAGAAGACAAGAAATGAAATGAATGCAAGTTCTCATGAAGAAATCAAGTTATGGTAACCACACTTAAAAAGCATTCAAATAAGCAATGATTGTGGTTTCTAGTATTGAACTATATTACTTTTGTTGTCTAGCAATTGAAAAGAGATATTAGATTCTCTTTGCATGTATTTTGGGACACCATACGAATGAAGTATGAATTTTCAAAGCATTGTTTATAGGTGTATCCAAATGGACACTAGGCTCTCATTTTAGAGATACAATCTCACAAAGAAGTTTTTTTAATTAAAACAATCTATGTTATTAAGAATTAACCTTAGACAATTTATTCATGTGAGGCTGCAAAGGATGATGGTTATTCAATGAATGACTTTTAGAATTCTTATAGAAGTAAGGAATGCACATATTGATATGGTCAATGGATAATTGAATAGTAGATGACCATGGTAATAGGTCCTTCATTTTAAGTTGAAGGTCATGTTCATAAAAGGTCCCTATTAGTAATAGAATTGAAGGTTGAATGGTATTATATAGTTTGGTTTGTTTATAAAGACTAGTGTGTGACAACCCCAATTGCTTTGTACTTCAAACATATTATTTATTTTCAATTTCAAGGTTGTAATTCAAGATTAAAATTTGATTCACTTAATGAAACCTCTTCATAAATCCAAAACTACTCTTCAAACTTCATGTGTGGCCAATTCAATTTACACAACACAATGAACTAACACATAACTCGTAACTACATAATATAACAAAATTACACTATTTTAAATGAGTACAAGTTCAAATATTCATGCTTCATGGCAACTTCCACAATTTCCACAAATTTAAAATTCTTTCTACATAATGATTCTAATTTTGCAAATGAAAATGGGATTAACTAGAGCAATACCATTCTATGTAATGTCATTTGTACAAATCAGGGCAAACTTCTATATTGAGGTAGAATCAAAAATCAATATTCACGTTTTTAAATATTCAGAACTGCTTTTGCTAAGTTTCATGATATTTACAATTCATCTATGTAAGTAGGGAGAAACTCCTTGTTCAATGTATCTTTTCCTTGATTTCAAACTAAAAGCAATCAAATTCAATTTTAATGTTAAAAATGAAATGGTTTGTTAGAAGTTGAAAAGTTGCCTCCTAGCCCAAAACTCTCAACCATCTGAATTCTCATTCTCTTCTTGCAAATGTTAAACACTTCCATGTAGGATCCTAGAATTTTTTTGGTCTTTAGGGAAGCAATCCATTTCCAACCACTTAGGCGGTTACACCTAAGTATCTGGAAGGTGAGTTTTTTTGGGGGGGGAATTTTCAAGTGTGCAGAAATAGAATGAAGAAGGTTTCCATAATTTTCCTTATTTTTATTTTGCAAAACATAATTACTATGAATTTTTGAGCTGAAGATTCCGTTCCTCCCACTCTAGTCATGTAGACCTTCCTATTTTCTACAAGAGTTGGTTGCAAAATCCGCCCAAGGGTTGAAACTATTGTAAAACAATCACAATGTGCTACAACTGAACTGTGTTGTAATTAATCACTACCATCTCCTCCTATGTGGAAAGAGAGCAGTCTATATTTCTAGAAGGGGGTGGTGATCAAGAATGGGTTGCTTCCCATACTGTAAAGCTTGGTTGATTTTTTTGAAAACAGAAGTCCGCTCTAATTTGTACTCCATATAAGGTAAAACTACCCATTACAAACTGTTTATCCATTGTAGACTCCTAAGAATGATCCCATTATAGTTTTCTCTTAGTTATTGAGATTTGGGCCACATTCAATGTCTTAGCTAATAGGAATGGAATAATTAGTGACCACAATAGGAATTTTCAGTTTTTTAGTGTTAGTTTATTGTAGGAAGTGCCTTTTTCATGTCTTCTATGTTAGAAAATATTGTGACTACGATAGGTGAGTAAGATGAGTGTTATGGATCAGTTTTGGTTGGTTTGGGGATAGTTTACAAACTCTTTTAGGCGGTGATGGGCTGAACACTTCAAGAATTCATAACAAATTCATACTTTGTCGAAAAAATGTAGTTTCAAATGCTCTCGCCATTTCTATTACTTGAGTTTCTCTAGAAAAAAAGAAGTAGAAAATTTCAGAAATGATGAGAGGGCAAACCCCCCATTTGATCCGCAATGGGTTGTTTTACCTTAAGGTAGAACAACCCATTGTGGTTAGAAGAGCCCATAGTAGACACCTAGGGAATGGCCCCATTGTGGGCTTTTTGAGAACCCATCATGGGTTTTATTAGTAAGGTAGGAGGCTCTTGAATTGTCCATTTAAGCCCACCTAACTCATCATTGACAGTAATAGATATTGCAAACAATATGTCATTCATTCCTAGATAGGATTTGCAATTAGAACCTGGACACTTCAAGAGCCTCCTACCTTAAATAAGATTTGGGCCACAATCAATGTCTCACCTAACAGTAATGGAAGGATTAGTGACTACATTAGGAACTTCTAACTTTTCACTATATTTTCATTGTAGGAAGTGACTTCTTTAGGCCTTCCATGTTAGAAATTATTATGACTACTTTAGGTGTGTAAGATGAACATCATGGATACAAGTTTTGTTGGTTTTGGGGTAGTCTAGAGACTCTTTTGGGCCATGATGGGCTGAATACTTCAAAAATTCATAGCAAATTCATACTTTGTCAAAAAAAACTAATTTCAAATGCCCTCAATATTTCTCACACTTGTCTTTATGTCTATAACAAATTTCAGCAATGGTATGAGTACAAACTCCTAAATCTGACCACAATGGTCTGTTTTACCTTAACTTAAGATTAGTTCCTCGAATCCAATCCAATCTTGACCAGGAAAGTGTCGCCACTGTACCGAAGCTCCGAATGAAGGACGCCTGGAAGTTAGTGTGGCAGGCACACGGAGAAGGATCGTTTTGGGGCCATTCATCGGAGCGGAAGCCAGATCTGCCATCTGTGGCTGGCACACGCCCGATGCAGACCCACAATGACGATAACTTAACAATCCATCACCTTCCCGGCGGCCAGATCCACCTGGGGTGGCTTCAAAAGATTTCGATGAGGCTATCAAGTCCGGCGAATTTGTACAATTATGCATGTTGTTATTTTGATGGATACTAACAAATGAATGGAATTTGTGATAATTTACTACTTCTCATCAACAAAATGGCTGCATAAAAGCGGGTTCAATGACCCCCCAAAATCCTAAAATTCTTGAAAGAATTGTAGCCAGACGAAACTACAGGGCATCAATGTAGAAATCTGGCGATATTTTGCGTTGGGTGTCCTTCAGTTCCGGAGCATAAACCTCAAGCATATTAATGTTCCATAGACTGAGCCCAATTGGAGGAATGCGGCAAATCTTCTGTGCAAAGAGAGCCCGGCGCAGGGATTCAGTTGCCCAGTGCAGCGACAAGCAATCAGCCGCCGGAAGGGCCAATCAGTATGGCCACGAGCACCCCATTCTTATTAACCTTAGAAGGGCCTGAAAGCCCTTTGCGGCCTTATAGTATATTATGTATTTGGTGATATTTGATCAGGGAAATATTGACCAAATACTTTTCAGTACAAATTAAATTAATGATCATGATGGTAAGTAAATAAAAATTTATCATAAATCATCTATTTAAACCACAGTTGAAGAGTTATATAGCTAAATATGGGTCGTATAAAGGGACCCCGAGGGCCCTTCAAGGGTTAACCCCTAAGCGTAGTACAAAGTCTTCTCCAGAATTGACGATTTGAGATAAATCATTACAAAATGTTTTTTGGAAGAATATTTTGGAATTGATATCCAAAGAAAAGTTGTAGACTGTGAGTTTTAGATTCCACCCATATGGTTAGATTCACCAATGCCATCACCAATATTTTTTTATAAATTTTGAAAAGAAATTTTCAAAATTCTTTCTAAATTAAGTTAGGCAATATATTTGTTTTGTTTTGTTTCATATGTTGAAATCTTTTGAACTGTGCATCCCCCAGTCATATTCTTGGTACTGTCAGAAAGCACTCAACAAGGAGAGGTGAATGGGCTTTGTTTCATGGCATTTGGATAGAAGGTGTGAAAGTTATTCAATTTTGAAGTTTTTATGAATTAAAAAATTAGAAAATTAATTTTATTTTTATTGTGTTTGTGGCAATGACACAAGGCACACTAATTCCTTATACATTTGATCACAAGCAAAATATTATCATTTTTGAGTATAGTTTGTTGGAATGCATTTGAAATGAGGTTCCCTTGACACGATGATTTTTTGAACTTTCTATATTTGTAAAATCTATGACCTCATGTCTGCAAATCTTGTTTTGAAATAGAATCAATGCAAATTTGGCTTGGTCAACGACTTGACATACTTGCACATTTGTAATTTTTATAAAATCATTGGATGAAATCCACCTACTATAAAGGGCTGCGAGTTCCCGCAAGTTCCCATGAGTTCCCCAAAGTTCTAGGACTATAGGAACTCAGCTACAACAACTGGTTGAGTGGCTGAACTTCAGCCACGTCATATTATAAAAAATAATATATATTAAATATATTTTTGAAAAATATTTTTTAATTAATATTTTTAAATTTTAGCGTGAACTAGTTGGTTCCCAACATGGGGAACCCGTCCGAAATGGCCCTTTAGTGCAGCTAAAAAACATCTAATGATGTACTCCAACAACAACAAATCCAATGATTATATAGGACAACAACTTGATAAAGTATCTCCACAAATTAGGATGACATTCATCCAAGTTGTAATGAGAAGGAATGTTAGTTGTAATTTGTATGTCATCTAGAAATTGGAAGTCGGAATGCAAAGGGGTTAAGAAGCTAGAGTGAACCAACCGCCAAGGTGAATTGTTCCCTTCATTGCCATGTAGTTTACACCTTGGGGAAAACATTGGAAATTTTCTATTTGCAATACATGATAAATTTTGGAAATTTTGAATTCATATTTGCAATCAAAGGTCCCCAAATTCGATAGGAGTGGTGTAGAAAAGAAATTAATGAAGCACAAAATTGGGGGGAGGTCAGTAATATGCACCCCTAGAAAAAAAGTTGAGATTTCAGGAGGATGAACAAAGGGTTTTGTTTCACCCCGTTCTTTTCAAGACAACCATGAAAATGCATGTAAGATCTTTCAATCTTGTCTAGAAAACAAATTCACGACAGATGTTATGGGACCTAGAATGAAATAGACATTAGATGAAATTTGAGGGCATGAAGAGGCTACAAGTTATTCTGAGTTCCCAAACTCTAGGAACTCGCCACATTAGCAGTATGACATGGCACAATCATTGCCATGTCAGAAAATAATATTTTTTAAAATTATTTTTTTAATTCAGTTTTAAGTTTACTATTATTTTTTAGAAATTTTGGGGAATTTTTTTTCCAAAAATTTGGAAATTCGGCCCATTATGGGTTGGTTCCCGATTTCTGGTAGCAGAAGGAACAATGCACGGAACAACCCTAAAACGGGCTCTTGAAGCCTTCAATTGTCCTCTAATGCTCTTCATTTATACCAACCTAAAAGATTTGGAGTTTCTTCTCTCATAATTTTAGCCCATTTTTAAGTATTTTAAGAAGTTGATATCCATTCATTGAATCTCCAAGAACAAAATTGATCAATTTTGACCAACTTGAAGATCACTTTGGGGCAGAAAACATAAAGGGAAATCAAAGATCATTTGGGTATGGAAGGAGTATAAGGTTTGGGCTACACTCCACAACAATTGTCATGATCAAGGCCCTCCTTTATGCTCCCTCTCACAATGCATGGTTGCGAGTTTACTTGAGATTGTAAAGAGAAATTGATACGAATGTAAGAGCTCTACTTCAATAGTGATTTATCCATGATTTTTGTATGATCATAATTTTTAATTTATTTTTTGTAGAAGTCCCTCCAATTGGATAAGGGGGAAATCCTACCAAGTCCCAAATTGTTTGGATTGTAGGATGACAAGTTCTAGATTGAATGACAACCTCTAAATCTTTCTTCAAATTATAATAAGCCAAGCCACCTAAGTATTGTACACATGATTTTTGAGATTCTTTTAGAACTACCTCTCTAACAAATTCTAATATCCTCTACCAAATTCTCCATAAAACCATCTCCGTATTCAACAAATAACCCTAATGTTATATATGTAGTGTTTTGAGGAACTTGTGAGATAACTACACCTCATTGACTCTTTTCTAAAAGTAAACTCAACAAATTTTGAGATTCTTGTCTAAATTGTACAACTTCTATACCTTAGGGCTTAGAGCCTCTTCTAAGTTCATCTATTTTTAAAGCTTTTAAAACTCATAATTCATTCATATAAGTGCCCCAACAATGCTTTTAAAAAAAGATAATCTAAAATTTTATTTTGACTTCCAAGTTCCAACAAGATCAAACCAAAAAATTAAGAAATTTAATAAAAACAACATTGCTCAATTTAGTCTTGGGATGCAATTAGGTGTAGTTACCTCCCTTATTATAAATGTTGATTAACCCCTCACCGCCCAAGGGGACCAAAAGTGTCCTTAGGTCAAATTCAAAGTGCTGTAACTTTTGCATCCAATGTCCGAATTCAATAAAACTTGTTGGAAAATTTGAGCTCTCTCTTCTATTTTGTGTGGTAAATTTTTCTGATCAATCCAAGATTTGCTGAATTTTTGGAAGCCAATCGAAGTTTACAAGTTCAATTTGAGTTCACCAAATTGCATTTGATGGATGCAACTTCGGGGGCTTGTATCTCCTTCATCCAAAGTTCGTTTTCAATGAAATTTGTGGGGTTATGTCGCCCTTGAAGTCTAGTTATTGTGGTAGAATTTTCATGTCAATTCACGTTGTTTTGAATGTCTGGGAGCAATTTGAAGTTCAAAATCATAACATTTTCAGATTATAGTGAACTTTGATAGCTTGTTTCTTCTTCATACAATGTTTGTTTCTAATAAACTTTTTAGGAAAAGTTGCGCATACTAGTCTAGTTTGTGTGTATAAAATTTCATATCAATCCATGAAGTTATGAGTGACTAAGAAGCATTATAGTGAAGGAGGTTCAATTTTTGATCTATTTTTTGCAACTTTTCTTGCTATTTTTTGACATTTCAAAGCCATTTTGTAGATACAATGAGTCAATTGAATGATATTTTTTTCATCAATGTGTTTGTATGCTGATTTTGAATCACTTTATAGTTTAAAGTTTCTTCATTTGAGTAGATTTAGGAACCGAATTTCACCTCAAAATGTATTTTTAGGAAAAATTCAACATCCTTTTTCAACACTAAAATATTACGGAGTATAATCTTGCAATCTATGCGGGCAAATGACACTGAATTTGATGCACATCATCTACAACAAGTGCACTACAAAATTTTATGGTTGAGATCTCTATAACTCACTGAAAATTATATCTATAACACTTCAAAAGAAATGTTGTTTTTGAACTTGTTCAAACCTTGGGCGGTGAGGGGTCAAGGTAAGTACACCTAAAATGAACCACTCCTTAAAATCGCCCCTTGTTTTTGAAGGGAAATTCAGCAAGAAGGATACCCCAAGTAGTGTGCATTACAAGGACAATTGTAAGGTGGAATTAAGGGCCATTTTGAAAAGTGTGCAACTCTATTTATAACACTATGGAGGTGGCAACCTTAGAAGTAGTTGATTTTCAATATACTTTTTGTTGTTTTAACTTCTTATCCATGACATGTCTTTGTACTACTATAGTAGTGTGATTTCTTGATGTGCATCAAATGGATTTTGGCATCACCTACTGACAAACATGACACTTTTAGCACCCCACACTTGGCATCTTTGAAAATTTATAACTAATTCCCAATGTGTTCAAAAATTCTGAATCCACCTGCATTTTGATTCAAAGTCCTTCACCAATTTGCAAAAATTGTTATTCATTTTCTAAAGTGTTCTGATCATTGTACAAAGTTTATTCGTGCACTTTTAGGTGTAGGTACTATACCCACCCCAGCAGCTGATCAAATTTTTTTGAGATCACTTAAAAAAAAATTACATTATTTTTTGGCTCCATTTGTTGAAAAAGAAGGTGGAAATGATCCTGGGAGTGGCTGAGTGCTTGTCTTCGCCTATCGTTGCTCCGAACGGTTCTTCTAGTGATTGGAGCCCCCGGATGCTGCGCCGCTTCCAGGGCCTTCCACGTGACCGGAGCACAAGCCCCAGTCCCTCCTGCCACTCCCTAACGTACCTCGCTCTACTGTTATCACGTCGCCCTCTCTGCTTCGCTCGTAGTTTCCACATTCACTCCTTTACTTGCTCTCCAATCCCCCAACGACCATTTCATTTCTATTCGACAACCTTGCTCTGCCCAGAATCCTGCTACCGTTGCTGCTTTATTGCGATAATTTGAGTGTAAATTGAAGAGAGCACATTGCCTGTGGAAAATTCGGGTTCACGGCCATGGCGACTGCGGCGTCCTCAGTGCTGGGTCTCGGGAGCACAAGTGTAGTTGGTGTCCAGAGAGCGTCGTCTTCTTGCTCAGGCTGTGAGGTTGCAAGCCCAGGATTCGTGACGAGGCGAAGAAGCACAGTATTGCAAAGTTCGCACTTGCGTTCTGAGTTTTTGCCCAGTTTGGCCCCCGTGAAGAAGACGAGGAGGAGGATTACATCCGTCTCGAGGAAAAATGGAGTGGTGAAAACGGTGAAGGCGGTCGCGTCCGACCCGACGGAGCTGCGAGCGGCGCGCGAGGACATAAAGAAGATTCTGCGAGAGAAGCACTGCCACCCAATTCTCATCCGCTTGGGGTGGCACGACAGCGGGACTTACGACAAGAACGTCGCGGAGTGGCCCACGCGGGGAGGGGCAAACGGTTCCCTCAGGTACAGTATTGAGCTCGACCACAAGGCGAACGCGGGGCTTTTCAATGCCATTGCACTGCTTGATCCCGTGAAGGAGAAGTACCCCAACATCTCGTATGCGGATCTGTTCCAGCTTGCTAGCGCGACTGCGATTGAAGATGCCGGGGGACCACAGATTCCGCTACGCTATGGGCGGCGGGATGTTGAGGGCGACTTCCAGTGTGTGAAGGAGGGGAATCTGCCGGATGCGGACCCGCCTTCTCCTGCGGAACATTTGAGGAAAGTGTTCTACCGGATGGGATTGAATGATCAAGACATCGTCGCGCTTTCAGGTAAAGCAGTACGCCACTTCCCCAATGAAAGAACGTTCCTGTTTCTTTTTAGGGCTGCGAACAATCGTTGCTTCGTGGGTTTCACCGTTTCAGATGAGCCGTTTCCGTCTCTGGAGGGGTTGTCGTTAGAGAGAACTTGCCATCTGACGCTCTAATATTCGTCTAAAATTTTCTGACTCTAATTAGAAAATTCGAGAGAAGATGGGTTTCGAATTATCCACCACTTTTCCCGCTTCCTTTTGGTCCCCCCTTTCCGATGTTGGAAGCACTCAATGTTGAACATTTTACCTCCTACGTTACTCTGAACCCTACCGTGGTCATCACCCCGGAGGAAGCGCTATCTGTTCATGCCACTGCAGACTGTGAGGAATTGCGTAGAGCCTTGTGGAGATTGCGAGAAATTACGAGATTTCTCTGAAAATTTTACTGCATCACTTCCATTACGTTTCTTGTCGTAGCTTCGCTTTCATCTTGCTGGAATAGGACTCCATGCAGTTAGAAAAATTGATGAAGGAACTCCATGTTGTAGCCGTCATACTAGCCTCAATTCCGGTCACAGCCAAGCCAGTCCTCCAATCTTACACTGTTGTCTACGATTTCCTGCGTTCTCGTATACCAAGTGGCATTACCTTGTAAGAATTTCCTGTCAAGTTCCGAAGTCAACTGAGACGAAACCACCAACACCATAAGCAAGTGGAGCTTCATCGAGTACGTAATGCCCGCAACATTCCATATGTCATGTATGCTACACACCTAACAACACTGACGATTTCATGTGATGATTGTGACAGGCGCGCACACCCTCGGCAGAGTTCGCCCTGAACGTAGCGGCTTTGGGAAATCGGAGACGAAGTACACCAAGGATGGCCCTGGCACCCCGGGCGGCAGCTCCTGGACCCCCGAGTGGCTCAAATTCGACAACTCCTACTTCAAGGAGATCAAGGAGAAGCGCGACGCCGACCTCGTGGTCCTCCCCACCGACGCCGTCTTATTCGAGGATCCCTCTTTCAGGCAGTACGCGGAGAAGTACGCCACGGACGAGAAGGCCTTCTTCAACGACTACGCGATCTCCCATGCGAAGCTGAGCGAGCTCGGGTCGGAGTTCGACCCCCCGCAGGGTTTCTACCTCGACAAACCCGAGAAGAAGGTGGAGCCCGAGGTTTTTGTTGCAACGAGATACTCCACGCAACCCGAGGCCAAGCAAGACCTTTCGGATAATATGAAGGACAAGATCCGGGCGGAGTATCTGGCTATTGGAGGAAGCCCTAACAAGGCTATGGGGTCGAATTATTTCCTCAACATCATTATTGGTGTGTCTGTGTTGGCGATCTTGTCGTACTATCTGGGGTACCTGGGGTAGAGAGTACTGTGGATTTCCGGTAGAGGAGCTGTAATTTTAGTTGCGGAGTTAGGGATCCGGCTGGCCCACAGATGTGGGATGCGAATTCGGGTGTGTGGTTCTGCCTGAGGTGTTGCAATTTTCTGCCTTTGGGCGCCTTGTAATCTAAATTCTTATGGTTCTCGTTCATGGTGCCTGCATTTGATTTGTGTTTGGATTTTCTGGATTATCATATTAGCTGTCCGCTTGTTTGAGTGTTGCGCTTTGTGAATGCTAATCGTTCCACTTTGAAGCTGTGATCTTATAGTTCCTTGCGTTTTCGTGGCGTCGAGATACTCCACGCAACCCGAGGCCAAGCAAGACCTTTCGGAGAATATGAAGAAGAAAATAAGAGCCGAGTATCTGGCTATTGGAGTGTCGCCCAGCAAGTCCTTACGATTGAGTTACTTCCTGAATATCATCATTGGTGTGTCTGCTTGCGATCTTGTCTCGTTCTGTCTGGGGACCTGGGGTAGAGAGTCTGGTGGGGATTTTAATGGCAGAAGAGATGTAATTTTAGTTGCGGAGTTAGGGATTGGATCCGTTTGGCCTACAGATGTGGAGATACGAATTCGCACTGCGAGAGGTGTTGCAATTTTCTGCCTTGGGGGCGCTTTGTAATCTAAATTCTTATGGCTCTAGTCAGTCGAGCACGCTCTCAACTGCAATCGATTTTGTGCTTTTGCGCTGGATTTTCATGGTCGTGGGCCGGTTGTCTTGGGAGAGTGCTGTTCGTGGAAATGCTAATTGTTCCACTTTGAAGCATGGCAACTGTGATTTTATACTCCCTTGGAGTCGCTTGGACAACTATGGGATTCAATAGGGAAGAGTACTTGTTCAGAAAGTCTAGAGAGGATGTTTGAAAATGTCAAAAAAAAATGTTCTTTTTAACTTCTCTCTGAAATTTGTTCATAATTTTTGATTGGAGTCTCAAAATCTCAAATAAATTTTTGGAGATGAAAGATAGCTTGATTTTCCACATTACCTTAATTCACAGTGTTTTGAAAAAAATTATTTTATGATGCCAAAATGAGGCCTAAAATTTTGTTTTGAGCACAATTCCTATGTTTTGACAATAAGCTTCAAATTATCCCATATCCTTTGAGGATTCATTATGGATAATTAATTTTGTTATAAAAATGACCTTTGCACAACCTTACTTGTTTGTCTATTGGGTCTTTCAAGGTAGTGCAATTAGAGTGTAGTCCTTATGTGTTTTAGCTAGATCACTTGTGGTTGTTGGCCTTGTATTTAATCCCTTGTAATGGAATTTCATTTCATTTGCTTAAAAAAAATGGCTTCTTCACCCTTCATCCTCACTAAATGTCAATGAAGTAGGTCTTTCATACGACCATCAAAAAATTTCTTGATGATACATGGGAATTGTACTTTATTTGGGACATTTTCTACTTTTCTAAAAATTTGTACCTTGAGGTGATTAATAATCATACTTGGATTTAGGGTTGATCATTAAACCCCTTGTACTCTAATGCACTTGATTGTTTAACCTACCCAGAATGTATCTTGATTATTAAGTTTTGACTTCATCATTGTGAAAGTCAAACAAGGTGAATACACAAATAGTAAGATTCTACAAGGCCAATGGTGACATAGAAATCCTTTAGGATGTCACTTTGTGGTGGCCCTCCATAGGCTTGATTTTTTCTCTAATGACTTAACTTCAAAGTTCTATCAACACTAACAAATGGTGCCCTTGGGCATTTAGGATTTTAAAGATAAATTTGTAAAAATTTAAAGCATATATAGTTCCTTGAGTTATAGAACCTCGTTGAATTCTAGAAAGGTTATAAGATAAGGGTACCTGGAACCAATCTTATAAGTTTTGTTAAATTATGTGAATATACAAGAGAAAGTCATGAAGAATTTTTGAGAATTGATGAATGTTTATGAAGCAAAATGTAAGGGGTTGCATAAATTTTGGAACAACAATGAATTAGTTGTATAATTTCAAAGGTGAAGATTGTAAAAACTATAAGTTTAATGTAGTGGTGAATCCAAAATCCATGCGATGCAAGTTATTGCAAGAAATATTTGTTCATTTTGTGCTAAATGATCAAATGTGGCATGAAGTAGTGTTGGGAGTACAATAAGTTCATAATAAGCAAGATATGGAAAATGAGTAAAATGCTAAAAATAACTCAATTTCCAAACCTCACACTACAAATTCACCCTATAACAATTATATTAAAAAAATAAGGTTAAAATAACAAAACTCAAGAAAATGAAGTTTTTGAAATTCTATTATCAAAAGTAGCATTTTTTAATTATTTTTAAATGACCATGTTTTCCAATTTAATCCCTAAATGTCGAAGACTTCATTGTTTTGAACTTTTGAGAGTTTGTTCTGAACTAAATAAAAAGCCAAAGTTTTGATAATATTAATCAATTTCTTTTTGAACTATATTTGTATAATTTTAACTCTTGAGCATCACAGAGAGAATAGCATAAGTGAGGAGCTTTATTTGATGGATCTAGAAAATCTTAAATAATTTGAGAACCAATCAATTACTAAAGTTTTCATGGTTGAGATTTGAAGCCAACTTACTCATGAGTATGAATTTGCAATTTATAAGAGAATCCATTTTGTGGATTTCAAGATTATAATACTTGATGAACTTGATATCCCACAAATCTTGTTTTCTCATCATCCAGAAAATGTCCCCTCTGACCTATGAGGGTTAAACTATAGGTGTTATGAATCTATTAAAATAACAATATCACATATAGGTTGAAAGATTATATTGTTTGATCACAAGGGGGTAAAATCTAAAAGTGAATTGAAATTTTTTTAATGATGTCTTTTTACATGTGAAATCTAATTTCACAAGTAGTTATGGAAAAAAATTCAAAGGTCAGAAAAGAATTTATGAATTGTGATCATAAAAAATATGAGATTAAAGAACATAACATGTGTAATCATAACCAATTTAGAGCCTCTAAAAATCTAATTATTCTTCAATTTTTTAAATGAATTTCCAATGTAATTTCTTCCCTAAGATGCAATGTACTTGACGCTCACTTCTAAGAGTCTTTAATATTTGAAAATCAATATTTGCAAAGCACAACCTTGCCCAAAATATAGTGCCGTGGATATTTCGTAGTTAAAGGGGCATTCAGACAACCAATTACATCTCAAGAAATTAAAATTATATATCTTCATGCTAGTTCAATAGAAGCACTCTTTGGACACTAGTGTGAGACAAATATTTTACTATTCTAGAAGATTATCTTTGTCAATGATCTTTTTAATCCTAGAAAATGGCTTCAAATTTAAAAATAATATTGGATGCCATTAGTTTTCAAACCACTTGGTAGTGCAATTTGTAGAAGGCCATGTTGCCCCATCTTACCAATTTAGTATGGATTGGAGGTGAATTCCACTTCATTTCTTTGTTTGGATGTAATTGTAACATTTCTCATGCACTCTCGAACTAAGTCATTGTTTAATTATCCATATAAAGACATTGCAGACTAGAGTGGTCCGATGGATGACAAAGAATCCTTCTACGTAAGACAAGAGTGCATATGTTCATCCTTGGAATTTTGTGCAAAAAGGGGAAGTCTTGAACAATAGTTTGACCTCAAATGAGTGCTTTTGATTTTTTTCAATAGATGATTCACACCATACAAAAAAAATATGGTATCCATAGTAACCAATCTACGGGCCAATCTATCCTAATAAGGTTAATTTTGGAAAGATATTGAGGCCCAAAAGTACCCAATCAATGTAGAAATGAAGAATGCACCTATGGGTTCATAAATCAAATCATTTTTGGCAAAGTACCTTGGTGATAGGTCTCATTTTTTTAGAGTTAATCCTTAAAAGATCTCAAGGCCGAAAAATAGTCAATGGATGACATCATTGTTCATTGTAGAAACAAAGAATGCACCTATTGGTCCAATAATTGGAGCATTTTTGTTGACTACCTTGGTGATGGGGGACCAAGTCCTTTAAGAATTAATCCTTAAATGATACTAAGAATGTTTTTTGTTGATGGATGAAAAAAAAATTCCTATATAGGATAGAAGTGCAATTGTTCATCTTTGGAATTTTGTGCGAAAAGGAGAGATCTTACACAATAGTTTGATCTTTAGTGAGTATTTTTTTTTGAAAGTAGATGATGTCACGTAGTTCTAAAAGGGATGATTTCCAAGATCACCAATCCATCCTTTAACCCATAAACGACGTGACGGATGTTTTTTGTCCAATGAATGACAAGGAATTCTCCTATGTAGGACAAAAGTGCAACTATTCATCCTTGGAATTAGGGGTGGAAGGGGAGATCTTCTATAGTAGTTTGACTCCCAATGAATATTTTTGGATTTTTTTAAAGTAGATGATGTCACATGGTTCCAAAAGTGATGATTTCCACAATCACCAACCCAATGTTTTTAAGGGTTTAGGGTTAACCGATCCATCCTAATTCCAAAATTTCTACTTGCATGAGTCAAATTGAAATGCTTTTGTAAATTAACCCCTAAACATTGAGGCGGCCGTTTTTCGTTCGATGAATGACATGGAATTCTCGTGTATAGGACAAAAGTGAAACTATTCATCCTCGGAATTAGGGGTGAAAAGGGAAAATCTTCAACAGTAATTTGACTCCCAATGAGTATTTTTTATTTTTTTAAAGTAAGGTGGACTTGCCCAATTCCGTCTACATCTTAATTCCGTCACTCTATAATTGGCCCCAATTCCATCCGTTTAAGCATCTAAATCTGTCCAGAAATTAGTCAAATTTGCTCCAGATTCTAACAAAATCAAAGAATTAATGTCATTTAGGGTATCATGTCACTCCTTTATTGGTCAATTTCCAAATGCTAATAGATACTTGAAATGGCAGTTTTTAGGTTGTTTTTAGGACATTTATGACTCTAGTCTACGAACAGTTCTGTCATTTTAGGGCAGACCACTTCAGAAATTCAAAGAAATTACAATTTTGATCAGAAAATTATAATTCCACTTGGGTTCGACTCATAAAACAAGCACACATCTATGAAAAATATTTGACCTTCTTGGAAATGACCCCAACATAGTCAGATTGCAAATCAGGGTGGTAATAGGCTTGTCTACCTTAGATGATGTCACACGGTTCCAAAATGCTTGATTTCCACGGTCACCAGACCGGCGTGCAAGGGTTAAGTTTAGTGGGAATCCGGGTAGAATTAGTATCGGGCGACAACGAGAGAAGTGTAGAACGTTCATTCTGCCCGGAATCACAGAAACTTGCAGCAGGCGCACACAAATTTACGACCTCGCAGGATCGGAGCTTCCAGCACTCAATCTCATTACTTTTTTGAAACTTTACCGAACTGCTCTCTGTCGCAACTAGACCTGCAGCTTCCACTACTCGTGACAAAGAGAGCTTCCTGACAGCCGAGTTTGTGGAGTTCGGAGTGACAGGGTACCATTTAGAGCTCCTCCTTATTCTCTCTCGCTCTTGGAACGTCTCCCAACTGTGAAGATGGATGCGTCGCCACCAGCCGACATGGCTCCTGGATTGGAGATGACGCAATTCTCCGACGAATCCAATGACTCCACTTTTCACTTCCAGATTCTTCAATTGGTTGATCAGGTGCAACCGTTTTTTCTCAATGCACTTCAAGATTTATGGTGCTCTGGTTTTAGGGTTTAAGGTAGGACTTTGTGTGGATTGGTTCGAGTTAGGGTATTGTGTAGATAGGTTCAAGTTAGATTTTGTTCGACTTTTGGTACATCTTAAAGATGATTGAACTGGGATTAATTTAGCCTTGAACCCCTGGGCGGTGAACTTCAATCGGTTGGGGCAATCCCAATGTTAAGATTATGAAAATCAGGACATGGGTGGTGGGCTTGTTAGAAGCCCATCGTTCATAGCTTTCTAATAAGTTATCACTCATAAGAATTGACCTAGAAATGAGGACGAAAACTCAAATAATTGAACTGCTTGTTGGCCTCTGTCTATTTGTGTTGTCATTTTTGCTATGGTCTTGATAATTTAAATTACGTGGCGTATGATAGCTCAGTAGAAGTGTATTTTCAGTAGGTTTCCAACAAAATATTACTCAAGACATGTGGTTGGCGTTTGAGCATGAGATCTGGTTACCAGGTCTTTATCCCAGGCATTCTGGTTTAATATACCGTCTATATATATGGTTCTTACGGTTGGGGGTGGTGTTGGGGTGGAACAGTTGTACGTTTGGATTGGGTGTAATTCTGCTCGTATGGGCAACTTATATGCAGCTCTTCCAACGAGATGGGTATTTTCTTCAGCTCTGAAAATGCATCTGATGGTTATGGTTTCCTTGAGGTTCAAAAGTTCAATAGGGTATGCCAGATTTCATGGAGAGGCGTTGACATAGTTTAAATATTTTGACAGGATAAAACTGCAAGTGTCGCAGCTCTGGTTGGAGGAGGAGCTGACAGCACTGGAGCTAGTATGGCCCGTCGGCTTTGTATGTACCTTATATCCTTCTGCTACGGTTTTAGGGTATAGATTAATTTATTTTGTGCTTGTGGAGTTTTCTCATGTCTTGAGCGTATGCATTTTCTCTCACAAGCGCAATTTGGAACTTGCAGCTATGAGAACTGGGTGGAGCATAATACTGGCTTCCAACATACCCTCAAACGCCCCAGTTCTTGAGGTACTTGCGTCTCAAATGTCGTATATTCTTGTCTTTAGAATTTATGATTCTTTGGAGTCTGATCTGATTGATTGGAACATAAAATTCTTGACTGGTAGTAGCATGGCAATGGGGACTTAGAATTATGTCGAGCAAGGTCATTCAAGTAAAATCAAAGCTTTGACAGTCTCTCCCTCGTGAAGACAATACCTCATTGGCCTGAGGAGCTTACACTAGTTTAAAGTGAGCTCAACATTTCAAAACAAGTGTCAAAGGTGCCCAATAAGGGTTTCTCTAGGATGTTATAAACTCCGGTATTTCTCGATTTGATTTCAAGCTGTGATTTCCTATGGAAATTTGTGACCTAGTGGTATGATGTTGCCAGGCGTTTGCAGAGCAAAGATTATTTCAAGAACTTAAAACGATGGGCTACATCAAATCAGCTTCTAAAGCCACCAATGGGGAGGCCAAGGCAATGGAACCAATCTAAACGCTTTGTGCAGTTGAAAAGTTTGGAAGGATGGTGCTACTAGTTGCTCACAAGCTGTTAATCAGTGGCCATAGCCAAACCAGCGGCAAGGAGTTAGAATATTTAGGGTTAGCATGGATACATACGGCACACCTTGAGTATCACTCTAATACACAGGTGTCTGTAATTGTAGCGTGGTGGCAGAAAAATTAGAGAAGAGAAGAATCAGCAATCTCTCAGGGATGATCAGATCATGAAGCGCCAGTCGTGAAATGATGGCAGTACCTTTCATGCTATATTTTGAAGATGATTAACCACCATGTATACGCACCATAGGCTCGGGGCCACCATTTATTTCATCTGTCCTCTACTCAGTGCCTTCGGAATAAATTGACAAGACAAGTTTGAGGTATTTGCTCATATCTCGTAATCCCTTGAGCTGAATGGATTCAATGCCTAGACAACGGCATGGGTCAGCAGGCGACAGTCCTAATCTGCAGAAGCGGTCCTTACAGGTACTTCCCTCAATTTTTAGAAATATGCCAACTGTAGCGTCCATAATATGTGCCAATGGAAGTCCTGAGGCATCAATTCTGCCTCCTTAGTATCACCAGGACACAATTTATGCCGCAGTAGTGGCACTTGTTTCAACAGGTGTGTCAGAGCGAGAGCCCCACTCCGTCCATGAACCGTCATAGACAGCGACGTCCTCCTTGCCAATGCGGTGGAGAGCCTGCACAAAGAATCAAGTATAAGAGAGACACCAGACACCAGAGACAACACTAAGATTTTGACATCTGAGTTATTGCACTTATTAAGTATGTACCAATCTTGCACTGAGTAGGTACATCTTAAATCTAGACCTCTCCAAGATTTAAAATATTTGTACCCTCCTTTGAAATCTCCTCCAATCAATTTTCAAACTCCTGATTAATGGAATAATAATTCAAACCTAGACTAGCATGTTCCGCATATATATTTCAGGTGGCAAAAATAGGAGTTGCCGTAGGGCAGGGGTCGCTATTAGATGTAAATACGGAGTACTAAATAACTAAAATGTGAAGCACAGGCGTTGCCCTCATGATGGACGGAAGCATATAGTGCCATGCAATTGCACAATTGGTGCTTCAATTTCTGTAAATGTAATATCTGAGAATTTTTCAAACTGTTACTATATAGTAACAATTTGATGAACTCACCAGAGCTAAGATACAAGCTGTTACACCCGTTCCGCAAGATGCTACAATTGGTCCTCCTGTTGGTACACCTGCAAACAAGTGCCCCAATCATAGCCTTCAGCCTTTTGGTTCTAAAAAGCATAGTAATGAAATGTGTGGCTTGTGAACAATGATGTTACCGATCCAAAAAGAGATTCACAATCTGACCACTCTGACCCAGGTATGTACGTCAGACCAATAAATTAGTGAATGCTAACATCTTCCTGACTTTGTATTTTGGAGAACCAGTGACGTCTAAAAACTAATTAGATCCTTGATTTGTTGTCTTTACTCCCAAGGGGTGAGACTAAGCAATGGTTAAAAAATGTAGAAAGTTCTGGTGCTCAATTGAAAATGAGACATGTGATACGAGGTCATAGAGACAATGGCATTCTAAGATTATCGAGCAGGGTATTGAAATTTTCAATCAATGAAGACTATATTGAGCAGTATCCTGGAGATTGTATTGAGGATTCTACGGAAAGAGAAATGAAAATTTTATACTTTTTTAATCAGTTTAAGATTAGCAGCTTGTTCTCTTACTTACGGAGACAGGCTATAAAGCAGGGAGGACAAAAATTGGAGTTGATATTTGGGAATAACCCTAAATTGCGCATCAAGCAAGCAACATTTAAGAGGATTGAAGACTTACCGGCATTCTCAAATTTTAATCCGATCTCCTCAGGGGACAGAAGAGTTCCAGACGGGCTCAGAACCTACAAAACGTATAAGTTATATTTTCTCCGACTGCCACTATCCATATAATTCATGGCAATGACACTGACAGGCATAATTCTTCCACGCATACTTGTGAAAATTTATCTTCATGAATGAAGGGTTTTATATCCAAGGTCCTAGTGAACCTGAAATAATCTAATAATACCTCCGGGAATGGTACAGATTTGCTGCCAGGAATATGTCCCCCTCGAACACCTTTGCGAGGCTCTGGTACACTACCGTCAAATCTGCGAGAGAAAGGGCTCTTAGAGACATGACTTCCCATTTTAAAATATGCATGAAAATGAACAAAGATATGAATTGGTGCTCACCTAGCTTTGCCACGTGCATCAATAACTTGCACTTTCTTCTCTCGAAGGTTGTCTTTGACCTGGATAGTGCAAACGAATGTCAAGGCTTAGCCGTTAACTAATCCAACAGTGCGTGCCTAAACTTGGCAAATTAATAAGCTACGTAAACATGGCATTATTTAATGACAACCACAAGAACTTGTAAAGCGCCTAACTCTACAGATCAAATACAAAAATGACTTTCACGGTTTCAAGAGCATGGATCAACCTGTTCAACAGACCACACAAGGTGAGGTTGTAGAGTTGCCTTGTATTGGCCTTTTGATACCTGTTACCCCATAATGCACAGTGATGGAGAATTCAGTCACATAATCCCAATGCAAGATCTTGAAATTCATGTGGCAGAGTCTCAATGGTTGAGAGGAGTAGAACCCATAATGATAACTCTTCTTAATTGCATTTACAACCCACTCTAGACTCTGATTCGAAGATATCCAACCAATAAAATTCAAGCGCAAAAACCCATGCATACGGTCAAAGTGCAGTGCCGAATTTGGAAGTCTAAACCTTTCATTGTATGATCTTTTGGCATACTTAGAATTAACTGCTGAAAATTTGACTATAGGAAAAACACGACATGATCTTGAAGATCCTACAAATGTATTTTGAAAGTTAGGCATTAGAAATGAATTGTAGAAGGACCAGAATCGCGTGAAAATTAGAAATACAATTTGCATTGGCATTTTGTCCAGTAATGACAATCAATGCCAAGATTTTAAAAAACTATTAGCAAGTTAGTATCAAAGAAGATTAAAAAAATCATTCGCAAGTCAATACGCCCCTTGCTGTTCGGTAGGCTCTGACTTGCGAATAATTTTTTGCCTTTTATCTTTTTGATACCTGTTACACAACCACTAGTGTAAGTATAGAGCACTAACGCCTGGCCACGGGTCCAAGACCTGAAGTACGCAGAGAGGCTGGGCACAAGTCTACAGAAGAGTCAACATGCATCTAAACGTGAAAATGGAGGAAAGCAACTCCTTGGAATTTAGCAACATACCCTTGAACCTCAGGCCACAGTAGGATAATGAGCCCGTGAATCTCGAAGATCTACTATAGTTGAAGCAGTAGGAGAACAATGTTGCAACACTATACCTCTTTTCCAGAGTACACATTCTGAACGGCTGCTGCAGCATCCTCTCCTAGCAATAGCTGAGATCCATCCGAGTTGACAGGAAAGCCGCTAGATTTCCAGTTTGGCAGTCCTCCATCCAAGATCCACACTTTCTCGTGGCCAAATACCCTGAACATCCTGCATTGAATTCCAGATTTAACGGATTGAGACGACTGTACGTGGCCATCCGCGATAACGTAGAGGATACAAGAACCGTTAGGCACTTGATCTCGTCTCCTGTACTGACCCCTGCAACGCGTCTATTCATACACTTGGTGGGACTAATCACAAAGCTGATCTCAACCTAAACTATACCAGCGTATAAAAGCGTTGCATACAATAAACCTGATGCTGCAAGCATTCACTCAGAGACAAGCCTTTGACGGACCAGAAGCGAATTCTTGTGGCGAGAAGACGGCTGATGTGTGCAATTGATCTGACACCGCATACAAAAACCTTAACGTGAGCTCTTACGAGAGAGTAAGAAATTATACCACCAGACTCGAGCTGCACTGAATAGACCTTTGGAGTCGTAAACAACAAGCCAGTCGTCATTTTTAATTCCTAAAGCAGAAGCTGCTTGCTCGAACGCTGTTTCAGATGGCAGCATATGTGGCATCTGCAAATTTCAAATGAGCAAGATATTACAACTAAGCATGAAAACACTCTGCTCCGCTAGTAGAAACCTCCCACAGAGATATTCTTGAAAACTAGCCCTGGTAAACTATGCCAATTGTAATGCCATTAAAGGTAGTGTTTAACATAAACCCTACCAATTTTGACGCAGCTACGTTTTCTAGAATACTTCTGGGGGGTGGGCTCTCTAGATTAATGCCACTTATAGGTCAAAGAAGACGAAATAACTCAAAGATTGCCAAGTTTTAAATCTAGAAATCATCGATACTGTCCTTAGGTAATATTTCAGCCATAAATAAACGCGCGAGTGCCAAAAAACTTACATCTGAAGTTAAATCCGAAATCTTGTCAACGTTAAAGAAGACTGCACCAGGGATGTGCCCTTCCTGCAAGAAGAAAACTCTTAATGTGACAGCATTCCAGGAAAATCAACAGTAGGATGTGATTCCATGAGGATACTACGATTGAACGGTCTCAAATTTACAAGCCTGACGAGTAGTAAACTGAAAAATGGCGAAATAATTGTCGTGAACCGTCAAGGAAAACAAGAGTGCAGTCGGTGGTCGAGGTGGGAAAAACTGAACCTTGTATTCTTTGAGAGTATCGCGTTTCTCATTGGGCATGTACCATGACGCATCCACCACCTGCAAGCGCAGACAAAAGGAAATCCACGTTATTTGAATCCTAGGACGCCGTTATTAGATCGATTGCTTATTCAATAATCTCAATAACGACTTGAAATCTACAGGTGATCGGCAGCCATATAAAAAGAGAAGCTGCGTTGTAAGCTACAACCCCTTCTTTCTATTCCAATGCTCAATTCCCCCAAACTGCTTTCTTCAGCATTGCAACCCACAAAATTGTACTTCCTCATTGAGATTTCGCCAGGTAACTCAAATCTGAAGCGCAATTGGAGAAAAGTAAATACCCTACCGCTGGAGCAGCGCAGCGTGCACTATTTTCCACAATAAGATTTCAGAATTGAGTCACCGAGTACATAGTCTGGCCCTTACTGCACATTTCAGGCAGCATGGCTAAACCCTAAACCCTGTAACTTAACTTGCCTTGGCGGGCACCAAAAATAATGATTCGATATTCACAATAAAGGACATCATTATGCCAGCAGGAAGACAGCATAATCTTCCTCACGCTCCAAACACTTGCTCGCTAATCGAAATTCGAAAGAGCTACGAAATCTCCAAATCTCCTGATTGAATTCCTTCTCATTGTCATCACAGACTTATCAATGAGAACCTACACGCATTCTTCACAAAGTTTACGAGATAAGAGGAAGAATAAAAACAAACCTTAATTTGACTGTTAGACTCGATCTGATCATGCAACCACTGTGGGGTCACCACGGATTGAGGCACAGTCTTCCCAATTTCCGCAGCACCTGTACCCGCAGCAGCTGTTCTCACTTGGCCCAAAGACGCAATGGCCGTTGAAGGCTCCCGCCCGGAGTTTCGCATAGGCGATTTCAGTCCCCCCACTATCGCCACAGTTACCGCCATGCCTGCTGCCGCTCCTGGAAGCTTCCGCATGTTTCCAGAAACCACATCTCCCAGCTACAAAAAATCCAAAAAAGCACAAAATCATTCAATCGTTTCCCCTTCTCACGAAACTCACAATCTCACTGACACACTCAATCACCAAAGAGGCAATTGAACCTACAGCGCCACTCCTCAACGCGAACGTCGACGAACGCCTCGTTTCTTTCACCACACGACTGATTGTTGGTGCTTGTCCCGCGATGGCATTGGAGCGGCTGAGGGCTTGCAAAGCGGCCATGGCGGATGAGACCTTGGGCACACACTTTCTCAGCGTAGCTTGCATTTCCTGGATTTACAAAGAGCAGATTGAATTGAAGGGGAGCTGCAGCTGATCGTTGTAAACGAAAATGAATGGGTCCTTCTCTGCAATTTGGGTAGCCAGCAGTACAAAGTTATGGCACACTGGAGAGTGGAGACAATCGAAGGCGCTGAGAGAGCTTCCTCCTTGTACGTTCCTCGTGACTTGGATTTTCCGCTCGGATTTGGGAACAAATAGAATAGAGATGTGGATCAAAAAGTCTATTCCTCACTTGGACCTTATGTTCACATTTGGTGTTAGAGAATGTTGCTACTGAAGATCTTGGGAATGAATTTAGACCTATTTCTGGACCGGATTCACATTGCAAACATCACTCCTAACACCAAGAACGAACACACCTTTAGCCACATAGGGAATTCTTCACCAAATTTAAAATTAAGTGTACGTCCTCAATCGATGTGAATGAATGGGACCTTCTTTAGAATTGGGGTAGCCTCCAAATCTAAGTTATGTTATTGCACACTAAGACAATCAAAGGCTTTGAGAGAGCTTCCTCCTTGTATGTTCCTCGTGGATTGGATTCTATTTGCTAAGATGGGAACAAAGAGAATAGAGATGTGGCCAAAAAAGTTCATTCCTCACTTGAACCTTTGTCACATAGTCAATTCTTCACTAAATTTAAAACTAACTATGAGTCATGTCCTTAGTTGTTGTGAATGAATGGAACCTTTTGTAAAATTGGGGTAGTTTGTAGTACTAAGTTAAATGATGACACATTGAAGACAATCAAAGGTGCTCAAAGAGATTCCCCTTTGTACGTTGCTTACAAAGGAGTGTTAAGAACTAAGGATTGGATTCCACTTACTACATTGGAAACAAAAAAATTAGAGATGTGGATCAAAAAGTCCATTCCTCACTTGGACCTTTTCCACATAGTTAATACATCATTAAATTTATAATTAACTACATGTCCTAAAAGCTAAAAAGGGAGGGAAAAATATATTAAATTTTAAGTGTAAGCAATTGTCCAACCAAGCACAATTTCGTATTTGTAATTTCAAGGAATGTGGCATATTCATTACCATTCAACAACATTGTTTTGACTATAAACTTCTCTTTAGAACTTGAAAGTGCTTCAAATGAGCAATAATCTTGTAGATTGAGAATGGATTAGTTTTAAGTTGGTGCTAGATTGATGGTGGATTTTTAACAACTTCTAGAGCTTTCTAACCATGATTTTAATTCATTATTTCTAAATTTTCTTACTATTGTTTTTCTTTGTTTGATAGGCAAATGCAATACCTTTTATCTCTCTTTTCATAGCTTTCAAAATATGTGCTTAGCTATAAAATTTAGTAAAATATTGACTATATGGGGAAGCATCTCAATGAAGAATGGATCTTTTTGTTCCTAATTCTATTTGAATTTTTAGAAGGAGGGGTATGACATGTGTGATTGAACTTCACAACATCAAGAATGGATATATAGATAGTTTTGGGTGTTTTCATCTTATTGGCTTTGATTCAAGGAGAAGAAGCTATACATCAAGAAAAGCTAAATCATCCATGGTGGCTCATGAATATAGGGTACATAAAAGTATATACATAGTGAATTGCTATAGAATGCGTTTACTTCACTATAAACAATATTCCTAGTCTTTTTTTGCTATACTCAAGTTCTCCAAGAAACTACTTTGCATTTGATTATTTGCACCCTGCTATGTATTTTCTATGTTATGCTCTCATTTTCAAGAGAGTATACCCATATTTGACACTAGTAGCAAACTAGCAACTAAGTGTACTTCCTATTGGCAAATAAAAGAGGATTCTATTGCACTTTAACATACATTATTTGGACGTACATTAGGGGAGATTTGAGGGCATAGAAAGACTATTTCAAGTCCATTCCTTTTGTTGAGAACCAAAAATTGTTGTCCAGAATAAATAATTATTAAATAATTATGAAGTAAAAAATTAAGTAAAAAATAATTTTAAAATAAGAAATTATTTATTAAATATTATTATGTGATGTAGCAATGTATCACTACCATGTCAAATCGTTGTTGTGGCAACATTCCCAAAGTTCCCCACTATTTGGGAACTTTAGAAACTCGTAGTCTTCTAGAGGGCTGAAATCCCTTCTAATGGTATGCATAATTTATGATATTGCAAATTGTTCTTTATAGGTCTAGCAAAAACCCGAGCAAAAATGAACACAAGACTCTCCTAGTTTGATTGTTTACTTCTTGAATAATCAATATTTAGGTTTTGGTATGAATATCTCGATTGTAGTGTTGATTTTGGTCCAAGTATAGGTGTTGCATTTATGTAGAGATGATTATAGATGCACACACCTTGCATATGAGGATTTTTGAGTAGGACATTATTCATTATCAAGTAGATTAGCAACCAAAGGTATTTATCCAATAGTAGATCCTTTAAATTCGACTTCAAGGAGTGAGCCAATGTTGTATAGAAAGAGCCTCTTTTATTCTATTGTAGCTCCTTGTTTTACTTGTTTTAAGTGGTATAGAAAGCGATATTTATTGGAGTGATGAAGCTATTTGCATTCATAGGATGGAATAAAACATATACAAAATTTTGGATGAGACTTCATTTTCATCCCAAAATGTGTACATCCATCTCAAATTTTGTAGCAATTTCATCTATTAAGATAGGAGGATACATTTCAAATATTCCCTCTAAACAATGGCTTTAAATTTGAATGAAGTTTTGCTCCAAAATAAATACTACTTTACAATCATCATTTGCTATCGATAGCATACACCCCCCCCTAAAATGGTTAGTTTTATTAAAGAGCATAGGTTTAATTATAAGACTAGGCAATTATATGAATGATGTTACTGGCAAATTATAGGCTACTCAGTGCACCAAAAATGCATCATCTCTGCACCTCATGTAAGAGTCTTGGAGGATGAAAATTTAGTATTGGACTTTCTAAAATTGCTTATTTGACAATAAGAACATATTGTTTAAGTACCAAGCTAGCCTAGGCTACCCTTAAACTATTAGTATTTGCATTCAAGATATATTTTGTGAAGCTATCTTTCAATATGTAACACCTAAGTAGATGTATTACATTTCTTATAAGTAATGTGTTTTGAAAATAAATCTTTTATTCCATTTGACTAAGTGTTTTGATAAACTTGGTAAAAATAGGAAAGTGTGAATAATATAAAATAAATGATAGAAACTAAAGTATAAAATCTCAAATATCCCTTTTATACAAAATGTTGCATATATTTTGTTCAACTAATAAAATTAGACCAATATTTGATTTTTTGTTACCAAATTCTCATCCAATTAGGACTATGTAATGGTACCAATAATAACTACTTCAAATCTAGTCTACAATTGTAAGAAAAGTATTCTAAATTATTTTGAGTTTACCAATTATTTTTTTTCAAATTAATATAATTACTCTACTAAAATGCTGAACTTTGATTTAGTGACTTTTGTTACCACAATTTCTCTCATTTAGTCCCCAATACAAACAAATTTCCATTCATAGAACCAATTCTTTTCCAAATTTGACACATAATTATATTATAATCACCACCTTTACTATCAATTTGCAACATAGAGTCATGTACTTGAAATATTTAAATTATAACTATGATGATTGAACTTGTTTAATGAATTGATGGATGGACAAAGTTTTGTTGATTGGTGCTATATTCTAGAAGTTTAAAAATAATCATATCTCTTTGATGTTGATCATTTTTTCATGATTTGAAGTGGTCATATGACTAGGAAAAAAATGAATTTCAATCTTTGTTTATAACAAAATAATGAAAAAACAAAGAAATGGGGACTAGTGTTCATAGAAGTTAACACAACAATGTGAGCAAATGTGCAATTCAAGTAGACATCTACTTGAATTGGTGTATTGCCTTCCATGAAGAACTTGGGGACATAAAGAGTCATCAGGAATCAAATCCGAAGATCCCCCAGTGATATTGTTTTCCATCAACTGGCAAGTTTGACCCAACTAATAATGTTTCAGTGGTTCTACATGAAAGCATATAAAGAGTCATATGAATAGGGAGATTGTAGATCGAGTGGTCAATTATAAAAGGTTGCATTGAAATACAAACATTTAGGTAACTATTGCTTTTAGGATCAACATGTGCACTTATGCATTCACCAATGCTTCATCTAAGTACTTTGTCATTCATCTAAAGAAATCCTTAAATATTTAAGAGTTGGCTTTTTTTATGAAAAAATTAATAAAATTAAGGTAAATAATATAAATTTCTTACAAAATTGAAAGCATAAATGTATAGAACATGATAATTGATTCAAGCACTAAGGTAATTGCATCTAAAAATTGACCAAATAAGCACTTGGACCTAGTTCCCATTATTAAACTATCTAAATTATTGTTAAATCTTGTTGAAAGTCAAATAGAAGATTCCAACAAAGCATGTGCATCTTGAAAAATGATCATATGAATAAACCCCATGCCATGCTCGAATTTTCATAAGACTCTCATTTTAAGCAAGCACTACAAGAAACCCGTGTTTTTTTTATGTCAAGATTTTGTGTTGGCATGTTGTGCATGATGTTTTCCGACATCTACATAGACATCCAAAAAATTGCGTTGCCGGGGACATGCCAAAAACATCAAAAATCTCGCTTGACATCACGATATTTTCCACCAAACATCACAAAATACATGGGTCAACGGGGTCTCTAAGGTCGCCATGTGGCTGCCACCTAAGTGCCACGCGTGTGCGGGAAGCCACATAGGAATTTTTTTCATCCATACCCGTCCATGACACGGCATATGAGGTGGCATCTAACATGGCAATGGGAAAAGAAGTGACGTGGCATCCAAGAAGGATGTCGTGGTATGCCATGTCAGCAGATTTTCCTGTTGTTTAAGAAATTTAATATTTTTTTTAAGACATCAATTTTGACATCCAAATGTTTTCTAAGAAGTTAAATGTAGATGTCCAAACGTTTATTAAGACATAAACTTAAACATCTAGATGATTTGAGATGTCATTGTAGACGTCCATATTTCACTATCAATACCTCTTGCAACGTCCAGTATGATTTAGAAGAACATAAGCATGTTTCCTTTGACATTCATGTGGTTGGATGCAATGTTCAGCATGATGTCAATATGGATAGTTACACAAGTCCTACATAATGTACATTCATATTTCATAATATACAATACAAAATTTCAAATACAATACATCATATAAAATACATTGTACATACTAAAAATTATACAACATAATGTCCAATACAACATGTCATACATAATATACCATATATTGTACAACATATACAATACACCATATTTGGATATTACAACACATGGCTTCATAAGCCACTTGATGTGATTAAATAGAGAGGACAAGACAACCTCTTTATACCAGTAGGGTGGTAGGCAGTTAGACAAACAATATGGGATATGGAAAACACAGGAATTGTTTACAAGTAGAATTTCAAAGCACATTGAAACGTCTAGACGTTTTCTGAGATGTCATGAAAAACATCAAAAGTACATGTTGATGTTTCCTATGATGTTGGTATCAACACTAATATATAAGTAGACATTGTAAGTAGTTGTCTTTGCAAACATAGACACCGATCAAAGAGCATCAGTGTAGACATCTATAGCCCTCATACTGGTGTCAAGGTATTGCGTGCAATTGTTTAAACTAATGCTCTAAACAATACCAAGCGTTGTGTCATGCAGGGAATACATCTTGACAAAGACCTAGAGATGGAAGTGGCGAGGAGCTTTTTCTTTGTAGTCAAGGCACTCTCAACCACAAAGAGTTGTTTGTTATCTACCCTAAGTAAAATTCCCACCTTTGGGGGAGTAGTTGACATTCGTGGTGAAGGAAGATGAACATTTTGGACATCCTTTGGAAGATGACAGAATATAGTACGTACAACCCTTATAATGGAATGTGACATTGCCTCTTTAAATGTATTGTTATAGAATGCATCTTCTTGTCTATAGCTTAAAAGGTGGTCTCATCACCTATGACTCAAGTGCAATAGCATGTTTCACCCACCAATTTCATTAAACGCTTGGGAACATGTCACTAGAAGCCACCCACAAGTATGTGAGTACATTGACGAAATTTTGTTCTTGGATTATAGAAACCACTATGTTACAATGTTGCTATGCAATTGCGTGAGGGGGACAAGAGATGATGAATTCCTAAGCATTCAACAAGATAGTTACAACTTCAACTTAACAAGCTTCAATCCAATAGATAGGAAGGTCCACCTTGACTCATTTGCATTTTCTTGGCATTGCCAATAAGTATTCTTCTTCAACGACCCACACCGAAGTGGTTGGAAAGTTTTGTACCAAACAAAGGTTAGAGGTAGATGGAAGGCACTACATAGTTCTACCTAGTTGTCCCCAAACATGGTTCAATTGCAAAATGACAAGGACTTCGATGGACTACAACCAATGCAACAAATTGAGGACCCAATGGGGCATCCCATAGACAAAAGAAGAGCCTACTTTGTTATTGTAGGTGACAACGCAATTCTTGAGGTTGAAGTTTAGCTCGTCTACATCTTTCACATACATGTCTAATGGCTTGCAAATGTTACACAGAACATCTGAAGGATAGGGTGGCTTTTCTACCTCTATATCTCCTATAAGGACCGTTGTCTTGAAAACATTCATTAGGTGACAAAAGTAGCAATTGTGGATGTTGGGTGTGACTTGTGTCTGACGTCATCTAAACAAGGAGGGTTGCTCATATGAAAATGTAACTATGGTACAAACATGCTTGGGATCCAGAAGCTAAAAACTAAAGAATTAGGAATGAAATAATCTTCAATTCGCCTATTTTACAAATAGAAATGAGAGTAATTTTTTAAAAACATTGGCATTGTTGAAAACACATATAGTCAAATCATTTTCATGAATCAAAACTTATTAAATTTTTAATTTTCATATATATATTAGAATTCAACAAAGTTTGGTATCATGTCAATAGAAAATATACATGTACACAAGAATTCTACCATGATTTTTTTGCCTATTTATTACTTTGCAACTCACTTTTCATGTTTCAATAATGAAATCCAAAAGAATATCCAATTTTGAATTCTTTTTAAACATATCCCCTCCTTGTGATATTGAACATGATTTGAAAAATAAGAAAAAATAGTTAAATATCCCATATCAAATTATAAATTACTACAATTGGATATTAAAACATTATAAACCAACAAAGTGATTTGAAAACACTTTTTACTACATAATTATATTCCTTTTTGAATCCTGAGTGAAAAATGGACACTATGATAGAGTCTTGAATGGGTTTACAGGAATCAAATGAACAACTTTAATCAATTATTGGCAATTTTTTTGGGTGATTCCATATTGTATTATACTTGAGGTGAATAAGTTTCTATTGTATGACGACCTTTATGGGGTACTCGATTTGAAGCATGCTTGTACCCACTATCATTTTTGAAGTGTCTGAGGTGGGTTTAGTGTAGGACCTTGTCCTTCATAGTCAAAATGTAATGAATTGCACCATTTCTGAGCACAAAATGAATAGTTTATCTTGTTTGGATTTGTCATCCACATCCATGTCCATAGCCATAGATCAAAGAAGAAATTGGGTTTACAAAATCCACACAAGATACTTACAATGAGTATGGTCGTTTCTAGCAATTGTCAAATTGTATGGTATGCATGAAAGCACTCTTTTATAGACGTTTATATCACTAGAAGCTAGGTAAAAGGTCATGTTGTAGTCATGTGAACATTGCTAAAAATGCCTTTCTTCATTCAATGGAGGTTAGGCCATTTGCTCAGACATAATGAATTTCAAGTCGGACAATATGCACTATTAAATCATATTCATAGGGAGTTGAAGACAATGCTGCCAAAAGTAATGTCTTTAGAAACGTCTTCATGTTTTTAGAAACATCTCAATGTCTTTAGAAACAACTTCATGTCTTCAAAAACGTTTGTACGTCCCAATTGATGTCCATAAGAACATCTGACAAATATGACATGGGTGGATCTTGTATGCTAACATGGCATGCCACATCATCATGTTCATGTCCATGTCAGATGCCACATCAGCTTTTTTCCTAATTTCCTGCCCGTTGTCCTTTTTTTCACCTTGGGCAACCATTTTTTTCTAGACCGCAGTAACTTCTATTGATTTACCCACAATTAAAATGGACCAGGGATGTTGACGTGGCAATGATTGTTTTCTCAAACAATCTTTGGAACATCATTATGTCTGTAGTCATGTTTTTGAGGATATAGTTGTTTTTGGTAGCACCTACACGTTGTGACCATAATTTTCCTCTGTTTTCTACAACATCCATGTAAATCTACACTTTTGTTGCATCCATCTAGTAAACATCTCAATGTTTTTGTAGACATAGCATGTCCACCTTGAACATGCTACATTTTTGGTCAAACATAAAAAAACAAACGGTTTTCTTATATTGAAGAATCTACACTCAATAGGGTTTATAAGGGGACCCATACTAATTAATCAACATTTCACACTACATAAATATTTTCCTTTATTATACATCATTAGTTATTGAAGTGTCCAAGGGATGTACATCATGTGTCAAACATCTACAATTTTTTGCAATAAGTCCCTTTAGTATCTTGGTCCCCTTAATATCCCTATTTAGTGTAGATGGGATGGTTTTGTAAATAGGAAGCCATTAGGTGTAGTTACCTCACTTCAATAAGGATGCCAAGGACTAAAGAAGTGTCCAATCACTACTGGTAGTAGAAATTTACACTAAAAAACCCATTCCAAATGATGGTTTGTATTAAAAATTTGCGTTATTTTAAACACAAAAATAACTTCTAGAATGGGATTTTTAGTGTGGATTTCTATAAGTGAATGAATGACTTTCAATAGACGAAAGTATAGTGGAGGAATCCTCCTAAAGGCCTCTTAAGCTATGAGGGCAAGAACTCAAGCATGAAGGCCGGGGCCCTCGTAGCCCAAGAAGTTTGAGGGAGGAAGAACTAGCTCCCACTACATTGTCCCCCAAAGTCCCAAGGCATTTTTCCATCAAAAAATCAATCAAAACTGCCATTTCTTTTGCAAAGAGCCAAAAAATTTAAAATATGATTATTTATAAATATCTAACCATAAGATCTTGTGCGAGACTAGTGTAAGAATGTGTGGAAGAAATTTTGGAAACTTTGACTATGTAGATTGCAAGATATTTGCATTTAAAGTGAAGAAAATAAGTTTTTTCACACCTTGTTTGACTACATTTGTTGACTTTGAATCTTCTTAGAGTAAATTTTTTGCACTACTGATCTTGAATTTTTAATTTGGTGTGTCAAAGAATTGAGTTGAAAATCTTTGGAAAAAATTCAAAAATAAAACACTTAAGTTTCACTCATTAAAAATTGTTAAGTAGAATTGTAGAAGTAGGTTCAAGATTGAAGGGAAATTTATATTGTTGATAGCTCTAAGATGGAAATAAAACACTCATGTCAATGGTGATATTTTTCTTGCAAAAGATATTAACCATGTGAAATTTTTGTTTTTGAAAACTATAAAAATTGAGTTTAGAAAGGAATCCTATAAGTGTTTTTTTTGAGAAGATGCTTTAATTGCCCAAAAAACAAGATTGCTTGTAACTTTTCACATCACTCATCCAAATAGAATGAATTAAAGCTTCCTACATAGATAAAAAAATATAATCTATAAGAAAAAAAATTTCAAAAAATTATATTTCAAGTTTGGATGAGGTTTTTTTTCTCTCATTGAACTCAAATTTGGGCATATTGTGCCATAACTTCTGCTCATACATGAATGGAAATAAAAATAATCTTCTTAGAAAGCTAAATCATTTTTCTATCTTTACAAAAAGTTTCAAAAATCATGATGAATATTGAGATCGTAGGAACTTGCCCCAAATCCATTTTGTCCCTCAAGGGGACAATGGATCTTCAGGGGTCAAGTATTAGTTGTATTACTCATCTATGGAATTTAAAATAAATTACAGTAAATATTGTACCCAATATCTCTTAAGGCCTTAGAAGTTGTCGTTCTATTTTGTAATTGACACAATTCTCTGTACAAAACACATCCGCCAATGCTTATTGAAATAAATAATATGTCTATTATTATAGAAATTTGATAATTTTTGGATGACTCCTTTTAAGATAGTGTTGTATTATTTTAGAATTGAAGGTTTCACTTTAGAAGGATTCTACCTTAATGATAGGTATTGAGACAAAAATGATTCAATTTTTGAACCAATAGGTGCAATCTTCATTTTTATAGTGATTTAGAAAATCAACCATTAGCCACTTTTTGACTACAACATCTTTATAAGGTTAAACCCTAAGAACACTACATCCACTTTTAGTATTTGGATTACAATTGTTTTCAAGAACTTCTGCCAGAGCTCCATGAAATGGATGAGGTGCGTTCAAGTACTTTGAAGAAGCAATTTTTGTCTATTTTTCAACAATGCAACAACCATTGTCACTTGATGCTTCATTGGTCGTTGTGGTTTAATTTGGCATACTAATGCTTTCAAACTTGTAAATTCATTTATGTACATTGTTTATATTTTTTGTCTTCTAAAAGATGAACCAATATGGTGTTTCACACTTGGACAAACTCTTCATGGTGACATTTTTTAGTGATATTTTGTTCAAAAGTAATACAATTTTTTTTGAATGAATATTGGAGGATATGTTTCCACATTTCAACGGAGGAAATTGTGATTTGTTGCATATTCCAAGGACAGTATTGTTTTTTTAATGATTGTACACTTTTTGGGATGAGTAAGTGAAGTTTTATCTTCATTTTGCATATTTCATCCATTTATTTAGATGTAAACAACAGCGTCACTCCAATGAAGATCCCAAAATAAGAAAAATAAAATCTTTATTTAACCCTTGAAGGCCCAACATGCGTTTTTTGGCAACACAACAATTTTGGATAGGTACGTGTGACTAGAGATTTCGATATTTCTGGACCAAATTTAAATTGATGGTGGGGATGAGGAATGTCTTTTATATGCACTAAATTTCATGACATTTGGAAATATGAGTCAAAAGTTATGGCCTAACGTGTTATTTTTTTTCGTAAATGGGCAGTCCGGGTAGATTAGAAAAAATGAATTTTTTCAGAAACAAAAATTTCATATTGTTTTTCTAGAGTTATATGTATGTGGAAGGCTTTGAATCATACCATTTTGATCAATGAGTCAAAAGTTATGAGGATTTTTTGTTTGTGGGCAATTATGGATTCTCTACTCTAAAATAAACTTTAAAGTCCTGTATGTTACTCAATTTTTAATATTTTTGGAAAAAAATAAAAGGAAAGGAAGTCGATTGTTTATAATAACATTGAAACCATTGGAATTGTCATTTTTCAATTTCATAATTAAATTCTTAACAATTTAGTATTTTGAATCATTTTCTACTACTATCCACTTACTATTTTTTTTTCCTATATGCTGTACAATTCCAAATGATTTGAAATTTTTCAAGCATGTGGCCAACTTGTCTACGAAAAATAATCCAAAGAAGCACCACAATTTGGTACATTTTTTCATAAAGAAGTGAGCTTGTGAAGTGCAGCTGCCCTGTTTTTCATAGGGCCCAAAAAATGATTTCATCAAATTTGATTGGTTAATATATCTTGCAATCCACATGGTGGAAATTTTTGAAATTTTTACCACATGTTCTCAAGTCAGCATACTACAAGATCCTACGGTTATAGGTGTCAAAAAAAGTTTTTTTTTCAAAAATTTGGTACTTGTACTTAAAATGGCAGATTTGGTGCATTTTTGGTGAAAATATAGTCATGGAACTTCAAGGGTTAAGGATTGATGTTAGTCAAGTGGATTGTATATATTAACCTTGTAAGGGTGTTTGTGAACTTAAAAGGTGCAATGGATGACTTCATTGTTCAATGTAGAAACAAAGAATGCATCTATTAGTCCAACAATCAGTGTATTATGGTGACTACCTTGGTCAATGGCCCATCTCTGCATCTTTTCAATGTTAACCCCTAAGCACTTTGATGTCCACTTTCTAAACAATGAATAGATTGGAACTCAAGTTTCATCCTCATTTTTGCTTGGATGAAAATCATCCTAATTTGTGGAGATACTTTATCAAGTTGTTGTCCTATCTAATGGTTGAATTTGGTGTTAATATTAGAGTACATCTTTTTCTAAAATTACAAATGTGCAAGTATGTCAAGTGGTTGTCCTAGCCAAAATTGCATTGTCTCCTAGTTCAAAATTGGATTTGCCCAAAATGAGGTTAGAGATTTTAGGAACACAAAAATTTCAAAAAATCACCATGTCAAGAGTAGCTGTTTTCAAGTCCATTCCAACAAATTTTACTCAAAAAATGATAATATTTGGCTTGTAATTGACTTCAGAAGAAATTTTGGAATTTCCCTTTCAAAATTTATAAAAAAATAATGGTGATAGCATTGCTGAATATAACCATATCGATGGACTCTGAAACTCACACATTCAATCTACAACTTTTATTTGTATATCAATTCCAAAATATTCTTCCTAATAACACTTTATAATGAGTCATCTCAAATCATCAATTCTGGAGAAGACTCAGTACACTTAGGGGTTAAGTTAATTTGAGTACAGGAATCTGTAAAATAAAATCACCTGTGTAGCGAAGAAACTGGGGAGTGACTCATCGAAACTGACAGGGAGTTTCGTCCGAAAATACGGCGGAGGAGTTTCAAACGAGGGCCATTTCCGTGGAGCCAATTCCCAACAGCCGCCCGGCAATTCGACCCCGCCAGATTAGCAGAATGAGCCAGAGCCTGCCTAGTAAGCTACCACCTCCGTCACGAAGCTAACGGGCGAGACGGCCGAGCGTCTCGTGTGAAGAGGGCCCTTGGAAATGTTCGTGGCCGCCGAAGCCACCAGCGACCGCCAGGCCGAACAGTCCCGTTCCGTTCTGCCCAGACATTTTCAAAGCCAAAAAGCTGCTAGCGAAAAACTCCTGTTACCTTTTCCATTTTCGTAATTCCCGGTGTAACCACGAATTTTTCAAGCTTCTTGCGTGCTCGTTTGGTGTCGATATGGAAAGGCGGCGAGGTGCGCGGCAGCGGTGGTAGGCACGGCGACGACGACGGAGGACGATTCGGGGGAGATTGATCGACGAAGCCGGTGGAGAGAGGAGGCGTGATCGGCGATGGCGCTCTCGGGCATGAGAGGGCTGTCTGTGTTCATTAGCGATGTGCGGAATTGTCAGAATAAGGAGCAGGAGACCGGGCGGGTGGAGAAGGAGCTCGCGAACATTCGGACGCGGTTCAAGAACGAGCGGGTAAGTGGAGGGACGGATTACTGTGAATTGCGTATTTGAGGATGTGGCGACGGGGAGTGATGGTGATGGAAGTGGTTAGGAATGAGTATGGAGGGAGTGGAGAAGCTCGCCGGTTTGAACTGCGGAACCCTAGGTGGATTGCGAAGCATTGCATGGATCGCTGCGTGGACATGCAAGAGTTGTGAATTGGAGCGGTGTTTTGGAAGGTTCACGGTGACTTCTTCTGCTGTTTAATGTTCGATTAATTGTGGACAATGAAGCCGCGAGAATAGTTGGAAACGGATTATCTGCTGCTATTTAGTTCTTACAGCTGACACATGACAGTCGAATATTTAAGAATTGTAATTAAGAATCTGTAATTAGGAAGCTGTATTTTCTCGATTCTTCTTCCTCGATTTGTCGACTCTTTTGCCTGTCGTATGCTTATGCTTTAATCGTCTCGTGATATTCCGACGTTGATAATTATTATTATGGTCTGCTGGATCGGCAAAATATTGAATTTATTCTCATCACTTAAAAGAGCCGGAACCTTTGTATTGGCCTTTATTAGAGAGGCTGGATCACGGAGTAATATAACTGCCAAGATTTTGCTCCTGTCTCGCGGCTGTCAGATAGACATAGATAGCTGCAGTGCGAACTCCTCAATCTTCCAGACGGTCATTTTGATCTTCACTTTTGACGCAGAGTTTCCGGAGTTGGCCCTAAATTAAGGGTGTCGGAGAGAATGTTTGCAGTGCAGCAATTGTCAGGGTTTATTGGACCTAAAATCAAGGTTTTGACCATGACTTTGTTGATATCCGTGATTTCAGGGCTTGTCTGTATACGAGAAGAAGAAATATGTCTGGAAGATGCTGTACATTTATATGCTTGGCTATGATGTGGACTTCGGGCACATGGAAACAGTTGCACTTATTTCAGCTCCAAAATACGCAGAAAAGCAGGCACATACGCTTTCCTAAACTTTTCTGCAGCTCTTGTATGGTTCCTTGTGTTTAATTGTTCCATTCACTTTTGCCTTTGTTGATTTTCAGTTCTGCTTGCTTTCAGCGGGACTACTTTGTCCCTGATCATGCCAGCGGCCACACATTAATGAATTAACCGATCATTGATGTTCAGAGATTGTCAATCGTTGCTAATAAGCTAAGATATCATTTAATGAGAGAATGGTGATATAATCAGGTTGGCTATATTGTGACGTCATGCCTGCTCAACGAAAATCACGATTTTCTGCGATTGGTCATCAACACGGTCCGCAATGACATCATCGGTCGAAATGAGACCTTTCAATGTCTCGCCTTAACAATGGTACATCTCCTTGCATCACTTGTTAAATGTAACCTAGATTCAACCAAGATCTTGTCATTGCTTTCATCAGGGCATTGCTTTCCTTATTGCTCTCCATATTCTTGCTGTCTTATTGTGAAGATTAATATGCAAACCAAAGTGTATTTTCCTTAGTTTGTTTATTATGCATAATTTGCAGTTCTTAGTAAGTGCTTCTTAAAGATCACTATGTATTGAATTTCGCTCACTGGAATTGTTGGATACATTAATTCTCTGCCTCAATCCTCAATTAGAATGTAATGCTGTATTTGATATAACTTGTCGATTCGCCTATTTTCACGTCTTACTGGTTCTGACATTCCTAGTTGCTCTTGACAATCATTTGACATTTGTTATTCAGGTGGGCAATGTTGGTGGTAGAGAATTTTCAGAATCTCTGGCTCCAGATGTGCAGAAGTTGCTGGTAAGAGCATACTGTTCATGAAGTTCCGAACTGTTTGTCCGCCCTCTTGTAGGTTAGGCCTGAGTTTTTCTGTGGTATTTTGTGTTTTACTTTGACAACGCAACATCATGCATTATCTGTTTTATGTTCATGCATGAAGCTTGTAACTCCTTAGGGACCCGGCGAGCAAAATTTTGAACAATTCAAACGGGTCCCGTACACACAGAAACTCATTTTTTCATCCATCCAACTTTTTTTAGATTCTTGTGTTACTGTAGTTAGGATGTTCAAAACTCGTCTCTGCATATATTCTTCAGTTCAAAGAGCACAAGTATGTTTCTCAATGCTATAATGACCCTTCAAAACTGACTTCCAAATGTAAGCAAGCTGAAGATCTTTTAAAGCCAGCGTAATTAGAGATTAGCATTTCAAACTGAAGAGGAATTCTTTTTTGTGAATATTTCTATCATTCGATACACAATATATTTTACTAGGAATTTTCAATTTTCAATTTCAAATTTTATTGAAAATACAAGTTAGTGCAATATTAGATCCAACCGTATGGATGTAATCTATGGATTGCAGTTTAAAATTTTGTTTGATGGCATCATTAGATTACTCTCAGTTACACCTACAGCACTTCTTCACATTTTTGGAAATTTGGACTCCACTTGGTCCTTAAGGGGTTTCGCAGTTATAGTATTAGTTGTCGGACGTAGCTCAGTAGTAAATATGTTGAGTTCAACTCGTTACATACTTTTATGCATTGTGCTTGTTCATTTGAGGTTTTTTACTTAGCAAGTGTTAGAGCTCGACTGCCCAATGATGTGAGTGATTACCTTGATCACCTTGATTACCGTATAACTGATCTTTGCCTTAGAATGACAATCGCGGCAAATTAAATTTACTTTAAGACGTATAGAATTTTCATGCGATTTGTCGTTGACTTAGAATATATTAAGACGGAATTGGAGTTCTTACAGGCAAGATAAGGACATATGGTGTTGTATTTAGTGTTCGGAGTTGTGATGTTGCAGATCTCAAACTCATGCAGACCTCTTGTGCGCAAAAAAGCTGCTCTATGTCTTCTTCGTCTTTTTCGGAAGAATCCCGATGTAGTCAATATTGATGGCTGGTAAGAGGCAATCATTAGATCTTCTCAAGTCTCTGTTAGCTTCATACGGAAATAGATTGGGACATTGAATCTGCTTCATCAAGGCATGAAGAAGTTCCTCATGAGGCTTAGGCCGTAGAGGTATCGGATGCAGTTTTCAATTTTGTCCTTTTCTAATACTGTTTAAAGATCTCTTTTTCGTGGGCATCTATTGTCCTGGCGTGTTGACGTAATTCATTGGGGTTCAACCAGGTCAGAACGGATGGTGCAATTACTGGACGAACGGAATCTGGGTGTTCTGACAGCTGTCATGAGTTTGCTTGTGGCATTAGTAGCGAACTCACCCGAGGCATATTGGAATTGTGTGCCCAAATGTGTCCGTACATTGGAACGATTAACCAGGGGCCATGACATTCCGCAAGAATATACATACTATGGTATCCCCTCGCCGTGGCTGCAGGTATGTTTTCAAATTTCTCTTGGGTGATGCTTGTTTTGGACATCAGTGTCCTCAAACTTCTTGGTCTTTTTATTTCGATATATTGATTTTACGGACTTTTATGATTTAACAAGAGGTGGTGTTCTAGTGTTCATTCATCTATAAAAGTGAATTTATTGTTCCTTCTATTTCTACATGATAGTTTTTTGAGGTAAATCTACTGGGAATAATTTCTTACAATTTTCATGAAATGATCCAACAGTGAAACTTACGAAGGCTTGGATATTCTTTGGATGCTGGATGGAACAGGTTAAAACAATGCGGGTTCTGCAATATTTTCCGTCAATTGATGATCCTAGCATCAGGAAAGCTTTACTTGATGTAAGTGGATCATGTTGAGTCTTTTGATTTTGTTGAGTTCCTCAAACTGCTTCTATCATATGTGTTTGTGAGCAGGTTCTCACCCAGCGTACTTACATTGATTAAGAGTGACCTATTTGCGTTATGAGTAAATTCCCGCATCATAGCTTTGGGCTGTGGTCTTCTTATTAACTATAAGAAGCGTATCCATTTTTCTTTTGCAGGTTTTACAAAGAATTTTGTTGGGAACGGATGTAGTGAAAAATGTTAACAAAAACAATGCATCTCATGCTGTCCTTTTTGAGGCACTTGCCCTGGTATTTCTCTTCATCCTGGATATCTGAATCTCTAATTCTGAAATCTTGAGGATGATTGTTCCATTCTAAAGCGGCTTCTTTAACCTGTCCAGTTCCTTTCGCACGCACTTGTAATGTATCGTTGGAAAGTTGATTGTAGTAGATTATCTTCATATTTGCGAATATTTTGTCAAGTGAGTATAGTGCTGGTTATCCTGTTTCGTTGTCGAGTGTTCAGCAGCACTTGTCCTGTATATCATGGAGATTTTATTATAGGTCTTTTAAGTGATGATATTCGCTTTGCAGGTCATGCACTTGGATGCTGAGAATGAGATGATGTCTCAGTGCGTCGTGTTACTGGGAAAATTTATATCTGTCCGGGAGCCCAACATTCGTTATTTGGGTTTGGTTCGTGATGGAATCCTTGCTTGCACTTTGTGTTTGTATTCAAGTGTCGGAATTATTACATCCTAGAAATTTGGAGTTAATCGCATGTTATACTTTGACAGATTAAAAAGATGACAAGTTCAGTGGCTGAATTTTGGTGCTTTTCATGTCTTTTAGGAAAATATGACAAGAATGTTACTAGTAGCAGATGTGGCGGAAAGCATCAAGAAGCATCAATCGCAAATTATCACATCGTTGAAAGACCCTGACATCAGGTAACGAAGTCCTACTCCATATCTTTGGCGATTGTTGAGGGGAAAACATACTAATTCTAAACCATTTTCAAATTGTCTGTTATCTGCTAATGTGACAGAAAGAATCTCATACTGTTTCCCTCTTGAATGTACCGCTTGCAGACAAGGAAGTTGGCCCTTAACTTGTGTACTTGATTTGGTTATAGAATGTAATGTTGGTGTGTGGTTCTATTGATTCTTGTGCCCTATATACGTTTCAGAAGCAAATGACTTTTAAACATTTGTCACTTTGTCTGCTCTCGAGTTTGAAGAACCTGATAGTCATGTCAAACTGTGCAGCATTCGGAGGCGCTCTTTGGACTTGCTATACGGCATGTGTGATGTCACCAATGCAAAGGAAATTGTAGAAGAGCTCTTACAGGTCTCAGCCTTCAATACTGGATACTTTACATTTTGAAAGTTCCTTTTTTATTTTCCTTTGATTTTTATGTTTGAATTTTGGGTGAATATCTGACCTGTTTTTTATAATGCGCCTCCGCTTTTGTGGATCCTTTTACGCTGTATTGATCACAAAATATTACATTCGTGACAGTATTTGACAACCGCTGATTTCGGAATTCGGGAAGAACTCGCATTGAAAGCTGCCATTCTGGCTGAGAAGTTTGCTCCAGATTTGTCATGGTACTACTCTGCCTGGAATAGGAAACTCTTCTTGCAATGCCGTTTGTGTGTGTGTATTATTTAGATTTTCAATCAGCGGGATCTATACTGTCGTATTGTCTGCTCCATATAGTCGCTCCATGCTTACTGTTAAGCAATCCATTTTGCAGCCTTGTATTACTCATTAATAACATTGTAATTGGCGTCGCAGGTATGTTGATGTTATTCTGCAGCTTATTGAGAAGGCTGGTGATTTCGTGAGTGATGATATTTGGTACCGAGTGGTCCAGTTTGTGACCAACAATGATGATCTACAGGTACTGATTACATTTACCAATGTTCTGCTTACATATCTAATTGTGCAGTTCGTTAGCGTATAAACTTCGGATAAAAATGTATGAGTACGTTTTAGGGTTAACGCAGGGAATCCACTTAACTCCTGTTAATTTATCCTGCCTGAAAATTGCATCATGATTTTTGCATTTGTATATTCATGTGTTTTATACTTTTTTTTTAATGGCAACAGGCGTATGCTGCTGCGAAGGCACGTGATTACTTGGACAAGCCTGCTGTGCATGAGACTATGGTGAAGGTAATTTATTCATTTATAACTTGAAAGTCTCCTATCAATGTAAGAAATGTAAGGAATGATATTTAGGTATGTGTTGGTTTACCTTTTACCAACCTAAGACATTTAAGGTTGATATTTGTTCTGTTTGAGAGAGCATTTGCTGTTTGTCTGAGAGAGTAAGTTGAAACGAAGCAAGAGAAGACAGGAATTCATCAAGTACTAGGTCAATATGCTGTCTTCTTTTGAATCATGTTAATTTGCACTTGCCTGACTCAGATACACTGATTCATCCTATTTGTGCCTGTGACACTAATTTACGGAAGTCACACTATTTGTATTATATGCAAAGTTAGTGCAAGCCGGACATACTGTATTCTACTAATTTCCACCCAAAAAATATATTTTGCAGTGACTCTAATTTCGCATTGGCACTACTTTGCGCTCTCACTAATAGGATAAAGCAGTAGTGGATGCTCGTCTCACCTGCTAGTATTTGCAGCGTGGTTGCTCTTCAAACCTGCATCAATATCTGACGCTCTAGTCCTAGTAACTTAAGTTCGTCAGCGATTCCTCGGTGCATGCAGGTTTCAGGGTATTTATTAGGAGAATATAGCCATCTTCTAGCTCGGCGTCCAGGTTGCAGCCCGAAGGAAATCTTCTACATTTTAAATGACAAATTTTCAGCAGTCACGTGAGCAATATTGGCATAATTCTTTCTTGCAAGTTACTTGCTAATCTCTCAAATTCTGAATCTGAACGGAATTTGAATGTAATTTTTCTTGTTGGCAAAGGTGAGAGTTGCTTCTTGTTATTTCAGTCCTCAATGTGTTCTACCCTTGAAGCTTCATTTAATTACTGACTGTGGATGTCTGTTTTGCAGAACTCCTACTAAGGCCTTACTACTTTCAGCGTGTGTGAAGATCATGATGCACTGTCAGCCTCCTAACCCAGAGTTGGTGGAACAAGTCGTTGCAGTGTTTAGAAGGTAACATGGTCTTTTTTCATGTCATCAAGATCTCTTACTGTTAGTTATCCTTATTACAGGAATCTTCACCTTCGTTGCAAACAGATGAGGACTTGATGATAGAGTTTTTTTGTAATTTTCGTTTGGTGTTCAGCATCTCGACCTTGTTTTTAATCTATGACATCAGTATTTTATTTGTATTAAAGCACACCATCTTATTGTTTTGGAGTAAGGAGTTAGCAAAAGACTGCTCGTTGTGCCGTGTTTTAAAACTTGCTTTATCACGGAGGGATGATTGTGAGTTTGAATTTGTTTCCTTTAAATAATTCTTGAGGGACGGTGAGCAGGTATGAAAGCTCTGTTGATGCTGAAGTGCAGCAAAGAGCTGTGGAGTTTCTTGCGCTGAGTCGTAAAGGACTTGCCATGGTGGACATTATGGCTGAAATGCCTAAGTTTCCAGAGCGCCAGGTTTGTACTACTTTAGGGGTGATGTTCGAATTACAAGGTTCATATATCTTTGGCTTGGCATCATGTTTCTGAATATGAGATTAATCGAATAGGCAGTGCGATTTTATAGGCAGTGGAAATAGTTTTCATTTCCAATTCCGGCCATTGAACACTCTGCTCGTGTCTGGAAGTTCGCATGCATTTATGTAGGTATTAATTTACCCGAATCTGATGTTTATCACCATTTTTTAATCGTGAGTTTGTGTGTTGTGTAGTCTTCTTTATTGAAGAAAGCAGAAGATACAGATGGAGATGCAGCGGAAGTGAGTGCAACTAAGATGCGGTTGCAGCAGCAAAACTCGATGGCCTTGGTAGTAGCAGATCCGCAGCCTAACAACGGTGGCCTTCATCCTCTCTCTGTACCAAAAGCAGCTACTTCAGGCCGATATCCAGTACGTAGTTGACTTCCTCCTGGATTAGATCAGATTCTCCGATTAGATTCTCCTTAAGTTTATTCTTTTAAAACTTCTTGCTTGAACAACTTTTTGATTTATTATTTATTAATCTACGGTTATTCATTATTTTCTTGGATATCACAGCATATTTTCTTGCTTCAATATCATAAAATTTATGAATGAGCTGACTCTATGGATGCTACAAAGTGCAGCCTACATGCAGTCTTTGGATTCTTAATTGTAAGTTATGCTCCTTAAGAGGAAGTCGGGATAGAAGTTGCGTGAACCTTCACCCTCAAGGTTAACATTCAGCAGGGTCTTAACCAAGATAAGACAAAATTATCTATTTCAGGATAAATCTCTAGAGGCCTTGACTGCTGTTGCGGAGTAAAGAAACATTTGGAGGAACTTAGATTTGTCATTTCCTTCAGTGCGTAGCAACGAAGCGTAATTGTAGCTATTTCTCTAACCGGTTTTTCTGTGCGCAGGAGGAAGCAAGCGATTCAGAGCTTTCTCAATCGGCAGAAGCAGTACCTCCTTCACAATCGCAAGTGTACTCTAATGGAACAATTCCACGACAAGGTTCTGGGGCTGCTGGCAGTGACTTACTAGGTGATCTCATGGCCACACTTGCTATTGAGGCACCTCCTTCTGCAGCTTCTACGAACCCTAGTGATATGCTGGCACAAGAAGCACCTCCTCCAACAGCACCTGCTGGAGTAGCGGCCCCTGGAGACTCTCTTGCATTGGCCCTTCTTGATGGAGCTCCTACGCAGGTCCAGGTATGCAATAGCAGCCTTGTGACATACATGTATCAAAATAGAAATTATACTGTAACGCTTTATAAATGTGATTTTCTCTTGCCAGGATTTGGTAGTTAGTTCTTCACATCAGATCTGATGTCAGAGATCTAGATCAGAAGCTTGCTATGTACATCACAACCACAAGTATTAATTTCTAGTCACTCTTAAATTTGAGAGGGATGGCTAATGCAATGAGTAATAGCGAGTATATATTTGAATAATGTAATGAGTAACATTGCATAAATCTGATCGTCCTGTACAGCCTCTTAGAAATGTTGCGGAATGGTTCAAAGAACTGGTCGTGAAGGATAGTGGTGTATTGTATGAAGATCCTTATGTACAGGTATGCTTGTTTTTGAAATCCTACATCTTGTATTGCATGGACCTTATTGGTGTGTCCATGATGCACCTAATCACTGGAGAAGATGCACGCTGAAGTAGTCTTGATAATTTTGAAGTCTAATACTCCAGTCTCAGCAACTAGTTACCTCTGTTTCATATTTGATTTTTTGCTTCCTACATTCATCTGAAGCTTCTCCATTGAGAGCTTTTCATTTTCTTTTTCAGCCTCTCACCTGCATGTATGTGGTCACAGTTAGCGGTGAGTCATCATCTTTGACGATCGGACATGAATCCTAATCGTTTAAAATTCATGCAGATTGGTTTGAAGGCAGAGTGGCGTAATGCCCAAGGTAGAATGGTTCTTTTTGTTGGGAATAAGCACACTGGATCATTGACAAATGTTCGAAGTTCAGTCTTGCCCCCACCTCATCTAAGAACGCAATCAGCTGTTGTTCCCAACACCATCCCTCCAAGAGCCCAGGTAAGCTCTTCATCTGTTTTCAGTAATTGAGAACTTTTTGAGAGATAGTAACTTATGTTTTTCCAATCTGAACCAGCTTTAGGATTGCTTACATCATCATGATGTGGGACACGATGTGGCAGGTTCAAGTTCCAGTTGATGTGGCTTGCATTGGTGCAAGCAGAGAAACTGCGGTTCTTGACTTCAGCTATACTGTGGGTCATACACCTGTAAGCACGCAACCTTAAATCTTGAGAATTTTTGGAGGATATTAGAGCACTTGAGCAGACTTTCATGTTTGATTGAAGTTTTTATAATAGACTTCTTTGTGGAGCATTCCTTGTCGTTTAACTGCAGCTTGTGGTAGGTTATGTCGGAATGAGAGTAGCACTTATATCCTTCTGTGATCATTAAATTGCTCTGTACGAGTTTCGGTGAAAACGAAGCTTACGTTGGAATGTGCAGGTGAATGTGGCAGCAAAGCTCCCTACTACTTTAAACAAATTTATGCAAGTTGCTCCTGTTTCGGCTAACGAATTTGTCGCTCGATGGAGGGCACTTGGGGGTCCACCAACTAAGCTTCAAGAAGTGGTAGTTATTTCCGACCTTGTTATGTTTCTGTCGTGGTTTGTGGATGCGTCTCTCTTGCAGTTTGTTGTTTATCAGAACGTAGTGTAAAGTAATCATTTTAGGTATTCTCGTGTTGGTGCTCTGCTTGTGATAGGAGTCTGCTATTTTTCAACCTAACAGTTTGTCTAGCTCAAATTTAATTATCGCGATCAATCATTCAGTTTCGTGGATTGTTAAATGAGGCATCACTGCCCGCTTTGTTGCTTATTCTGTGATTTGAACTTTGTAGGTCCGCGGTGTAAGGCCTATGCCTCTGGCGAAAATGGCAAACCTCTTCATTCGCCTTCATATTGGTGTCGCTCCTGGCCTTGTATGTTTCAACTCGTGTCTCCTGTGCATCTTTCCTCATGTTTTAGTGTATCTTTGAGTTGTTTTTTCTGACTTTTAGTTTTGGCCTGGCTTTGATTAATAGATATTATAATTCTAAAAGGGGTGCTGACTCTTGAATGCTGCAGGATCCTAATGTCAACAACATTGTTGCTGCAACCACATTCTACTATGGAACCGCAGCCACTTTGTGCTTGGTACTTATTTTCACTTCACCTCATTTGCACTACCTCTCATGCCTCCTTAACATCAGATCCTGTAATGAATGCATTTCGTACCTAGTGTTGCATGTTTGCTCGCAGGTCATAACAGGGTACTTCAATTAATGAATGTAAATATGCTGTTGTTTAACTGCTACAGCTAACTGTATCCATAGCAGAGTGTTTAGTGGCATTTTACAAACAAGGGTTTTGTGATAGAATTAATTAGATTCCAGAGCTACTGTAGCGGTTATGTGCTTACCTCCGCATTGGAGGAACACACAGACTGTCGTTATTAGTCATGGAGACAGTAGAGGCATTTGCTCTATGTACAGATAGATTTAATCTTGGGGTTGGTGTTAACTATAAGGTTCATATGCTACAGGTACGTGTTGAGACAGATCCGTCGGACAGGACACAAATGAGGATAACAGTTGCTTCAGAAGAGCCCAACACAACTTATGAGTACTTCATGAGACCTAACTCTTCATTTTTATTTCCGCTATTGTGTGACAGCACTTTTGGATGCTCTTTGCGCAAAATTCTCTAGTGAGCTTCTCTATTTAAATGATTTCAAATGTTGAATATGGGTGAATTTGGTGTGTTTTTGCGTAGATGCATATGATGATTTTTATGCACCTTTTTGATTGTGGGGGATCTGTTGATTGTTCTCCAGGTTGAAGGAGCTTATCAAAGAGCAAGTAATGGAAATTCCATTTGTATCACAACCAGCGCAAATCCCAGCAGCACCACCTGCTGCAATGGATCTGACAGGGCCTGCTGCTGCTCTAGCAGGTCTTATCTAATATGTTCATGTTCTTTGTCATTAGAATTATCGGGGCATGGATTTATCCGATCCACATTGGTTTTTAGAAAACGATCTATTGATCTTACAGAGTTTTTCATTTTGGACAGCTCATGCAACGCTTGTCAAGGAGTACGCAGTGCACTACTTCTCGGATCTTGTTTCCATACATCGTGTGCTCGTTGATCCCCTTCTACTGATTTGTGTGGGGGAGAGTTTAAGCCGATTTCAGAGTTTGAAGGCCCATCAGGGTATGAGCAATTTTAGGACAATTTTTAGAAGTGAGGATAGTTGATGAATTTTTACTCAGATAAACAAGCATTGCTGAGATGATGTTTATGTAGATTATGGATATTTTGTGAAAGCATCCCACTATTGTTTATGTTAAATAAGGGCAGATTTTATGTTCTAACAAGTGTCCTCCAGTGCAGCCACCATGATGTGAAGCTTTGGAAAGAGCCTCCCCTTTGATCCAATGTATTTGTTTTTGGCACTGTGTTGCAAAAAATCAACCCCGAAACTGAAGCCTCTGCAAGAACAGTACCGGTATAGAAAATTTGGAGGGTTTCTTTACTATATTTCGCCAAATTCATCTGAGTGAGGGTTGGGGATTCACTAAAATTTTCTTATTATAGTAAACTGTGAAACACAAATAGAAAAATGTAGTTCAAAATAGTATAAATTAGTGTCTTTATCTTCTATGAATAGGGGTATTAAGGGGACCCATACTAATTAATCGACTTTCCACACTATATAAATATCTACCTTTATTGAACATTAGTAGTTATTGAAGTGTAGGGGATGTTCATCGTGTTTCAAACATCTATAATTTTCTACAATTAGTCCCTTTAATTTTTTGATCCCCTTAATACCCCTATTTAGTGTAGATGATCACCACATGAGCAACATGGTTGGAGGGCAAAAAATTGACCTTGCTTTGGTGCAACTTGCTTGATAAGAAATTCATCAAGTCTAGAATTAGGTCAGAATTTGGTGGGTCAAGCAAAATTTTGTTCAAAACAAAAACGTCCCTCTAAATTTTGGCCTCTATAGTGAAGCCAACAAATTGACAAATGGCCAAAAGAAAGCACCTTGGGTAAAAATTACAATGGTTCTCAAAAAAGTAGGAACTTCAAAATTTGATCATAGCTAAATGAAGGATAAGAGTTTTTTAACAAAATTTGGATGTTTTGTGGTATAGATAGTATACTATACATATTGATTATTCTCAAATTTTTATATACCAAATTTATGTATGTATTTTATTTAATCACATTGAAAGGTAAAGGATATATTATTATTGCAATTACAAAATTTTAAAATTCGCAGGTTGAGAAAAATGCAACTCTTTTCAGATACCATATTATAAACAATTTATAAAATTTTGGACTTCATTGAATGTAATGCTACGATTTAAATTATGACCCCATAAAAATAAAAAATTTATCATATACTCCAAAAAATCTCAAAAACATCATAATGAATAGATGTTTTTCAGACTTTTGAAAATTTTTACAATCTTGTGCAGATTTTTGAAGTGATTAATTAATAAAAAATGTGAATATTTACAGTCGTGTTATCAGTTATGGTAGTATAATTTTGCTCAATAAATTTTTTTAAATTCACAAACTTTTAGTACATGTACTCCGAAAATAAAATTGCATTTCTCATACTACATAACATTATGTAGTTGAAGGATTTAAATTGTGGTCCTGAAAAATCAAATGCCAACTTGTACAAATGAGACAATGAGTCACTTCACTATAAAGAACGATGACTTAGAAATGGTATCTAGAAATCATTGTATGTCAAAGTTGAGCTCTGTCATTTCTACTTAATGTTTTGTAAAATATCTTTTAATTTTGTTTATTTGCAAAATTCTGCCTCTTAACATTAAAATTTATAAAACTAAAAATACATCCAAATATATGTTGATTTCTAAGAAGGCCATACATATTTGCAACCATTAACCCCTCACCGCCCAACTGAAGGTGACCAAAACGGTCCACAGCGAATTGAATAAAGGCTCCCCATGATTCAGGGCGGCCGAAATTGATCGTGGAAATGAAGGCAAAGGTCGTGGAAATTGTCAGGAACAAGGCTGTGCAATTGCTTGTGCACGATCACGTACCACCTTTGCGGTAGAGGGCTCTGATTGGTCACATGTCTAAAAACGGACATGGCAGTTTGTCCTTCTGTTCAGGAAAGTGACCGGAACTCGCCGATCTGAGACCATTGAGCTTTGGCGGATGCGTCCGACTGGGAGAACGGCAATACTCGGCGACGACACTCCACTCTCACAATTCCTGTCTATGTGACCGCATTGTTGCGGATGCTCTATGGAAAGGAAGACAGGGGTGCACGGAGTTTGTCGCACAACTGATTGTGCCGCAGGTCGCCGTAGCAAGTAGATGGAGCGAGGATCTCCTTCGATTGTGAGTGCTGGAAGAATTTTGTAGTGTCAAGGCAATTCGGCTTTCATTGCATGTTATTGCATGGGACGTTGAAAATTTTGGGTCATTTTGGTATTGTTGACCCTCCTCTATATACTTGGGCCGCACTTGCATGTATGCTGGAGGAGAGTCCGATATCATTGTGTAATTGTGTTTGCACTTCATGAATTTTGAGAACATTGCATCTTCGCCCAAGTCCCTGTATTGTGGATCCATTCAGAAATATTGTCGTCGCTTTTGTCTTCATGTTCAGTTGCCTGCCGATGTCTTCGTTGCGACCCCTCCTTGTAGTGACCGTTGACTACCGGTCACTAATGACATCGCTCGGAGGTCACTGCCGGTACATCGACCAAAAAAACTGGCCCTTGTCACATTTAGATTGAGCTCACGGAGGCAATAGTGCTCAGATGGCCACCAATTTTTTTCAGTGCACGATTATACCCCGCACTTGACATCCACCAATTTTGGAGCAATTCCTTGAATCACTCAATGTGCAAGAAATTTTGAAGCACTCGTCGGAGGGGCCATTTGCAGTGGAAATTCCTGGATCCCTCGATATCAGGTTGAAATTGCACCCAATCCAATCGGTGTAAATCTAATCGGAACATACTCTTGCATTCAGGTATTAATCAATCTATACGGTTACACTATGCCGATTCCACCCCGAAATCATGGTGTTCACCAATTTCCGTGTTGGTCTCTTCAAGGCGCAGCGACAGGCTGGCCGAGCATGGGCAGTGAGGAGTTAAGTGTATGAGATGCCTTATTGGCATCGTTGAAAAAACCTTAGAGAGTTACCCAAATTAAAAAATTCATACTATTTAGTTACAACAAGGATGAAGACATTGAATTCTAAATCTGTCAGTTATTTTGGAAATTATATTATAAATTGAAAATCATGGCGAATGTTGACTTTTTCAGTACCTGTAACGTTGTTAAGCACGTTGACTTCCTAATGAAGCACTATTGAAAAGTTTTCAAGGAATTCTTTATTACCTTGGTTTCACCTTCACCACGTTCACTCTACTGCTCTTGAAGAGTAAGTTACTGGGACTGATTCGTTCCTTCTCTGCCATTGCAATTTCATACTTACTCATGCAATCAATAGCTGTACTTCGTTTGTTGGGGAAGAATTGAAGGAAGGTTGCCGTAGCGTATTTGCAGTCACCTCTACATTTTCGAAGCTGACACGTCTTTCTTCAATTCGTGCTAGGCGATTATGTAGAAAGCATGTCTCCTACACAAATTTTCTTTTTCTTTTTAGATTGTAAGCATACTATCTACACAACATTTGTCATCTGCCTTTCTGTTAGGAAGCATGTCGACTGGAAAAAAAATCCTCCATTTCGGTCAGTAACCATGCATCCTTCTCTTTTGTTGCTTTTGGTAGCCACAAAATCTTCCTCATGAAGCTGTAGGAAATTTCACTGTTAAATCCCAACTTATGACCACAACCAGCTGAAGAAGTTTCGTATTACTACCAGCAAAATTTAGACATGAAGTTTGCACGAAGACGGCGGTTGAAGGGAGTCGAGGGACCCGGTGCCGTTGCAGCCTCCGTAGTACTGGCGATGATGATCATTTTCTACTCAATTCAAGCAGGAACGCCGAATGTCCGATTCTCTCCAATGCTGGTGGATCCATCGCCCAGATCTAAACCACCATTTTACAATATCACAGGCAAGATCTTGGCGGAGATGGAGCGCAATGGAACTGGACCCTGTTACAACCAAAACACAAACAGTACCAAAGTGATCGGACTTCCCAGTATTCTCCCCACCAACGTTGTGCACAAGTTTTGGCTGCAATCTTACACCCTTGCAGGCGAGGCACGATGTGCAGGTAACCCCATCAATTTATTCTTGAAACTGAAATTTTGCAGTCGCCATAGATTTCACGATTCTTCCTTTAAGAAAGCTAGATTTACTTAGTTATAGATTCAAGCTTTTGTTCAGCAGCACGAACATTTGCGATTAATTCACTGGGAGAGTATCTCTGGTTCCGGCCGGATTCCTAGACCCATTCACTGTGTTGCCAAAGGAAAATTTGGGGACATCGACTTTTCCTGCTTGTAGCTTTACTCTTCGTTCCGAGTGCTAAATCATCTGGTTCAATGTTCACTTGGCTTATATTCCTGTGGGATAAACTCCCTGTGCTTTTAAAGAATAGCCCATTTTAGGTTCACTCATCTGGAACACTTCAAATATTCCTGTAGGATAAAATCCCTTTGATTTTACAGTCTAATGACCAATTTTACGATCCTGAGGGAAACTTCTGATACTCCTGTGGGACGACCTGCCTGTGATTTTCAGGAATTTATTTGCCAATTTTTGGATTGATCAGTCTACTGAAATTAAAAGCTTTTGTTTTCCAGTAGGATTATCTTCATATGTTTTTAAAGAGTTTCCAGTTACAAGGGATTGTCAATTTACTGAAGCCTTTTATAGGTGGGGATCACTACGAACTCGACCTTTCCAGTCCGCTGTGGAGGTCGCGTCCACGAAGCGAGGATTTGCAGAACGGCACTTGGTGGAGCTCTTGGTCCCCGACAGTTACGCCGGCGAATACAACTTCTTCGCGTTTCTTCTGTTCGACGCTTATCACGGACTCGACTACAATTGCGAGGCATGGGGTATCGTGCAACGCACCGTCTCCCTGAGTCTCAAATTCGTCAACCTGCAAGCCAATACTACTAATTCTACGCAGCAGCCAGCGACCGTTGGAGAATCCCTTACCGATGTCAGTCCAGGTGGGTATCGGACAACACTGCAGGTGCCCAAAACCAAATTTTGTGAAATCTAGAAAACGTGAAGTTCTGACTGTGCATGATTACAGGTGTTGGACTGGATGCCTTGTGCATTCCACCTCTTTGAGAAAATCCCTCAACAGAGGAAAACCCCGTGACGCTGTTGGGCACATGATACGCAAGCAAACAAAAGGGATAATTAATCACGTCACAGTATGTGGGTACAGCTCTACAGCGATGTGACGCCGGCGGATCGGATTTCCAACTTAACGGGTGGTCGGGTCGGTGGTCTCGCCCCGTGGAGAACGACTCCTGCGTCGCCAACTCGGAAGCACGATACGCGCATTGCTTCTCCTCCGAAGCCAACCCCTGTCGCATCCCTTCGTGGTGCTCCGGCAATGTGTCGAGTTTGGAGAGCGTGGGCTGGTCTTACTCCGCGCACTGCACCTTCCACGTCTTTGAGGCGCAGGAGGCGTGGGACTGCCTGGCCGGAGGATGGCTCTTCTTCTGGGGAGACTCCAACCACCAAGACACCATTCGAAACCTAATCACCTTCGTCCTCGGCATCGAGCCCCCGCCAGGTACGGATCTATCGCCGGATTCATTCATGTGCCCTCTTGCAAAATCCATGTGCATGTCGATCTTTGCACTTGCAATTGAAGCTCTGTGTTAGTATGGTAGAGACTCCATTAACCTTACAGTACATTCGAGTCTTCATCGGGGTCTTCATTGACCACACAGGTGAGCTTTGGTCGATTTGGGCTAGTTAGTAAGTGAGAAAACACTTAATCTATTGACATTCCGTTGTCTGCAACTGATTTTCAATTTACCAAAAAATCAGTGTGCAAACTTTGAGATGGTGCAAGTTTCTCCATTGGTGGAGGGAAGGATTCAAGTCCACCTGTGTGGTAATGGAAACGTACTCTCCCTTCCTGTATGGGGAATGGAGACTTGACATTACATCTGAGTGCAAGTGTGTCCATGTGATTAGTGGGCAGAATCGTGGGTTGAGAGAATTAATGCCTAGTTGCAGCTCTGTTGAGTACATGGCAATGTGCCGCATTGGATATCCATGGCAAATGACACAGCGTGCCAGCGTGGAACGTGCACTCTGACATGTTCCCCTTGTCCTAGCTGTAGGGCCTTGGAAGATTCGACGTTCCTTATATTGTGTTAAAAATGTTGAATGTTTTGAAACTTCATGATTGGGGTTAAAGAATTTCCGTTTAGCTGGGTAGAGAAGCTGGGAACTTAATAGCATTGAATCTTAGTAATATATGGATTATACATTTCACAACAATTTAGAATTGCCAAGATAGTGGTCCAGCAGATTGAAGATATGAAGCAAGTTGTCAATTCCATGGTGACTGGTACGTTGCCCCAACCATGATGAATTCATTGGGTTTACCAATTTATCATCTGGGAAGGCGCTATGATGTGCTTGCTAGCTTTCCAAGGTGGATGGCAAACTATTCACTCTTCGTACTCACCATTCACGAATGTTACTTTCACAATCGTTCCGCGCTTCCTTGTGAATCCAAGCACGTTCAGTATGTATAATTCATAATGGATTCAGGAAATATTTATATGCATTGAAAGTATTGACGTGGAAACATGCATGACTGTGTCCACGAATATTGAACTCACGTCCTCTGCAATACTTTGCTCCAGGCCGTGACTTGTCACACTTCCGCATCGACCGCAGCTACCAGAACTTCTTCCGCAACCCCTCCAACCTCTCCCAAGAGGTTCGCATCTCCAGCCACTTTAACGGCCACCATGTGTTGGACTCCACCGGCATAGGCCTTGCCAGCTTAGAGAATCCTCCCTATCGCCGCTACGTCTCCCGCTTCTTCTCCGGGACTCCCTCCCCCGACACGGTGATCATGAACTCGGGCTTGCACGACGGCTTACACCAGCACAGCATTCAGAGCTTCACGAATTCCGTGGACATGGCCATGGAGTATTGGCACGACATCTTTAGTAATGTGAGTGGGAAAGCTCCGGAGTTGGTGTATAGGACGACGGTGGCTCCAGCGGGAACCGCAAGAGGCTTGCAGTGGAATCCGCAGAAGATGGAAGTGTACAATCGGATTATGACGGAGCAAGTGCAGAAGTGGTTTATGGGAGTGAAGATTGTGGATGAGTTTGATATGAGCTTTCCGTTTCATTATGATAATCGGTACAGCGATGGGGGGCACTATGGACGGCTGCCGGATCCGCGGAAAGTGCATTTCTACTTCGTGGATGTCATGCTTGCTCACGTGCTTCTCAATGCTATCTGTCCGCGGACGTCGTGAGGGTGGGGTTGGGTGGTTTTTTTCGGGTGTAGGGTATAACCCTTAATGCCTGGATCCTTTTCAGATTTGGTGTGCGAGCTGCACTGAGCCATCATTGATGAATAATATTATGACGGCGTTTCGATAATGGAGCAGTCTCTTTGACACTTCGCAGATTGTTTGCGTATGTTTGAGCATTTTTGCACATGTAGGAGTGTGTGTTTTAGATGACAGATCTAGAGCTGAGGAGAGATCTTTGCTTTCAAGTGGGACAACAAGAGCCAAGCTCTCTTGAAACAAATTACACTGTAGAAGAATTTCTTGTGCAATTTTGAATGTGGAGGTTGTATACCACATTACCTTGGCCATGATGTGAAACTATTAATCAACGATTTAGAATTAGATTTTGATTTAGAAGAGACTTGTTAGTTCATACTAACGTGAAGAAATCATGAACTATTTAATTGCTTCCTCCATTTCAATTCGACCAAATTCAAGTACCCTAAATCACAAAACAGTTTCAAGAGGAAGGAGTCAATTTTACATCGCTCTTTTGCTCCTCTCAGCTGAATAGCGGGTCTTCATTCAAAACAAAGTCAGGTGTATGAATCAGTTCACCTCAGGCTTCCTTTATAAAATAGGTCGTACTATGTCAAGCGGCTCACTTTCTTTTTGCTGCCAATTGGGCATTTGGGCCTAACAACAACTTCACTGTCTTCACCGCAGCCAGAGAACCTACTAAGGGCCCAAACCAATACACAGCATAATGCTCCCTGGATTCGTTCATTTCATTTACAACTGCCCATCCGTATGACTGCCATACCACCTTCAAATATTTAAGGCGAAAGCCAATGTAAAATAAAGTCCGACTATTCTTGCACGACACTAAGACCGCAGATTCCAAATAATATGTAGCTAGAATGCCAACAAAACATAACCTCAACAAAACATAACCTCAATGGAGCCCATTTCAGAATAAGTGGAACTCAAGTCTCTTGTTGCATGAGGAGAGGCATACATGTTCTTTTTCATAACATGGGACATGCTCGACAAAGATCCAACCATCCAACATTAATTGAGGCTAGTGTTTGGTAATTAATGTGAAATACAAAACTCCTTAGAAGAAATAACATCCCTCCCCACTCCCGAGGCTCACCATGTAACTATTTCTTATGTTGTTGACGCTCTGCTTTCACATCAATTACCTCTTCCATTTCGTCAATGATATAGTAGAGAGACAAGATGTTAGCACGCAATCAATGCAACACCCTTGATCCAAAAGAGTCCAGGGGAAAATAATTAAGAAAGCTCACATTCGTAGGGTTCATTGACGGTCCGGTGTACGCCCCGCCAAGGATGACAAGCATGACCGTGGTCACCACTGATATGAGCTGCCGGTATCTGGGATTCTTTGGTCCTCGCAGCATGGTCATCAGAGACACCAGGATCAAAATGTACGTGAGTATCGCTTCCACTAAAACTCCTTTGAGAGGATCCACGTGAAGCGTCGGTCCCCCTACCATGTGCTTGAACTCCGGCGGGATGACCTTGAGAACGAAGACTGCTGCCCACACGGCAGCCACCATCTGCTGACCCACGCACAGCCTAGTGCTCAATGGAAGAACATAATTAAATTCAATCATCCAATTAAGGGAGACAGGGAGAGACTCCGTTGAACATACAATTGATACAATAAAAACTTTCATTGGAATCTTCATTGACTGTAATTACAGCCAGGTGAGCTTTTATATGTGTTTAGTACGAAAAGCAACATACTCTAGTGACATTCCATTTTTTCGCGATTGATTTTCAGCTTACTACAAAACTCAATGTGCAAACTTTGAGATGGTGCAAGTTCCTCCATTGTTCAGGAGGGAAAGGTTCCAAGTTCACCTGTGTAGTGAGTGGAACCTCTCCCTTCTTATATGGTGAATGGAGATTTGGTTTACATGATTTTCCAAAAAAATGTTCAATCATTTATTGGTGGCAAATTCAATCATGGAGAACATCATGATAGGATGTTCACACTTCACAGTGAGTATTAGCTATATAATTATGTAAATGAGTTGAAGGCCTTCAAATTCATGTAAAGGTTCAAACCACTTCAATATTTGAACCATCTACATCTACCAATCTCAACCTCGTACTCCCACTAAAAACGAGCCACTTTGTCTAGTAAGAGTTATGTACAACCTGTCATGGCCTTATGTGAAAAAATGCACTTTTCCAACCATCTCACTTCCGAAAGCGAGACCCAATGTGAATTTCCCATAAATACTAAAATGAACTAAAATGAACGGTGACAGAACCGATAGGGAAATTCAACTACCCAATCCCCTACGCATGAGTTGCTAGGAATTACTTTTCTCCGAAGAACACTACAGAAGTGGTAAAGCTCATTGGCCTTACTAGCACCCTATGATCCATGATGCATGAGCTTTGGGGATGTCATTCATTGTGAAAGTCCTGTTCTAATAAACTCCAAAATGTCATTCTTTTAATGATGATCATTAATCTTCTCATCAATTAATAACTAAGGTGCATTCATGCACAGAATTTTTGAGGTTCAACAATTGTCTCATATGTACTGTATGTACGTGCCTGAGCCATCATGCGCACGATGATCGACACCACAGTATGCCTGGAGCAGTAACTATCTCCCAGGTAGGCGAATGCGACCAAGCTGGTGATGTTCCAGCAGGCGCCTCCCATCCACGACGCCAAGCACAGAAAGGCCGGCAACACTGCAAACAAGGCGCCCGCCACCAACACACTCGGCATGCCATGGTCTAATTTCAAATCTTCCACAATCAAATTGGCACCCAGACCCACTGCAGTCATGCACGTCATCCAACAAAACGTGATGGTCGCATCCTTCACGGCCACCTCTGCCAGCCACACGTCCCGGTCCATCTCGTTCCACAGCAAGGGAATGGATCGACCAAGTTTGGTTCTGGGGCATTTACGAAACCTCGGGGTGAGGAACCCGTTGTCGTCTTCCTTCCAAAGCCACCGCGGCTTGCAGATGTAGTCTGGGGAAAATATGACTTCATTGTACAAGGACCCCCGGTGACGCTCCTTTCTCAGTCGGGTCCTCAGTTTCACTAGCTTTACGGCGCACAAATTATCCAGGAAAGGTTCATTCCAATGCAGCTGCACTAATCAAAGGAATTCGCAAACCAGCCAGAGTGGTTAATTTATGAGTTACTTTGTGCCGCTCTTGTCTGATCGAGTCGTCGGATCCTCAATTTCATTGGCGGTATGTCTCACGAATCCAAGAAAGAGTCATTCCAACGCGCGCTACACTAATCGAAGAAGTCGCAAAATCAGAGATTGATTCATTCGTTTCTCATAACTACGAGTGACTGAGGATCATTGTTCAGTGCTATATATATGTCAAATCAATTATCAGTTCTCCTTGAATCCCATCTCGCAGCTCCATGGTCGCTTCTTGAATCGAACCAGAAGAATGCAAACGTGTTAGACATGAATAATTATTTCGTATGATCGATCGATCTCACAGGTCTATAACAAGGTCAATTAAAACATTGCACTAATTCAGCATTCCCTTTCCCAATCTAGTGCCGCAGCTCACTACACTAAATTTAATGGCACCTTTGACAAAGAAAATCAAATGAGAGTGCCAGCCACAGGCATTCAATTCGTTGAACATTCTACCACTTGGTGAGTTGGTGTTGGCTGCGGAAGGAATGATGTACCGTTCCTGCGAAGGGGTTGGAGTACCTCTTGGGATGAAAGGTCAACCCACAGGACTTGTTCACCTCACAAGTGAGCCACTTCAAATCACAAACATCAAATTATGTATGTTGTGAAGAGAATATAACCTCAAGTACATTTGGTCATACTCTAATGTTTCATTTAGTGAAAATGCTAGGTTCCTTAAATTAGATAAAACCTAAGCTGCAAAACATAACAATCAAGACATGTATTTTGCTAGATCATAGATCTTACTAGAAAGAAATCCAATGGATTGCCATCATTTCCTTCAAGCAAATAGTATTTGAACAAAATAAAAGGATAATTGTTAAATTGAAATTTTATCAAGATGACCTTAAAGAAACATGCAATTTATTATCTGGAAACTCAAGACACCTTAGTGCCTACAATTGCATATATTGGATCTAAGAAACAACCTAATGCATTAGCAAGAAATCAACATTTGGAATGTTCACGTCCTAGAAATACTTGATCAAAATGATGGTCAATTTCATAAAAATGGTGGTATTTCACAACTTTGGCACTTTAGACATGTCATAGATGATTTAGTCCACGTGGTTTGAAATCTACACTAGTTCTAGATTTTTAAATCTATAAGTGGCCTATATGTCCAAAATCTATACTTGTCTTAGATGTTCATTTTATAGTTTAGACTATGCAATCTGAAAAATGACACATGGAATATTGTCATTTTCATGAAATTGACCATAATGCAAGTGTAATAATTACTCTAAAGGTACAACACACTAGCTAATCTAGGATATATACAAAGCACAAAAGTACACATTGCAATTATATCATAATATACAAATGAAAACTTGAAGAAATTGAAATCTCAAGTCTTCCTTGCTCCACATATATAAGACTATACCAATTTCTACAAAATAAACTGAAAAATTCACCATTGTTATATATCTACAAATTAGTTAGTGATGGAACAAATGATATTAGAGTCACTACATGCAAATCCTGCTTAAGATGTCAACCATAGAAGTTGCAAGAAAAATTCATTGTTTGTGTAGTGTTTTGCCAAAAATTAGGAATTTGGCATTGAAGGGAAAGCTTACTAGTCAGTTTGGGGTTGTCAATCATATTGTAGATCTATTGTAATATCAATATGTACCTTTTGTAAATACTAGACAATTTAGTATTAGTTGTACCTACCAATATTATATCCTAATTTTTTATAAAATGGGATATGTCGAGTTTTTATTTAGAAAAAATCTACCATAATAGAAAAAAAAAACTAAAAATTGGCAATTTGTGAGGACTTGATGTTAATTAGATTTCACCAATGAATGAGCTTGAAATCATCTTCAATGTTTAGAAGTACGTGCACCAAAATGCATTAATAAGCAACTTGAACAAAAAAATAAGAATCTTTTTTAAATCGCTATAATTAGAATTTGGCATCTCAAACTTAATAAAAAAAATCTTGTGAAACTTATCACAAGTATTCAATCAACAATCAATATTAAAATTCAAAAGGAATTTTCAAGTTTTAGCTTCAAATTTATTGAAAAGAATACTCCGTATTAGTTCATGTAGTAGTTGATCTAATTATGTAGATAGGATTTGTAGACCATATTTTTCATCTATTGTTTGAGAGTCATCATAAAATTCTTCTTTTTTAAGCTTCATTTTATACTACATCTTCACAAATTTAGAAATCTAGAGTACCTCCTAGTCCTTAATGGATTAAGCCTCGGACATGCAATCAACCAAATTGGTTTGAAGGTGATTGCAAAAAGAAATTGTTGATTTTATTGTGTTTCACAATAGTTATGTTTTCTTTGAAGTATTTTTGAATGAGAAAAAAATATTTAATTAAAAAATATGGCCACCATATATACCTTTAAGATGAAGGTAACTATAAAAATCAAAGTATAGAAATATTCTTTGAGTAGTAAAACTAGAAAAGTGCCAATTGAAATCTCAAAAAATAGATATTTTTATGTTTCAATTTGTAAAAAATATGACAAGAAAATGGAAAAATGGAAAAATAAAAAATGGAACATTTGTAACAATTCTATGGTAATGGTTATTCACAAAAAATACCAATGAAATTAATATTTTCCATGTTTCAAAATGCAAGTTAAAAGAAACTCACTTTGTAGACTTCTATACATTCTAAAATTAATTATTTTTAGAATTCCTTTGAATACTACTTGCAAGTACTAGAAGACCATCCCCTCCAAATTGTAGCTCCAATTTTCTTTTGGGGGTACGAAATAGTTCCCCAAAAAATTGGCAAGCGTGACAAAATTGGGGGTTGTTTTTGGACAATAAAATCATTTCTTTAAATGTAAAAAAGAGAGAGGGTGTATACTACTCATGAGTACCTTACCTATGAATCTTGAGACATTTGAAATCAAAATCCAAAAGCTCTAGTCAAAAAACAAATGAGCATACAAGTTGTGATAGAAAACAATATAGGTGTTTCTTGCACCCTTGAGTTCATTTAAAGTCTTTGGCAACTTGTACAATAACTACACCTAAAATGGACCACTCTTCAAAATCGACCCCTATTTTCGAAGGGAATCTGAATAGGAAGGATACCCAAAATAATAGGCATTACAAGGACAAGTATAAAGAGGAGTTGTGGGTCATTTTCAGTTGTGTAGCTTTATTTATAGTACTCTAGAGGTGGCAACTTTACAAGAGGTTAATTTTGGGTACAATTTATGTTGTTTTAACTTCTTCTTTGTGACATGTTTTGATACTACTAATGTCATGTCTTCGTGTGCATCAAATGCATTTTGGCATCACCTACATGACAATTTTAGCACCCTACACCTTGCATCTTTGAAAATTTGTAGCAAATCCACAATGAATCCAAAAATGATGGAATTGCTGCTATTTTGATTCATAGCCCTTCACCAATTTGCAAAAATTGTTGTTCATTTTCTAGAGCATATTGGTTATGCCACAAAACTTATTCTCTTGATTTTAGGTGTAGTTACCTTACTCAATTTAAAGTTACTCCCAATCCTATTGTTTCCATCCTCACAAGGAGTTAAAAAATACAATTAACTAAAGGCAATAATGAGATTTGGAGAAGTGTAAGCTCTCAACCTTAAAATCTAAATTGTAAACCCTAAACCTTTGAAATTGTTCAAAATTGAATTATGTGATTGTCCTTTATGGACTAATAGCTTACGTTAGTCAGATGTGCAATTTGATTTCTATTGGTATTAGTAACCTTTGGTTTCTTGGCTAATATTTGATGCTTTAATACAACTACAAAAGTGGTGGGATATTATTAATAGCAATGTTATGGGAAGTTGGTGTTCATTCTTGCTCAAGGCTATTAGGATTTTGAACCATGGAAAATCTCTCTTCTTTTTCCCCATTTTATGGATGTCTCTATTGGTGATGAAGGAACTTAATTTTTTTTAGAATTTTTTCTATAATCATGTGTTGTCATGTGCAATTTGGATATTTTGAATTTCATTTTCAGTACTCAATGTTACTTTGAAACAATACCAACTGAAAGTGCAATACTCAATACCCATCAATATTTCTTAATTTGTCCCTACCTTACTAAGTCAATCCTTGTACCAATACCTCTATAGTATTGAGGAAAAATATACTAAAACTAAACCCTTCATAGCCCAACATATCTTATATTGTTAACCATATTAAATCATTCCCCTTAAGAAATTGGGAGAATTCTTCCCTCAATTGTTAGGAGTGAATTTAGTTTAATGTATAGAGAGTCATTGGATGGTTGGGAAGTTGCAATGCAAGCTAGTGCCATTGGTTGACTAGGAAGTTATAGAGAATTATTGGCTATTTTGGAAGTTATAGTGTTGGAGGCTCCCACTTCTTGGCGGAACAAAAATGCCCCCCCCCCCCCCATATTGGTTGATAATGTTATGAAGCTAGGGATAAATGTAAATATCTATATCCTATTCTATAGTAGTTAATTTTTGTACTTTGCACTAATTCTTCCAACTTATTTGGAGACAAAAACAACCAACCTATAGATTCAATTCTTGGAGTAGTATCTTTCCTAATGATCAAATTCGCTAGAAATTAAGCCATTTTTGTTTAAAAAAAAGTGAATGATACATGTCATCCTACGATTGATGCAAGGTGATGTGGACCTTTCCAAATCTGACATGGAAATTCCATTGCAACACCTCTCTACCAAATCTCACCCTCACGTACAATAACTCCAAACCCTTAGTCTGAGGCATTTAGTTTAACAAATATGAACCCAAATTATTTTTTCAAATTTAATTGTCCATGCTTGATATCTTACACGATGGTCATATTTGATGTAAATTTAGTCATTTTTATATTTTAAAAAATTCCACATGGCATCTTGTGATTGGTGGAAGGTGACATGGACCTGTCAAAATCTGACGCTGGAAATTTCCTATATTTTCCCCGGGTTGAAGGCGATCAGTTCTCCTGCAGTCCTCTTGTATGTGCGGCTGTCTCTGTGGCTGTCGTTGCTGCTCTTTGGTGCACTTCCACTTGCACCAACAAAACACCCACAAGAACATTCCGTTGCAAATTTTTCAGTTGGTTTGGCAAGCATCATGTCAGTCTCCTTGTGCTCTCAGCTCGTGTCGTCGACCGCATTTTCTGTTAGGGACGGCTCGTCTCCCGGGAGTTCCCTCCAAGGGCCTTCCTGTCCTTCACTGGCTGCTCCTTTTGCAAGGCGCGACAGAAATTATGGCAGGACAAGCATCAATGCCGACAGAAGACTCATCATCGTCCACGGCGCGAAGTGGAAGAAACCCGCGAACCCGGCTGTGATCCGGGAACCTGATTCTCAGAAGTCTCCGGGTGAGAATTGCAATGTCCTCCTTTTGCACCAATGCTTTAAACTGTGAATTTTTTGAATGTGCAGCTTCTCTCCTTGGACGTGGCTCCCAGTTGTCTGCCTCGCCAACTTCGGAGTGCCTCGCAATTTGAGACAGAGGTGGGAAAATGGTGTAGCAGTGGTGGAATTTATGGCATATCTTGAGAACTGCCTTTCCAGGATGATGAGTATCAATTGGATTTTTGATTTGTACATAAAATTTTATCTCGATATGTATTGCCAATAGAGAATTAGCGTTTTGCAGGCTGTCTATACGCAGCATGGGAGCATATAGTCATCTCCTAATTTTCTGTTTCAAATTAGGGTTTGTAACGCGGATTAATTGGAATTGGAGTTTCTGTAAAGGCTCGCGGTGGCGCAATTGTGGCAGAGAGTGACCTTCGTTATCTGACCTATGTGATATTTGTTAGCGCGTTTTAAGGTTTAGGGTATACGATCGATATTCCAGTTTTGCCTTGTAAGCGGTTTTGGAAATGAGTGAAGCGCACCGTCCATGGTGGTGAGTAAGGCTTTTCAGGTTAGACATGTCCTGCACTTGAATTCAGCATTGCTGATGTGACGGTGTTATTGATTGGAATTTGGACAGGAGCTCCGAATTGGGAAGAGTTTGGTGCTTCGGTGAGCGGAGAATGGGATGGGTACTGTGCCGAGTTCAATATGTTCGGGGAACCTCTTGAGCTCCCAAGCAATGTGGTACCAGATGCGTTCCGCGAGTGGGGGCAACAGATTCACGATTGGCAAACTCAGTGTCCGACCCTAGCGCATCCGGAGCAAGGCCATTTGTGGTACAAGGTTATCAGGTTGCACCCCACCGTCGGCTGTGAAGCTGACGCTGCCACTGTTTACAGTGTGGAGAAGTGTGACCCGCTGCAAACTGCTTCCGCCCTCGCTTACCACAAGAACGGCTCCTACACAGCTGTCTGGCGTGGGAACCGCGTCACGAACGAAAAGCAAGGCACAGGCCCAGGCAAGCATGTGATTTTCATATAAGGCTCGAGCCCCTAAAAACAATGCTAAATATTCTAGTACTTCAAAATTAACGCTGCTGTTCGCATTTTTTCTAGCTATTAAAAAATTGGAAGATAAATTGTTAAATCTATCCACATTGGAGAACTGCAGGCAAGGAAGTCTCGCGAGAGGGAGATGAGATCGAGGTAGAGCAATGCCTTGTGCATGACAAGACTCGGATACGCGTCCTGCAAAAGCTGGGGAGCCGGAGACACGTCCTCATCTATCGTGAAGCTTGGGAAGGTCCGTTCCGGAATGGGGAGTCCCTCGGTGGATGTGCAGCTGTAACTCAAGCTTTTGCCACCGAAAAACCGTTGCCGGCTACCTCTCTCTTTGGCAAATGGAATTCAGACATTTACACCCTCAAAGATCCACAAGCTCAGCAGGTATATCGACTCTGTAAGATTTCAAAATGAGCTTTTAAGCAATTCTGGAAACCTACATCTTGACGTCTCTTATATACTGGAACTAAATCTTTTCTGTCTGTCCTCTTGCTTGCTTGTGATTTGCTAGGGTGGTTCTGTACTGAATTGGAGGCTTGGGTTTTTGTTTGTACTTTCATTTTATTTGTTATTTGATTCTTTGAACTTCTAATGCATATAATTGGTGCTTTTGCATATAAGCTCATACACTATGGGAATAAAATGAATTTAATTATTCCCATAATTTATGAGCTTAATGTATGAGCTTATGCATGGGATCCCTTTCGACGATTTCCGAGATGGTGTCTGGCGAAGCTACTAGGTTTTGTTCCAGCTTCTTTTGGGGAATCAATCCGCACATTCACTTTGATGTAGCAATTGTTGACCGAGAGTTTGTTCATTTCAGGGGTACACCAGTAGCCATCTGGTTTCCTCAGGCACCGAAGTTATCGAGAGAACGTTCTCTAGTACATTTCTTAACCTCTGCCTTCCCAAAGACACATGGACTTTGTTACTAAAGACCGAATCGGGAGGAACTACAATCGAAACCGGCTGGCTTGTGCAACCTGGCCTAGCACTGGTCACGAAATGTGAGATCGGGAGCTCAGGAGATTTGAAGGTAAGACGCGAATTCTGTGATGCAAGGCTGTCTTGAAATGTGTGGAGTTTGGATACATCTCAATTATGACTAGTCATTAGGTCAATGTTCTTCTTTAGCGTATGATTTTGATGAAGCGAACCACCTCAATCCAATGTTAGTTTAATGTTTCTTCTATTGCCATGTTCATGCAATTCTTAAAATATAACACTCAAATAACTTCACATCATTGGGTTTGGTTTAATGCTTTATTAATAGCAATTAAGTTGCTGTTAATGATATGACAATGAACTGACATTAACTTAACGTCGACTTAACATCGATGTTTTATTGACTTTAAGTTAATCCTATGGGAAAAATATGCGGGTGATTTCTATCTTTGAATTGCGTATACTAATAGCAGTCATGCTTTTCTTTTTGTTCTATTGCAGGAAGTTAGCCTGAGGGTTGAGAAACGGGTTTCTAGCAAAGTGGCGCCTGTAAAAGTGAATGCCAAAGAACTCGAGGATTTACTCATTGAATGATGATCTGTCGGCGTTTATTCTTTCTGCCTCATAGGAGTCAGAATCCAAATCACAGCCTATAAAGTTCAAAGAAATTTTATGCATCCAAAACATGATTTTTGGCCAGAGTACTGTTACTTCTTTCCAAGATCATGATTAGTCAGGACATCTCTTCAGTTGTGGCAATTGTAGGATTGGTGAACTGAGAGTGTATTTTAATTGTACATAATCTATAAATTTTGAGCCACGTCCAGCACAAATGGAGAATGTTGCCGTCTTCTCTCGTTTCTTGTGGGCTGACATTTTTTTTCCAACCTTTCGTCATGGAATTCTGTCTTCCAAATTCTAAGGTAAGAGCTCCTAAACAAACAATTCTCAAGTTAACCTGTAAAATTGTAAAATTGTTACTGAATTTCAAGATTTGGATTTTGAACATTTAAGATCAATTTTTTACAATCATTCCAAGTAAAGGTAATTCTTCCAAAGTGTCCATGGAAATAATTGTCCAATTTGCAGTGCAACATTATGGTCTGTAGCCATAATAGATCGACCCTACTATCACCTAAATATCACCCATATAACACATGAGTATCAAAGAAAGTAAATTGTAAAACTATTTATACAAAGTCTCCTCCCCTTCAGTCCAGAGCATAATTAAATGGGATACTAAGAATTAATATTCATTTAAAGATGGATAAAGAACTCAATTGAATGGATCACCATGAGATCATTACTTCAAATGGTAAGATGCAAATCATGTTAAGAAAAGTTATGGCTTGTCAGAAGTCTTAGGAATGGTAGTATGTAAAAATCTCTTAAAAATCACATGTGCAACTATAGGGGTGATTTTATTCAATATTGTGTGAAGAATACACTATTCAAAAAGATTGTTAGTTTCAAAAACAGACATTTAGTAAACTAGAGATTATTATAAGAATAATCTTAGAATAATCTATGAATGTTCAATTTTGTGGAGCATTCCTTGAATATGTGTATAACTTTTATTTTCCTTTATAAATATTTTTGAATGCATTAAGGTCAATCATTTCAAATGATAGATGTGACAAACATCCTGCATTATGTATTAAGTTTGAACAAAAATTTATGACCTATGCTAGTACCAAAGATGTATTGACTTAGTTATTTTACTATTTTTAAAAACTATAATAGCTCCATTGACATTTAATATCACATGGTATTTCTTTTTTGGAAACTTTTGCAATGAATATCTAACTATTGCATGAAATAGATCTTTTAACACAATATTCATATTGTCAAAAAACAATTTTTTGCTAAAAATAATATGTTTTGGCAATATCTAGCTCTTTACTTTTATCTAAATTTAAACTATAAAATTGGTCATTTTAAAATTCGAGTACAACTAATAAATGAGATATATATATATATATATATATATATATATATATATATATATATATATATATATATATATATATATATATATATATATATATATATTTAAATTTTTTTAAATTTAAATTTATTATTATTATTATTTATTATTATTATTTATTTTTTTAAATCCTAAGATTAAACAATCCAAACTTTGGATCAATAATTTGGATTCGATCATTTTTAAATTATAGAATAATAACCAATTAAATTTGCATCATAACATTCTACACTCCCATACCTCTCTATCAAGGTTGGTATTTCATGCTGAATATTTAACAAAAGTTGGGAGAACAAATTTGTAAGATTTGGAAAATAAAAATATTTATTTTTCTATACAAATTCTTTTCTTGGAAAAAGAATTTTCCTAAACTTCTATCATTCATTTTAAAATATATTTTTTGGTGACCCTAACCACTTGGTATGATATGATACACATTAGGTGTGAAATTTTCAGATTTTTTAACCCCTAAATGTATTTAACCATGTTTTGACCAAAAACTCTCTACAACTGCCATTTCTAGTTCAAGTACCAAAGTTTAGAAAAAATACATTTTTGGACAAATTTAACCATAGGATCTTGTAGTATGTTGGTTTGGTAGAAGTGAAAAAAAATTCAGAAATTTCCACCCTTTGGGTTGCAAGATATTAGCATTTGAAGTGACAGAAAGCCCTTTTGGGGCCTTGCAAAAATCCAGGCAGCTGCACTTCACAAGGTCAAATCATTATGAAAAAATGTCCAAAATGGTTGTAACTCTTTGGATTCATTCTTCAAGTCATGTTGGCTACATGCCTGAAAAATTTTAGATCATTTGGAATTGTACAACATATAGAAAAAATTAGTAAATAGGAAGAGGTAGAGAAATGATTCAAAATACTAAATTGTTAATAATTTATTTATGGAATTGAAAAATAAAAATCCCAATGGTGATAATGTTGTAATAAAAAATCTACACCTGAAATTTTTATTTTTTTCCAAAAATATTGAAAATTGAGTTAAATAAAGGTTTTCAAAGTTTATTTTAGAGTAGAGATTCCACTACTACCTACAAACTATCCACAACTAAAACTCTTCATAACTTTCATCTCATAAATCAAAACAGAATGATTCAAAGCTTTTCATGTATTTATAAATCTAAAAATTAAATTTCAAATGTTTTATTTTAAAAAAAAGATTTTTCAAGAATTTGTTTTGGTTGCCTGGGCTATTTGCAAAATAATGAAAACTACATATCATACAATAACTTTTTAACCATGTATTCAAAAGTTATGAAAATTGTTGGGCCTTAAAGCTACTCCTCGGGTACATGTTGTGTGAAAATTTCAAAGAAAAAATATAAAAATTCCATTCGTAGTGAGTTGCCCCAAATCGCTATGTTGCCCAAAAAAAATTGTTTGGTCCTTTAGGGGTTAAGCACATTTTGTATTTGATTCTTGAATTTTCTTCTTGTTTTCCTATTTTCATTATTTTGAAAATTTCACCAAAAAATCTAATTTTTTTTATTATTTATAAGAGATCTTTTATTTTGTATTATTATTATTATTATTATTATTATTTTAATCACATATATACAATGACAAAATGAAGCATAGAAAGCAAAGATTTTAGAGGTTCAAGTAGATGGTTATAGACTCCATTCATGTAAGGTTAAGTAATCAATGTTGAGTGGGAATGATTTGTCCTTTATTTTTTCTAATAGTGAGTGTGACACTAAATAATAAAAGTCATGCTATTTTGAATTTCTATAGGTCGAAATATAAGTATCTTGTACCCAATCTCCGCAAAAACAAATAGTTCCACTACAAGAGATATTGTCCATTAAACATTGAATTACTTTTTCAAATACAATCCTACTCCAACTTCCTCCCATATAGCTTTTATTTGTGCAAAGCCTCCTCCCCTTCTATCCAAAGCCTACAAGCAACTATGCTATGAGAGACCCTATCCCTATAGTACTTGCTTACTTTCAAGTTAGGAGAAGGTTCCCCTTAAAACCCTCACACCTAGCATTGCACATTGGAAAACCTCCTCCCTTCGAGTTGAGAGCAATGTTTTTTTTTGACTAGTGTCCCCTGTGTTGGCTTCACTGCACAGGCCAGATTTTGGAGGGCTAGATTCACACTGGTCAGATTCTCACAGATCTGACAAAATTTCACCCAAAAAAACAACACTGGTTGAGAGCCAATGCAAACAATACACAGCTGAAATCAAAGGTTTGTCCCTGCAGCATTGGCTTGCTTTTTGAAGAAGATGACTACTCAAACTTCCTCAAGGTAGCTTCTATCGATGCAGAACCTCCTCCCCTCCTATTCAGAGCCCATAGCATTTTGCAGTGACACTAATTTCCCCCCACACTATTAGGACAAATCAGTGTAGTGAAGGGCGGCCGGAAGGCTCTTGGACCCTCCTGAGGGCCCAATAGGTACCAACCTGCTTCATTTCCTTTTCCTCCTCGCTGGGCTCGCTGCCTTCAGGCCGCCTCCAGCCTCCTCACTCGCTGCCAACACTTTGATCACAAGCAGTTGCTTCACCTTTTCATTCCTCTTTTAGGTTTCCTTACTTGATCGCCAAGGAAAACCAAACCAAAACAGAAAGAATCAGTTGAATTTTTGAGATTTTGCAGCAGACAGTTCGGCCTCAAGCACCTTTCGTTGTAGGTCAGCTTCTCTTTCTTTCTCTGGATCTTTCATTGTCGAAACAGGAGCCCTTAGATTGGATGTCTGGGAGTTTCGGATCAATTTTTGGGAGAAGAGCCCTGGCAAGAAATTAGGTTAGCATGCTGAAGGAACGCAATTGAAGGGATCTCGTACAGGCAGAGATTTTCTTGGGTTGGTGTTTCTTTTTCTGTCTGGTGTAGTGGTGGATCGGTTTGCACAGTCTTGAAATGCAGCTGCGATGGATTTGCTGATGACTTTGGACTTGTCCCATTGTTGCTTGTTTTTTGGAGGAAGCTTTGGATGCTCAAGGTTAGAGGTTGTGAAAGGCTTTCTGCGTTGAGAGAATCAGTGTGAAGAGTGGTGAGATGTTGTTGGGACGCAATTGAAGGGCTCTCTTAGAGGCGGAGATTTTCTTGGCTTGTTAATTCTTTTTTTAATTTTTATTTAGTGATGGTTTGGTTTGCAACTTCTTGAAATGCAGATGGGATGGATTTGCAGATAGCTTTTGGCTTTTCGCATTGTTGCATGTTTTGGGGAGAAAACTTTGGATGCTTAATATTAGAGGTTGTGAAAAGTTTTCTGCTTTGAGAAAATCAGTGTGAAGAGTGGTAAGGAGCTTGGCAAGGAATTAGGTTAGCATGTTGGTTCGTTTTGGGGGGGATCCGAATTGAAGTGATCTCTCAGGGCACACTTTCTTGGCATTGGCACTATTCTTTGTTCTGATGCAGTGTTGGTTCGGTTGCGATCAAATTCTTGAAATGCAGGTGGGACGGGTTAGATGGCTTTGGAATTGTCACGTAGATAGCGAGGTTATGAGACGATCGAGGTTGCATGTTTGGGTGTTTAGGGTTTGGATCCTACTGATCAGTAGGTGTGATAGTTTTTCTGCTTGAAAGAACGAGTGTATAATGTGTGCTAAGGTTCTTGGAAATGATAAGAAACCGTTCACCGGGTTTTCTTGTGTACGGTGACTTATCATTCTCCCCTCTCAATCTTACTGTTTGGTTTCCCAATGAAATGACTATGACATTTGTGACCAGTGTGCGACAATCAATTAGAGTGTGACAAGTGTGCATGATATTCCAAACTGTTGCTTAGAGATCATTTTAAAAGAGGTCTGAGTCAGTGTTTTTTTTTTGGACTAGTGTCCCCTGTGTTGGCTTCACTCCACAGGTCAGATTTTGGAGGGACAGATTTACAGTGGTCAGATTCTGACAGATCTGGCGATAAATCGCCAGAAAAAAAAACACTGGTCTGAGTGCATTTTAAAAGAATTTTTACTTTAGAGAAGGTCGTACCAGAGGTTGAAATGACTTTTGCATTACATATAGCTAGCATAAAATTTGGTTAGCGTTGAGAACGAACCATAGAGTAAAAGATGCTTGGTATAAATATATGCCGGCTATATACTACCAATGGTTTTGGTTAGCGTTGAGAAGGAACTTTCTCTGAACCAGTCTAGACCTTCATTGTCTTGGAAAGACATAGTGATATCCCGAAACTATTTGGTTCAAACTGAAAGTAGGGACATCCATCAGCATCCTCTTTCAGCATAGTTCCTATTGTTATTCCGGACAATTTTGGATTGTGTTTTACGATCTCCTGCTTCCTGGAACAAGTTTGGCTGACGATTTTTACTTGTTTCCTGGCATGCAGTTGTTTATATTTGTGGTAACCTGATTTGAATACCAGCAGCCTTCTCTCCTACCTGAAGCTGACATCTTGACATCACCCCCTCCATTTTTCCCGCTTTCTCGAGTTAGTTTCTGGCAACATGGTCAGGGGATACGTGCATGAGCATATATTCAGGCATCCTTGGGAACGTGTCACGGCAGCAAACTGGAAGAAGTATGCAGACTTGGAACACAGGCCGTTACTATCACATGTCGTGGACGTCAGTGTCGTGAACAAAAGCGTTGATCAGGAGGGTAGGCAGCTTCTCACCACTCGAGCCATCACTGTCAACATTCCGGTACCCTGGTGGCTCCAGCGTGTGGTGGGAACCAATGTGTGCCGATCTTTAGAAGAGTCCATTCTCGACAATGGTGAGCTCATTCTTCGTAGTGTCTTGACTTCTTCCCACATGTTGTTCATTGAGGCTTTCATACAGCACTCTTAGTTCCCTGTTTTAACCATTGCACAATTCTTGGAGAATTTTGATTTTATTTCATGACAGATTTATAGGGGTGACCCACCCTAGCCAAGTTTAAACATGATTGGTTCTCAACCTTGTCGAGGGCCAGAAATACTGTTTTTAATATAGGAGCCATTTTCAGGCTTGTCGTATTCTCTACCGTGGAACAGAACCCTGGCAGTGGTCCCCTATATACGTTGCGGTAATGCCCGTGCATTCTCCCGGGAAGTCCCTGTTGCTACATCCTTACCCTGAATCTTGACAAAGTTGTCTACTAAACGTTTTTGGTTGAAAATACTCTTTGTTGAGGTTGAAGGGAGGACAAGTCTTTTGCCGTTAATAAGGTTTGGATCCAGGTTGAACTAAGTTTGGTGGGGCACCCTATGTGACAATTAATTCTTTCTTGTGCAGTCTGTGAATCTGGATGAGTGTATGTATGATACATGGATGATCAACTACTTATCAGGGACCAAATGTGCAAAGGTTTTCTTACAATGTATAATGTGAACGCAAATGCTAACAGAAAATAGTATTGGAAATGTTATTCTACAGAGAAGCGATCGCTAGAAATGGTAACTCGTAATGTGACATTGAAAGACTTCGTGGACGTAGAAGAAAAGTGTTCGTATCTCCCACACCCGGAGAATCCAGAGTGGACCTTGGTCCGGCAGCAGACGAGCATCACATGTACATCCGTGCCTGCCCTGAAATCCGTGGCAGAGAAGATTGAGCAGAAGTGTGCTGAGAAGTTCCAGCAGAACAGTCAACGGGGTAGGGAGGTGGTCGAGTCCGTTTGCCGAGCTTTGGAAAGGGCAGAATCAACAACAGTTGCAACCAAAACAACTGCTACAAAGAAAGCGGAGCCCGTGCTGGTTTCCTCGCTGGTTACCTCCCAGTTAAGCAGCAGCAGCAGCAGCAGCACAGGAAGGCCCAGCAACTTCATCATGCGGAGGATTTTGGAAAGAGCTGAGCTTGTGGGTGCCACTTTGTGATAGAAGCAATTTTGATACATTCTTTTTCAGCTCATTGTTTTGTTCTCTTTATATACACACCGTTTTGAAAGGACATCCTTTGATAGCGAATCCCGTTGATGACATTATTTTCGCACTTTATGTGTGACAATTTGTATCTGAAACGCATTGAAGATTGTTGTCAAGGTCATTCCTCCCAGTATTGGGGAAGGAATTCATAATTTTGAGCAGTTTTTTAGTTGATACCGACTCTTTTGCGTGTGCATGAATACCTCCTTTTGTCAATTGAAACGCACTTGGGTTCGCTTGAGCATTGTGCTTGGGGTTCTGCAATAGTTCGTTTTAATTTTTTATGTTTTTAAACAAATGAAACGGAATGTCATTGCAAAATATAAATACAAGCCTGCCGGCCATAGGTGGCCTGGCAGGGGCAAGCCCGGGACAGACACAAGACAGACACAAGACTATACCGCAATAATTCGTTTGTGTTAACCCTTAAACATGGTTTGTGTTGACCATGGAAATCATCTCTTTTGGAACCATGTGACATCATCTACTTTATAAGAACCGAAAATACTCATTAGAAGTCAAACTATTGTAGAAGACCTACCCTTTTCACAACGAAATTTTGAGGATGAATAGTTGTATTTATGTCCTACTAGAAGGATTCTTTGTCATCCATTAGACACAAAACATCCATGTTGACATTCAAGGGTTAATGGAGTAAATTGTAAATCAATCTCCTTTTATTCTACCTTTACTGGCTATGTATGGATGAGGAGACAGAAGCTACCATGGAAAAGTATCGATAGCTATCTTGAAAAGCAAGCCAAAACTATAGGCTGGATAGTTGAATGGTTTGGTCTTGATCTATCATATACAATCAAGGGTCTAAAAAGACAAATGATCTAGCTTCATAATGCTAAATCAATTACATGTTTTAGAAAATAGCATACCTATCTTCATCCAATGAGAGGTTGTCATTTGTACTCTAATATGGTCCATTGAAGCTATACATGAATATCTTGTTTCTAGAAATTGAACAAAATAGGCTCAATAAACCAATTTTACAATCATAACATCATTCAACAATGGCTACCAAGTGTAGTTTGGGTTCATGCAAAAGGCAATTTTTCTAGACAAAGCCAGCAAAATAACAAATGAAGATGAAAATATGCAATTCCATTAGAAAATTTTTGAACTATTAATGAGCTCCCCAATATTTGACAAATCAAGCTATTATTTGAAGGCTAGGCATGCTAGTGTGAGTACAAAAAACTAGCATATATTTGTCTCTTTCTTGTATGGACCTCTACTAGGAGCGAAGCTATACGACTTGGAGTTTGTTTATTTTATATCCTTTTGATCCTTATGAGTCACACAATGGTGCATCAAGGAATGCTACTTGTAGGCTATATAATTTGTGACATGTACTTGTGGCAAGTGTGTTGTACAAACATGATTCAAAACTATCATTTAGTTGGTTGGTTCTACATGACTTTACAAATTCTAATGTAGCATTATTCAACAGAGAGGAAGCATCATTTACAATATTTTATTTTTCCATTTTCAGGCTAAAAAATAAAGTCTATGCTACCACTCAAAATGGCTTCAAATTATAATATCCTAAGAGACTCTAATGTTCTCTAATATCCAATAGCAAAAAAAAAGGTAGCTTACAAAAAATAGCAAAAGACTTACAAGTTCAAAAAAATATGAGTTGTCTACATGCATTCAAAATTAGAGATTAAAACCAGCTTTAGGTACTAGACAAGTAATGGTTAAGGGCCTACTTATTTAGTGTGAGCTTTAGAGATTCAACATCTTGGGAAGAAGCACATCTGCAACTATGAGCTATTTTTCTTGCTTTCTTTTAATCTTTTTGCTTGATGGCTTAATTCCTCTAACATGAACTTGAATTTGGCAGGTGCATTTGTCCCTGATTGTAATTTGGACTTCCTACTAGAGGTGTGAGACTATCCAATCCATCCCAACTTGAAATTGAAGACAATCAAATCGATTGGAGACAAGAACCTCACAATTCAAACTCACAAGTTGCAATCTAGTTTCTTGTTCTATAGGTACCCAAAGAGGGGCTACCTACTTCTCTCAAATAAAGAAAAAATTGTCAAAGAGTGTAGACCTATCTCACAATATGAAACCAAAACATAACATTGTAATTGGCAATGAACCCAATTATTCTTTCCTTTTTAAAAGCACCAAACATAAGATGTTTTCTGGGTCAAAAAAAGAGCATTTCAAGGTTGTTCACCATTTTGTGAACCAACTGTTGCTATGCTAAATATGTAGATAATACAAAATTATGAAAAAATTATTTTAAAAAAAATAATATATGTTTTAAATTATTTAATGATTATTGAATTATTAATTAAAAAATATTACTTGACATAGTCATTGCCTGACTACTTCAGATAGCTAATGTGGCAAAGTTCCCTTGTTTTCTACAACTTAGAAACCCGAGGTCTTTTTTTGGTCTGAAAAACATCTAATATTCATTTTTAGTATTACTAATAAGTATATGTGCAACCTAAAACAAACACTGCAAGAAGAAGGAATGTTTTAAGTAAGTTTTTAAATATAGTCCTAGACATAAGATTATAAGTAATAATCTTTTAGGAGATTTTCAGTAAAATTTTACTAGAAAGACATCTATTTCTAATAAATTTTTACTGAAAATCTCCTTAAAGGCTTGGGGGGGCACTTTGTAGGGAAGTTTGTACATCACATGTAGCAAGGGTTTTTATTTGGGGGGGTATCTTGATGCATGTGAACAATTAAAAGGTCCCTATTATTACCTAATTTTCTAATTCATGCTATTTTATGCTCCCTTACAATTATTTAGAATTCTAAAGAAGGGATAAATTTTAGCACCTATAGTTTGTTATGAGAAAAAAAATAAGTGAGAAAGTCAAACACAAAAATTAAAGTCAAAAACACAACACATGAACTAAAAATACAACATTTACTTAGCATCATTTGAACCACTTGACATGACATTGTTGCCTTTTCCTATTGTAAAGCACACAACACATGAGAATCCTTGAATCATAAACCAAAATAAGCAAAGAAGGGCCACAAAACAAAGACGAAAACAACACACGTGAACTAGAAACTAGCAGCAATCACATCCAAGAGAATGTGAGCAACAAAATAAGGCACTACACGTCCACACACCCATCAACACAGTGATACACTATGCAACACAGAAAAATATATAAGGAAGTCAAAAATGCATAGAGCCAAAAAAATCAGAAAGGTAAAATTAAACTAGAAATGTTCAAGCACTTACAGTGCAACAACAATAATAACATCAAAGTGTTTGAAGCTTGAAATGTGTTTACAATACAACATAAGTATATAAAGTAAATAGCTACCTTATTCCTACTACATATACTAAATGGAATCCAAAACATTTGCAAACACATTATGAAAATCCACAAAATCCACAATGTCCCAAGGTATAAGGCAAAACTACATGCTAAATCCCCTCACACACGAGCTATAGGCTAAGGGATACACACAAAAGTGACAAGCTCCACCAATCTTCATCCTTTGCCACAGAATCCTCACAAGGTTGCCAACTATGGTATAAAATGCCATGGAGGTCCTCCAACTCTCCATCTTTGAAATCTATCAAGTAGTGCATAGATGATGCTCAAAGTTGTTACAATTTTGAGAAAAATCCCATGTCCCAATTGAAGTTGTCAACCATACACACCTTGAAGTTTCTACAAATTTCTATGAAGTGAAATCCTCATTGCACACCTCATAGTAAAGTACAAACCCTAGGTATGAGATACTAACCATAAACAACAATAATAAACCCTAAACTAGAACATGCAAATTCAACGAGAGAAAATCATTGTAAATCCTAAACTTTCAAAGTGACATCATGCATAGACACCACATTCAAACCATTTTTTAAGAAATGAGAAGTAAAGTCAATGCCACAACAAGAAACAAGATTCAAAGCATACAAGTAAAGTGTTGAAAATGAAGCAGGAAACAAAATTTGAAGCAACCAAAGTGTTTATTGCAATGTAAAGGAAAAAAAATTGTAAAGCCAGCTAGGGACAAAATAATACCTATTTCATTGAACCATTATATAATTTTTCATCCAACCAAGCAAATCAATAGTCCTATAAATTGACTGTACCCATAATAAATTCTTTGGATTCATATTTTTGAGGCTATCTTAGAAAAAGAATCACAAGTATGTGACATTATTTATATATGTATCTTACTTATAATTGATTGTACATGAATTTATATTCTACATACTACTTCTAATTTTTTTCTAATTTTTAAACATTGTGAATTAATACCTTTCTATATTATGCTATACATTATTTGGTAAAAAAATATAATCAACCTCTAGGCTTAAAGGTCATTACTTTTAATCTTATGTCTAGAGCTATATTTAAAAATTCACTTAAAACACCCCTTTTTTTGTAGTGAAAAGTACAAATGGCATTTCAACACTAAAATATGAGAATAAACTTAGTAGTCACGATCTTGGGTACTTCGATCATCTCAATAGCTAATGTAAATTATAATTTATGGTCCAATATATGATAATGTACCCACAACTATATCCAATGTACTCACAATTTTGTCCAATTGGAAATGCCCACAAATACAACTTTCATGATTGTATTGAACTCAAAGGGTGGGCAAAAATAGGAGATTAGCAATTTATTTGTTGTAATAAGTACATATGTGGAGATCTTTTTTGAGACTCTAAAGGAGGCTCTTTGAGGGTTCAAAATTTTCCTAATGGATGGAGTGTTGGACACCCACTCCATAGAATTTCAAATGGAGCTCATGTATTAATCTAGCCGTACATTAATCTAACAACTTCTAGGAAAACCTAGATTTATTTTTAAACTGAGGGAGTACACCTATTCCACAAATAGAATATTGGGAGTGTACTGGAAGTAAGTAAATACATGTCTTTTGCTTTTCAAAAAATGAACTCTGAAATGAGTTCTTCTACAAATTTCATTTCTAATTTGAAAAAAAAACTATTTAGAGTTTTTCAATTACTAATTGATTGCAATAAAGTGAACTTACAATTACTAGTTGTCATTACTTAGGATGTAAGTAATGATAGAAGAAGTTTTGAAATTCAAGTTTCAAACAATATTTATAATATGTACTATATACTTTAGTCTTTGTATAAAAAAACTGAATCTAAAAAAGCATCATAAAACTCTATTATGTAAATGAAATGCATGTCCTATTTAACAAATATTCAAATGCAAGGGCATTGACCCCTAAAGGACCAACTGTGCATTCAATGTATGCAAGAAATCTTGAGTAGGTTCCTACAAAGTCATTTTTGGTCAAATGTTTATGAAATTTGGATACAATGTGTAAGCATATAACTCCTTGGTGGAAAACCAAATTTTTTTCCAATGAGATGACCGGATCAAAAATTATGATGCCCTAAAATTTGGGGGTTGCTCAAGCAATTTAGGAATCTTTAAAGAATCTTTTGCAAAAAAACTCATCAACTTTTGAAATTTGGCATGAATGTAACAAATGAAATATGACACACCATTTTCCCCCCACATACCAAATTTTTGTCTTCAAATCACATTCTAAGAGGAGTCAAACTTTGTCAGCTATGTTTGGGTGGTTTCAATAAAAAAACATGGTCTTCTAACTTCAAGTCCTATTATCTTGCAATATTTGAATTCAAAAATCTTGAAATATTTTCCACACATTTGTAATCTTTTTCTCTACTTCAAATTTCAAATAAAAAATTTCCTCCTTGCTCAAGAAATCATCTAAAAATGACTACTAATAAATTGCCAATTTACTTAATGTCCTTGCATTGCAGGATGATTTAGAGTAATCTAGACTCCATATTTGCTTCTAAAATTTTTCATGAGTGAATCTAACATCATACGCTTATGAATGGTCACAATCCTCATTTTTATGTAGAACAAAAAATTTACAATAAAAGGGCCCAAAGTTTGTTGACCCTATTTTACAAGAATGAATTTTTTTTCCTCACTTCGAATGTTATAGTCTTTCAATCCACACGTTCAAGTGGACTGAAATGTTTTCCACTCTTTGTTAAAATACTTTAGTTTAGTTTGGTACAATTGAAGTTTAGAAAAAATTTCAATTTTGAATAACGTACTAGAAAGCACAATTTTTGAAAAAATACCTTGGTCCATTAGAAGGGATTTAAGGGTATTAGAAGCTTGTGAGTTCCCAAGACGCTCCAATGACCCTGCCTTTGTTAGAAGTTGTTATGGGAAAACATCCGATGTGGTTGAGACCTTGCCACATTGGACAAGGAATTTATTGCACATAGATAACGAAGTCAACGAAAATAACTTAAAATTAAAGAAAAATACAAAAAAAACATTAACCATCCATTGAGATGGTTCCCTAAAATGCCTACCATTTGACCATCTATTGCCTAAGTGTTTTTCAAAGCCTAATGAAGGATTGATGTCAATGAAATTTAGTGGAAGAGAAGGATGGAGAGGTTGATTCTATAGTGAAATACATTGCCCATCATGAATCCCCAAAGGCTATGGGATAATTTGAAGATGAGAGGTTGACTGCTCTTTGTCAAAACATAGGAATCTTGTTTAAAGTGGAATTTTAGACTTCATTTACATGTAGTAGAATAATTTTTTTCAAAAATCTTTACATAAAGTTGGTAAATAAACTTAACTTTCATTTCCAAAGAACCATTTGTGATTTTGAACCTCTAAGAAAAAGTTATGGATAAAATTCAAAGAAGATGTTTCGAAATGTCAAAAAAAAAAGTCCCTCCATCCTCTTTCTGAATTTTGGCCATAACTTTTGATTGGAGGATCTAAATCACAAACAGGTTTTTGGAGATGAAACTTAAATTGATTTACCAATTTTCTTAAGTTCAAAGTTTTTTGAAAAAATTTATTCTACTATGCCTAATTGAGGTCTGAAATTTCACTTCGAACAAAATTTCTGCATTTGAGTTAACTATTAGTGGTTGAGATTCTACTAATCCCATATAGGTTATAAATCCCATATGGGTTGTTTCACCTACTTCTTTTCATTTATATAAAGAGCTTGCATTTACATCATAGTATACTCACATAGAAATGTGTTTGAAACTTAGTATTTGATTGCTCAATGTAAGTCTGATTTTTGATTAGTAAAGTGTAAATAATTGGTGGGTCAATAACAACATGGCAAACTAGAACCGTCAGCCCATGCATCATCAATGTTTATACAATGAGCACTTGAACTTTCCATGGAAAATACAATAAGTGGTATCTCTTGGAATTTTTTGAATTTTGAAGAGAGCAGGCCATCGGGGATGGGAACTAGGCTAAAATGGCACTCCAAAGGCCTAAAATCCCCTCTAATGCTTTAGGGGTTAAAACGTAACAATTGTTTATGTTGCAACCTTTACTACTTCTACAATGGCAAATTTAATTCCATGCTCTCAATTCAAAAAAAATATTTAAATATCGTGAGAACCAACATCATTTGCATGTTTGCTAAATTGTGAATATTTTAAATTCTATGAATGTCAACTTCCTTCAATTTCTATATACAACAATCTAAATTGATGTATACCAACATACCAAGGCTTCTGGAGTGTTTTTTTTGAGTTCTAAGAAAAATTGACAAAATACAATGTAATTCCAAATTATTTGTCACAAAATCAAGTCCTAGACATGTCTAACTTTGAAATTCATTTTTTTTCAAATCACAATTCATTTTTTCTTCAAACTTCTATAATAACTAAGGTAAACCTACCTATGACAAGCAAACCACTCATACTAGGCACCTAGGAAATGACCTATTAGAGTCTTACAACAATCTATGACAGACTTTCTCTAATAAATAAGATTAGGACTACATTAAGTTGGTTCCTGACGGAAATTAATGGCTTGGGTGATGGTGATGGAGTTATGAGTCCTTGTTTTAGGAACTTCTAGCTTTTCAGTGTAAATTCATCAAAATAAGTGAGTTTTTTAATTCTTCATGTTCTGGCCATGTTAAAAAACATTGCACTGATGGTAGGAAATATTCTTACTGCTTTAGGTGGTAGGATGGCCATCATGCATACACTTTCTGCTGGTTATGGGATAGTCTACAAACTCTTTTCGGCCAATTGGTAATCACACTTCAAAAACTCATAAGAAATTCATACTTTGTCAAAAAAATAAAAATTTCATTGCTCTCTTCTTTTCTCACAGTTGTCTTTGTATGGAAAAAACTCTGATTTTTTTTGCTAATTGTAACTGGACAAAACACTCATTCTGCTTATCATAGGCAGGTTTACTTTAATGTACCTTGTGCCATGCCACAAAATAAAAGTTAGAAAATTCATAAAATATTTTAAAGTTTTAAATTTTAATTCAATATTTTCTACTATTAGTCAAAACACTATAAAACAAAAAGTCTATGCCCCCCTCCTTGTAGAGGGCTTTCCAATAGTAGTTACCAAGAATGCGACCAAAGGATGTTCCGTCTAAGAGATCTCACTGTAACAAACAAATTAGAACAAGAAAAAAAAATATTGGAACAAATTTATAGCCTACTTTAATATATGGGCTAGTGTGCCCTATCTTGTTACCCTAATATAATAAAATAAAAGTAAAAAGAAAATTTTCATTTTTTCATTTTTAAAAACTTTAAAATTCAATATCTTAAGTTTCTACTCTATACCCTTCTTCATTGAGGGCTTTTTTACAATACCAATAATTTGACCTTGGGTGTTGTAGCCCTAGTAACACCTTACAACTCCAAATAGACTACAAAAGCCCTTTACAACTTTGAAGACTCACCATACTCCAATTTCAATATTACTAAGGCCCAACTAACTAACACTGCACATGTCATGCATTCACAAAATTAGTTCTCATTTCTAGCTCACATTGCTAAGTCCTAGTCCTCAAGACTACTCGCATGCATTCCACTCTTGACACCTAGCATATCACTTGGTGACATGGAGCAAAACTTCCATTTTACTGTACTAGAACTCATAGTGGCACTACTCACCACAATCCTAACCGCTCTTAGTTGTCACCCCACTTCATACTAGGTCCATTGTGTATTTGCTACTCACCCATCAACACTAATTGGAATTCATAACTCAGGACACATGCCAATGGCTTAGCAAAGAGTGGGACTCCAACCAACCAGTGCCCTGGGACACACACATAAGTGTCCCATGGATCCTTGAAGCTGGTGGTGAAGTTGTAACACCACCTATGAATCACTGGGACGCACCAAGGCTCCAAGAGGGAGGGAAGAGGGAGGCCAACCCCTCCTATAGTACTTTCTATGGCATTTGGTAGCCTCCCCACCCCTCCCCCTTGTGGGTCTAAGGTACTTGCAAAACCCCCATGGGTTTTGGAAGACCACCTGTTTCAAACCAAAATCTCCAAGTTCTACCTTTGTTTGGACTTCCAAACTTTCAAACAGTGTAACTTTGAGATCAGTGCTCTAAATTGCACATACAAGTCCATTTCGGATATCTATGCGATGAACAAATGTCGGTGGACTATTCACTTGTCCCATTTCGACAAGTTCTCACAAAATTATGGCCCTTCAAAGATTCGGGTTCACCGAGAGCAACATCACACCTTCACCACAGCCCTTCTCTTTGGCTCATATCATAGAACCTCATAATGCTTGGTATTCTAACTTCCTTGTCTTTGTATCTTTTCAATGATATGCTACATGCCATACTTTGTTGAGGGATTCTCTAGGAACCCCTCACACCTAGCCTTCGAGTGTCCCGGTGCCATTGGGACACCTCCAACTTTGAACGGCCATAACTTCTAGCCTATTAGTCTAAATCATGCGTTCTTTAGATGGTTACAAGTGTCTTCTCAAGAGCTTTCCAAGAATGTATGGTGTGCTACTATGTTCTTCTTATCCAAGGCGCTATTGTGCCCTATTTGCTCGGGAGTCTCTCATTTCTCCCTTCTTACCCCATTGCAAGGCTTGGGAAGTCACCCTCAAGGTCCCCCTTGCTGACTAACTAAAGGCACTTTAGGCATCCCAAGGAGATAGGGGCGTGACATTGGGACACATGGTTCTAAAATTCTCACCATAACAAACAAACAAACAAAATAAATAATTTAATGGATGGATAGATGGATGTGTTATATGTCGCATACAACAACTTTCACTCATATTAGAGGCAACCCATTCCCTATCATTGTCCCCTTTTGGCAATATAGGTTACTTTCTTCCTACGCAAGAGAAAATGAACAGTGATTAATTATGGCACAATTCCAAATGTAGTTGTGGCACATTGTGTTTGTTTACAACACTCTCAATATTACAACCAATTCTTGGTAGATTTTGCAACCAACCCTTGGTCAAAAATAGGAAGGTCTATATGACTAAAGTGGAAGGAACGGAATCTTCCGCTCAAAAATTCATAGTAATTATGTTTTGAGAAATTAAAATCCAGAAAATTATGAAAACCTTCTTAACTCTATTTCTGCGCACTGGAAAATCCACCACCATCACACAAGAGAAACTCGCCCTCCAGATGGGTGCAACCGCTTAAGTGGTTGGAAATGGGTTGCCTCCGTTATATTTCACTCTTGGACTCTGTCCCATGGATGCTTGTGATACGGATTGCGGTTGTTTGAATGAAAAAATAGCTTCAAAACTCGGCCATACTCAGTTTTCTTCGTCACTGTACACAGAAGTTGAATTTCCAACGCTGAACCCCACTTTTCAATTCGACTGCAGTTGGCAGTCAATCCCCTAATAATTGAAAAATCGCTTTGGCTTGGGGTCAGCCAGCCAAGTTGATTCCCAAGGAAAGATCGAGGTAGCACCTCAAACTTCACTTGTGGAGTGGGTCGAGTACCCCATGTCAACTCCGTCATCAAAGCACCGGCATTTCGCTTCCCAATGCCCAAGGTCCCAAAGTAAATTAGTCTCCCGAAACAGCTGAGTCATCAAATGGCTTTCATTGTTCATCTCACCAAATCCCTCCTGCATTCCTGCCAAGTGCCATCGAACTGATCAAAGTGGCGTATCCTCATCAGGCAGTCTACTATACCTAAATAATTGCTTTCGGATCTTTTGCACTGGTCAATACGGAAGTTTCCTGGCTCATGAGGACGATAGTACCTCGTAATAACAGATCACAGAGATTCGATATCTTTACAAGTTTGAAAACAGTAACTTGTTTAGCTCCTGGCTTGAACACCGAAGTTTGAGTTGGTTTTTTTTAAAACAAATGAAACGGGGTTCCATTGCAAAAAGAAATATTACAAGCCCGCCAGTCACAAGTGGCCTGGCAGGGAAGAACACCGAAGTTTGAGTTCGAAATGAAAACTGTGTACAAAATTGGGAAAGTTGAATTTGAGCTCAGTAACGTCGTCGGTGGCGGTGTTCACCGCAAGGAACAAGAAAAGAAAGAAAGAGCACAAAAAGTCCAACCAAACCCATTCAGCCGGTTGGGTCCCAATGAATGCGAGGGAGATTCGGACGTCGCCAATTTCCACAAAAGCAATACTGAGAGGAAACAAGGGCTGCGTAGAACTTAGAGGAAAAGGAAAAGGAAAAGGAGGAGAAGAAGATTCGGCAATTCACAACTACCGGTATCAATGCTGATTTGTGGTATAAGTGAATTTGACACAAATTTCTCAAAGTCACACTATGTTCGACGTGGGGCTGCTCTTGGTTTTTGGTGTAATTGAATCTCTGTACTTCTGAAAAAAGAAAGGCCTTCAAAGAGGGCTGACTCATGCCTATGAAGACTCTACATGCCCCCACCTCCCACCATACAAATAGTGAGATGAAGAATTGCTCCTCTATCTACTACAAAGATATCCTTTGTCATTCATCGGACAATCTCAGTCCTTAGCAACGTTCTAGGGTTATATTAGTGTAAGCTAAAAGATTACTCTATTGTGTCATTTCCACCAATTTTATTTTTTAGTTGATTATGGCAATAATTGTATAGATGACATTAGTTTTGTACCCTCCCTAGCCTGAAGACAAATCGATGTAGTCTATTTGGTCATGTTAATCTTCTTATGGGGCATTTCCTCAATCCATGCAAACCATGGTTACTTCCTTCTATTGTTGAAGAACTATACATCAAGTTTCATTCATTTTCAATGAAATGTGGATGCCCTTTGTTTCCCATATTCTTACTTGAATACATATATTGGGTTCAATATTTTGAAGAAATATGATTATTTTCATGATTTCTATTAATGTTGATATTTTTAATCACTAGTACAAGCTTGGGTAGTGTATACTAAGAAAAAATGACCCACAAGGAGCCCCTACATGATGAACTTGACATCTAGTTCATCTTCTTCTAGTCATTTTTCTAGTCTACACAACCTAGGTTTCTAATAGTGAATAAATTATGAATGGTTCATAATTTTGATAACTATGCTAAAATACTCTTGAAGGTTGTTTTTATTACAAGGGTTGGATTGCACTATCTAATAGTGGTATCTAGCTTCTAATTTTTTATTCAAGGATTTATTTTATGTAGTAAAATATGCTTATAAACTTTGAACTATAGAATGTTTGCAAAGCAAAAAAATTAAAAATCTACCATGTACAAATTTTAGAGAACTAATATGAGAATCTACAAAAATTTAGAAGGATGAAAGAAACAAGATCCTATATGCTTGAAAAATATTTGTGTTCATCATATTTTTATAATTTGAAATCTTGATTGACAATGGATTTACTAAAATTTACTATTTGAGTTCAAAAATAATATTGAAATGAAATTCTAAATTATATCAATTTGACAATTTATAGTTTTAGAATCAAATGTTTAAGTGCTAAAATGTTATTTGTTTTAATACCCAAATTCTCAAAATACTAGTGAAAAAAAATTGTAAATACAATGTATATTTAATAATTATCATTTTCACATTGATTGAATGACATTTCAGTATGGACCTATTTACATACTAATTAAGTAATTATAAGAAAACTAATAGTAATCATAGTAGTGATGATTATTAGCAAGGAGGAGTGATACAATGTGAGAGTCGAATCTATGAGCTCATGAGCCTAGGAATCTATATTATAGACACCTTCTATGGTTATAGGTGTTTATGTTAAAGGAAATTTTGTTATAATAGACTCATTTTCATTATTATAGGTATGTATGTTATGAACACCTTCAAATTGTTGTAGGTAGATACCTAAAACCAAGTTTAAGCCTTTAAGGCTTGTAGGCTCACATCTTTGTATTCTTGCGCTAGCATTGTTACTTTAGGAAGTAGCTAGTGATTTTGTTGATGCCACCAAAAATATATAAAGCAATGAAGGGAAAAGTAAAGTCCAAACTATAGTTTTGGGCCCAAAATTCAAATTGCACTACAATATTCAATTTTAGGAAAAAAATTTCAGACTTTTAAATCAGAGTAGATATTTTTCTTTGTAAATATGAGTTCATGATTGAAGCCTAGATTCACTAGAAGAAATTTTTGTTAATTGAGCTAATGTATTTTAGTTAGAAAACACGAAACTGTGTTGGAAAAAACACAATTTTGCAATCTTTTGACTAAAAAACTGCAAAACTACATTTTTTCCAATATAGATTTGTGTTTTCTAACTAAAACACATTAGCTCAATTAACGAAAATTTCTTCTAGTGATTGAAGGGTATCATTTGAATCTGTGGTTTAACTCAAATCAACAATTAGAAGTTGGAAGGCGTCAAGATGCACTACAAGGTAATATATTATGTCATGTGTAACCATTTTTAACCCAAAAGGATGCCACAGACGTTTAGTGTCTGATGAATGACAAGGCATTTTCCTATGTTGGACAAAAATTAGACTATTCATCCTTGAAATTAGTAGTGGGAAGTGGAGATCTTCTACAATACTTTGACTTCAAATGAGTTCTTTAGATATTTTTAATACCAATTATTCCCATGGATTTAGAAATGATGATTTCCACATGGACCCCCCCCCCCCCTTGTGTCCTTCAAGGATTAAATAGTAAAAAAATAGACTATGCAATGAAAAAAATTTCCAATACTGTATGTTGCATATACATTTAAGCAACTCTTGTTATCCTAAACTCTTTAAACTTTCATCCATTTTAATTGATTATAGAAATCCCTAAAAATTATTATTAGTGTTACAAGAGCTAGTATTAACTCTGGTCAGAGGTCAATGCATTTTTGAATTGAAGATGAAGTGTGATACTATTTTACTAATAAATAAACTACTCCCTCTATTTGAAAATAGTTTATCCATTCTTAGTGGTGATTGTATAGAGAATGGATACACAATTTCCAAACGGAGGGAGTATATGGTTAATGTAGTGATAGGATTAGCATCTTAAGGATGTAGAGAAAGGCTTAGTATTTGACATTTGCAATGTTATGCAATAGTGGTGCTCAGTGATCTATTAGTACTTCTAAGTCTATAAAAGACTCATGTTTAAATAATGTTAGGGCATTGTTGAATCTACATCATGCAATATACATGTTTTGTGTGATTGTTTTAGTTTTGTTTCAAGTACTTTGGCTAATAAGTTTGTATTATCTTGTTGATTGATATTAACTAGAGGTTCTCTATGTTGTGAACACCCGCCAAGGCTATACTCTAAATATTCATGCTTCTTTTTCTCATTCTTAGTACTAAATTCAAATGCAAATGTATTACCATTGACTATAGTACCTTCTTTGACATATGACTCACAACAATGATATTATATTACCTTGTAATTCATAAGTAACACTAGTAGGAGCCCCTTTTTTTGGATGTTAGCAATGAACAAGAATGTTTTCTACAACAAAAGCAAGAAGATGGGATTGCGAGCATGGAGGAAGAATTGAGTTGGATGTTTCAAAAAATGTTTGGATGTCTTTAGCAGAACGAGTTGATGACTTATGCAACAACGATGTTTTGGGAGACATTGAAAAAAACATAGTTGCATTTTATACACAGACCAATAAAACAAAAACTTACTACATTGGCAAGGAATTTCAATTTAACAACGGGTAATTTAGTAGAAGTTATTGTGGGCTGGGATAAAAAGAGACCACATGGAAAACATAGAAGAAGGGCAACTCCTTGGAGGCTTTTAAAAAAAGATTGCATAGAGGGGGAAAAAATAGTAGGATGACTACATTTTCCTTGCACTTTCAATGTAGCTCAAATTGTATTAACAAGTCCTAAACAATTAGTTTAATGCATTCTGCATTATCGAATTTCCATAAATATGTATTTCTATTGTCCCATATACTTTAGAATTGAACATAAATTTTTCTCAATTTTAGAAGATCATTTTTCCAACAATGTATGAAATTCAATCCATCCTATTCTCGTCAAAGTTTTTGTGTTTGCCTTCTTGTAAACAACAAGATATATTGGATTTTCAAGAAATGATTTTTTTATTTGTTGTAGTTTGTATAGAAGTAATTCCATTCCTCCTTGACATGGTGTCCAACAAGGATGAAGTGGCATGCCACATCAACACACTTCGACACCATCTGAAAATTTGAACAATATTTTTATAGACATCAATTGAGACGTCAACTAAGGCATCAACTAAAACATGCAAATATTTTTTGCAATTTCAACTAAGATGTCCAAATGGTTTTTGTAATATCAGCTAATACGTCAACTGAAGCATTCAAATCTTTTTTGTGACATCAACTTCAGCAACTTTGTATAATTCAAAAAATTCACATATCATGTATGGTTTTTCTTTCCTCCTACCACCCACTTGAATAAATAGCTTGTCTTTTCTTGTCAATATGCGTGATTGCAAGAGAGATTGGTACTATTTTGCATCACACTTGAAGTGGTTGAGTTATCATCGGCCATAACACACTACAAGAAAATGGGGGTATAAATGACTTCTACACAATGACTACATCGATGACAATGACTACAAAATAGTCATTTTGAAGTCATTTTGAAGTCATTGTTGCTGGTAGAGTCATTGTGTAGAAGTCATTTATACCCCCATTTTCTTGTAGTGAAATATACATTTGAAGATGGAAGCAAATGTACTTTAATTTTTTTGGAAGATTAGTAACTAGACAATAAGTGGAGGGATTATTTTTCAAAAAAATTCAAAAATCATTTTATATATAAATTTTAATTTCGCTAATTTGTCACACTTTGTGGTTTAGGAGTTTTTAGTATCGGGGAGTACCCAAAATTAATGATCTAGAGCTGAAATTTCTATGGTCTATTCCCACACCATGCAATCATGCACCTACCAAAGTGTACTTCAAAAAAACATTATTTTATATCCTCCACATGCATGCTAATAGGGCTCCCTTGCACACACTTCTAAACATTGAAGATGGTTTAAAGATCATTCTTTTGGTGAAGTCTTCAAAAATGTCTAATTTTTAGTTTCTTTGTAAATGATTTTTTGTATTTTTTACAAATTAAAATGTCAAGGTACCTATTTTCTTGAGATTTTGCACTTTTTTAGTTCTCCTACTTAGAGAATTTTTCTATGCTTCTCCTTCTTAAAAGATTATTCTTTAAACATTTTTTTCCCATTTTTTCCCATTTTTTCTCCTAACTATAAAGTACTCCCGGAGAAAAAAGGAATACTATGGAAAATGCTACCAAAATTGCACAATGTTTCTTGCAATGATTTATTAACTCACAATAACAATTGCTTTTCAAGCCATGCCACATAAATAATAAATACAATATATTTTGTGTGATGTACAATGTATGGTGTATTCAATATAATATATAGTATATTATGTATAATGTACAATGTACAATGTATGGTGCTTCATGTATGGTATATTGTGTATGGCCTATTTTGTAAGGTGTATAGTGTATGGTGTACGTCAAAGTTGATGTCGTAAAATGTTTCAAAAAATGTCCTTGACATCAAATTTATGTCTCAAAAAACGTCTCAACATCAAAGTTGATATTGCTAAAAATAATATCAAAATTCTTCTCAATGTCTAAGTTGATGTTGTTCGAAACACTATTAATCTTCTCAAACATCGTGATGTAAGGTGCTACATTAGTTGCCACATCATCTCCTGGTTGGGTGAAAAAAATCCCATGTAGCATTGCCCACCTACATGGTGCTCATGTGGAGCCAGTGGAGGTGATGTGGTTGTCATATGGCATACTTTTGGCCTCTTCTTTGACCATGTTTGCTATGACATTTCTCTAAAAATAAGGCATGTTTTTTCAAATTTCCTTGTATTTTTGCCATGTCAATCTTGATAGATTTTTCAAGACATCCATAATAGACATGCTTGATGTTCAACTAGACATCTAGCCACATTCATGGACTAATAAAAAATACATGGGTTCCTTCTAATGTAAGCATGTCTTTTGCCTTAAACTCCATACAAGATGGAGATTATTTTTTGTTAAGTTTTATTGTCTTCAAACTAACTCCCATATCCCAATTTCCAAATATAAATTTGTCAATTTCTGAGGGGCCTTAAGAAGGTCCATAATTCTCCTAATGAAACTTCAAAACTCCATAATATTTTGGTGGTTTGGCAATTTCAATAATTTTACTCTTCCGGGAAAGTTCTAACAATTTTTGATACTCTCAACAACTAAAAATAAGCCTTGAAGAAGCTCTCACACAAAACTCTACCTACTCTTAAGGTTTTTGCAACTTTCTTCAAAACAAATTACAATTTGCAATTTTTTCTAATACAAATCACACAGCTCGGCCATCATTGATGCTTTAGTGATGGAGACTAGTCAAAGAGAAGAAAGAAAACTTTGAAAACAAATAAGATGTTACAAACAAAACCAAAAGTCTGATGTCATGGAGGATCCAATGATGGGGACTAGCTAAAAAGAAGAAGGAAAACTTTGAAGACAAACAAAATGCTACATACAAAGCTAAAGCTTTGCCGTTAGTGGCATAAAATACATAAAATATATGAGAAGACATTTGATAAGAACGACATTTTTGCATGTCAAGGCTCTAGGGGAAATTCTCAAAGATTTGGAATTCTCACACTAGAAGCTTGTGGAAAAATAATAGACACAAGACAATGTGAGATTCCAAAGAATTCCAACTAATACAAGAACTAATGGCATCATTGAGATTCGACTAGAATTCTTTAATTAGGATTAATACTTGACTCAAATTTTAAATGAAAAATCACATGAAAATAAAAGTTTAACTTAGTAGATACAAATCACAAAACATTAGACTATAAAAAAAGTGAAAATTTTTGAAGGGCCCCCCATTTCATGCAAAGAATGCACTAAAAACTATTGCAAAATGAATAAAATGCTTAGAAAAACTATATTGACAACAATTTGGCCAAATTAGCAAGAAGTACTAAATAACCAAAAGAACAAGGTATAATAGGAGAAATGGTAGTGCTTGGAGAATTGGAAGAAGTGGTAGCCTTTCATACTTTGTGTCAAAAGCCTCATCCCCTTGTTTAATCCTAAGATTTTTAGTACTTAACCCCTGAAGGCCCATGACTATGTTTTCACCAAAAACGCTCCAAAACTGCCATTTCTAGTACAAGAACCGAATTTTAGAAAAAAAACTATTTTTGGACATATGTAACCTTAGGATCTTGTAATAATCTGGTTTGAGAACATGTGGAAAAAATTTCAGAAATTTCCACCATGTAGATTGCAAGATATTAGCATTTGAATTGACAAAAATCCCTTTGGAGGGCCCTGCAAAAAACCTGGCAGCTACTCTTCACAAGGTCATATTTGTGTGAAAAAATGTCCAAAATGGATGTGCATCTTTGAATTAATTCTTCAAGACAAATTGACTATATGCTTAAAAAAATTCAAATTATTTGGAATTGGACAACATATAGGAAAATACTAAATTGTTAAGAATTTTTTTATGGACTTGAAAAATGAAAATCCTAGTGGTTGTAATGTTGCAACGATCAATATACATCCTATGATTTTACTTTTTTCAAAAAATATTAAAAATTGAGTTAAATGAAGGACTTCAAAGTTTATTTTAGAGTAGACAATCCATAACTACCCACAAACTAAAACATCTCATAACTTTCACTTCATTAATCAAAGTTGAATGATTTAAAGCTTTTCACATACATATAAATCTGGGAAACCAATTTCAAATTTTTAATTTTGAAAAAAGTGATTTTTTCTGATCTGCCCGAGCTGCCCGACTTGGCAAAGAAACTACATATTATATAATAACTTTTTAACCATATAGTCAAAAGTTATGAAAATTGTTGGGCCTTAAAGCTACTCCTTGACCACATGTTGTGAGAAAAATGCAAAGAAAAAAATTGGAAATTTTGCTCGTAGTGAGCTGCCCAAAATATCTATAATGCCCAAAAATCATGTTTAGGCTTTTAGGGGTTAACCACTAATCACCCCAAAAATATCAACTTTATTGCTGAACTTAATTCTAACTTTTGGAAAAAAAGTTCCAAATGCCAAATGGATTGTATCAATTGAATTTAGAAGGCCCAAATAAAATTAAAATATCCTTTATCCTTTATCCAAGATTATTCAAACTCATAAAGTTAGCAAATTGTCATTATTAAAAAACTGTAAAATTCTAGATGATAGACTGTACACTTTTCAAAAAATTTGAATTGCCTTGGGTGTTTTCAAGGGGTGGTTAGAGTAACAAATTGAGACTACTCTTCAGTATCATTTGCATGTTGTATGCTCATGTGGCTTCAATCAACACCTCAAATTTATTTAAAATTCATTGGAAATTGTTAAGGTTGCATGCTTGGGTCTTTGTTGGTGTTGGAATGCCTTAAAAGTTATTGAGGTACTTTACTGCTATGAAACATTTTACCCTAATTTTTAGTAAAATTTCATTGCAACCTTGGTAATTTCTAAGATTTTTTCTTTATTTTTCTTTCCAAATCGATGAATTCCTCTTGAATTTTTGTATTTCAAAAGTAAGAGCAATATTTTTACCTAGGAATCACCTAGGTTTTATAAAGATATCACCAAGTATCATCCAAGTATCACCTAAATATCACATAAGTATTATCCCCCGAGTATTACATAAGTATTGCCACCCAGGTATCGCATGATTTCGAAGAAACAGCTGTAATGGGGAAAGGCAACCTCATCGCGAGGCTTACCATAACTGTTCCGATGACTAACTTTCTAAACGTCCAGCGGAGCAGATTCTTTCCCTTTCGAGCAAATTGCATCGTCACTGTCGCCTCCGTGTGCAAACGGCTCTTCGGCCATTGAGCGGAGCCACCACTAACTTCTTTTCAGCAGAGCGTGGCACAAGTTCGTGCACAACCCGACACTCCACGACTTCCCCAATTAAGAAAATGTGCATCAAATCTCGGCAACGCCCCATGGAATCAGTTCAGCATCCGCTGAATTCCAGATTTCCAGTCACCAGGTGTCCATGTGCGCCAAGAGTCAGCGCCTGGCTTGACGAAGTCCTCACGCAATTCCATGACAAAGTTCAAAAAAATGGGGAGACTTTCCTGTTTAATAGGCCAGGCTTCCACAGACTGGCAAGCTGTAGCTTTTCAAAGAAAAAAAAAGCATATTTTTTCAACAATCCACCGAACAAATGGTGACGGATCACTCTGGTTGATTATTCCCTGTTCTTCGCTGACAGATATACTTTACTGTGCCCTTGAAAACGGGGGATTCTCAGGGTCTTATGATTCCCTTTTTCTACAGTACTGTACAGTAGTTTTTGGGCCCACAACCGGGATTCCGGAGTTGGGACTTGCCTTGAGTGGGAGTTGTTGCTGTAAAATAATAAGACCGTCGTATCATGGCGACTGCTCCTACAGTAATAAGTTAAGTCTTCTCCTTGGAGTTGTTGCTTCATCTAAGATATTGATGAGTCAAGGAAAGGTCGTTGAAGTTATTGTCAAAAGGGATTATTTTTCTATATTTGGGGTAACAGGCGGGCTAGAAAAACCATCCGATGCTAATTTTACTTCATGCAATATTATATTCCATCGATTACCAGTATATACTTTCATGCAACATGATATTTTGTATCAATAATTCACTTCGTTCAAATGAATATTTTGTGAATTTTATGCTTTCTTAAAATGCTCTTGATAATTTTTTTCATTCAAATTCACACCCAATTTTCAGATAGCGCAGGATTCAACACTGCGAAAATTAGGTCAAATTTTTGCAAATTTTTGCCACACCAAAATGGCCAATTGTTAATGAATTTTTCCACACATAAATATAGGAAAATATTGTGCACTCGCCTCAATCATTATTAAAATATTTAGATATAATGACTAAATATGGCACCTCTTGATGTAGTGCACTCACCTTGACAATCATGTAAATTTTCGTATGTAATGACTAAGTATGAGTAATAATTGGAACATAAAAGTTGAAAACTTGCTATTGTGTAATATGATCATCAATTACAAATTTTGCCTAAATATTGACAACTAGAATATGAATGTGAATAGAGAAAGAAGGCATTGCAATTGTAAATTTGCAATAATGAAGTCATTGAGAGGAGTCATTGACAAAGTGTTTGTATGCAAATTTTTCATTTGGGTGCTCATTATATTGTCAATGAGCATGTGTACATGCTTCACTTACAGGTGACCTTACTATCAAATATCAGTGGTGATTTGCGCAAATAAATTTTGGAAAAGAATCTTGCTTTCGTGGGGTTTCAAACTCTCTACAAATTCTAAATCCTTCTCTTCTAAAATTATAGCAAAAAAAATTTCATTCCTTCATCTACACTCCAATTAGTTTTTTCTCAATTGCAATAAGTGGCAATTAATGGTTGTTCATATCCTATGAAGGACATTTACACCCAAAACCAATATTGCACCCTAAACCAACACTATCCACTAATTTTGTATATTTAATGTTCCTAAATGTAAGATTCTAGTACACAATGTCAATTTTTTAATTATGGGAATATTTATCTCAAGAAGTTTTTTGCTACATGGATACTTTGTGCTAGGGATTGTAGGAGTTGTAATTGGCCATAAGAATTGGAAGGCCTACACTACTTCAATACATGGGGTAATATATATTGTATGCACTTGAATGTGAGGTGCCTCCAACCTTGGCACACAAGTGCAGTGGTCATGAAGTCAAATGTAGGTGTTGGTAGGGTGCTTACCACTATAGTCCAACCAACTATGGTGGGGGTGCAATAACTACCTTGTCATCTTACGGGGAGGTGAGAATTGATCGAGGGAAGGAACATGTCAGTTTTTTTTATTATAGGGTCTACCTCCTAACTGAGGCATCAAAGATGGAATTTGCCATGTAAGTCCATGAGGCTTTAGATAGTTGAACCATTTCCAATAAGGTAGGAGGCTCTTAAAGCGACCGTTGAAGAGTTGATTGACTTTCGGGGGAAGTTAAGCTCTTGAAAAAAAATTTCAATAAATTTTCATAGGAAGAAAAATGGAATTGGCATCTTACCCAAGTCATTTCATAATTTTTGGACCTTTTTGGAATTAGTTACAAATTTTTGAAGTTGAAACGCAATGGTCATCGAAAGCAACCACCTCTTGAAATGTGTGGAGTTGGTACATTGAAGAAAGCAAAATATACCTCTATATCATGTTCACTTTTAATGCCCTCTCAGAGTTTGAGGCTCCTACTTTAGATGCTTCATTCATGACAGTCTTTCAAACTATAGTTACCCACTTATCCTTCTTCTATACACTTCAATAGAGCACACCTACAATTGCACTAGCTTCTTACCTTAGCCACACAAATCCAACCTAGTTCAACTCTTGGACCTACAAAAAAAATGTCAATTTTGATTTATTTTTGTTCATTTTTCCTACAAATGACTCTTAAAACACTTTGATTCAAATAAAGAGATCAACCAAGCCCAAGCCATGAGTGCTTTACCTCAACGACAAAGGAGTCTTACGACAACAAACGACTATGAATTTACTTTTTTTTTAGCGTGCCTGTGTCAAATTAGAGTATAATACATAGTAAACAACACATGTCGATTCTGGTTTATTTTGTTTCCATTTCTTTTCCTGAAACTCAATTGATATTTAGGGTATCAGGATGATCACCCATTTCTAATCACTTAAGCAATTCAGCCTATCTATGGCATGGAAAAAGTTCAGGAAAAAAATTCCCCATGTAGAGAAACAGATTTCAGAAGCATTTCATAATTTCCTAAATTTTTTTTCATGAAGATTCTATTTGTCCCATTCTTGATATGTAGGCAAACCTATTTCCAACCTATTCTAGGATGGTTCCAAAATCGATATAAGAATTCCAATGTACACCTTGTGATCATCTAAGCTTTCAATGTATACCTCCCGGACATTTTTGTTGTCCCCTGGGTCATACGGTGCATGAGCTTTCACCTACAGTACAATTCATCTGATCGGAAATGGAGCAGCGTAAACTACAAGAATGGGAGGCCGATCGGAAATGGGTGATCTCCTTTAACGCCCAAACCGAACGGCTATCATCCGGCAGGCAACAGCGGCTGACTTCCCACCCAAATAATACTTTCTCTCCCGTGGTGTCGGTCCGAGCACCCGCGGGAGGCCACCGAGAAAGGGCTTACGAACTTAATAACAGAACTACCTAAACTACAAGAGCCCGACGCAGCATTGACTTTGCAGTAGCGTGCAAGCCTGGCAACCCCCAACTAGGGCCGAGCGCCGGCCGGGGCCCCGGGGATCCCACCCCCACCCCCAGATGCCAAGCCAAGCCAACGAAAGCAACCCCCCGCCCCCCCGCGCTCGCCCCATCGCGGTGGGACCGTCGCCACCATTCCCAGTTTGCCACGCTTTGCTTGCTAACCCTAGTAGCAGTAGTTGACATTCGCCAATTACCGCACACCTGCATTCAGTCAGACGGACGGACGAAAGGACGGACGGTGCACATGCGCGGCTTCCAGCACCTAAGGGCTCAACTCTGACTTATTATTATTACCTTTACGTTAGGCCCGATTGATTCAGACATGGACGTCCGCTCGCAGTGCACGAAATCACTACTGTACAGGAAGTGAGACTAGTGTAGTCGCACTAGTTGTACTCTCGCTTGGGGTTTGACATTCCGTCCAGGAAAGAGCCGAGTAAAGCTACTTACACTAGTGTCGAGCGACGAGCTTGGGCATTGGCTCCTCCTCGGGACGTACAGGTTGTGGCAAGGTTTTCCACGGGCGAACAATAATCGCGCGCGGTTGAGCTAGCTCTTCGATCCCGATGGCGAGGATGCGAGTGTCGCCGACGTTGTTGCTGTGTGCTTCCTTCTTTGTGCTGTTGCTGCTGGTCACGCCCGGCACCACTGCCCGGGCGCTGCGACAGGACGTGGAAGGTAGACGTGCTTTCTTGATTTCCTACGTTCTTGATTGCTTGCAGCCTTCTTGATTTTTTTATTTTCGAGTTCTTGATTTCTTGCACGTAGTTGTCGTTCTAGAGTCAGTTTTGTTCTCGGTATTGAAGCCAGTTGGTGAAGAAGAAGGGGATACTGCACGTACTTCGAGTAGGAGGATTTGTATTTAGTTTCTGTAGGATTTTTGCTTCGAGGAGAGGTGCTTTTAGGTTCTGGTTGTGTGTTGTTGGCGGATTTGAGTGGGTGGAAGAGGAGAGTATGTTTTTGATGGTGAGGAGACGGAGTGAAGCGATTACGTTTTGCATCCATTACGAGCAATGTCTCTTCTTGAAGTGCGAGATTTTGACGGTCGTGAGCAAATTTTGTGCACTACGTTCTGGTCGATTGTTGGAAGACGAGTAGTTAGAGAGAGGTTAGTGTTCTTGGGATTGCCTGCGGGGGTGCTAGCTAGCTTCTCGAGCGGAGCTGGAAATTAGTCGTGGCAATGTCCCTGGAAGTCAGCCCGGAAATGTTGGCAGGGGCGTGGACTTTGGTGAACAGTTAATTTACTTTCGGTGCTGGGAGGCTATTTATTTTTCAAAAATCTAGGTCCTGGTGCTATTTTAAGCCTTTTGTCTAGCTATAATGTGTTGTGGATCCCGTTCCAGATTTAGTAAATTTGAGTCTGGCCACCAATTTCGGACGTTGGACGTTGATTGGCAAATTGTGTTGAATCTATGGTGGTCTCGGAGTGTGAGTTTGTCTTCCTTCTTAAGATGAGAAAACGCGAGAAATTGCTGGAAGCTGACGAATTCTTCTTTAATTCCGACGCTGACATCGTGCTATTCTGATTTTGTTTTTTCAGGCAAGCGCTTGTCCGAAAAGGATTTCAAAGCTGCTGACGATGCGGTAAGAATGCTTGATTTTCGAGCTCGTGATTGCATCTATTTTTAGCCCGTAAATTGATAATTTGAACAAGCAGATCTACATCGATTTTGTTGTCAGCATGTGAGTAGACATTATTCTATTCGAACGTTCTGCATATATGTCATATGCAGATATGTAGGCAAATTATGAGATGTAAATATCCATATCTGCAGAGATGATCTCATTTTAAGGAGAATGTCAGCACTTCGAAATCTTTGAATGTTGTTACACACCTTCGAATGTGCAGCAACTGAATGTTCAGCTGTTGGATTGCAGGTACCAACGTCTGCCAAAGCGGATTACGCAAGGAAGTATAGCGAATGGGAGCGATTTCTGGGGGAGGAAATGACGGAAGAGTATGGAGACACTCCTGCCGCAGCAAATCCAAGCGTCCCCTGTTGCTAGATTTTGAAATTGGTCGCTGTTTCAAAGTCGCTACTTCGATGATGGCTCGAAACGAGCAATCCAAATCGGTGAGTGGATTTGCTTATGGTTCCATGGAGCAGGTTTCACAAGACGAAGATCGACTTTGGCAGTCCTTACTCCAACCTTTCTGTGTCGACGGATCACCGGAGCCTTGTAGGGTGATAACGAGTCGACACATTTTTATCGGTCAAGACATGATCCCTTCTGGGTCCACGAGTGTACAGTATCTCTCTGGAGGCTTGGATTTCACTTTCGAAGAAAAGTTTTCGAGTGGTGATTTTCTGTGATCAATTTTTTGAGTGGAACTGCTTTACCTGTGTCGAAGCTTGTACTACTTTGCTTCTTCGTTCTTTCAAAGGAGAACGTGATCATCTCCCTTGTATGTATTTGAGATGCATTGCCCTGGGGCATGCACATTGGTTTTGCAGCATCACTGGCTCCAACAAATTATAAATTGAAGAGCCTCCTTCATCATTATAAAGACTTGACCGATGATTTTCATGAAGTCTTCTCTATTTTCAGTTTTCTTGATCAATTATGGAGCAAAAAGATTCTAGATAGGTCTTATTGCTGTACCATCGAAAGTCATAAGGCCGAATTTCCTCTCGAGGATAAGAGATTTAGTGCTTTTTTCTTTCAGCATAGCTTTTTCATAATACGGGACATTGCACTGTTTGGCCTTGAAGAAACGAGCCATTGAAAGAACTTGGATTGGCACTGGACCGGATCTTCTCTTGATTGCCTTAACGTTGCTGAAAACGACGAAGTTGCTGTGAAGAAAAGATGCACTGCCACGCCGGATGGCCAAAGACCAATTCAAAGGTCTGTTCAGTGGCTTAAGTACCGGTACACACTTCAGATTGCCCACATGCTACCGTAGATAGATTCCATTAATCCATATGTATTCCCGAAGTCCAGATTTTAGGGTATAGTATAATATACTAATCTTTGGGCGGAAAGAATGAATCATCAGCAAGTTCCGTGCTCTACTTTTCGAGTTGACAAGCACCAGCCCCATTCCGCAAGAATTGTCAACTCTTGATAATCGCAACATGCATTTTAGTGAGATTTGATACCGTTTTCCCTTTGGATTACAAAATCCATAATCCATATATTTTGCAACAGTAGAGTAACGGAAGAAATTCAGGATTGACTCGAATCTCGCACTATTGAAGTACTCTGTAATTGTTTAACCCTTAGAGCATCCCCAAGGCTGGCGCATGAGAGAGGCGCAGAAATGAGTCTTTTGGCGTGCCTGGGAGATGCGGCCGGCCAGCCTCGTAGTCATGTTCCCCACCGCAAAACGGCCAACGCAGCACGCCAAGGACAGACACTCTACCCAGCAAATCCGGCTAAATTTTTTTAATATTTTAACCTTCAACAATTTAATGAAAAAAAATTATGAAATGGAGTTCCTCCACTTCCTCGAGGTCCAGCTGTGGTCGGTACCTCGAAATTGGGGTTAAAAGGTCCGTGGAACCCGCTGTTGAGCCACTGGCGAGACTCAGCAGTTGGCCGTGTACACGCCAAATTTGGCCGTGGCCGGCCAATTTATGGCCTTCGCCGTGCTTGCCGTGGGGCAATGTTTTGGGCCAGCCACGGCCAGTCACCGGGTCTGCGGCACTCAATGAGTTGCCGTGGGGATGCTCTTAACCCTTAACCCCTAAACGCCGGGCTGGACACCGTGGGGGAGACGCGGGTAGTGAACAGTAACAACTTCTATGTTGACCGCAGAAAAAGGCACTGTTCTTGCGTTGTTCAATGGCAGGCAAGTGCAACACCGAGGTTGCCTGGTCGGAAATTGAAGAAAGGGCAGCATGCAACCTATCATCGTCCTCAACTGTCTTCACACAATTTGGCATACCGAAAAATAAGAAAGCATTCAATGAGTCTGATTCTGGATTTTCATGACAACTTCTTTCTGCACGATTGCAATTAAAAAAAGAATGGATGAAAAACAACTTGTTTACATCCTCCAAATCGCTTTTCTGACATCCATCGGACACAAAACGTCTGCCGCATCGTTTAGGGGTTAAACATCAAAGCGGACGCTTTGTGTCCGATGGATGACTTCACTGGTGATTGTAGAAACACATAATGCACCTATTGGTTCAATAATTGGAGCAATTTTGCTGACTACCTTGGTCATGGGGGCTTCGTCCTTTAAGGGTTAAGCCTTAACCCTTGAATGACGCGGCGGACGATTATTGTCCAATGAATGACAAGGAATTCTCTTGTGTAGGACATAATTGCAACTATTCATCCTCAGAATTAGGGGTGGAAAGGGAAGATCTTCTACAGTTGTTTGATTCCCAATGAGTATTTCTGGTTTTTCTAAAGTGGATGATGTCACACAGTTCCAAAATGGCTGATTTCCACAGTCACCAGCCTAGCATTCAAGGGATAAACATTGACATGGATGTTTTGTGTCCGATGGATGACAAAGAATCTCTCTATGTAGGACATAACTACAACTATTCATCCTCAAAATTTTGTGAGAAAAACGGAGATCTTCTATAGTAGTATGACTTCCAATGAGTATTTTTGGATTTTATAAAGTAGATGATGTCACACAGTTCGACAAAGGGAGTATTTTCATCGTCACCAATCCGTCCTGTAAAGGTTAAACGTCGAAGTGGCCATTTTGTGTCTGATGGATGATTTCATTGCTGACTATAGAAAAAGAGAATGCACCTATTGGGCCAATAATTGGAGCATTTTTGTTGACTACTTGCAGTACAAGGAAATAGGTGTATAAATGACTTGTCCACAATGACTACACCGACAACAATGATTGCAAAATAGTCATTTTGCAATAATTTTGGAGTCATTGTTGTCGGTGTAGTCATTGTAGACAAGTCATTTATACACCCATTTTCTTGTAGTGTTGGGTCATGGGGGTTGCATTCTATACTGAATAGGGGTATTAAGGGGACCAAAAAATTGAAGGGACCTATTGTGGAAAAATGTAGATGCTTGAAACATGATGTACATCCCCTAAACACTTCAATAACTACTAATGTACAATAAATGGTAGATATTTATATTGTATGAAATGTTGAAAAATTACTATGGATCCCCTTGAAACCCCTATTTAGTGTAGAAGTTATACACATCAATGAGGGGTAGGGTTGGAGTACAGGAATTCTGAGTGATATTATCTAATGGAAATGGGGGAATGTATCACTAAATATTCCTTGAAAAAATTGTGTTGCTAGCTAAAGAGTGAAATATTGTTAAAAAAACCCCATTGGTATCAAACTTTAGACCTTGTTGTAAGCAGGGTTGTCATACCAGATAGATGTCCGATTTGCCCGTCCGATAGAGGTCTTGCTCGTTCGATGTGGCCAACACTAAGTTGACTTTCTTTAATTGAAAAAATAGGTGATTTGGCTGCCATTTTGACGCCACGTGGCTGCCAAGTAGGATCCAGGGCGTGGAGGTCATCGGTAGGGGTGCGGACTTTAGTCAAGGCGCAAACGTAATCTTGCCATGGCGCGGACGGAAGTCAAGGCGGGGACAAAATTGTGTTGGGGCGTGGACGAATGTCAAGGCGGGGACTAGAGTGGGTTAAGGCATGAATGGAAGTAGTTGGGGTGCGGACAATTTGTTCAAAATTGGAGCCAAATTGAATTAATTTTTTTTGAATGAAGGGGGTCCTTGTACAACTGAACCATATTTTTTTTCATTGGGGCCAAGTGGAACTAATTCCTTGTGAATTTAAAAGTGAAGGAAAAGAACCATCAACCATGCTCCATGGACTTGTATTTTTTTCCCTTGAAGGCGAATGAATTGAATTCATTCTCCATTAAGAAGCAATAAAAGGGCCCTTGTTCAATTGAACCATATTTTTTACAGTGTAGGCAAAAAAATACTAATTCCTTTTGAATTTATAAGCAATAACTTCCAATAAGGGGGGATCCTTATTCACATGAACCACATTTTTTTAAATTGGACCCAAATTCAAGTAATTGTTTTGGGAATGAAAGGGGGGCTTGTTCAATTTCAAAGTAAAAGAAAGGGGGCCCTTGTTGGCTTGCTCACTACCTCACTCAAACCTATTTTCTATTAGGAGCTTGGTGAATTAAAAAAATTTGGAATTCACTTGATAAAGAATCCATATTCTCTGAATCAATTACTACAATAGAATACAATGTTCTAATATACAAGCCAGATGTATTGTTCAGAACATTGAAATCACACAATGATGCAAAATCTTTACATTTCTCAGGATCAACTCTTATTTTGTAATTACAATATGATTTCTTTCCAATTCATTTTTATATTGAAGAGTATTATTTATTTCAAAGTCATTCCTTCTTGCACCCTACGGGCTACGGTCTATGGTTCTTTCAAAATTTTAAGGTGCCGACAACATCTACCATATGCCCATGCTCCTTTGCATTCAAAATTGTTTGCTTACTCAACATTCATAAATTCAGAAAAGTCATGCAATTGCCATGATGGAAGAAAGACCAAATTCTATATTACAATATTTTTACCATACATCCATGTCTTTATGTAGGAAATGTGTAGCAACCGCGAAATACACATGCTTGATGCTCTTCTAAGCACAAAAGTGTGATCTTCCTATAAAATTGCCACATAGGCACATACTATACCTCAAAAAGTACAAACAATATACTATGTACAATAACAACAATCATGCATAGTCCAACAGTGAGGTGCCTTCCTCAAAGTGTCTAAAATGTCAAGCACACACACACTCTTCCCTACATCTACTTTCTAGAGGTTCAATAGCTTAGTCCTCAAATTCTGATACTGCTTTGGATTTTTGGTTGTAAAATACTTGGAATCCCATTCTTCTTTCCAAACTTGATATGCTATCCATCTTGTTGCATATGCATCAACAGCCATGGAATACAAATGGTTTTTTTGCATGACTTCAAGTGAGGTCTCCGATCCCTTCTCTTCGTACACGTAGAACAATTCGGGGGTTGCATGTTTTCGTTGTTTTTTCTCCCATTTGAGCTCCTCCATGGTTAGATAACCATACCTTAATGGCTCCTTCTCTACAACTTGGCTAGAAAGCCCCCAATTGCAAATCCCTATGTACATGCACTATGTTCTCTTTCCATTCATCAAAATGGAGCAAAACGTTGGATGGAGTAATGTCATTGTGTAAATATTGTGCTTCATGGCATTTTTCCACTGTGACAAGCAATGATAGAGCCAAGTTCACGCGGTTTCTGCAATAAGTTGCAACCCAACTAAGTTCTTCTTGCATCAACCCTGTATCATGTTGTCTCGTGATGTCATCCACGTCCAATGATTTGCTCACTTTTGAATTGCACTTGGCCAAGAAAGAAATTAAAGACCCTCCATTCCACCATAGCTTGTAGCCTTCCATTGTTTTGGGATGGATGTATGCAAGTCTTATGATACCAAGATGTATCACTGGACACCTCCCTACTTCACTCACAATAGCTTGGCGCTTTTCCTTTTCATTTGAGGTCTTCAAAGTCTTTTTGGCGAAGCAAATCCAACTTGGAATGCTTTGTAGTCCCATGAGCACCACTTTCCTTACGGTCCCATATGATCTAATCGCAGTCTGGTTTGGCATGGGATTCACTTTCACGCAACTTTCCATCCACTTGAATGTTCCACTCATGAATGAATTCATATTTGATCTTCAAGCATCGCTTTCCATGGTGCTTGTTTCTTTCTACGCGAGGAAGAATACTGTGGAGAGAACTTCTGAATCTGGATCAATCTCAAAGCAAACTCCTTGTCATGCATGTCCCAATCACTACCATCCTCCTTCTTCTTAGTGTCATAACACCAATTTGCCACAATATTGGTAGTCATCTGCAACACTTGTTTATCCAACCACTCAGAGTGCAACCAATAATCCTGATAATTGTTGAATTGCTCGGATGCTCAAAATCTAATCTCCAACTCTCGTCGCACTTCAACAGTCAACTTGTGGTATCCTTCTTCGTTGTAGTTCACATATTTTCTAGACATCATTCCAAAGCTTCGTTTTGTGTAAAAATTTATCCCTATTGCTCTAGCCTCAAGTACATATTCATGGGGGGGCATATCAGGATTGAGTTGATTTTTGCACTTTGACTTGTTGGATGATGATGAGGGATTGGATGACCTTGAAGCCACTAATGCATTCATGGATGGAGGTACCACCTCAAAAACTGCATCCAAGTCTACAAACACCGGGCATTGACCCAATGACCCACTCCCTTCTCTTCCCATTGTACAATATTTTGGAACCACCAAAGCTTGGGAGAAAATAAAAAAAACCCGGGTGCTATATGTGGGCTAAGCCTAATCACCCGCCAAACTCACGTCCAAAGGTTGCTTGTGCAAATAGAGGTGTGAGGCATAGGGCGTGGACTTAACAAGGAAAAGTGAGGGACCCAAGCAAGTTTTATAGTCCCCGCCCCTCCCACGTTTGCACCCTGACGAGGCTAGGGCACAGATGTTGGTGCCCTAGCCTGACCATGTGCCCACCCTGGTGCAAATAAGTCCCCGCCCTATCATTTCACGTTTGCACCCCAACAAGGGCACTCTGACCCCATATAAGGTTGTCCCCGCCCCATTCCTCCCCGCCTTGCATATTACAAATCCTCCACCTCTTCATTGAGCTGGTCATTGGCATCACACAGGGTCGTTTGTATTTACATATTGAATTTCTACTCGTATTTTCCACCATGGAGACACCACCGAGAACTAACAAAAAAGAAAGAGACCGGACCCGACAAAGGCCAGGAAACAAACATCAAAAGAGATTACATGTACTTCGAAACCCCCACAAACTTGCATTTAGGGGCTGGAATGAAGTGCTTGACGTGTGGAGTTTCGAGACTTGCGCCAATTACATCGAATGGTGCCACATTGACAAGGCCTTCCCAGAAGACCAGCACAACTACCACCACCGGTTTCATAAAGCCAACTTGAAATACTACATCGTTGAGGCCTTCAAACAACGATACATCGAAGTATATCAAGTGTTGTACGATGTGCCCACCATACAAAGGAATGAAGTCCACCTTTTCATTGCATGAGGTGTACATGTAGAGGTGAGATTGAACAAATGGGTGGATTGGTCCACCTTGAAGGGCAGGCCATCTAGTATCAAAATACCAACACCAACAAATGGTATAATTGCAAGGGGGGTTATGAGGTATCCCAAAGGAGGGCTAGTAAGGATCAACACACATATTGAGCCGCCTGACACGTATGAGACACCAAACTCTTCTACGGATGATGACTCTAATGGGGCTCATAAACTAGTGGTATTAACCCACAGAGGACAACAATGTGCACGAAAGCGGAAGGCTTAACATGCACTTCTTGGAGAACTTCCGAAGCAAGATGCTCATGTGCAGTTCCATGGCCCTGAAGAACCAGTGGTTGGAGTTGTTGGGGCGCAGTTCCAAGCACTTGATGAACCAACTACTGGAGTTGTTGATGTCATGGTTGCTGCAGACACCATACAGAGCTTGAGGGTGCAATTACAAGATAGAGAGGATGAAATGCATTCTTTGTATGAAGATGTGGGCCAGTTTAAGGAAGAAATCAAGCGCAAGGATGAAGTAATTGCTTAGCAAGCACGTGACATAGAACATCTTCGGTGAGCTCTACAAGTAGCACGAATGATGAACAAAGGTCAAGATCCACGAGGACATGCACAAGGACCTCCTTGCGATTCGCACATTTCGGTGCAAGATGTGCACGGTGTTGCTGCCATGTCTACAGATGAGGATTCATTGTCCTTTGGTGAATTACTCACCACTACCAACGTACCAATGCAAACTGAAGTTGGGGGCATGGTTATGGACAATAGCTTTGAGCTCAACAACTTGCGAGCTGAGAAACAAAAATTACACAATCATTTGCATGCCTTGGTGGAGCAGTACTACCAATGGAAGTTGGCATGTGTGCTCATTGTCGACAAAACCCAACAACTAGTAGCAGAGTTCAAGAAAATGGACCATTGCTATAGTCAACACAATCAAGAAAGGGTGTTTGGCTTGACTTCCTGGGCCCTTATAGATGATCTGTTCAATCTCAACATGGCAACTATTGAGCTTGATGGTGGAAAAACAATTATTGATTGGTCCCAACACAATTGGGATTACAAAAATCAGTCTGGGTCGAAGGTCGACTACAAAGGGAAGTCGTTGGAGTGGCCAAATCCTTCAAGTTTTGTGCATGACAGGACCATATGTCCCATTTGTATGAATCCATTTGGCCCTAAAGGTGGAATGCACTTGGGCACGTGCAACCACTTGTACCACCCATTTTGCCTCATCAGTTCTATGATTCTTCGTCGTTGGTGCGCATTGTGCAAGGCTACTTTCCACGAGTGTTTATACGAGTTGTTTGGCTTGGTCCCATACATGCCACCACATTAGGAATTCAATGCCACAAATGCCCCCAATCACTCTAAAATATGGGGAACAGACTTGGTGTGGAGCTGGAAATTGCAAATGACGTCGTTGGACAAGACACAGGTCGCTGCTAAATGTGGTTGGGAGACTGACCCAAATCAAATTGTCCAAGTCTTCCACCACTTGATTCCGATGAAAGACAAGCATAGCCAAGGATGACAAAATTTTTTCTTCCAATGCTTCAATGGACATTGGGACGAGGTCGGAAAGAAGTTTCAATTTGGACCTCACCCTCGGCGATGGTTGTGGGGCATTGATGGAGTCCATGTCACCAATGACAACAGGGTTTGTATTGGGGAGGACCCAGACATGCCCTAACCCGCGGAGCTTGCTCAATTATCGGAATTTGAGTGGAGGGGAACTTTCAAAAACGAAGGGCTAGATTTCCTACTTGAACAACATAGCCCGGATACACACTGAGCTCCGGAGAGCCTCAAGCAATTGCAAATTATGAGGGCTGTTTTGGAAGAAGATGGACCAACGAGGAGAACTTGGTCTGCGGTTCATAGACTTCAACTAGGCTCTAGTGAAGATTTTCTCATCCAGCACGGTAGACACGATGACGAGGCTGGACCCAATGGCACTACAAATAGTCCAATGAACATCAACTAAGTGCATTTTCTAGTGTGGTAATTACTAATTAGCAAAGCATATTTTGCATATAGACTTAGGCACTTATCATTACTGATGCTTATAGAATTGCTACTTTAGTAGTTTGGTACTACAAACAGTATTAGACAAAGACTTGTGGATATGCATATTTTATCATGGAAAACACGCTATATACTTTTCCAATTTTGTACTACATGATGCGCATATATATATATATTCAATTGTTGAATTCCTTTGCATGATGCATGTATAATTCCTTATCTAAGAACTTATTGAGTAATAAGTTTATAAGCTTATTATACTTTCTAATTACGAAGATTTCAATGTGAGAAGTATTTAAAAAAAATTTAGGAAATGTAGTGTAATAGAAAAATGGGAGCAAACAATTTTTTTTTAAATGAACAAAATAGTAGGGATGGAAAATATATATTCTTGGACATCCCTACTCATTACTTAGCACAAACATAAATTCTTGAACATCCCTAATCATTACTTTGCACAAACAAAGTGGTTCCACCAAAAAAGTCGGGCAGTTCAGGTGGATAAAAAAATCACTTTTTTCAAAAATAAAAATTTGAAATTAGTTTTCCAAATTTATATGTACGTGAAAAGCTTTGAATCATTCAACTTTGATTAATGAGGTGAAAGTTATGAGATGTTTTAGTTTGAGGGTAGTTAACTAGTTATGGATTCTCTACTCTAAAATAAACTTTGAAGTCCTTCATCTAACTCAATTTTTAATATTTTTTGAAAAAAATAAAATCATAGGATGTATATTGTTTGTTTCAACATTACAACCATTGGGATTTTCATTTTTCAAGTCCATAACAAAATTCTTAACAATTTAGTATTTTGAATCCTTCTCTACTTCTTTCTACTTACTATTTTTTTCCTATACGTTGTACAATTCCAAATAATTTAAATTCTTTGAGCATGTAGCCAATTTGCCTTGAAGAAATAATTCAAAGATGCACATCCATTTTGGACATTTCTTCATACAAATGTGACCTTGTGAAGAGTAGCTGCCCAGTTTTTTGTAGGGCCCCCAAAAGGGATTTTTGTCAATTCAAACGCTAATATCTTGCAATCTACATGATGGAAATTTCTGAAATTTTTTTCACATGTTCTCAAACCAGCTTACTGCAAGATCCTATGGTTATATATGTCCCAAAATGTGTTTTTTTCTAAAATTTGGTTCTTGTACTAGAAATGGCAGTTTTGGAGCGTTTTTGGTGAAAACATAGTCATGGGCCTTTAGGGGTTAAGAACACAAAAATAATTGGATTGATTCCAAATTTTTTGGAATTTTTCAAACATTATGCTAATGTTCTAAACATTATTCTATCAATTCTTAAATTTAAAAAAAAATGCATATATAAATTTAAAATTTGGTGGTAGGATCCAATTTGGTTAATTCTGGCTTTCTACTCCTTCTATAGTTTTGTTTCGAAATTTGTATAAATTTGAGAGAATTTTCTATTTCTCATTCTTTAAAATTAAAAAGTACTGCATTTGCCTTAGATTCCAAAAAAATATTTCCCAAGGGGGAAAAAGCACTATTCATCTTCTTATAATTTTTCTTCTCCAAAAGGCAGAAGCTGCATTTTTTGCCTACACAATTGATCATTCAAAATTGTTATAATCTAAAAATCCAATGGTCAAGATTTTTATAATTAGTTCCACACATCCTACTATCCTAGACATAGTAGTTTTCATTTTTGTATGCTTCTATTAAAACTTTCAAATACATCCCATAGTCCCATACCCCCAAAAAATAATAAATATCAAAGTGGGAAGATTCATTGGAAAATTTCATTGTCAAAACATTGTTAGGCCTTCAGGGTTTGAACATAACTATATCCAAAATCCTATAGCCTCTACATAGTACTTATAGAAGTAAACCCTTTAATCCTAACCAAATATAAAATAACTTGTATCTGGTTTGAATTCCCAAATCTCAATCCTTGTATCTTCCATTAATACAAATGAACCCTTGAAGTAGAACCCCAAAATATTAACTTGTATTTGAAGGGATTTCCAAACCCTTATAACTTGTACTTCAACTTGAAGGAGTTGAAGCCCTTGAAGTACAAGCACATAACATCTAATTTGTATTTGATTTGAATTTTAAAATTTAAATACTTGGAACAAAAATTATTAACACCATAAAGCCTTCAACTATAACTAAACAAAACATAACTTCTATTTGATTTGAAATCAAAACCCTTGTAGCATCCACTAACAAGACAAAAGCCTTGAACTTGCTTCAAAACCACTAGAACTTGCATTTTGTTTCCTTTCCAAATCCTTGTAGCCTCTATTGTAAAAAATAAATCCTTGAACTACATTTGAATACATTGTAATACGTTAATGATATGAATTCCAATTTCCGAAACTTTGTAGCCCCCATTACCAAAAATAAACCCATTCAATTAGAACTCTACAAAATATAAGCCGTGTTTGTTTTGGAACTTTGAACCCTTTTAGTTTCTATTTGGAGAATTCGAAAATGCATCCTTGAACTTGAATTTAAAAAAATATGTACCTTGTCTTTCGTTATAAATCCAAAAACTTCTAGCGTCTACTTTCAATTTTTTTTCATGAAGTGTGCAAGTTAATTTTCATTTTTTGAAATCTCCTTTTTTTTGGGTGGGTCCTAGTTCTCAAGTGCTTGATGAAGGCAAGAAGGAGAAGTCCGGCCCCAAGAAGGGAGAGACATACTTCCATACATTGTCTTTGAATTCAAAAAGTGGTTGGACCTCTTCATGCAACTATTGACTTGCAAATATTCCCCGAGCTCAAATTAAGGGTTGACTGCATTAATGGCTTTCCCCTCTCCATGGGAAGGAAGAATCCCATGACAATTTCAAACATTGAAGTTGAATTCCACTTCCCCTTGTTGTCATGTTCAACGTTAGCGCCCCTCTAAGACGTCCGTGCCTTGAATTGGGCGTATGTGTGGAAACTTATCCAAGTGATAGACTTGAACTCCCTCCAAGCCAAATTTGAACTCCCTCTAAGCCAAACTTGAACACATGAACTCACAAACTTGAAGACACAAATATCTTAAGTAGTACTTCATTTCAATCCCAAACCCTCTAGTAGCCCCTTCCAAAAAGAACCTATTGAAGGTGAATTCCAAAAATATCTTAACAAGTATTTCATCTCAATTCCAAAGCCTTCTACAATCCCATTACCAAAATACACCGTCGAGCTTGAATTCTAAAATAACCTAACTAGTGTTTGATTTCAATCCCAAACCATTCTAGGATCCCATCACACAAATAAAATTTTCTAGTTGAATGATTGAATTGAAAAATAACGTAACTAGTATTTCATTTCAATACCAAACCCTTTGGGTATCCCTATTACAAGAATATACGGTTCAAGTCTTGAAGATCCAAACCCTTGTAACCTCTTTCTCCGAAAGCAAACCCTTCAAATATATTTCAATGCATTATAATTTGTTTTTGATTTCAATCTAAACTATTGTAGCTATTTATTTCAAAAATAAATCCCTGAACAAAAATCCAAAAAAGTATAAGTTGGTTATGATTTGATTTGTAAACTCCAAACCCTAAATGCCAAATAGGTTCTATTTAGAAGAATAAAAAATGAATCCTTGAACTCAAATTTAAACAAATATGTACCTTGTCTTTCATTAGGACTCCAAACCCTTTGGGATTCTACTTACACAAATTTTGTCCTTGAAGAGTGCAAGTTAATTTTTATTTTCTGAAATCTCCTTTTTTTTGGGTGGGTCCTAGGTCTCAAGTGCTTGATGAAGGCAAGAAGGAGAAGTCCGGCCCTAAGAAGGGAGAGACAAGCTTCCATACATTGTCTTTGAACTCAAAAAGTGGTTGGACTTCTTCATGAAGCCATTGACTTGCAGATATTCCCTGAGCTCAAATAAGGGTTGACTGCATTGATGGCTTCCCCCTCTCCATGGGAAAGAAGAATCCCATGACCAAGTTCGATGCGAATTTGACTTCCCCTCCACTATGGTTGAGGAGTGGGACGTCCGCGCCATGACGAGAAGTTTGCGCCCCCTTGACGTCTGTGCCCTGGTAGAAGGAAGCATGATGGTTTTTACCAAACTTGCCTTTCTCTAACATCCCCGCCTCTGCACAATAGGTTTGCGCCCCTACACTCCCAGGGTATAAAGCCAACCCTACTATTGTGACTTCCCTACATTTGTCATCTTGGCCTCATCATCTTGGACTTCAATTCACTTTGAGCTCCTTGTGAGTCTACGTGGGAGCAAATGGCCCTAGTTTGTTGCTGAGGTGATGTAAAAATCAGTTCAAACAGTGGATTGGCACTAACTATTATTTTGTCCTTTTCATTTGGTGTGATAGCCTCTTCTACTTCCTACAAGAACACGTTTGCATTCATTGTGAATGCAATGGAAAGTCAACAAAAGCAAACAAAAGAATGGGAACCATGGTATAATTTCTCTGAGAACGGGAGTAACGTGAATTGTGTTTTTTGCAATGCAACATTGAGCTATAAAAGAGAGCGCACTTTTGCTCACTTTGGATATGGCACGAAGTCTGAGAGGTCAATTTGTGGTAGTGCGCCATGACCTATGTACCACCAATTTGCAAATTGTGCAAACTTTGTCTTGCAATGATTGAGCCCCAAGGACATGTACGAAGGAGAATCAATTCCAAGTGGTCCATTGAGAGCAACTCCAATTGCAAGTTCAAGCCAATCTACTCAGAACAAAGTGACAGAAGGGGGCCCTGATGGGGACCAAGATGAAGGGGTTGCTCTCCCTAAAGAGAATGACCTAGTATAGAGGTCCCAAAGTCTCGTTGGATCAAATTCCACGAGATCTGGGACATTACTTCATCAACGTATGAAGGATGCTTTTAACATTGCAAAGAGGAAAGAGTTGGATGACAAGTGGCATTGGTTCTCTACGAGGTGAACGTGCCATTTAATGTGGCAGGAAATCCAGCCTTCATTGAGGCTGTGAAGGCAACCTCAGTGGCAAGGTTTGAATATAGTCCACCTTCTTATCATCAATTCAAGACTAAGTTGATTGAACCTAAGAGGTTGTAGATCGAGAAGCAAATCGAAACCAAAGTTGGTTTTGTAGTGAAGCATTACGGGGTGACAATATGCACTGATGGCTAGGATGACATGAATTGGAGGCCCCTAATGACTGTGATGATGTCATGCCCTACCGGCGATGTATTCTTGGGGGCCATTGACACTACTAGACAAAAGAAGTCCATGTGCTACATAGCAGACCAGATGAAAGTATTCATTGAGAAAGTGGGTTCGCAACATGTCATGCAGGTTTGTACGGATAATGCAATGTTCATGCTTCGGGCATTGGACAATATCATTCACACATATCTGCACATTTTCAAGCAGGGCTGCATGGCACATGCCTTGGATCTCATGTTGGAAGATTGGGCCAAAGTAGTAGAATTCAAAGATTTAATTCAAAGGGCAAGAAGATTGTGCCAATGCATTCGAAACCATCACGTGACCATGTCAGTTTTCTGGGAGTTAAGTCCGACCCTTCAGCTCATAGTGCCAAATGAAACCCACTTTGCTTATAATTTCCTCATGTTGCACCGACTAGAGAAACTTTGAGGAGTATTGATGTGGTTAAAAGACCATGCGTGCGTTCAAAATTACTTTGATGGTTTACAAAACAAACAAAATGCGGAGCAAGCAGCTACGGCTGCATGTAGTGTAATGTAATGTCAACTATCGAAGATGTGGGCTTCTGACAATGATGTGTGAATTATGTGCACATGACTGAAGACATGTTGAAGGCATTGCGTATATTTGATGGCCGAGAACCAGCTATGGGTTGGGTATGGCTCGTAATGCACAATTTGAGGGCCCATGTGTTTCTTTAAGAGAGCCACCCTTCAATCTACGAGATGACATAGCCACCACCATGGAAGAGTCTTTCAAAACAAGGTGGGACATGGTCTTTATGGATGTTCACTATGCCGGGGCCCTTCTAAATCCGTATCTCTTGGATAACGTGACGCTTAGGGATGATGGAATTGCCCTCCATGCATTGTATTGGGTCATCCGTAAAATGGAAAATGTAGTGGGTGTAGAGTTTAATGACGTGCTAGCAGAATTAACAAAATTTGAGGAGGGCACTGGGCCATATAGTGTTGCTGAGACACCTAACATCAAAGCGGCACAGATGCTTCCCCACCAAAGGTAGCATAGGATTGGAGATCGAGCACTATCTAAGATTGTTGTGCATATTCTATCATTGACATGTTCATCATGCTCCTGTGAAAGGAATTGGAGTATGTATTCCTTTGTCTACAACAAGGTCCATAATCGGTTAGCCCCCAAGAAGGTTGAGTCATTGGTATATATTTATACCAATAGCCATATACTTTAGCAGAGACCGAGGGCCATCCAGTTCGTTGGTACGATGCTAATATCTTATCAAAGGATTTTGATCCAGATGCCCTTGGCCCCGTTCCAGTAGCTGAACGCAATCGTGAATTTGATGTGCTGGTAGCTAAGGAAGAAGAAGAGGCTAATGTGGAAGCAAACCGAGCACCCCAACGATACCGACCAAATCCAGATTCGTGGAGGGCGGGGGCCGATCACCTCGAGGAAGCTAGAAATTACTATGGAGATGATGATGAAGTGGAAAGGGAAGTCCTCCTTGGTCGTTGGGGCCCTTGGGGAGCCAATCCTCGCCGAAGTCCTCCCCCCCTGGCCCTCAAAATCCAGTCATTCCGGAAGTGTAGCCTTTGTCATCATCATTGGAGAGTGATGACCCGGATGTGGTAGATGTCGATGATGATAATGTTCCCTTCAACAACAATGAAGACCTCCTTCCGAAAAACGAAGGAGGAAATGGAAATGGCGGTGGGAATCTAAAGAACAATGCAACTCAGAATACTCAAGGATCTATTTGCGATCATGATGGCAATAGGGGGCCCGGAGGAGTGAGTGGCCATGATAGCAACAAAGTTGTTGGAGGATGCCATGGCTAAAACATTGGGAATACAAGAATGGCACAACCAATCACAAGAAATGTCATGGGGGTTCCTGTAGTGGAAGCAGGTGTTTTGACCCTAAACGTTTAAATCCCAATGATGTTTTTGCGTTTACTGACCCGCTTGAAGACAAAGCCTGTATACCCCCACCGACTGCAGTGTATATTGTTCTTCCTAATTAGAATACACTAGTGCAATGTTCCCTTAACCCTTCTTCTCCCACAACTTCAAGTGTAAATTGTCGACCTCTCCAAGAAGGTCTAGGCTGAGTAGGAAATGTTGAATTGACACCTCAAAGCATTTCAAATGTTACAACGGGTGGTAGAACCTCTACCACCCCTCAACCCATAGTTTACTACACCTTGGATAAATATCAACAAAGATGTGGAAGGATTGCCATCCGTGGAGGAGCAAGGGGTCGTGCAAGGATTGGAGGCCATAGTATTAGAGGTGGATGAAACAACAACAAAGTGTCATTGTTTAGACCTTCTAAATGCCCTCTCTTAGGAATTGGAGTCAAAGACCCGAACATGGTGATAGAGCCATTCTTGAATACGTATATTCCAGGCCAAACTTTGTCCAATCCATCGTATGTCGTTCCTCGAGTACAAGGAGGCCCCACTATAAATTATGATGTAGAGGACCCCTAGAGCTCAACGACACAAAGAGGTTTAAACACAATTGTAGGCATGATGAAATAGTTGTGGAGCTTCGAAATGAGAACTTGGAAGTGGAGGGCCAATGGACCATAGACAATGACAATGGAGAAGATGAATGTGGAACTAGTAAACGCAGTGATGATGAAGACGACTCTGATTGTGATGAGGCACCAACAAATGATGATGTGGTCATTTGAAATGATGCATTAGGGGATTTAGGTATACAAGAAGTCCGCAAATCAAGTCGTTTCAATAATTGAGGGGCACCCGACACCATCTGTAGATCTTAATTCATCATGAGTTCAAGACAGTTGCCCCGATTGAAACATGAAGTAATGAAGATCTACAAGAACAAGAAAGAGGGTCTAAGATAACCAATGGAAAAAGAGGCGTATCTTGAAAGTATAGATTCATTGTATTGTGAACTTGTTATTGTATTGAACAATGCTTGAAATTTAAAAATGTTGTTGGTTATCTGAAATAATGAAGTCTCCAATTGTGTTTGTAAAATTATTGCATTTGCCATGCATGTAGATGACGTTCGTGAATGCGGTTATGTTGAACAATAGAATCTAGAATGGAAAAATCACTATATTTTTTTTAACAGAACAAACTTTTGGTGGTAAAACTAGACTTCAAGAACTTTTCAAAAATATTTACCACTCCAAATAGTGACTTGGTTAGGATGTATTGAACTTCAAAGTTTTATGAACACTAGGTTTTGGTGCCTCAAGCACTAAGGGGTTGAAAACCCTAAACCCTTCAAAGGAAACCAAGAAAAAAAATTTGTATCAGATTTAAATCCAAACTCTTTTAGCAAACTAGCAATGTAGCGCCCATTTCCAAAAAAAAATCATTCACGTAGATGGACAACAAATATCAAACGCATTTGATGTGAACTCCAAACCAGTTGAGCTTCTCTTTAAAAAATAAAAATCTCAAGTACAACCCAAAAAAACGTACCCAAATTTCAAATCTAGACCATTCTAGTATCCAACAATGGAAATGAACTCATTGAACTTGAAACCAAAAATGACAGAACTTGTATATGATTTGATTTCCAAACCCTTGTATAGTTGTACCCTCAAATTCGTAAACCAACCCTTTTGAAGATGACTACAAAGAAGTCTCTCTATATTGGATTTGAATATGAAACACTTGTAGCCACTATTTTCCAAAATAAAGCCTTGAACATAAACTTGGAAAAGTAGAACTACTTCATTCGAAATAAATTGCAGCATCCCCGCCCTTTCGAATCCGTTTGCGCCTAGTACAGTTCCCGCCCTGACAATGACGTTTGCGCCTTGACATCCACGCTTTGAAGTCCGCGCACTGGCGTTCGCACCCTCATTTCAGCATAGACCACTAGCTTGGAAGCGACTTTCCAATTTGAAAATTTCAAAAATGAAAGGTGTCCGGACTATCTGGTCCAGTTCACCCATCCATCCATCCCATCCAATTACCCTAACCCGTCCGGTATGACAACCCTAGTTGTAAGTACACACAAAAGCAAGAAAAAATCCAAGTGAGAGTTTGATTTTTTTTTAAATTCTAGTAAAACTTAGTGGAAATAACTAGGATGGGTGTTGAAAAATTGGTTGAATATGATAATTGGAGGAAAATAGCCAATAAAGCTCAAGAAAATTTTCAATCACAAGGGTACATATGATGTACCTAAATAGTGGATTTTCCTAAATAGTGTCAGTTTTTTGAGTTATTGATTTGGAGTATACTCATCTCAATTCCTAAAGAACCATTTTTTATTCAAAGGACTAATGAAAGTTACCTACAATTGAATTTTTGGCATGATTTTTGAATTAAAAAAAATATAGAATAACAAATTCGTTTTGTCGAAATTTGATTTTAATTTCATTTGGTGCCCTAGAGCAAAAGCCTTCTCCCACCCAAAGTCAAAATAGTGAAGCTTGGATAACAAAGAAAAATCATGGAAACTTCATTGCTTAAATTCTTTCCAATAATCCAATTGAACAATTGATGTAAGAGCTCTAAAGAATCACTAGAGGAGAATCGAGGGCTTCAAGAGCTTGTTTTAGGATGGCTCCCTACATTGTTTCTTGTGCTACCAGAAATTGGGAACCAACCCGTAATGGGGTGAATTTTCTAATATTTGAAAATAAATAAATAAAAATAAAAATTAGTTATTCCAAAAATTTCTAAAAACTATCGATTAACCTAAAATTGAATTAAAAAAATAATTTAAAAATAATTTAAAATAATATTATTATCTAGCATGGTAGTGTCTATGCCATATCATACTATTGCTATGGCAAGTTCCCACACTTTGGGAATTCAAAATAACTCATGGCCTCTTCATGCCCTCAAATCTCTCCTAATGCTTTTTTGAGGGCAATCATTTCATCTCCTTGAAAAAATAATATATGAGATTCATTTTTTAACACAATCTTCACAATCCCCCCAAATGTCTATATGGTTAAGATTGTTTGCTAAAGCAATCTTACCAGTAGGATTGTTGTGTTTCAATTCCATCTTAGAATTCTTGATAACCTTGGTTATGTTCCATCTTGTCCCTATGTCTATTTAACAAAACTTTAATGATTGAAAATTACCTTTTGTTTTACTTCACTTCAAACTCTAGTCAAATTTTTAATATAATAAACAAAAATCGAAAAATCTACAATGCAAAATTTTTAAATTGAAAGGATTCAAAGTCTTAGAATATAATCTAGAAAGGTGCAAAAAGACTCCATTCATTGAATAGGGATGGAAAAAATATTCTTTCAGTGTAAATGGTCTATCTTGCAATTGAAGTAGTCAATGTTTCTAAATTTTTTCTACACATTTCTATACTTTTCAAGATCAAATGGCAAGATATGCAAGAATAAAAAAAATATTCATTTTTCATTGATCTACCAATACTTTCACTCTAAAGTAGTGGACTTACTAACTTCATTCAAATGAAGCTTAACCTCTTTTTGCAAAATGAATCCATTCCTTGAAGCAATCAAATGTACGTATATTATACACAATTTGCTTGAACATGCCCACAACCTCTACTAAATTGCCATTAAGTCGATTTGAAGCTTATCTTTGAGGAAAGTAAGATAAAAAAACATCTCTTTTCTTCAATTGAACTATGAACAACCCCATGGCAACATATTCAATGGGTTGAACACACTCAATGGGCGAGCTTGGGCTATGGGAGACCCCATGATAGATGCGCCACATGGGCAAAAGTGGCCAGCTGCACCAGATTTTGGCAAGAGCACCGGCAACCGGTGCACCTTGTGCGTGGCTCGCTATAGACCTCTGGCCCATGTCCCAAGGACTGAATTACATATCAGGACATTGAATGGCACAAACTTAAGAAATCCACCAAGGTCAATGGGCGGGATGGTGACATGGAGAGCTACACATAGAATAAATTCCACATAAAAAATACCTAATAGTTTGGACAATTTTCCTTGAAGTGAAATCTAATTGGACATGGAAATGAATTGCTCCAAGTGCTTTTGATGAGAAGGTAGGTTGGAGAGGGTTTTTTTATAGTGAAATCCATGACCATCATGACCCCTCAAAGAATATGGGATAATTTGAAGATGAAAGCTTGACCCCTCATTGTCCAAAATTAAGAATTGTGTTTGAGGTAGAATTTAAGACCCCATTTAGGCATAGTAGAATCACTTTTTACAAGAAACTTTGAACTAAAAAAAGTTGGTAAATCAAGTTAAATTTCACCTTCAAAAATTTGTTTGAGGTTTTAAGCCTCTCTTAAAAAGTTATGGAAAAAAATTCAAGATAGGGGTTGGAAGGAATTTTTTTTGACATTTTCAAACATCTTCTCTGAATTTTGTCTATAACTTTTGATTGGAGGATTGAAACCTTAAAATAAATTTTCGAGGTAAAATTTAACTTGATTCAACAACTTTTTTTAGTTCAAAGTATTTTGGAAAAATCTATTCTACTATGCCTAAATGAGGTCTAAAATTCTATTTCCAACACAAATTCTACTTTTGACTTAATCGTATGAGTAGTGGAGCTAGTAGTGGTTCTAATTTACATATCCCACATGGGTTGTTCTACCTCCTACCACCACATGTGTATATAGTGAACTTCAAATCTCTCCAAAAATTTTGGTTATATATTTGAAGTGATATTTATTGGAGAAATGTGAATCCGATTAGAATACAAAATTCTAATTGAATTGGAATTCAAGTTTCTATTTTTTGATTCCTAAGAAATGAAATTACCTAGTATTTTTTACCCTAGTTGTCATGTTTGCTTTGTGAGTGCACCGGAGTGCACCGGAGGAGCAGACACGGCTTGGTCTACAAAACCAATCACCAAATCATCATTTGGCGTGTGCACTTGCAAGTCTACATTGGGTTGCTCTAAGAGCATGAGTTACATATGACTAACTATCAGCAAGCTTTAGATTGAAAAGTTCGTAGACAAAAATACATTATCATGAAAGGTTCTCCAAATTTTGGTGAGGGAATTGATTGTCTCAAAGCTAATCATTGTGGGCATTGCTAAGGCAACAATTGCCTTAGACTACATGGCAAGTTTGAGATTCTCTTTTAGGAGATTGTTGCACTTAGGAAGCACCACAATTGGCCAAGTAAAACATGGAAGAGACTCTAGTTTAGCTACAATTGTGATAACAAATAAATCATTGTGATACAATGGGGAAAAATCATATGTGTTTTATAAAACTGTTCAAAAAACAAAACCCTAGTTGAGCCTAGTTTCACAATTAAGATGACAATGAGAAAAACTTCAAATGCTCTAAACAGCTTGTGGTCCTAGAGGCCTTGACCACACTCTTAGAGAGTGAGTCTACAATCAAATTAGAAAAACCCCACAAATGTAGATTTCCATCTCTTATGCAATGCTTGTCCATCTCTTGCGTATTGGCATTCAAGGAGGTGGTTGCATTTTCATAGATAGCTGTAGATTTGGCAGCCCAGCTAGGGTTTTTATCATTGAAAGGAGCAAATTTAGCACATCCAACAATCAAGAGGTCCCAACATTGTCATTGGTCCTAGTAACTAGATGTATTGAAAAACTATTATGGATTCAAATTCAAAGACATAGTTCACACTTCCAATGAAAAAAAACATTGTTGGCAATTTGAATTTGTTTTTCCAATAAATTTTGTTAATAAAAGGATTGTTATACAAAACTTGTCAAGGTTGCAATCTAGCTACAAGGAGCCAAAATTCCCTCCATTAGATATAAATACTAGCCTAGGAAATATAAATTGTAAGATTACTATGAGGCAATATAGATCATGAATTACAAAACTAATATACTAATGTTGCACAAGTGAACTATGTAAAAATATGCTAAAAAAGTGGCAAGAAATCTTTTAAATTTGGAATGCACACTTTTAATGCATGCACAAAGTTTCTAATATACTCAAATATCATTCATACTATCCAAACATTTAAACTAATGCATAGAAAGGGAAAAATAAATCTGATTCTAGTTTGAAACTAACTTATGTTAAGAGTTTGTTCATGTTTTTATGACAAAATTTAAAATCAATGTAACTTAGGACTCAATATCATACTTCATATTCATTTTTAACAGTAGTTTAGGACTTGTTCATGAATTTGCTTTATTATGAAGGATCTTAAAAGTTTCTTATTATTCTTGTTTTTTCTCAACTAAAAGAAACCCTTGCCTTTATTACACATTTTTTGTATGTCTCATATGTTTTCAAGTTAACAATGACATTAGATGTAACGTCAAGACATTAGTTGTAGCATCAAACATAACAAAAGAATTAAGTGAATGTCACAAAAAACGTGTTAAAAAAAATAGAGGTTTGTTCTAGTACTCTCTAACGTATGATGAAGATGGAATTTTTGTAAATCCTATATCATGCCTCAATCTATTGTTTGTTCAACAAAAGTAATTTGTGAACAATTGAATCTCAACAAAATTGAAGAAACGAGGCATTAAGTCATATGCAATTGATCTTTTAACTTGTTGAAAGAGTTGTTTTAGGAAAACCATAGATTTCTAATTGCAATTAGACTAAATGGTGTTTTCAATCAAATAATTATTCAACTCAATTACGATATACTTGGTTCATATATTCAAATAGTATTTATATGCATAAAACATGCATATAATGCTTATACCAATTCACATATTCATAAATATTTGCTATGTGTATATTGATATATTGATATTTTGATATAATAATAAATATTTCATTATATACTATGAACAAATACACCATATATACTACCATGATATTGTATCAAAAAATGCCATATGGATGCATGTTTTTTGTCATTGGCTACTAACTTAGAAATTATATTAAAATCCCTTGTGGATGCTTGTGACTCAACACCACCTTCCCTCTCCTATAAATTTTCTCATATCCTCTTGCAAACAACTTAATTGATAATTTTTCATTTTTATTTTCTATTTGGGCTTTTGGGCTTTTTTTAAGTATGTATTTTATCTTGCTAGTAGATTGAATCAATTTTATGTTTATTGTTTACACTAGTGGTACCAAATGAATTGTTGCCCATACCACTCATATTGAACATGTCTAGCAATATTCAAGCCCAAAATAGCTTAAGGTAGTTGAAAGTTATCTAACAACAAACCTTTCCCTAAATTGTGCCAAGATGAAATACATAAAAGTTAGGTCCTGGTGAAAATCTTATTGTTCTAGCTAATCATCAAAATTTTAATACAATTTTATTTTGAATTATATACATCGAAACCTACAAAATAAAATATAGTATTTAATTTTCAAATTATATAACTATTTGCATAGTGACATTGAGATCAAAACTAGAATTTTATAGGATGAAATTCCATTTAACTTATGCCTTTTTGGATTAAATAGTATGATTAAGGTAAAATTAGAGTATTGCATCCAAGGGGTGACTTCTTGTAGCTTAAAGAACCAATGGAAGTTAAAAATCTATTTGAGAAAACCAATGGTAGTTGAAGTATATTGTACTTTCAAGGTGGTTGTTTAAAGGGAGTATAGTCCAAGCACCGAATCTTGTAGCTTGAAACCTTTTTCATGACATTGGATTATCCCCTAAATGTCTAGATTCATCTCTAGAATTGACAATTTCACAAAAATCATCATAAAGTGCTATTTGGAAGCATATTTTGGAATTGATATACAATTAAAAGTGTAGATTGAGAGATGTAGATTCCATCCATATGGTTAGATTCACCCATGCTATCACCAATATTTTTTTATAAATTTTGAGAGGAAAATTTCTAAATTCCTTCTAAATTCGATCACAAGCAAAATATTATTATTTTTTGAGTAAAATCTGTTAGAATGGATTTGAAACGAGGTTCTCTTCACATGGTGTTTTTTTGAAATTTTTGTGTTCTTAAAATCTATGACCTAATTTTTTGTGTTCTTAAAATCTATGACCTAATTTTAGCAAATCCCATCTTGAACTAGAGTCAATGCAATTTTGGCTTTGGTCAACCACTTGACATCCTTGCACATTTGTAGTTTTAGAAAATATGTACTCTAGTAACACCAAATCCAACCCTTAGATAGGACAACAACTTAATAAAGTATCTCCACAAATTGAAATAACTTTCATCCAAGCAGTTAAGAGGATGAAACTTCAGTTTCAATCTGTTCATCTTCCAGGACGTCGGAGCGCTTAGGGGATATACAACAGGCTTTAGTAGTTCTCATAAGACTTGGTTACCGAATGTTGAATGGCACGGTCACAGGAGCCGCACGGTCGTAGCCTTAGACCGTGACTTCGAGAACCTGTCCTCGGACTTCTTCTGCACGAGTTCCTCGGAGATCGTCTGCATCGCAATTCAAGTCTGTAAATCCTTCGTTCGCAAGCATTCGCAGATTTGGATTTGTAGGGTTTGTTGTCGTGCCGATTGTCGTGGTGGTATGCGATGGGAGGGCTGACGCTGGACCTGAGGCCAGGGGCTGGTCTGGGCGCCTTCAACCTCGGTATTTCTGAGCTTTTGCTGGTGAATTGCAATTCCATATCATGGTTTTGTGACAGTGCATCAGTGGGGAGGATTTTGAATTGGTTGTGTGTTTTGGAACGGTTTAGGGACGCCCGTGTGTGAAGCCTTGGCCTACGTTGAGCAACATCGGTCGTTTTTCGACGTTGTGCAAGTGAAATACAACGATGAGGTATGGATCTAATTTCCGTGTGTTGCACGTTTAGTAGAACAGAAGTTTGCGCGAATGATGCAATTAGGAAATCGAACAGCTGATTAACGGAATTTTGGATTTGTCTACGCAATTGGGCAGGGTGTTATGACTTTGCGTTGGATTCTGTTTATTAGGGTTTGATTGCAAACAGGGTATTTTAATGCTTATGAAGCTCTTTGTCAGTGATGGGATCGATCTAATACAATTCATGCATTCTGGTTATTTTAAATCCTGAGCATTGGATCGAAGAATGCAAGAGGGCTTTTAAAAGTAGGAGCTGGACGATTTTATCTATTAGAATTGGGGTGCTCTTGAGCTGGAGGCGATTGAATGGGTGCTTGCATCCTATTTTGATTTGCAAAGCTTGCGAAACCCTCTAGAGTCAGAATTAGAAGGGATATGAGAGTTGGCTTAACTTTGAATGCTTGAAACATGGGCTGCAAATGGAGATAATGAAGCTTAAGTGTTTGCAGGAGCCTTTGCAAGTGGATCTGGTCCTCAACTTTCCTGAACATGGTTTTCATCTGCGGTTTGAATCTCGGTCACAGGTCCGTGAATTTCTTTTTTTTGCGAACTTGATAAACGATTTTTTATAGGTGTTTCAAATTTTCTCGTGGAAGACCTTTTGCCATGAGTACGTTGTAAGTGGAGTAATTCTTACCGACAAGAAAATATTTAGAGTATGGCGAATGTGGCAATATGCAACAACTGAATACTCAAAGCTTACCCTCAGTTTTACTCATCTAGTGAGCAAAACTTTGAAAATTCATAACTTCTAATAATGCAACATCTTAAATAGTACTTATTTTTGTTCGATGGGATCCTCTCAAAAATATTGATTATATCACATCAAAAACTTCCATTCTAATTAATAAAACCACTTAAATGAATGAATGAAAGCCGCAGGAATGGGTTTTCTACCTCGTGATTGGAAGATTTTGTGTTTCTTTTTCCTTGTTCTGTAGTTTTGGAATTACCCACGCTCTTGAGCTTCTTGCTGCTCTCTACGCCAGAGTTACTTGTAAGTCAGTGGTAGGTGGTCTGACGCCATTCTTGTTGTGTTCCGCTGCAGCGACTGAGGCTGATAGAGGTGTATGATGTGCAACGCTTGCAACTGCGCTATGCCACCTCGTCCATTGGGTGAGGAGAACAAATTGCTTAAATTTTAGTTCAGTTATTAACCCTCTACTATTTGTTAAGTATTAATCGACTTCTTGCTTTGCTTTCGATTATGCAGGGGTCCAAATGTTGCTGCCACTTTTGTTGCGGTGTATGCCCTTTTTGGGCCAACGTTCCCAGGCACATACAATACGAAGCGGTGCATTTACACCTTATTTTACCCTGTAAGTAGCCTCTTGCTCTGGCTAGATTATACTGTTGAGGACCCGAATGAGGAAAGCAACATTCTATACGGTTTCTTACCTTCAGGCCCGATGCCTTTTAAACCCTCTCAACTGAAGACCGCAGCTGAAGACCCCTGATTCCGGTTTCAGTGTGCTCTTTGAAGACCCTCATTAATCACAAGCCCTATGAAATGGAGCAAGTAGGGTTTGTAATCAGACCGGATTGGTCGCAATTTATGCAGGCTGCCTTAGGGTCTCATCAATTTTTTCTTAGGTGTTATCTTATCGACCTTCGGTTTTTGTAACTACACTAGAGTCCTCTATACGTTGCATGGGACTTTGTCGCCTTCAATATCCTGTGAATGCCGGATATACATGGCGGGTCCACTGCATTACCCCTGTTTAATTCATGCAACGAAGGAGTGACTAATACTTCACGCGCACCCATGTATTGTGTAGGGTCTGTCATTCGCTTTCCCTATCCCAGCACAGTATACGGAATGCTGCCAACACCGGGAAGGTGAGTGTCTGCGACACAGTTGTTGCTTTTGTTCATTACTGATGTAAAGTGTGCCTCCCTGACATTGATACACGGTGTGCAGCCGAGTTGCCTTTGGAGTTCCCAGATGGAACCACTCCCGTCATGTCGCGGATATGCATATATGACAGTGCAGTCGGAGGTGGCACTGGTGTCGGTTCTCCCCTTAAGATTGCTTCACCGCCTCAGCTTCCTACTGGTAGCTTGTACATGGAGGAGGTTCATGCTAAAGTACGTGATTCCGGTTGGTGATGTTTTATCTCTTCATTCGATTGTACACTAGTTGCAGAGATCTCTTCTTATCCAAGTTGTATTTGCAAAGAATAAGCTTGAGCTCAGTAGCAGTTAAAGTACTCTTCCATGTGAAAGCGTGACATTCGATTCGAGTCAGGTGTGACTGCTTATCCTGTGGTGATTTAGAAAATGAAAATTAGACTGCAGTAATGCGACCTCTTGTAACAAGGACATTGCCTTCTACTGTGTAGTTGGCAGAGGGGTTGTTGTTCAAAGGAGGCGGACAGCATCTGACATTTGGCACATCTCCACAAGTGAGTCGTTTCATGCACCCCTTCATATCATTATCACAAATTTGTAAAGCTTTCTCCTCCGGCGTTTTACTGTCCTGTGCAGAAATTTCGCCTGTGTTATAAGGGTTCTGACACGACTGTGCCTGGCAGGATGTGTGGGCAGAGTTGGGTCGGCCATGCAGCATACATCAGAAGCAGGTGAGCTCCGTAGTAGTACTCATTTAACTCTGCGACGTGTTATGCAGCGTGTGCCTGGTCATCAATTGTCTTGTCCATGTTTGTTAATTTCATTTTCAGTATAGCCAAGGGTGAAGTGGAGAAGCTCAATAAGATCGCCAAGATCAAGGACTTCAGACGATGCGCAGCAGGGGGACAGAATAGCTCTAAGAAACAATTTGTGTCTGATACCTTGTCTAAAGATGGAATTTTTTGAAGTCATATTGCTCGTCTGGTGTTTTTTAGGTTGACCCGATGGTGATCCATTCGTCATCGGACCCAAGGCCTCGCACAGCCTTGTGTGGTGATTATTTCTATAATTATTTCACACGGGGCATTGACATCTTGTTCGATGGTCAGGTGCGTACTTTGTGACCACTTTCTGTTCGTGCAGTTGGCAATGATTATGGAAAGTAATGAATAAGACTGTAATGTCTTACTCTATTTCTATTTTAGATTTTGTGGAGATTTATTTCTTGTGGACGTTCAAATAGCCTTCAATGCCTCATTTACAGGTGTGACCTTATAGCTCATATTGTGAGGTTGGTTGGCAGCATCATCGCATCAAGAAGTTCGTACTTCACACCAATTTTCCAGGTCACACAGACTTCAACTGTTACATCAAGTGCAACTTCTTCATTCATGTTCCTCCAAGTAAGCCTTCTCAAAGGAGTGTAGGGTTTCTACAAGTGGACTCATCGTTGTCTTTCTTGAAATTGGAAAGCGTTGTTATACGTGATTCGTGATTTGAACAACTCTCTAGAACTTATGAAGTTGCAGTAAATTGAATGATATGCTTGTATGTGTGTCATATTTGTGGCCACTGGAGGATCTTTTCTGAGATGTGGGTAGTACCAGGTGTTGGTGGCGAAGTACTTGACAAAGCTGCTGACGGTGATGGATCTCAAAGGTGCATCAGTGCTGACACCAAGTGGAGTCAAGTGCAGGTACCATCGCTAAGTGCTTCTCAAGATTGTCGTTGTTTGACTTTCATGTCATGTAACATAATGGGAACATTTTGTGGTGTAATGTAACAGGATATACTAGGTGATGGTGGTCGTGCTGCAATCCAAACGCAAGGTTCCGTCAGCAATCCATTTGGTCCAACATTTGTGTACGGATACCGAAACATTGCTTTGGAGGTAAGTATTGGTGATAGTGTTGTGGATTCTTGACGTTTTGTTGAGGCAGTCTTATTATATCTTAATGTGTCCATGGTTGATTGCCCAGGTTTGCAGCCTGTCTATTGAAATTCGGTCTGTTTTGCTTGTTTTTTTCCTATTTCTTTTTTCGCCGAGGTGATGAGTTCTCATTCCCACCTGTGGATCTCTGACCCTGCAGGTAATGAAGAATGGACATATTGCAACTGTAACTCTGTTCCAGAGCAACGTGTGAACTCTTACGACATTGAAGCAGGAAGTCGTTTGCCTATGTTGATTTCTCCACATTGAGGTGTCTAGAGGTCTGTAAATATTGTGAATATTGTATGTTTAGGTAGAAGTTTGTTCTAGGAGTATAGCTCCTCTTACTGGCTTTCTAAGTGCGTAGTTGCTCAAGCGAGAAATCTTGTCAAATTGCATGGAAAGAAGGCGGATCAAAGTCTCCACTTTCTGAAGGGACCTGTTGTCTGATATCTGGAATCTGTTAGCCTCTAGTCTCAGGTGTAGAATATTGGGTTGCAGTACCTTTTCGTCCTATTTGCTGAAATGGTGCAATGGTTACACGAGCTAGTCGCTGGGTCGGAGGTTGGAGGTCAGAAATTCATAGCCTCTAGGAGGCGAAGTTTGTAGTTGGCAGTCCTAATTTGATACTCCTAGTGCGTAGTATGAAGTAGCTGGCTGTCAAGTCATTGTAATTTTTTTAGTGCAGTAACGTAAATTCCTTTTTGTTACCAGGGCCCAAGTCATGATTACGACTTGTGGTTTCATTTGGGTGAAATTGCTATTGCAGCCACGGTGATCTTGTCCATCATATGCAATGATAAAAATGATCATTACCATGAAATCATTCGTTTTTTGCTTCCATTGGTGCTTTGTAGAAGCCCGTGTAGTAGTTGTATGCACAAATTCCTCTTATGAAACTCCCTCTTATGAAACTCCCTTCTTCAGTGAAGCTCGGGCACTTCACAGAAAAATTCTAGCCCTGTGAAGCATAGGTTCCCAAAGCAATGTTAAAGCACCTAAGAATATAGACTCAAAAGAGAAGGATCCTCACTGTGTCAATAAAATTTGGCTACCTCTTCCTTTGAAGGTACATTCTCGTAGATATTACAATGCACAACACAAAATGCCATATTCCAAATTTGGAATGTGGCATATGGGGTGATAGCTTGGAGATCTAAGCCTTCGTCAATTGTCGTCAATTGAAGGCACAATTTGAAACTCAGATTGCTAGTAAGAATACTTTCTGGAATGCAAGAAAATTTTAGTAAGCTTCTGCGCTTCTGTTCATCTGCCTAAACATAAAAAAAGGTCGGTGCTACATATTCGAGCTCCTCCATAGTCCATACTGAATATTTGAGCTCATTACTACTGTACAGAGAATTTTTCGGTATTTGTTTTGTTTACTGACAAACTGAGCGTAACCTCCATTGCAGGGGCCTGGATTAAAGCATTTCGTGTCTACTAGGGTTACATAAATTTCTTGTGCCACCAGAAGATAGATCGCAAGCTCAATCAATGTATACTAGACTACTGCTTTGTCAAATGTTGCAGTGCGTGGTTCCAGCATCATCGTCGGTCGAGCATTCTGGTAGTTAATGACATAAATTTAGCCTTCATTTTAACTTACTGATTAAAGAGGGTGGACAGCTAGTATGAAATCAGTTACGTTCTGGTCTTTCTGGAATCTGGACTTAATTCGGGCGCCACAATTTTGGGCCGTTTTCAGACCTCCTGCACTAAATGCCACTGGCAACCCATTAACCAATCCAGTCGTGTTCCTCTTCAATTGATCATGGTCACTTTTTCTTTTTCTTTTGAAACAAATGAAGCGGAATTTCATTGCGGCGGCGAAATTCAGGACCGCCAGTCACTAGTGGGCTGGCGGGAGAACACAGAACCACAGACAGACCACGCAAAACAAGACAGACCGACTAAAGACAGCAACGGCGTCCGGGGCCGAATCATCATGGTCACTTTCAATTCACTCTAACTAATCTCCGTCAAACACAGGAAACTCATAGTGGGTTCCCGGTGTTAAAATTCCCGGAGAGTCTCACCTTTCCCGGTGTTCCCACTGTATCACACACCGGGAAAAGTGAGACTCTCCGGGAATTTTAACACCGGGAACCCAATATGAGTTTCCTGTGAAATTCCAAAATTAATTACGACCACAAAATTTTCAACTACAGATAGTAGTTGTGACGGCCGGACGTGCCAGTGCATAATGCGAAATCAATCATAATTTCCTCAGTGAACCGTCAATGACCTCTGGAGATCCTTGCAATTAACCTTTTCCTGTGTCCTACCGCCAGGCCACACCAACCGGTATCCGTGTACATGTCGAGCATTTATACCAAACCAATTACTCCATACAAGTTAGAGGCAGATGAAGACCTGAGCTCACATGTGGAATATATTTGTGATCGGCCTAAATTACAGCTTGATTAGAACGTCAAATTTGTTGAGCTTTCATTAATCCTTCAAGTTTAGGATTCTATTTTTTTTAATCTATCTGTCCGTTCGATTTGCAGATTGTTTCCATGCATGTAACTAGCTAGATTGCCAGATTCATGCAGGTTAATTTGAGATTGAATTTCCAGCTTCGATCTCATCTGTCGTTTTGCAGAAATCTTGTTTTACGCAACTAGCTAAGCTGGAATTGCCAGAAGAGATTGACCTCATCGATCAGATGGTTCCCTCGAATTGAAGCCGGTTCGGAAGGTGCTACTGTTTGGCAAGACCGGGCAAGGAAAGTCGACTATTGCGAACATGTTGGTATCAGGGGAGCTCCTGCACGACCCACTATTCAAAACGGGCGATGGAATGCATGGAGTGACGGACACTGTTGCAAGCCACGAAGGACGTGGTTACCAGGTAGTGGACACAATTGGTCTCTGTGAGGAAACGGAAAGCCATCGAATGGATGCCGAGTACCTTATCTACGAGTTTCTCAGGAAGACCCAAGCGGAGTACAGCCACATCTTGTTCGTGACTCCCGCGAGCAGGTTCGATAAATTGGACAAAGATATTTCAAACCTCTTCCCCAAGATCTTCGAAGGTGCAGAGCCAGCGTTTGGAGTGGTCGTGACCAAGTGCAACAATCCGGAGAACTGGAAAAGCCACAACGAGAAGCGTCTGCAGGAGATTTACGGCAAGTTCATCCTCCCGGGCCGCTATATGTACGTCGACTTCCCACCCTTGGATGAAGACAAGGAAATGGAGGCTCTGCTGAGGAAGAAGAGGAAGAAGTCGCTCGAGAGCTTGGACGCTGCACTGCAGGAGTTCTTTCAGGGGAACGACTTCCAGTACCTCAAACGCAACTACGCCACTTGGACGTCGGCGGCTCTGCGAAACTTTGCTAAACGAGTTCTCCTTAAGATTCTCGAGTATATTCGGCAGCAGTTTTAAATCTGGAAAGCAGATAACAGAGATTTCAAATAGCTGGGGAAACCGGGGAGGATACCTTCCTGGCGATCCAATGCGAGAATGATGATTTGTTCGGCGTTCACAGTGCAATTCAGCAGACCATTCGACCCTTAGTAAATTGCTCAGAAGTATTTTATAGTACCGGTAGTCTGTTTTTATCATGGTGATGAGTAAACTCTTCATTTTTCTTCATTTGAGTGAGTCTCCCAAACCATCCTCTAATCTTGATTAAGATTCTTCTACTTGATTACATTTGAGATTGCATCTTGTCAAAATAGGATGGTTCGTGATTGGTCCTCTATTTTACTATTATCCAATCAAATGTAGAGAGTGTGATTGAGTCCCTTGAAATTGAAGTTTGGATGAGAGTGTATTTCAGAGAGCAAATGTCCAGGTTTGCATTGAGTATGCACTTAAAGCATCATCCATAATATGGTTAATTTCTTGTCCTGGTCATAGTCATGTTTGTTGACGACCCACAAAGACTGCTTGAGATAATTTTGATTCAAACACTTGCAAAATTTCTAATACTGTAAAGCAATTGTAGTACGACAATATGAATATTGAAAGCAAAGCCATTCCTCTAGTGAGCGATTAAAATTGCAAAAAAACACTCTTCAGCCATTGACGACTTCAACCATCGTTCTCAACACTGAACTTGAATGAAAAAAAATGAGGAATTCACTGTAGCAAACTTGTGTTTGCCATTGATTAATGCGGATTTCTTACCACCGACAGTAACTACCGAAAAAACTATCAATGGTGTCAGGCACTGTGTAAGCTTTACGTAGGTTATCTCCACCCCTGTAACCGCAACTCGGACGGGTGTTAATAATGGTAGTTGCCACCATCCCATCCTTTTCTGCAAACCTGTTCTCCAACACGCTTCTTTGCATCCCGAACCTCTTGCCAATTAATTATCACTTGGTATAACTTGGAGGTTAAAGCAAACCATCAGGCTGCTCTTCAAAAACCTATCCTCGATGACAATTGGATGCGGAGAGGGACTAAGATGGCCTTCAGGATCTAAATTCAATTCTCCTACAAATCACGGATCTGTAGCCCAGGTTAGAAATTCATAGCCTCAGGGAAGCAGCAAAGTTTGTAGTTGGCAGTCTTAATTTGAAATGAAGTAGCTAGCTGGCAATTCATTGTTCGCACCATTCTTTGTGCAATTATTTGTATGTGCTTGTTATCAGGCCCGAAGGTAGTGTGGTTAAGTTTTGGGTCCAGTTGCTATCGCAGCCACAGTGATCTTGTTCATCAAAGGCAATGGTTCGTTTTGGGTACCCAAAAATGTTGTCTCAACTACAATGTCAGTCCATTCCACTGTGTCAAACAACTTCATCTTTTAAATACAATAAAATATGAGAGTTTCACAAAATGTAGTTTTAATTGTCTACACTGCGAATGTATGAAGAAAAAAAAATCATCACAATCAAAGAATTTTTTAGTTGAAAAATTAAGTTTTGTCTTATGTAAGGTAAAAAAGCCCATTATGGACCTTTTACCCATTGTGGACTCCAAAGAATGCCCCCATCATGGTTTTCTTTTAGTGATTGAAATCTGAGCTACATTCCATGTCTTCACTAATTGGAATGGAGTGATTAGTGACCACAATAGGAACTTTCAGTTTTTTAGTGTTAGTTCATTGTAGGAAGTGCCTTTTTCAGGTCTTCTATGTTAGAAAATATTGTGACTACAATAGGTGAATAAGATGAGTGTTATGGATCAGTTTTTGTTGGTTTTGGGGTAGTCTACAAACTCTTTTAGGTTGTGCTAGGCTAAACACTTCAAAAGTTCAAAACATATTCACACTTTGTCGAAGAAATATAGTTTCAAATGCTCTCGCCATTTCTATCGCTTGACTTTCTCTGAAAAAAAGTAGAAAATTTCAGAAATGACAAGAGGACAAACCCCCCATTTGGTCTGTAATGGATTGTTTTACTTTACCTAGAATCCTCAATAACAAGCATTTGGAATATCAAATAATTTTATTTTAATATTATTCTTGGATATAATTTATATTCGGTGGTCCCATATATAAAATAATTAATTTTATCAATAATTTTTTTACAAATTGTATACTATGATGCCTGCAAATTCCAAAATTTAGCAATTTTGCTCACCACTATGAATAGATCCAAATTTTTTTTTTTTTTTTAAAAACCTCATTAGGAATATTCATATTGATCCTATTGAGGAGCAAGAATTTTTTTTTTTTCATTTGAAGATCTTCTTAATTGATTAAAATGAACAAATTAAACTAGTTGAGGAGGTTTTAAACAAAAATCACCTAATTAGTGTGTCGAAAAAGTGATACCCAAAGCTAAAGGTCTAAAGTTGATAATTACCATGAAATATTTGTTCTTTGCTTCCTTGAAGTTTTACGCACATTTTCCCTTCCATCTTCCTCTCATGGAACACATACTGAAGGATAAAATGTATTCGTTTAGAACTAAGAGGTCCGTACCGTCACTACCGTGTCAACCATGTTCCCAGAGACCCAGAGATGATAGATGTTAATTAAAATTTTAAAGCAGGGAAGCTGAATTTCCGGGTCATGAAGTTGTGTCCTGCAGGGAATTGAACGGGTCATGGAATAATTCTTTTCCACAAAGGGGCACCGAAGAACTCCTGGATTCTTCGGCTGTGACAATTCATGCTCGTATGTACTTCCAAGCATCTTCAAGAGTTCGTTAAATTGCCGGTAATTCACTACGTACTTTGACACTAAAAGTAGCAAAACTACACCTGTCCTTATTTGTAGACCTTAAGTTGTGTAGATGTATGTCACAATTCTCGGCGCCGGAATATCTTGAATGTGACGAAATTGAATAAGCTAAGCAGAAGCTCTTTAGCAAACGAGAGCAGAGATGCGTCCGTAGCAGTGGCGTCCTTGGGTTTGTAGTACTGGAACTCGTGGAATCGTTCCAAGAATGTCTCCAAGCTTTCAAGCGACTTCTTTCTTTTAGTCTTCAGCAGGTTCTCCATTTGCACATCTTTCTCCAGGGGGGGGAAAGTCGATGTACATGTAGCGCCCTGGAAGGATGAACTTGCCATACCTCTCCTGCAGAAGCTTCTCGTTCTCTCGTTGCCACCTCCTCGGAGAACTGCATTTCGTCACGACTACCCCAAACGCTGGCTCTGCACCTTCGCAGATCTTGGGGAAGATCTTAGAAATGTCATCATCCAGCTGATCGAATCTCCCTGCAGAGATCACGAACAGAATGTGGCTGTACTCTCCTTGAGTCTCCTGGAGAAACTTGTAGATGAGGTCGGTGGCATGCTTTCGATGGCTTTTCGTTTCCTCACCGAGACCAATTGTGTCCACTACCTGGTAACCACGTCCTTCGTGGCTTGCAACAGTGTCCGTCACTCCATGCATTCCATCGCCCGTTTTGAATAGTGGGTCGTGCAGGAGCTCCCCTGATACCAACATGTTCGCAATCGTCGACTTTCCTTGCCCGGTCTTGCCAAATAGTAGCACCTTCCGAATCGGCTTCGAAGGAAACACCTGATCGATCGGGTCCATCTCTTCTGGCGAGCGATCTAGTTGCGTAGAACAATCTGCCAATGGGACATGAGATCGAGGCTGGAAACTCTATTCTATACACTTGAAGGATACGCGCAGGCATTCTAATCGCTATTTGAAGGAAATGAAGAGTCGTTGAGGGTTTAGAGTTTAAGCAGACCTTTGGCAGTAGCGGTGTCGTACTTGGGTTTGTAATACTGGAAGTTGTTCCTCTCAAAGCAACGATACAGCGAGGCATCCAAGCTATCGAGTCACTCCTTCGTCATGAACCTCCATAGAGTGAGAGAAAGCGGTCCCACATCCTCTATCTTCGGCTGGAACTCGAGGTAGATGTAACGGCCCGGGAGAATGAACTTGCCATACTTCTCCTGCAGAAGCTTCTCGTTCTCTTGTTGCCACCTCATCGGATCCCTGCACTCCATCACGATTAACCCGAAGGACGGCTCCGCACCTTCGAAGACCCTGAGGAAGAGCTTCCAGATGTCGTCCAGTTGATCGAACGAGTTCGCAGGCATGACGAACAAAATATGGCTATACTCCATGCCTTGAGTCTCCTTGAGAGACTTGACGATGATGTCGGTAGCATCATTCCAATGGATTTGAGTTTCCTCTCCAGTTCCTACTGTGACCACATGGTAACCACGTCCTTCGTGGCTGGCAACAGCACCCGTCACTCCATCGCCCGTTTTGAATAGTGGGCAGGGTAGCAGCTCTCCTGACACGAGCATGTTCGCTATCGACGACAATCCTTGCCCGTTCACGCCGAACAGCAAGACCTTCGGCTTCGATGTAACCATCTGGTTGGTCTGATCTATCTCTTGTTGCAAGCTTGTTAAGTTAGCTACTGTAGCTGCTTGGAAACAAATGGAATCTGCAAATCGAACTTAACGAACGATGAGGTCGAGGAAATTTGAATTCTAAACTTGAAGGATGAAAGCTCAAACATCTACTAATATATATTCAGCTGTAGACGATTCCAGAATGACTATCGATCTCAAGATAGGCTCAACGCGCTCAGGCCCACAGCTTATTGTAATTGGTATGCTCGACATGTACATGGGTACCGGTTGGTGTAGCCTGGCGTTAGGCGGAGGAAAGAGTTGCAAGGATCTTCAGAGGTCATTGATGGTTCATGCACTGAGGAAATTATATATGATGCTCACTGTGCACTCGCGCGTGCAGCCGTCACAACTACTGTACTGTAGTTTTGTAATCGTGGATGAATTCAAAGTGACGAAGATTAGTTACAGAGTGCAAGCGATTGACGGTGATCAATTGAAGAGGCTGACTACTGGGTGGGTTGAATTGCCAGTGACGATCAATGGTGTGTTTAGTGGAGAAGGTTTGATCGAGAAAGTTCCACAATTCTGACGCCCGAAGTCCAGAAGGACCAAAATTGAATTCGAGTACTGTCCTCACCCTTCAGTAAGTGAGAATGGGGGCTAAATTTATGTCACTACCAGAATGCTCGACTGCCGAAGATGCTGGAATGACAATACTGACAATGACAATACCGCCATTCAATTTAGCATTCATTTAGTGTGCATTGATTGAGCTTGCGATCTATCACTTGGTGGCACAAGGAAATACTGTAAATCTTGCAGACACGAAATGCTTTAAGCCCCTGCAATGGAGGTTATCTGGTAATGGTTTGTTTGTCAGTAAAAATGCTCTGTGCAGTAGTAAATGAGCTCATATAATCAGGGTGGAATCTGGAGGATTTAATTTAAATTACCCATCTTTTCATTTTTGTGCACAAACATGCGCAGAAGCTTAACAGGGTTCGCAATGATCGATCGGAGCTGGCCATATCTGGAGCACGACGTTTTTATACAGTGGACAGAGGAGCGAGCCTTCGAAACAGAATTAGCTGTCTTGCATTCCCTAGAGTATACATTCTAGCAGTCTTTGATCGAGTTTTGATTAGTGTCTCTGGCCAGTTGACGATAATTGACATTGCTGTAGTCCTGCAAGCAAAGTTATGTCTACCCCACCGAGAAGAAGAAGAACCGTCCTGCTGTTCGGGAAGACGGGCGACGGCAAGTCCACCCTCGCCAACATGCTCATAACCGGGGCCATTGACGGCGCCTTCGCAGCTGGGGACTCGTACTCCTCCCTCACGAAGCAAACGACCTTCCGCATCTCCACCACCAACAACTGGACCGTCATCGACACCGTCGGCCTGTCCGCCACCGACAAGCCCGAGCACGACCTTCAGCGCACCCTCTAGCTTCGGAACTACCTAGCGGAGACTCATCCCTCCATCGACGCCTTCTGCTACGTCAAGAAAGCCTCCAAATTCACAAGAGCAGACGGGGAGTGCTGGCGAGCTTTCCACGCCTTGTTCGCGCACAACGGGGAGCATCCCCACTACCACGACAACGTGCTGCTGGTGTTAACGTCTTGTAAGCGGAAGGAGTGGCTGGCCGAGAATCTGAGCTTCATCTCGGAGATGATGGCGCCTCCGGTGGTTCCAAATCTTAACAGTCGTGATGAAATTGCAGTTCCGTTTGTTGAGAATACTGACAAAGGGAGGTTTCGGTACCAGTCGATTGCTGTTGATTTTCCACCTCACGATGAGGACCCTGTCATGGAGAGCAAGCTTGAGAAATCGAGGTTGGAGAGCTTGAGCAATCTGAAAACGGCTCTTGAGAAAATGGAGCTGCCTCTCCCACTGTGCAAGCTCCATGCAGTCAAACCAGTTTATGATTCCAGGATTCTATGTGCTGTCATATTTTTAGGGGTGGGTTGCATTCTATGTGCAGTACCGGTACTGGTTTTATGTATTCGTGCGTACTAGCACAGGTATCCTGAACCCCTAAACCCCAAATTGTATACCTCCCTGGAAGAATTTGGAATATGACATATAGGGTATAGTTCTCTGCCCCTCTTGTGGTGCACTTGTATTCATTGTATTGCACTTACATCTAAGCCCGTTGGAAGGCACTATTGGAAGGCACTCGCGTACTGACCACTCATTTGGTTCAATGCCATGGTGTGACCGTGACGATACCTTGACCAGTTCGTGAAAGTTGTCTTTGTGGTGAATCAAAGTCAGGAATTGATATCACTTAAGAAGAATTTAGGCTTCTTTTGTTTTGAATGTGTTGTGCGCCGCATCCTTGTAGCAACTCTCTATCAATTGTATTCTCTTTGTACACCGTTCATTCTATTTAGTATGTAATGTTCTGTCTATTTCAAAGCCTAGGATGGACTAGAAACACCATGAATTAGAATGTACCTACTTATGAATAGAACCGTTCCTGCAGCGACGGCACCTACGGCACCGAATCCTGAGAGCTGATTGAGGGTAGATTTTATGTTGAATTCCTTTCAGTGCTTTGAATATTCATAGTTTACCGTATTCATATGGTTTTCATAACATGACTATATGCTAAAATCATTTAGAATCCCTTTTTGACCTCCAGGAAGATTGAACAAAAATAATCAGATTAATATGAGGAACCATTCTCAATTACTTATTTGGTCACTTATTGCATGAGTGGATATTCATTGAAAATCTTCTTGATGGTAGTACCAAGATATTTATGCAATATTGGAAGAAAGAATCATGTACACTATAGTGTAATATGTTGATGAACTATAAAATCATGGATCACGAAAACGAGAATAAAAGATATAGCTAATTATGCAAGCATTGGCTGGTCCTCTTGTTTGTCACTTGTATAACATTGTAGTGACCACATGAGGCCCTCAAAGGGTGTCTGGTGAAAGTTGTGATTGGGAACTCACAAATTCACATTGATTCGGTATCACTATCCATTCCTCAAGGTGGAGAACGTAAAACAGTAATTGTTGTTAAATCGAGAAAGCTACATATTGTTTCTTGTCCTGGTCGTAGTTGTTGATGACCCACAGAGATTGCTTGAGATATTTTTGAGTCAGACGCTTCCAACATTTCTGATACTGTAAAGCAATTACAGTACACCAATATGATATTAAAAACAAAGGCATTCCTCTAGAGAGAGGTTAAACTTGCAAAAATCACTTCTAGACTTCATGCCCTTTATCCATTGCTCCCAAAACTGTAAACATGCATGAAAAAAATGCGTTGTTATAGCAAACTTGCGTTTGTCATTGATTAATGTCGATGCCTTACTAGCGATAGTAACTATTAATGGTGTCGGACACTGTGTAAGCTTTACCTACCTATTAAGACAGCTTATCTCAACCCTTAACCTCAACTCCGGGTATAAATAGTGGTAGTTTCCACCATTCCTACCTATTTTTGTAAACGTGTTCTCCCACAGGCTTAGCATCCCTAACCGCTTGCCAATCATCACTAGGTATAACTTAGAGGTTCATCAGAATTGAAAATCCAAACCATCCTACTCTTCAACAAACCATCCTCGATGACCATTGGAGATGTGGAGAGGGACTAAGACAGACTCCAGTTGCTTGGTAGAGTACATGGACGTATGCCTTCAGAATCTAAATACAATTCTTCAACAAACCACGGATCTGTAGCCCAGGTCATAGTAAGCTAAGACCGTCAGACTTGAGTAAAGTCAGCACTTCTCGAACCACATCAGCGTTAAGGCTCTCTGCTTTACTGTCGATGAATGTTGAGTCGCCAGGCCTGAGAAATCCAATACTACACATCAGCAGATGATCTGTTATAAAGTTTCAAACAAAAACCTCCTGATGAACTTAAACGACAGACATAACCTCGTTGCATCTGGATTAAGGGGAAGAATAATTCCACACTTCAGAAGCAAGGGCTTTTCGTCTTGTCACAATAAGCAATGTCGGGGTACTTGCACCGACATGATGATGTCAACACCATTTCTGGTAGCTCACACCAGTTGCAGATCTAGTTCTATTCAACCTGGAATAACGATAGTAGAAACTTCACAGTAGACAGATTACAATGCCTCTCAAAAGAACCGAGGGAGATGTTCGTACAGGACAGATGGCATTCTCAAATACTCCTCCATGTGCGTAAACAAAACCAACAGCCTACACAAAGATGAGGAGAAGGAACCAGAAGCAGTCGACTATCTACTGGTGGAGTAACATACCTTAGCAGCGTTCAAATATTTTGAAAAGATTCTCAAGGCACGCTACCTGTATTCAAACAAAAGGTCAGGTTAATTAACTAGACTCGACTTTGCGACAAATGAACAGATTTTAGCATAATGAAGCACAAGTAAAGCTATGCAACGCTGCCTCCATGCAGAATCACACCTGTACAGCGGTACCATCATTGGCCATGTGATTTGGAGGCTTTAAAAAGAGCTTCATTGCTGGAAATAAAACATGCTGGATTGTCCACTCCCTCTGCGCCCAAGCAGATTCAGCCTCCGCTTTCATGTCACTCTCCAAGTCATCAGAACCTCCAGCTTGTTCTTCAGAGCTATCTGTAAAGTAGACAATTGAAGTGAGGAAACACAGAATCTCAATGCAACCGAGTAAAATAGCGAATAGCGTCTTTTGCGGGAGGTGTCGTGAGGCTGACCCATGGGTAGAGGGTCTTACCAGTAATCAAGGCTTGCTTGGATTTACCAACGTAATAAGTCTGAGAATGTTCATCACCATTTGGATTTGGTAAAAAAGGTGGATGCATAGCATAAAAATCAGCCATGGCAGCAGCGAAAGTCTCAAAACATTCCATTTCATTTTCCCAGTCAACCTGGTTGAGAGAAAAATAGGGAAATGGTGAGATTGCATAAGTTAGTAGAATATCGAGGCTGGTATTGAATGGATACGGAAAGAACAGTTGTAGTGCGAGGCTTGATCACCTACAGTTGTCCGGTGGCTGGAGCACTCTAGATCGAGAAAGACAAGTTGACACTTTAAATTTGCATTTCGTCTGAAATCAAAAGGGGTCGTTTGGAACATTATTCTTACATTATTTCCAAGATTCAAAACAAAACTTGGTAGCCGATCCATGTCCGGAGTGTACTGATCCAATACCACAGGTAGCGTACAGAGATTTCCCAACTCATCAATCTCAACAGAAAAATACTCCTTGAGCATTTCTGCTTTGCATATCAACAGCTCCACATTTAACTGCACACATCAAGAACACAAAAAGTCTGATATTGACAACAACTTTTGACATACGGTCATAGTGATTGAGACAACCCAAAGTAACAGTGATCAGCACTCCATCTAAAATGCCCTTTTCCACCATGTCAAATAGATCTTCATCCAATTTCGCCATTGTACTACTAAGAGTCTCGAAGCGTCAGGAATGAAAGAAAGCACGCAACACAAGTGATACCACGACCTTTACCTGCGCAATCTGGTCCTTAGGTCCATCGCTCTCATTCCAGCGGCCCATGCGCTCTTCTTCATCCAGAGCTAGCATTAGGAGTTCCAGTAAAGGGGCGGGGGTGCTCAGACGCATGACGTTGAAATGTGCAAAGCGTCGAAGAACTTGCTGATAGACCAGCTCCTTACTGCCAAATTTCAATAAGAATTACTGAAACATGGACTCAGGTTGCAGAGGTTTTTGCAGCTGATACGCCTTGCTACAGGAACCGAGGATTAAACTATCACCACTCTAACAATCATACAATTCTTGACTTTGCAGTGTATGCTTCACATAGACAATGAATGATCTGCTGTGTATTCATGACGACCCCACGTATACTGGCTGAGACTTAAAAGGAGAGTCATACTCTATGCGCAACTCTCGACACACTCGCGCATACTTAGGCAAGGTCATAAGTTTCCATGTCGAACTTCCCCAACTCCACGCCAGCTATACTACAGAAAATTGCAGTGACAAATCTGAAAGCCATTGCTGCATTCCTCCTTACAGAACGGCTGCTCACCTGAGATTGACAACATTTAACACGTACAGTCGGGTCTTGCACTGTGCCAAAGCTAACACATCATCAGCCATGCCTACATAAGTACACTGCTTGATGATCTCGGTCAATCCTGCAGAAAGCAATAAACCGAAGAAATGGTTCATGCCCGTATGTTTGAGCTCAAGCCAACATGCGAGTTGAATGACATTCTAATTCCAAGATGATAAATGCACCTGAATGAGTCTGACGATCAACCGCGGCAAGCAGCTCCTGAACACTGGTGAGATCTGCACTCTCTTTCGGATTTCGGCGCTGCCTGACTGTCCGCCTGCAAGCATAAGCCAGTTTAAAGGTTTAGGATTGGTTAACACAGCCAATATTCGCCGGAGGACATCTACACTTCAATTTAACAGAAGCCACTAACAAATATGCTGATGACCCATGACAATTTCCCGTAATTTAACAGAACCTGATTCTTGCCAGGTCATTTTCGGTCTGCGAGGGTTCATCAGCCGCACTCCTTTTCTTGTGCAAGAACGCGTGAAGCCGGCCTGCTGGGTTCATAGAGTCTACTCGCACCAGCTTGTTCACTGGCGCTTTCTGAGAGATAACCACTGCACAAGACACAGAACTAAACCGTCAAATTATGGTGTCATATGGATCTTGCGCAAAAACTCTCCATATAAATTTCAAACCATTATGGACTGAGAAAAAAAGGTTCTCAATTTGTGACATGTTCATTATGTCCGATTTTGTAGCAGCAGCACAACCTCCAAGTGAAGCTCTGAATCATCACCTGGTGGTGATGGAGAAGGGCTGCCTTCTTGCCTTGGAGTCCCCACTATCGAAGCTCCTGGGAGTAACGTCTGAAGCTCACCATGTGCCATATAACATGTCAGGTCCTCTCCAACTATTCTGAAGAATTAACTCCAAGTTGTTATACCAACTCAACAACAAGTCGGCATGCCACGAATTCCAAAAATTATCGGGAGGTATTCACAAAAGACAACAACGAGCACAGACACTCTCACTTTTGAGAACAGTCGACTCCGAAGCGATAGAATAGTTTTGGGAAATATATTAGTATGGTGCTCAAAAGACCTAGTAAACTTGCCATCTCGACGTAGAAGGTGTCTGTGTGGTGGGTGGGTGGGTGGATAGGAGTGAAATACCTGTGTAGAAAACGTCCGAGTATTGTTGGATTCCAGCAATTTGGTCTCCACTGCTTGTTGTATAGTGTCAACTAAACTTTCTTGGTTCAAAAAGCTCACCTGCCAAGTTCTCCATGCAAATAGAATACCCATTAACAACCCCGATGCATGGAAAGATAATCCTACAGAAAGTATGAAACAAGTTGCTCCACATAATGCCATGATAGATAACTACTTCATCCAACCCCTAGATGTTGAATCAGCTAACCCATGAAGACTAACATACTGCTATCCTATGAAGACTAACATGCACTGACACGATTTTAATGGAAGACGATAGGTTTGAATTCGGACATAAATCCATTACAAACAAATGTGAGAGAAACAACACAATTACCTCGCGCTTGGTTGGATGGACATTCACATCAACATGTTCAGGAGGTAAATGTATAGACATGTAGATGAAGGGCTTCGAGGCCTTTGGTAGAATTGTTGCATACACCAACTCGATGGCTTTCCTCAGTGCGCCACAATCCACCAGTCGATCTACGGATCAGAATCATAAGAATCGGGACTTCCAGTACATGCTCACTTGTAAGAACAGGATCAGCCTTTGCTATAAAGTAGATGGCAGAGAAAATACGTGATTACATCATGTATAAGAAATGTGTAAGCAATTTATTGCGTGTCGAAAAGAGTCTCGAAGAAGGGATCAAACTATATCCTATACAGCACAAGATAGAGAGTTTCAAGTCTGGGTTTCTAATGCTCCACAAAACTAGTACCAGCATAATCTTTTTAAATTGCACATACCGTTGATGAACAAAACCATGATTGACCGCTTCGAGCTATAATTAGCACTAGAAATCAGACCATCCATCTTGAAAGTAGAGCCTGCTGGACTGTCGTCTGATGCTGAGATTGCAATCATCTCACGTGCCACTCCAGGCCCATACACAGCCCTAATGGTATCTGTTTGCGAAGATGAACCAACCGTATGCACGTCCGCTCGACTGTCACCATGCTAAAGATAACACTCAGATTCAGAGCGCGATACAGTAAAGACTTATCCAGAAAGCTACAAATTTGTACAGGCACTCATGAATGACGGTCAGGAGCTTGTACCTTTTTACATGAGAAGCTAACACCAACTTTGTGGATCGCATAACGGCTGACCACATCCAGGATGCGACCATATTCTTCACTGAGGTTCTTGAAAGCCTTCCTCCGTGCAATCACGTTATAGAATAGATTCTCTACCTGAGCAGAATTTCAAAATCAAACAATCGGCAAACCATATTCGCCCCGACGACTAAAACCATCAGATACTGGAAAATTATGCTGCAATTGAGACTATTTGAGGATGTGTAGAAGCCTGACCGTGATTTGTGTTCCTTTGACGGCTGCACAAGGACGAGCTTCTCCCTCCATCTGCCCATCCTTATATGATGCCCTGCCAGGATCCAGGTTTTGAAGCCAGAGCATCCGCCACCAGTCAGTTTCGAATGCTTAAGAAACTCGGATACCACAGAAATAGAACTGAATGGTCAGCTTACTTCAGCAGGTCCCTTTCAATCAACAGCTAGATATCCCAAGACAACTAATTAAGATAGAGGATACTAGAACCATTAGGGACGTAATCCCGTCTCCTATACCAACCCCTGTTATCAGTTCCAACTCATCTGTTCATAAACTTTAAGAATTTTAACTAATTTGTTGGAGTGTGACTAGTCAGTGGTGTAATCATGACTTGGTTAAATGTCTATGGTCACTGATCTTTGAATGGACATGGGTTTGTTTACTGTCACCCGTAGTGGTCTACAACCTCACTTTCAAATTCCATAAGAAATTCATACATAGTGATAAATTCGATATCAAAGGATTCGGCTGTTGTACCCAAAGTGATTCCTCCAAAGCTGTATAGTGATTACTCAAAAATCACGCTCCAAGAAATTGGTAAAAATGCTTAAAGTGAGGCAAATAGTATCCTCTACCTTATCAGGAATCATACTTACTTGTATCCGTGTGGTTGACCTGCTATCATGGTGGTGACACTGAGATGGGCCACAAATGTTATGCTGGCCAGCGCTTCACCCCTAAAGCCCAGAGTACTTATGGTCTCCAAGTCCTCGTACTCCCTCAACTTCGATGTTGTGTGCCGTTCACAGAGTAGTGGCAGATCTTCATACTGAAAGACGATGAGCACTTCATAATACACACAAATTCTTTGCCTACGTATTAACGTCGTACAATGTGAACCAAACGGCGGAAAATACTTCTCCAGTAAAGGCAGTGAACTCAAACAAACACCCACTGCAAGTTAGCTTGTAGACACAGGATCCCTCAAAAGTGACCGAACAAATGTATCCTTACCAAAACCGGTTTGAGAGCCTACTATTCAAACAGGAGAAGACGGTGCAAATCTTCATTTAAATGTAAACCCAGCACCTTAAACCCTACATTTTATATTTATTGGCGATCAATTTCTTGGATAAGACTAATCATCTTGAGAAACCTTTGAAAGTCTTGAAAAACTTCAATTTCAAGAGGTCTAAAACATCTCTGCTGAGCAACCTTAGGGCTCAATTTGTGACCAGATACCTCTTATCAGTAAGTTAATATTGAATCAATTATTGTCGAAGTCCACTGTTAACTCAATTTCGTGGCGAGCGTGCTTCATCTCTCACTCTTAGCTAAAAACTAAAGCCTCCTAAAATTGAAATAACCCTTCTCCTGATTGTATGCAAAACGAAACGTCTCGATCTCAAATTCTGTGACATACCCGAATGCCGTGTCCGTTATCGACGATTTGAATGAGCTTCACACCGCCATCCTTGACAGTAATGCCAATGCTCGTGGCCCCGGCGTCCAAGCTATTCTCGAGAAGCTCCTTCAACGCGGACGCGGGTCTCTGAATGACCTCCCCGGCAGCAATTCGATTCACCACCGCTTCTTCGAGACGCCTGATCGGGGGAGGAGAGACCATGGCTGCCACATTCGTCGTGTCGTCCATAGCGAACGCCGACCTCGCACCCTATACCTTCACTCCGCTCTGCTGAAGCTCCATAACAACAGAAATCGACCGCCAGCGTGCAATAACTTGCCCCATTTCAAGCAGAAATCGAAGGATGGGACTCAGGTACCTTCACATGCATCGACGCTGCGATTTTCAACACGAAAAAACGAAATTCAAAATGAGAAGACTCATGCGCGAGTACTGATTCACGAAATCCACAGCCAGAATCACCAACACGAGTGTTGTTGAGCGCTAACAAAGGGAGGGATGGACGAACGCAGTGGCTTAATGAAGGTGGCTTGATGAAGGTGGCATGAGCTGACCTGGCGGCTGACTGGATTGTTTTTCGATGAAATCCAGTAGAACTTGTCTCGCTGGAATAGCACGTCCTACATGGCAAGCGGTGCGCTGGCAAATGTCTTCTCTAGTACTCCGTATTAAACTAGTATGCCCTGTGCCTTTCCACAACCAGAATAAAAGTAAAAGTAATTTTCTAATTTTTAATCTATGAATATCTTTTTTGCCATGTGTTCAAACGTCACTAAACAAAGTCCATGCACCCCTCCTCTGATAGAGAGTTTTCCAACAATACCAAGAACATGGTTGGGGGATGTACAGTCCAGGAGATCTCACCATAACAAACTAGATAAACAAACAACCTAAATTAAAGTATAGAGTAGTCTACCTTGTGCCATTGTCAAGACCAAAACAAAAGTAAAAATAATTTTCTTAATTTTATAATTCATAAAAACTTCAAAATTCAATAACTTCTATATCATATGTCCAAATGCCACGAAACAAAGCCAGTGCATCCCTCCTTGAAGAGCACTTTTTAACAACACCAAGAATGAGACTAAAGGACATAGTTTGGGAGATCCCACTATACAAACAAAGCAAACAACCTAATTGAAGGTATTGATTCTTTGTTTTGTCACCAACCCCCATAATTTTGATTCATCATACTCAAACACAACATCATACAAGTTAAATTGAAATTCTTCATCATTTTGAATCTTCTCATAATTACATGTGGGAAGTGAACTAATGATTGAAATTGGGAGTGATATGTGTCATTGGATCTAGCTCAATATAAATACAAACTTTCGTTACTTATGTGTACTTCAATTCGGGCATATTTTATCTAGACTAAATTCAAAACTTGCTTTCCTTGTATTTGCTCCATAATACTACTCTCTTATATTATAAAAAATGGCATTATGATGAAGACTTCAATAAGTTTGATACCTTTGGTTTCCAATTGGTATTATAACTTGAAGTATTTTTTGTATGTGCATTGCCTTTATATGCAAAACTACATTGCCACAATCTTATAAAACACTCCTTGTAATCTTGTAAATTGTAGAACTTAAATTACGGCAAGAAAATAGATTCTTGAATGAATACACTAAATAATAGATGACATATTAGTTTCAAATACTAAGATACTAACTAAAGGTGTTTCTTTTGTAAATTCCAAAAGTTCACAACATGCATGAAACTGATTAGATGTTTTTCTGGCCTTTAGAAGATCATTTCAAGTGTATTCCATGTTTTGTAAATCAGCCAATGTTATGCAAAATAAAATAAAATAATAAAAATAATAATAATAAATATTTATAAAATATTACCTGATGTGGCCATCTCTTGGCCATATCCCTACATTCCCCATAGTCCAAGAACTTGTAGTCTTCTAAAGGCTAGAAAAACATCTATTGGCATGCAAATTGTTTGCAAGAAAATTTGGGTAGAAAATTATATTATCATTTGAACATCTATATTTTATTCAATAGAACTATTTTAAGATTTGTTTCACACAAACTTCGAAGTTAGGTTTGTCTTCTAATAATCACTTGCAAAAATTGCTAATTAATTATAAGATATGGCCTTCAAAATAACAAGATTTCTATCTTGAAGTAACTATTTAGGTGAAGAGGTCTTTGACCTTTCTAGAAAGCAAGATACATAATGCATGTATTCCTTTTCTATCAAATAGAATGAATTTTTTGGCCTAATCTTCGTGTATTTCAACTCTTCTAAGTATTTTTAAAAATTTTGATAAATACACTCAAAGGTTCATATAGAATCTTTAGAAACCCAATTAGCTAATTTTAGTTTCGTCTTATCATAGTTCAAATTTTTCTTAAAGAATTAACCGTTAAAACTCATCTATTCTTTTAATGGATTGATGGAGCCTCTTCAAATATTTATTATTTATAGTAGTCAAAAATGTATATATATTCTTGAAAATGGCTCAATCAACAAAATCACTTTATTAAACAAAAGTTAAATTTAAAAAATCTAGTACATATAGTTTACTTTAATTATAAAAATTCTGGAAATAGAAGTATTTAGAAGAATTGATTCAATTTCTAGTTCAAAAATGGCTTTGAAAAAAACAAGTTTATAAATCTAAGCAACAAAAAAATTCAAAAGAATTCATTTAGATTTCAAACCAAAGTGAACAACTCTAAGTAAAATATTAATATTGTATTTGAAGTCAATTTAATAGGACTTTTGAATTTTTGAATTTATATTCTTGATTAAAATATACAAATGATTTCAATGATAAATCTAATCATATATACATAATCTAAAAATTAAAATTAATAACTTATATTAATTCATCAAACCTCAAGATAGTCATCTATATTGTATTTTAAAATCTTCAAAAATAAAAAGACCCTATCACATTACATTTAAGTGTTAAAGAGGTTTCAAAGTATTTTATATTCTACAAGTAAGAAAAAATGATATTGAATTGTCAACAATGCAAATTCCTACTTATTTAGTTTGATCTTTTCAAAAGAAAAAGGGAGAATTGGTAATTTTCCTAAATTTTTGCATAATATGATTTTTAAATTTTATTATCAATATTTTTCAATCAATTATTATTTATAACATTGAAATAAATTTGGAATAATTCACCAAAACTGGAGGTTTTAATTTTTAATTTTAATGAATCTTTTAATATTGATTGAGATTGTGCAAAACCATTATTTAAATAGAAAATTTTGATAAGTAACTCTTGAAAGGTCAATTTTAAATAGAAATGAAATTGATATTGAGAGTTGTGGATTATGTAAACCCCCAAAGTAGATTGAATGATAAGCCATGAGAGTCTTGAGTCATTCATTTCCATAAATTGGTTGTCTCATCTCACATACTTAATCTTCTCATTGGCAAATTTTAAAGGTTATGGATGATATTATGCCTTGGTGAATGACATCATGTAACAAAATAATCCCACTAAAGATACTTTAATGGGATTATTTTAATGGGGTTATTTTTTTATAACTAAAGTTAACCATTATAGGATCACAACCATTTTTTTTTGTCAAAAAACACTCAAAACTGCCATTTCTATTGCAAAGAGCAAAAATCTTTGAAAATTGTTTTTTTTGCATAACTAGCCACAAGATCTTGTACTAGACTAGTGGAAGAATTTGTGAAAGAAATTTGTAAATTTGCATTTAAAGTGAAGAAAAAAAGTTATTTTGCACCTTGCATGACTAGATTATTAGACTTAGAATCTACTTAACTTTAAATTTTTGCACTGCAAAACTTTTGATTTTTAATTTAGGCTTCGTAATCCTTCACTATGTTGGCTTCCATTTTGCAACTATATGTGAATGAAAATTTTTTATTTTATTTTTTGAAGATGAAATTACATGTCTTCTATACATGGTTGCTAGTATGTGAGCCTAGGATCTTGAGCCCATGAGCTTAAGAGCCTAGGCTCCTATATTATTGGTACCATCCATAGTTATAGGATGTTCATAATTATAGGTGTCTATGTTGTAGGTACCTATGTTATAAGCACCTTCCATAGTTATAGGATGTTCATATTATAGGTGTCTATGCTGTAAATACCTATGTTATAAGCACCTTTCATAGCTATAGGATGTTCATATTATAGGTGTCTATGTTGTAAATACCTACGTTATAAGCACCTTCCATAGTTATAGGATGTTTATATAATAGATACCTATATTACAAGCACCTTACATGGCTATAGGTTACTTATATTATAAGTATGTATGTTATAAATACCTTCAACAATTATAGTATATTTGTTTCACCCAGGCTCAAGGCTCATAGGTTCACATGCTAGCATCGTTGGTCTTCTACACCTTAGAAATTTCAAATCTTTTGGTGAAAATTTGAAATTGTTGTTAATTCTTTAAGAAAAAGGAAAGAAAATTCATATTAAATACAAAATAAGCTCAAAAAATTTGAAGTTTTCACCATAGATATATATTATAGTGACTTACATTATGGTATGAACCAAAGTTACTATGTCACTATAAAATTATAACATCAACAAACCATATTTATAGGTCCAAAGTTCAAATTGCAATTAAAAATTGAATTTCTAAAAATTTTAAAATTCTTCAATTGGAATAGAAACATGACTTAATGAAATTCACTTTGTTATTTGGATACAATTCAAAAAATATCACTTTCATGGTTAAAAATCACATCAAGATTATCGAGCAAGAAGTGGCCAAAATATAGTACAAGGATGACCCATGATTAAGGCATATTCTTCTTTTGAAAAATCAATAATACAATAGTGATGAAATATTCAATAATATTCATTTAAAATACACTCAAGCACCTGCTCCCAAAATTAGATGAAATAATGTTTTTTTTCCATCCTATAATCCTTCTTGAAATCATCCAAAAGACACAAAGTTCATATGTCTATCCTTCAATATATCAAATATTGTCCTTGATACTAATTTCTTACAACTTCACATTAATTTAATGGAAGTTTCTAATTTAAAAAAATATTAAAAGCTAAAAGTTCAATAATTCCAACTATTATGAAGTAGCAACTTTTTTCCAAGAAATTAGAATCCCATTTTATATAAAATTCATGTAACTTTCATATAAAGATTGTATGAAAGCCACATGAATTAGTGATGCATTAATTTTTTAGTAATGCATAACTAGCAATGCTTTTTTTGGAGATGATTTATTGCTCAAAATCGATATAATTTCTTTTAAGGGAATATTGACTAATAGATTCATCTATTGTCAATGGATAAAATCGCTCAATTGATAAGTAATCTAAGGACAATATTGCTCTATTTTATATGACTTTACACACTTTCGGATGAATATATGTATTTTCATCCACATTTTGCATGTTTCATCCATGCCTTGGGATGTAAATAGCCTCACCACTCCATTGCACATTGCTTTGTGCATTACCTAAAAATAATGGAAAAAATCATTGATTATTAAAATCTAAAGCAAGTAAATCCATTTCAAGCCAAATGGAAGCAAGCCCATTGCACCCAAAATTATACTAGTGGTGTATATTCAAGTTTTGAAATGTATATCATTAATATAATTTTGACTAAGGATTTTCAGCATTATGTCACATCTAGACGGACAACTAATGGATGAAACATCATGATTCAACGTGATATCCGTTAGGATCCTAAATTTTTTTTTCGACAAACCATTTTTCGTCCTAGACAGCATGTTTGTTGACTTGGATGGTCCACCTGTCGACTGGGATGGCCCATCCGCCGATTGGAATGGCATGTTCATTGAGTAGACACAAGACTGGATAGCTTGTCTCTAGATGGAACGGACAAGTTGTCCAAATTGATGGGTAGGTAGTCGAAAAACAATTGGCTAACGTGAACCTTGATGCGTTAGGATGCATCACAACCGATGCTAACAAACATCCCAACATGAAAAGCCAATGTCACAATGGGATAGAAAACCATGTTTTGACTACAATGGACTTACCTACCTTTTGTGGTATGAAGTTGACTATTGTATGTTGGGGTCAAATTCAATACGGCCCATATGAAATCATTTTTTTCCTATTGCTTTTCCTTTAGTTAACTCGATTTAGAATTTATGGAAGTTCATTTTATATGGTTTGGAATTTTTTGTGACCTTTAGCATAGTTGAAAATATTTTGTGACCTTTAGTAGTATTTAAGGCTTTACCAATACTCACAACATTATTGGTACTCAAGACTTCAACTTTTTTTTTTTTTTTAAAACTAACATGATTCTCATTAACATTTTTTATGCTATTCAATTATGCCATGTTATAACTTCTAAAAATTTCATTAGATGACATCCATACCTTAAGTTAGGTTGTTTGTTTGTTATGGTAAGATCTCCTAGACTATACTCCAATCATGTTCTTGGTGCCATCAAAAAGTCCTCAATGGGGAGGGATATACAGGATTTATTTTGTGGCATTTGGACCTACAATGGGAAAGTTATTGAATTTTGAAGTTTTTATGAATTAAAAAAAATGAAAATTATTTTTACTTTTAATTTGACTGTGGCAAAGGCATTGTGGTAGGTGTAGTAGGAATGGCACATATGGATGGAATTGAGAGACCATGGAAAGAAGTTGAACTATAGTTCATTTTCAATCTGCCTTGACCTCTCTAAGAGCTTTGTGACTTGTTGCTTAAATTGATAGATGAAGCATAAAACCATGATGAGTGGAACATGATCAACTGCAAGTTATGACTAGTTTGAGTCTGGTTAACCTAGGGAATTTATTATTAGTGGATGAGGAAATGAAAGTGTGTAAGTAGTTGTTGGAGATGTGGAAATTGGATGTGGTCTTTGCACCACTCCTGTGCTATTGCTTATAATGAAGAGTTGCTAGAGAAGTTTCAACATTCAAGAAATTGCCATTGAGTGTCGATAACTATACTACATAAAGTTCGCCAAATCAACAAAAGCAATATATATTGGAACATGTAGTACTTGTATCATTCTCCACCAATGTATTGTACTTGCACATTCTTTTGTAAATTTGTTCCCAACATGCAATGTCAGTTAGCTCCACAATTCTTACTTTTTGATTGATGCTTTTTACAACTAATGGTCTAACTGCGACGTCCACGAGAGTTGGATACACTACTACAAACGTAGTAACCAAAACAACTAAAATCTAACTGAAATTTGTTGTTTAATTGAGTCATTTTGGACGGGTTGTTTTAGACAAAATGAAACTAAAAAGGGTTTTTTTGGTTAATTTGGTCATGCCATGTAGGAATATTTAGCCATTGCCACGTCAGCATTTACAAGACTACCACCACGTCAACAACGACTACAACTGCCACGTCAACAATTACAGGATTCTTGCCACATCAACGATAACTAGCATATTTCCATGTCATCAACAACTACCACGTCAGTCCATGTGTTGGAGTCAGGGCTTGAATCCAAGACCTCACTTTCACAACCCACATTCTTCAACCAATACACCATGCTTGAATTCCCATGTGTATGTATAGATATGTCATTATTACTTATACAATTTATTGAGTTTGTATTGATTTGGTTTCAAGAAATTTTGAAGTGCCTGAAACAACTTAAATCTTCGGATGTTTTTATAGAATTTTGTTAAATTAATCAAGTTGTGACCGCCAATGCCCAAAAGAACATAAATCTATTGATTTTCTATTGTTTTGGTCACAAGTTTCTAGTAGTAATATGGGCAAGAATGGCTATATGTTTTGAACAAAGCTACTCGAAGCTTTGTGGTTGCATTTCAATTTAGCATGTCGTCGAGAGAAAAAAAATTTAGCACAAAGTTGAAGCAATTATCCAATTAACATGGGCTTGAATCATTTGCAAGAGGAAAGGAAAACTTTTGGAATTGGAAACTATGATGACATGTAACAACAAAAATGTAAAAGTCACTTCATGGTTAGTACTTGATTCGTTTATGTATGCCCCAAAGCACATTCAGAGATGTCGCATTTAGACAAATCCACCATAACATAATTGGCATCAATTTGCTAATCCACAAGTTAATCAACATGTGGCTTTGTAATATGAATTATTAGATATACTAAAGAACTATTATCCATTAGAAAAGTGATACACCTTATTAGACTTTATTGGATGTAAAGATTTTTTAGATCCTCTAGGTTTTTAAAATCCTAGACAAGTCTAAGGTAACTAAGCTTAAAATGGACCACTCTTCAAAATCGACCCTTTTTTTTTTAAGGAAATTCAACAAGGAGAATATCCAAAATGGTGTGCATTATAAGGACAATTGTAAGGTGGAGTTAAGGGCCATTTTGAAATGTGTGCAACTCTAATTATAGTATTGTGGAGGTGGCAACTTTACAAGTGGTTGATTTTGTGTATACTTTCTATTGTTTTAACTTCTTCTCTATGACATATTTTGATACTACTATTGTGATTTTTTTATGTGCATCAAATGGATTTTGGCATCACTTATATGACACTTTTAGCACCCTACACCTTGTATCTTTGAAGATTTGTAACTAATTCACAATGTATCCCAAAATTATGGAACCACTTTCATTTTGATTCACAATCCTTCACCAATGTGCAAAAATTGTTGTTCATTTTTTAGAGCATATTGATCATACTATAGAGCTTATTCGTGCACTTCTAGATGTAGTTACCATAACAATTTATATCAAAGTGGGTGGAGAAGAAACAAACATATGGTAATAATTGTAGAATTGACCCATGCCAACTATTTGATATCTACAACATTGACTATAGTGCAATTATAGTAATTGAAGCACATTAACCAAGACAAAAGTCAATACAAAAACATGCTAACACCAATACTTTCTAGTGAACTAATATCATTTCAAGTTTACCAATTCAAAGTAATACCCAACTTACAAGGTGCCCCTCTGAACACTCACAAATTTTCGGGCATTATGGATTCTACAATTGAACCTATCTTAGAGATGACAAATACTTCAACCTCTAGCTATCTATAATAAGACGTTGTAGAAATTTCACCTCACCCCAAAAGATTTAGGCATTAAGCATTCATTACAAATAGTCTAAAGATAGTCTACATTGTTGCATGTATATATTTATTTTTAATATTTTAGAGATAAAGACTATTAGTAAAAAAATTAATCTTTATAATAGATCCAAATTTCTTCAATATATGATTTGAAGGAGATTCTTTAGAGCCCACACGTCTTATTATGAATTCATCAAAAGAGAAAATTCCTTTTACTTTAAATTTTGACTTTGGAACAACACATGGCACACTAGTATTTAATTATATTTTGAATTTTTTTTAACAAATCAAACCCTAGTGTAGGGTGCGGTGGAAATTTGAGATGCTTTATTGAGTGCCAACGTAGATGAGAGACCACTTATAAGACACTTATATTTTCCCAGACTGCTAAGCTTATAATACTGTGATTTTCTTAGGGTTTGGCGCTCGCACTCTCTTCTGTAGAAGTGCAACCCGTGATTCTGTTTTGTTGCGGACAAGGCTCGTCTCCTTCTCTCTCTACTTTTTTTAGGGTTTTGGCGTTCATATCCTCGCACTCTTAAAAAAAAATGCGAGCTCCTTTGCCGTGATTCTGTTGCTTTCTGTGGTCCCGGGACACGCTCTTTGTTTTCGAGACTCTAATCAGGGGCTCATTCTGTTCCTCCTCTTCCTCTGTTAGGATTTCTCCATGAAGCGCGATAGGGAAGATGATAAAAATGGCCTAGTAGAAACCGTAGCTATGCCAGATCGCGAACCTGAGGAGGATCTTCGGAATGCTGAATTGAACGGCATTCGGAAGAAGTTCAAGATTCCTGTTTCTCCCAGGGATGGCGTGCTGTCCAATCTCGGTGCTTACGGAGAGGAAGAAGAGGAAGAAGAGGAGGAGGTGAAAGAGAAAGAGAAGGTTTATGAGTACGAAAGCGATGAGGAGGCGGAACGCAGAAGTGCGGGCCTTCGGCGCGACACTGAAGTGCGCAAGGATTGTCCCTATTTGGATACTGTGAATAGACAGGTACGCGGTTGCGTTCGTGGTGTTTTGACTAAGAAGGGTTTAAATCGCGAAGTTTTTTTTAATTTGTTGATGATACTCTAGTACTTAAACGGGGGACTGTTGAGTGCCCTGCTCTCGGGCTGGGCGGGTTTTAAGTGGAGCAGAGTTACGGAAAAACGAAATGTTCCGTTTAGATCAATTTTTGATTGCGTTTCTGATTGCCTTGGATTGCGTATTTTAAATTCTGTTTGTAAAGACTCTGTTCTTCAGCCGTAAGTACACATAGAAAGATTGGAAAACGTTAATAATTCTTTAAATTATTATTGACCTAGAAATTCGAAAATGGAATATAACGGTTTCCAGTAACCCTGCTGTGGATTTGGTGCTGGAACTTACTTAACATTGTTGTCTCCAGGTGCTGGATTTCGACTTTGAGAAATTTTGCTCGGTCTCACTTTCGAATTTGAATGTGTACGCATGCCTTGTGTGTGGGAAATATTTTCAAGGGCGGGGCCGAAAATCTTTTGCTTACACGCACAGTCTTGAAGCTGGGCATCATGTCTTCATCAATCTGCACACGGAGAAGGTTTACTGTCTTCCAGATGGCTATGAAGTGAACGACCCTTCGCTAGACGATATTCGATACGTCTTGAACCCACGGTATGCTCTAACTGTTCTTCTCCATTATGTTGTTGAAGTTTTCCATTAGGTTAAACCCTGGCTTTTGTGGGGACCAGAAAATCACTGTAGAGAACACAACACATCAGTGGGAAAGTGACCCTCATGGTATTAGGGTTTAGGAAGAACGCTCCAGGCATGCCACCAATTGAAAGCAGCTGCATGACCTCAGAGGTGCATACCCGGGATTGATATCTCTAGAAATTTTAGCTATTGATATGAATTGTTGAGTAAAGTTGCTGCTGTTATCTTTTCAATATGTTTTTCTTTTGTATGTGGCTGCATTACTTCTAATTGTAACATGCAAAGCACAATCTTATTGTGTGCTGTTCATACTTTTTGGAATTGTAGATTTAATAAAGCACAAACAGAGCAGTTGGACAAAATCAAACAATGGTCAAGAGCGCTGGACGGTTCAGACTATCTTCCGGGAATGGTTAGTAAACATTTCTTGGTTTATTTTCTAGCGTTACATGATAACTTTTGAAGTTTATCTGGCTACTTCGGCAAATGGTATACGTGCTTTTGGTTGTCTGGAACATGCTGTCCAGTCGTAACTCATTTTGGTGCTTTTCCAGGTGGGTATAAACAACATCAAGGAAAACGATTTTGTGAATGTTACTATTCAATCACTCATGCGAGTCACCCCATTGAGGAACTTCTTCCTGCTTCCCGAGAATTATAAGACATGCAAATCTCCCCTGGTGCAGCGCTTTGGTGAATTGACGAAAAAGATTTGGCATGTGAGGAATTTCAAGGGTCAGGTATGAAAATTATTTACTGTTTGAATGCATTCAAGGGCGTAGGTTCTTAATTTTTTGCGTTTGATCGAGCCCAGATCCTTCTTTGTCAGAGCGGTGTTTCTTAGACTTTATGTACTGTAGGATTTATCTAATATTTGCGTCTGCAGACCGGAGATTTGGGAGAGTTCATTATGCAAAATTGTAAAATAGTTCGCAGGCCATAGTGTATAGCCTTACTGGTGACAATCTATGCCCATGTTCATTGACTTACACAAATATGTAACTGTGGACATCCACTTATGGGCACCAATTGGTATTGGCAGGTCAGTCCTCATGAGTTTTTGCAGGCAGTGATGGTAGCGAGTAAGAAGAGATTTCGAATTGGTGTGCAATCTGATCCCGTGGAGTTTATGTCATGGCTCTTGAACACTCTTCATACGGATCTTGGGGGTACAAAGAAACCCAACAGCAGTATTATCTACAAGTGCTTTCAGGTGAGAATCCTGATTTGTACCCTTTAAAGCAGAGACTATTGGTCTTAACTAGATCCCAATTCGTTCTTCAACGTCCTATTCTTCCTGTACTGCAAAGCTGTTGTCTGTGGCTTGATTGAGTTCATACAGTTAGCAGATCCGTGTGTTCAAATTGTCGAAGCCTAACATATTGTTACTGATATGTAGGGGGAGTTGGAGGTGACGAAGGAAACTCAGAAGAAGACCATCTCCGAAAAGCGTGAGGTTGATGGGCAGTCAGGAGCAGATGACGAAGACAAGGTGGTCTCCAAAACTTTGGAAAGAGAAGTTAGCAAAATGCCTTTCCTGATGCTGGGCCTTGATTTACCCCCTCCTCCACTTTTCAAGGACGTCATGGAAAAGAACATTATACCTCAGGTGTGTTTCAATCATGTTTAAATTGAAAACTAAGGAATGCTTCTTGAGCAAGTTTGCATATTCGTCTAGTGATGGATCTTTGAGTTGCTGTACTTTAGGGATGCCAAGCAGAACATGGCAGATACCATTTCTACCTATTGGAATGAATCGCAGAATCTTGTTCATGTTGTTGATATTCTTGGGATAACTTCGAATATCAGAAGACTCTATGTTAGACTCATATCATGAACTCTCTCAATTTGTGCAGATTCCTCTTTTCAACATACTGAAGAAGTTTGATGGAGAAATGGTAACAGAAGTTGTGAGGCCCCAGCTTGCTCGGATGCGGTATCGAATTACTCGGTTGCCCCAGTACATAATTCTTCACATGCGGCGCTTTACAAAGAACAATTTTTTTATGGAAAAAAATCCCACTTTAGGTGAGTAAGCCTTGTTCTCTTTATGGTTAGGCTTCCATGTGTTCATCAGAAGAAAGAGTCGAGGTTAATTGTAGAGACAGGCACCCCTACTCTGGTTTTATTATTCTCTAATATTGCTTCAAATCGTAAGTTCTCGGATCTTATGGCCTCTTACCCTTTCAGAATTATGTTTTTCATCCAATCTTTTGATGTTATCCTACCTTGCTGTGACAGTGAATTTCCCCGTTAAGAATTTGGAGCTTAAGGATTACATACCGTTGCCGAAATCAAAAGATGGTGATAAGCAACGGACTAAATACGACTTGATTGCCAACCTTGTTCACGATGGAAAACCAGGCGAAGGTTCTTACAGAGTATTTGTACAGCGAAAGTCAGACGAGATGTGGTAAGTCCTCGTACTTTTCCTCTGGTGTTTTTGGATTTCTTTGCCCGACACTAACGAACCAGAAATTTTGGCTTTATCTCTCTCCAACTTTAGACGTTCTGATCGCGTCCTGCGTGGGTACATGCACACCAAGGGGGCATATCTTATTCCTAAGAGGGATAAACTAACCCTTCACAATAGAGAATAGAGATTGGAAGGGTCTATTGTGAGGTTACTTTGTCCCTCTCAAAGTGTAAGATATTTTCCCTCGGGGTGAATTGGGGTGAATGTATCCTGTGGATCATCATTTGGCATAGGGTTTGTGGTTTGTAGAATTTACTGTTTTGCATCAGGAGTCAAGGCTTAATAGAGTTATCAGTGTAGAAGCATTTGTCTTTTTATTGGCTTTGTACTGAAGGGCAGCGTTCTTGCATTGACAAATGCTACATTACTATGAATGTGAGGAAGTTTGAATATGCCCTTATTCAAGAGCGAGCCAGTGCTGCAGGGTCAGAGCCTCTCATAGGGTTACCACTTGTTCTAATAAGAAAATGTGTTTTGCAGGTATGAGATGCAAGATCTTCACGTTAATGAGACTTTGCCCCAAATGGTGGCACTTTCGGAAACATACATGCAGATCTACGAACAACAGCAATAGCCATGTTGTATCGATTGATTTGAATAGGCACGGTCCATGGTGTACGCTAGATCGTTGACGCTGATTGTATGCATCTTTGTCATGCATCAACGGGGGTCTTGTCCGTGGTCAGTACAAGTTCTTTCTTTTACCATAGTGGTCCTGGTTCTGATCTTTGGCTCAGACGCACGTGGGTTGTATTAATCCAGAGTTTATACATATTGGTTGCCAACAGGACGCTTGAGTGTTCTTTGGGGGCTTCAGGATTACTTTCACGGTAAACAGGATCAGGATCTGATCATCCCGCATCTGGTAGTCGCACAAAATGGGTACTTCACAGCTTCTTGCCAATAGAGTAGATATTAAATTTCCGTCTTGCTATTTGCGAACACTGCCGTTGGTCTTGCTTATCGCAGTAAACGTTCTGGTTCAGTGGTTGTGAATTGGAAATCTGGTAACAGTGAGAGCTGTCCCCTTGGACCTGCCATGCTCCCTGCCTCTAGTGGGGCTGTTTGAGTTGCACAGTCACATATTCTTCCTGCTAAATGCATTGGGGCCCTGCTGTCTTTCCCCAGAAAATTTGAAAATATAATTAAATAAATAAATAGTAATGACTTTGGTCTCTCTTTGACCCCTAAAGGTTCAAAGTCATGGAATGGATTTTTAGGAATTTTGGGGAAGTTCCAATGGGGTCAAAATCTATAATAGTTTTTGTAAATAATTTTTGTAAATTCTTTAGGGGAATGTAATTTTGATTTCAATTGTTGCTTGGGGAAAAAAACTATGACCTTGTAAGCTCAAAATGCTTGGTTTTGGGTAACCAAAAAGAATAAGAATTCAAAGTTAATTGAATCTTTTTCTCTTACAAATTATATTCATGTTTACTTGGAAAGCTTTGACTCATCCAATTTGGATTAGGTATGGAAAAGTTGCGATGAGTCTTATATTGTGGGCAATCAAGGCATCATCGTGAAAAAATATTGTATAGGATTTGTTTTTGAACATGCTTTTTACAATTTTTCAAAACAAAAAGTTCCATTGTGTATAGATTACTTGCTACAATAATCTCACCATTAGGATTAACATATTTCAATTTCAATTTTGACATTAGTGATTTTATTTTTCTTTCAATCTTGCATTTATTTCTATTTAATACTATTTTAAGAGGGTGAAAATCAACTTGTTTTTGTTCTTTTTTTACATTATTAAATTCTCAAATTCAATTCTCTACTATAAAGATTTAATCCTTGAAACTTTTGAGTGCAAAAAAATTTAATTAAGAAGTTTCAAAGTCTGAAAACCTAAGATTGCTAGCTTTCGTTAAACCTTTTCTTCACTTTGAATATTAATATCTTACAATCTTCATGGCAAAAAAATTCTGAAATCTTGTCCACACGTTGTCATACAAGTCTTATGCAAGATCCTATAGTTTAATAGTGCAAAAAAAGTAATATTTTTTCATCATAGCACATGACATTAGAAATGTCAATTTTGGATTTTTTTTTTTTTTAAGAACATAGTTATAAACCTTTACTTACATAAATTATGCTCGAAAACATTTGGTGTAGTGTAGATAGAAGGCCTTGATATGAGGCATGCACTAGTATCCAATTGAATTCTCTCTAAGTTTCATTACCTTTGGGGTTCAATTGGGCCTAAATTTAGTGTTTGCAATGTGGCAATTTGTGTTACTACCAGTAGGTGAATGTAGGTGAATGCATTGCTATCAAGAGTTTGTGGTGAAAGAAAATAATGGTTTAAGTTACCTTTGTTGAATTGAATTCATATTACATTCCCCTAAATTATTGCATTTGTACCAATTGCATTAAAATTGGATTGAACACTTCCAAGGGGTGATTTCAATGCACATGGACCTTACAATGAAATTAATCATTGGTAATTCACCATAAGTACTCCTCCTTCATTTTTGTTGCATCAATGTGCAAATATCTTAGCAACTTCATTAGGTGTCACTGTGTTATTTGTCACCCAATAATGAAGGCCCTAGTCAACATCATATTCCCCTCATTCACGAAAGTGGGTCACCCTATCTTGCCCATATAGGCCCTAGTCGCAAACAAGTCAATGTGGTTTGGCTATTGAATTTTGTTTTCTTCTTGGAAGCATAGCATGCACCTTTTAATGCAACTAAGTTTGAACAATCATTGATTTTGGAATAATTGACCATCATATATGTATTTTCATTACCACTATTGTCAAAAATTAATAAACTTCATCCTAATTTGGACAAACCATATAAGTTTTTGAAACTTTTTGGGCAATGTCACCAACATTTTTCTCTTCATTTTCTAGTGAGTTACTAGTAATAGGTCATATTTTCAAGTAAAATTTTGCATGCCAAACATTTGTTAAACATTTGTCAAAAATGTAACCCTTAAAAGTCCCTAGTACAGAGTGTTTGCAAATTAATTAGAGAAAATTTCTGGCCTCTGTAGGGCTATTTCAAGGTTGTTCCTTAGATAGGAGGAACTAAAAAGAAATTACTTTTCTACTCGTCTAAAACTTGTCTGTTGATGTGGCAGTGTGCCAGCCACGTGCACAGACCACATGGCAACACTTTCTTCCTATTGAACAAAGCTCCCAACCTTCGAAGCTCAAAGATAACTCACAGCCCTTTGAAGGCCTCAATTCTCTTCTAATGTGGAGATTTTTAGGCAAAGTATATTTAGGACTTAAGAAGAATTTAGACATAAAGATCTTTTTTGCAAGTTTTTTTTCCCTCTTGTCTTTATATGAGCTAATTTTGAACCTTGTACAAAAACTATAAAGCACCAAGTAATAATACTAGTCATGTTGTTTATTCAATATTCTTGTATAAATTTCATTCATATCATGTAGCTCCTATAATAAGATTTTGGAAACATTTATAATCCACCTAATAGATGCCACAACTCCTAGTGTGGTTAACCCCTCACTATAACATAGGTGTCTACATCATAGATTCCTTCCATGGTTAAAGGTGTCTATATTATAGGTACCTACATTATAATTTACCTATATTATTAGTACCTATCTTAGAAACACCTTCATATGGTGCATACCTACACCTAGGTTCAAGACTCGTAGGCTCAAGTCTTTATGCTTATGAGCTAGCATTGTTGCATATTATGGCATTTTTATGTGTGGATTTCGTATTCTATTAGATATAGGTGTAGTACTCAATTTATTGTGGTACACAACTCGTCACTATTTACATGACTTTTATACCAACCTAAAACAATATTTAGGAGTTATTTTTGTTTGGAGTAGTCACAAATCCAAAATTGATGGCTCCAAAGAGGAAGTAGGATTTTACATTTACAAACAATTGTGGAAAACAAAAAAGACAATCTTGTAGCACTTCACTAATAATGAAATTTAGTGTAATGGTACCTATAATGTCTATCGCAACCCAAATGTCCCCTTTCCAACATCTAATCCCTTTTTGAAGTGTTGCACAAGTTATTGGATTCACCACGCCCAAACTCCAAGGTCACTTGAGTCACCACTCCCTAACACTACACATGCTACGTACATCCAATGTTAGTCCCCAATTCCAACTCTTTGTGCTAAGTCCCACTCACCGGGACTACTAGCACACACACACATCATGACATTAGGACATGTTACTTAGTAACATGGGGCGGGACTTCCATCTTATTGTGCAAGGACCCATGGTGGCACTATTCACCATGGTCCTAACCGCCCTTGAGTGTCACCTCAACTCCATACTAGGCTCATTGTATATTTGTTACTTTCCACTTCATCACTAACCGGGACTCACAATTCGGGACACCTCAACATAGCTTAGCAAGGAGTGTTACTTTCCACTTCATCACTAACCGGGACTCACAATTCGGGACACCTCAACATAGCTTAGCAAGGAGTGTTACTTTCCACTTCATCACTAACCGGGACTCACAATTTGGGACACCTCAACATAGCTTAGCAAGGAGTGGGACTCCACCCAACTAGTGCCACGGAACATACACAAGTGTTCCATGGTGCCTTGGAGTGGTGGTGAACCCACACCACCAACCTTGAGTCACCGGGACTCACCAAGAATCCCAGAGGGAGTGAGGAGGGAGACCAACCCCTCCTATAATACTCTATGTGGGATTCGGCAGCCCCCCCCCCCCTTGTATGTCAAAGGGGACTCCCAAAGGCACTTTGGTTTTGGAAAACCACCCCATTTCTCCCATTTCGTCCTTATTTGGAACTCCTGAACTTCCATTCGCCATAACTTTGCGTTGCGGGATCCAAATCTCACATGCAAGACCATTTTCAACATCTACGCGACAAGTAGATGCCGATGGATTTCTCACTTGCTCCATTTGGACAAGTCCTTGCAAAGTTATCGCCCTCCAAAGATTCGGGCCCACCGAACGAGATGTCACGCCTTCACCACGGCGCTTCTCTTGGCGATAACTTAAGGCTCCTACCTTAGAACCTCGTAATGGTTGTCAATCTAGCATCCTTGTGTTCTTAGCTTTCCAAGGATATGCTACATGACATACTTCATGGAAGGATTCCTCATGAACCCTTCCCTCCTAGCCCTTCAGTGTCCCAGCGCCACCAAGATACTCCCATAACTTTTGACTCACAAGTTCAAATCACGCATTTTTTGGGCGGCTAGAAGCGTCTCCCCGAGATCTTTCCAAGTATGTGAAACACTTCCCCATGCTCTTCCAACTTAGGGCGTCAATGCGCTTTAAATACACAGGAGTCACTCATTTCTCCCTACTTAGACTTTTGCAAAGCTTGGGAAGTCACCTCCAAAGTCCCCTTGCTCACTAAGGCACTTCGGGCACCCCAAGGAGATGGGGGCATGACAATGTCCTTTATCCTATCGTGTCACTCACTCTAATTTTCATTTAGTTAACAATTAATGTTCATATTTGTCATGACCTTTGTCACAACCCTTTGATGGATGAATGCATTGATAGATGAAAGAATTTATGATGATTGTGTCATGACCTTCATGTCATGGCCTTTGATGGATAAACTAATCCATAATGAAATGTGCACTAGTGCACAAGCAGAGATTGCCTAGAGATAGATTTCTCCAAATGGTGGATTTGTGAGCTGGAGTTAGACAACTCCAGTTGGATGACAAGGGCATTGGAGTACTTGAAGATAGATATCTCCAAATGATGGATTTATTTAGTGGAGTTAGACAACTCCACTTGGATGACTAGTGCACTGGATTTAGACAATTCTTAGAAGATGACAAGTGTGATGGAACTTGGAATTAGATAACTCGAAGTAGAAGATCAAGATGTGGATAAGAAATAAATTGGATAAGATATGATTCAAACTAAGACTTTTACTTAATGGATGGTTCTAGATAGAACCAAGAATAAAAAGTTAAAGATAGAAAAAAAATCTTGGTCTATTTTAAAAACTAATAGTCTTTATTGATAGTCTCTAGTATATAAGAAGGAGCTTAGGGTGAGGAGACTTTCTTTGGAGATTGAACTCTCTCTATGGTTGGGTGGTTTGAGCTCTTTGAATATGCATTCCTGTTAATAAGTATATTTTTTGTTTGTTGTAAGAGTTCTTTGTAATTTGAAGTTACAAGCCCTAGGAGGTACATAACAATGTTGGATACTAATATAGTGCAGGCTAAACCATCTCAATTCTAATTTTGTTTTTTTGTGAAAATTTAGTTGACAACAAATATTGATGTTGAAAATCTAGTGTTGGTAACACTATAGTAGAACTGCCCATGACCAACCACTTAAAGAAATCTATGCATAGTCTATAGCTATAGAAGGCAATTTTAATTTATAGCCCTATGGACAAATAGAAATCATGGGCATTGCCAAAGTTTCGTAATTTTTTTCCTTGAATGAAATTTTTTATGAATTTTAGAAGCCAAAAGTTGACCTGCTCCCATCCCCAATACATAGGTTCTTCCATCACTACTCATCTAAAGACTAATGGAGCTCTCAAAATGAAGAAGATGTGTCATTACAATGATGCTATACGATGGTAGGAAATTAAAAACTTAATGGTTACCTGTCAGTCATCTCTCTATTGAATTTCCCATTACCTATATATTGACCATGAATTTTGGCTGGTAATGGGTGGTTCTACCATACCAATTTTGTTGCAATTTAATGTTAGAGTTCGTAATTAGTGTTGCAAACTGAATCTAAATTTCGTTATTAGCGTACTTCAGCAGACAACTCCACCAAATAGAGTTTCGGAATCACAACGAAGATTCCCCTCGACGAAGCATCGAACCCCGCTGAACGCAACGGACGCATTCCGTTGGCTCCGCGTTTGTCTCCGTCTCCGTCTCTCTCGCAGCTGCCGTCCCGCTCTTCGCAAACTCGGTCACAGCTTTCATCTCCACTCCTCCCGCCCTCGCTCACTGCTTTAGGGCGCCCGTTTATTTTGAATCCCCTCTCACCGAAACCACCGCACTCACTCACTTCCTCTCGAACCTGGAGCCTCCACACCTCGCCTTCGTTCTGGGTGAGCCTTTCCATTTCCGTTTCCATTTCCGTTTCTTCCTTTGGAATTTCTTTCATGGTGTGGATCGGGATCCGATCGCCTCCTCACTTTTTAGTTTATCGGTTGAGAGCTTTGGGATGCGTTCAGGATGCTTGTTTGCTGTGAATGTGGTGATGCGGGAGAGTGGAGTCGCGTAGAGTGTTTTTCCGAAGGTCATGGAGAGTGCTTTTTGAATCTCTCTAGTTGTAATGTGCTGGCATGTCCTGGTTCTGGTTGCGTACGGGTGATCGGGGTGTACGGGTGATGTCGGCGTTGACTTTGGAGGTTTTGGTTTCGTTTGCGGTTTTGCAGTTAGTTTTTTGTTGTCGTTCTCGCTGCTGGCGGTTGTGAATGCTGGCGAGGCGGTGAGCTCGTCGGAATGAGATGTTTGTGGACGAGGGAGGTGCTTCGGTGGTGGATCGTCGAAGGTTCGCACGGTATGTGTTATTGGAGGGTTTTTTTTATGATCCTGGTGTGTTGTTGTGTGGTTGCGAGTTCTAATGTCTGGAGAGTGAGCATCGTGATTACTGGATAACGGAATGTTCTCGTTTTTAATTTTGTTACACCGCGTTTCTTACGACTCTGTTTTTACGGATTATGCTCTTAAGTTGTAAGTATACATTCAAAGGTTTAGAGTGTTGCTGAATTAGAAACAGGAGGACGAGAGTGTTCCATTTTTTCGTAACGAAGATGAGCACGAGTCCGAATGGAATGATCGTTGAGAGGTAGGCCATTATTTTTTAGTAATTTAAAAGCCGTTTTAAAAAATTAGAAAAAAATGAGGAGGTGTGTTTTTGATTAGTGTAACCGGATCTATTTCGAGTTGTGTTAATGCTGACTTTTGGGGTCACTCTCGGAATTTTAGTTGCGGGCACGCACTTGAAGCGTTCTGTAGTTATGATTAGACTTGTTCCCTAACATTCGGAAGGACTGCTAGCCAATCTAATTTGATTGGAAACTACGTTTTGAAATCAAAGAATCGGAAGTAAAGAGCTGAGAGAAACTGGGGTTTCGTCGATGAGAAATGAGCTATGGAAATGTGGTATTCCTACGAGCAATTTCTCAAAGCTGGATTTGATCTTTGCTCTGTCTTTTACAACTCAGTAGTTCTATACTCTGGAATGCATGAAAGAAACGTTTTGGCAGCCTTGAGACCTTCTGATATTCTCTGAAGTATTATGCTCTTTTTGGTGATACTTTGATAGACTCCCTCGAATATGTCTGAGAAATTTGCTATCTTGACTAGGTGGCACGAACTTTGACCTCAATTTTGATGTAGAGTCGAAGGGAAAGTTGGAATGACTATCGGCCTGTGATTTGCAGCTAAGTTTGCCCTCGACCTTGAGGAAGCTTAAGTTCCATGGCTCAAGTGCTTCCTCCTCGACTCCCTTCATTCCTCTGATTTGACGAGTGCCAGCATGATGATGGAGCCTTCCTTGCCAACGGTGTTGCCAGCTCGTAATGACAGTAGGCCAGCGATGGCTGTAAGAGACGACAAACATTCAAATCCAAGTTCCTCAATTAAGTCACTCAAACCTAAATCTGGTGCTATCAAGAGATCTCCAGACCTGGCCCCAAAAGGTCCTGCACAGAGCCAAACAAAGACTGAACCTTCTCGGAGAAGCGTCACTAAGCTACCGCTGCATGCATCTGAAAAGGCTCAATCTAGTGGTTCAGAGAGACCTAGGAAAAGCACCGCAGAGAAACCAAAGAGGATTGTTACGACAGACAGTAGGAACAAGGAAAAGCAAGAAATGGAGGCTCTTGTGAGAAAGTTATCAACTCCTAATCTTGGTGCTCATCGCCCACCAGCCATGCAAGTGCCTGAGAAGGCTGGAGCTAAAGCTATCACAAGGGTTGATGTGAAGTCCTCAGAAGCGAAATTAGTGCCTCGACAGCATGAGCCAAGTGAATTGGCTCCGCCCCAGGAAGCTGTCAGCCCAAGGTTGGAGGTCCCTAGTAATCTGGAATCACAATCTCCTAAAGACGTTTCGGACGCGCGAAAAAGCAGGAATACGACTCCCGAGAGAAGACGACCCAGCAATGCAAATCTTAGTGATGCTGAAAGTGAGGATGTCGCCACAAATGCGCCATCACTAACACCTTCTAGAATCATGCCTTTGATGCCAGTATCTGCAATTGATGCAATGATGAACGATGAATCACAGGGTTCCAACTCACATCTTGGTCCTTATTTGATCAAGCTGACAAAGTTGTATTCGGTGGAAGAAGATCAATCCAAAGCCATTGAGTACGGCATTCGAGCAGTTAGGTTCTACGAGAAGCAAACCGACAACGGCCAACCTAGCTTGGAATTCATTGCCAGCCTTCAGATATTGGCAGCATTATATGGTAGGCTAGGAAATTTTGATGATGCCATCCCTCTTTTGGAGAGGTCAGTGGTTATACCCGTAACCGGTGAAAGTGAGGATCATGCTTTGGCAAAATTTTCTGGTCACATGCAGCTTGGGGACTCCTTTAATCTGCTTGGAAAGCAAAGTGCTGCACTGGAATCATACCATCGCGCCTTGAGGGTGCAGAAGGCAATGCTTGGAGACCTGGACCCTCGAGTTGGTGAAACCTGTCACTATATTGCTGAAGCTCACTTGCAGGTTTGTCGATTCCTTCTATTTGGGTGTGTTGGAAGCATTGGTGAATGTTTGGTTTCTTGGAAAGATTTTCATATCCATGTTGGGAAGGAAATGTACGTATTAATTGTTGGGTCTTTTGCGCAGGCATTGGATTTCGACAAAGCTGAGGCGTTGTGTGATCATGCACTTACCATTCACAAAGAATATGGTGAGGAAGGCTCCTTGGAAGAAGCAGCAGATCGGCGTCTTCTGGCACTAATTTTGAGTGCCAAAGGGAATCATGAAAAAGCACTCGAGAACTTGATGCTTGCTTCGACAACCTTACAAGCTAACAATTTGGAGGTATATCCTTTTAATAAAATTTGGAGTAGTATATTTTTTTAGAGTGCAGAGGTGGATTTCTCGACTGCTATTTAAATTATCGAACCTACCATACTTTCACTTCTTAGTAATAGAACTTCAACCTGGATATATTGTCATGATAAGCAGAAATATGTTTGACTTCTCAAAGAGACTCTGTACATTTCAATCTGTTCGAGTTATGTTCGCACATTTAATGGTTGCAGAGCATTCGTACTGATTCTATGTTCTGTTTCTTCATTTTGGAATCTAGCTCGATGCGGCAGCAGTAAGTCTAAGCATTGGTGATGAGTTACTTGCGCTCAGTCGAGATTCTGAGGCAGTAAGCGCTTACCAGAAAGCTATCCTGATGTTTAAGGCTCTTAAAGGTGACAATCACACTTTAGTTGCTGGGTGTTACGTCAGCCTTGCTGAGCTTTATATGAAGACCAACAAGCTTCGCGAGGCCAAAGCATTCTGCGAAAATGCTTTACATATTTATGGAAAGCAGGGATCCGGTCACAATCCCAATGATATTGCAAGTGGACTTGCTGATGTGGCGGCAGTTTATGAGCAAATGAATGAGAAAGATACTGCGATTTTGCTCCTTAAGCGTGCACTCACTATCCAGGAGTCTCTTCCAGGTTGAACTCTATTTTTTCAGGATCATCTTTAAATTTTCCTTCTGACCTTGTTCCTTGATTTATTCGACTGGCGTTTAATCACTCAAATTTCGTTATTTTATTTACAGGTCATCAAGCTGCAATGGGTGGCATTGAAGCTCAAATGGGAATTTTGTACTATATGATGGAGAAGTTTGAGCCTGCAATGGACGCCTTCAAGAGTGCAGCTTGCAAGTTACGGGATGGGGGTTTGGAAAAGACACCGTTATTAGGCATGCTCTTGAACCAAATGGGCATTACTTGCGTAGAGCTTGGTGATATCGAGCAGGCCGCGGAATTATTTGAAAATTCTCGGAGTATATTGGAGGACACCTACGGACCATATCACCTAGATACTTTGGATGTGTGCACCAACCTAGCCGGCAGCTATGATGCACTTGGCAGGTGATGTTATATTTCTGCCTGTTATACATCCTATGAACTGAGGTGCTATTTGATTATCTCTCTGCAAGCACATAGATATTCCATAGTACTGTTATCTTTTGTAGGTTAAGTTTTGTAACCTTCAAATGCTTTCATGCGATCAGAATTAGCTTTCAAACATGTTCATTGAAGAAGACGATTCATATGCTCAGAAATATGGAATATGTCATGTCTTGTGTCTTGACGCTGGTACTTGTTGGATACAGATTGGACGAGGCTACCCAACTTTTGGAAGATGTTTTACAAGCTAAGGAGGATAAGCTGGGAACAGTCCACCCAGATGTACATGATGATCGTGAACGGCTACAGGAACTTCTTAAGGATGTGGGACGTACTCACACGCCTAAATCGCGCAGGCTTGAAGAATTGCTCTTAACTGCAAGGAAAGAGAATCGTAAAAGGTGAAAGCCCATGAGTCCAATCTGGTTTATAAAATTCAACACGCGAGAAAGCTCTCTGATGTTGTGTGTGCTTATAATTCGAAGATACTGTAGGAAGTATTCTTTACCTTATTCTTTCACTCTTCTGTCTCTGAACAATAGAACTATGTATGATTTTGAGAGAAATGAAATCGTTCAGTTTAGGATGCGCGATTCATTTAGGAAACTATGTAGTCGCATAAAGGTGGCTGCAGATTGTAGGAGTGCACAATATACCGCTTTGCCATGCGCTGTGTAGGTAGTGCACATTCCAATGTGGGTTTTGAGAGGTATTATTAATTCAATTACAGGACATTCAATACATAATTTGAGTGAGCCAAGTGTCTTTTTTTGAGCAAATCCGTGCTCGATATTGGGATTGAGATTTTGTAAGGACGATATGCTCAATTGCATAATGCACCAGTTAAATTCTAGCCCCCTTTATGAGCAGCGCTTTTCATATTATCTTTGTGGCTCGGTAGTGAGTGGCATCTCATATCCGTCATAGTATGAGAGGGTGACAGTCGGAACGCAAAAGAGTGATCCAACCTCATGAAGAGGGTGAGAGAGAGGAGGCATTGGCTGAGAGTTGAGGATAACTTACGACATTTAAGGTGTTAGGCAGATCATTTGAAACCTAGCGAATTTCTTTGTCAAGTATGATTGTATATTGGTGAGGCTTTATTTTTCTTGGCAGATGTAGACAAATTATTGCTATATGTATGTGAACTTTGTACCTAAAAGTAAGTAGAGGTCAAAGTTCAATTTGTAGAAATTCAAAATTCATGCCCTAATTTCAAGATCTTTACGAGGAACATTGTGCAATGAGCATGTACTTGTTATCAAGATTTATGATGGCACCGTTTTGGCTTTCTGCTTGGTTTTGAACAATCTTACCTTGTTACTTGATTGAGTTTGGAAGTTCTTATTATGCTGTTGCACTTGTCCATGTTCAATAACCTTACAATCTTTCTTGAAACAATCCAATTTTATTGGAATCCATTTGAAGGCAATTTCAAATATGTTGGCATCAACCAAGAAAATGCACATTCAATCATAAGAGATGAAAATGAACCATCTATGAAGTTTCTAGGAGAGTCAAGTTACATATCATAGTTGAGAAGTAAACACCATGGATTTTTGCATGTTTCATGATATGATGAAAACTTATGAATGCATTGTATATTCTCTATCTAAAATATATGATTTGGCATAATTTTATTTATTTCCAACCCTAGTGAATGTATGGATTAGAACATCCATTACTTCTATGCATAATATCATGACCTTGATAAATTTATATTCTATATAATTGGACTAAATTGATATTTATAATATTCAAAATATTAGTGTTATTTGTTATACAAGTTTCATGATTGTGGATTTGAATTGTTTGCAGTGAAAATGAAAATTGAGGCACATTCATATGTTGTTGAGGTTCCCTTGTTGCCTTGAAGCTGAATAAAGAGAACATACAACATTCCTAGTGCCATATGAATTTGTGGGCATATAACTCTAGCTCTTGCATATCATTACATTTAGTATTTTCTATAGATAGTGTGTATGTAAAAAGTATCACTCAAGCATAAAAGCTCTACAAGTGCTATTAGAGGTATAATTAATTAACTTTTAAAAATTTGTATAATAGATGATTGGTATATAACTTTGTCAATTAAAATTTTAAAATAGCATATACACCACCATCAATATAGAGTGAATGTTGTATTGGAATTTTGAGAATTGGTACTACAAAGTATAAGGTACATTTTTTTGTCAAGTTATTTACTAATGTATGTAGTAGTACCTTTACAATCTTGAACTAACAAGTTTCAATTTTATTTCAAATTTTATTTTTGTTTTAAAAATAATGTTCTAAAACCAAAAAAAATTCATTTAAATGGAAACTTGTAGAACATTAAAGTTCTAACAATTGCCAAATGGAAATCCATTCTTGTAAATAGAACAAATATTCAACCAATATTTTCCAAAGTATTAAGGCATAATTGATGGCATATGAATTTTTTGAATGTAAACAAAAGTCTAAGAGAATATAAGCTTTATTATTAAATATAAAACTTAATATAGAATTATTGTAATGAAACTTAGACTAAAATAAAATTGTGTGTAAAATTTGAAGCATTAGTTTCTTGTAAGTCTATGGGGTATAAGTTTGTCTTAAAAAATTGAACTCCTAAAGCCCAAAACTGTGTTTTTTGGCAATATTGCAATTTTGGGCAACTCACTACAAACATTCTTTTTTTTATATTTCACACAACATGTACCCAAGGAGTAGCTTTAAAGCCCAATAATTTTCATAATATTTGATTATATGGTTAAAAAGTTATTGTATGATATGCAATTTTCATTGATAGATGGGTGACCCAAGTAACAAAATTTTCTTAAGAAATCACTCTTTTAAGAAATAAAAAAAATGGATTTTCTAGATTTCTATATATGTGGAAAGCTTTGGATCATTCCATTTTGATTAATGAGATGAAAGAGTTACGAGGAATTTTAGTTTGCAAGAAGTTATGGATTCTCTATTCTAAAATAAACTTTGAAGTCCTTTATGTAACTCAATTTTTAATATTTCTAGAAAAAATAAAATCATTGGACGTAGATTGTTTGTTACAACATTATAACCATTGGGATTGGCATTTTTCAATTCCATAACTAAATTCTTACCAAGTCAGTATTTTGAATCATACTCTACTTCTTTCTACTCACTAATTTTTCCTATATGTTGTACAATTCCAAATGATCTAAATCTTTTCAAGGGTGTAACCAACTTGCCTTGAAGAATGAATCCAAAGAAGCACCGACATAAGTAGATTTAGAAGCTATGTGAGATAGCTACCAAATATTTTAATTTCCTTGAAATTTAATGTCGAATATCCTGGAAATATAGATCATGGAGCAAGTAATTAACATCTTCAAAATCTAGGGGAAGGGGAATATCTTCAAAATAAAGGAGAACATGATCCAATGTCAGTGATTCAAGATGATTTGAGCTTTGTGAACCTTGACCTAGCCTCTTCCTATGCCAAGCCCAATGTAGTCAACTACCTTTTCCTTCATTTTGGACATAGATTGATCAAGCTTGCCCATTTGTTATATTTTTGGTGATTTTTTTCCTTCTCTAGATCTAGCTAAGATCTTGAACTCCAATATTGACGTTTTGAAGAAATTACTGTATGTGCAAGCCATAAACTATTGAAAAAAGGGCTATGTATGAAACTTTTCTTGAAGCTAGTTCCTTATTGGAAATTTTTGGTAATTGTCCCCCAATTTGAAATGTTATGAATTTTTTTGAACACGTGTCCAACTTTGTCACAAAAAGAGAGAAAAAAATGTTCAAGCAAAAAAGTGAAATAAACTTGTGCAAAAGCCTTCCTAAATCATAGTTGCCTGAAATTTGGATGCCCCCCTCAAAGTTGAATTTTTTTTAACTTCAAATGATATAATCTTGCAATTTGTGTGGTCAAAACCTTCCATTTTTAACCTTAAAAATAATGAAGTAGTCTAACACTAGATTTTATGGTAAGATACAACAAGATTTCATTTGTCATTTTTAGGGGGCCTTTGCCATCAAAATGGCCCATTTTGAGTGTTAATTGGTGAACCATAGTCACAACTTTAGGGGTTAACCCTCCCGAATGGTGCTATAGAATACTAGGTAGGTAGGTAATTTACCTGGTATATTATGAATAAATAACCACACCAACAAATATCCCAAATGCTTATTTGGTCAATTTTTAGATACAAGGTTTAGAAAAAAATGGGAAAACCGTTAATTAAAATCCTCTTAAATCATTTTTTTAATGATTCAAACATATATTGGAAATTTTGTCAAAATACATCCACCAATGAAGATGTTGCCTACTAGCTTTTCAACTCTGGAGACACATTTTAACCCCTTCAATCCCATGGCCTTTTTTGTGAAAAAACACTGAAAATTGCCATTTCTATTGCATTGAGTCAAGGAAACGTAATAATGAAAATTTTGAATATAAAACCTTAGTATCCTTCACTAAACTTCTGGTAAAATTTTTTGATAAATTTGACTACATAGATTGAAAGATCATGTTTGCATTTGAATTGAAGAAAACTCTTTTGGGAGGACATAGCTACACTGGATTATAAGACTTTAAATTCTCTTAACTTCAATTTTCTACTCTATAGATTTTGATTTTAAAAATTTATATTGAAGAATTGAGTTAAGATTCTCTTTAAGAAATTATCAAAAAAAACTTTATTTTCTTCATTTAAAAAATTGTTATATAGAAGTAGAGATGGAAAGAAAAATTGACAATTTTATGAAGGTCAATTTGATGTTTTTGGCAATTTTCAGTTTTTTGATGATATTGACAATGATAATTTAATTTATTGAATTTGTTGGATCAATTATGAGCATTGTGAAGTCTAGTCTTTGGACCAAAAAATTGAACCTAAACACACATTATATGGCTCTAAAATATAAATTGAATGCATTGCCTTATTCAACAAATATTTCAAATGCAAGGGCATTAAGACATAACAATGGTCCATGTTGCACCCTATATTCTCTACAATGCCTAGTGCAATCCTGTGCTCTCAATTGCCCCCCAAAATTCAAATATTGTGAGAACCAACACCTTCCATTTGCATGTTTGTCAAATTGTTGCTATTTTAAATGCAATAAATGTCAATTTCTTTCAATTTTGTGTACAACAATTTGAAATGATGTATACCAACATGCCAAGGCACAAAAAGTTTTTTTGGAGTTCTAAGAACAAATTGACAAAAAGATAAAGTAGCTCCTAATCATGGTGAATAAAACCAATGTTTAGACATGGCTAACTTTGAAATTAATTTTCTTTTAGATCACCCCTAATTTTTCCTTCAAACTTCTATCATAATGTGTAGTATGTTACACACTCCAACTTTCAGATATCTACTTTTGGACTTTGCCCATTGATGCTTATGGTATGGTTGTTTGAAGGAAAACCTTTCAAATTTGCACTTTCATTTTGATTGTGACTGTAAATACTTTCCTTTTAATTCTTTCCTTTTTTCTTTCAAAAATACCTCTTCACTAAGGAAAATCAAAAACTCAAAAGTTTCTCTCCAATCTTCACTAATGGAACAATGATGACTTTACCAGATATTAGAACTACATGCAAATTGCAGGAACACTCAAGTAAAGTCCAAGAATGACTTTTGAATATTATGGTAGAACCACCCATTACTAGCCAAAACCCATGGTTAATGCATAGGTAATGGAAAATTCAACCGAGAGATGATTGACAGGTATCCATTAAGTTTTGGGTTTCCAACCATCACTATAATGACACATCTGTTTCATTTTGAGAGCCCAATTAGTCTTTAGATGAGCAATGATGGAAGAATCTATGTATTGGGGATGGGAGCAGGCCAACTTTTGGCTTCTAAAATTCATAACAATTTTAATTTAAGGAAAAAAATTACGAAACTTTGACAATGCCCATGATTTCTATCTGTCCATAGGGCTGTAAATTAAAATTGCTTTCTACATCTCCGGACCATGCACAAATTCCTTACGTGGCTTAAGTGGTTGGTCATGGGCGGTTCTACTATATATGCAAAAGTTCTTGGAGTTCGAAGATCAACTGAAAGATTTTAAAATCCATCTTAGTGAACATCCCACAATGAATATTAATTTATCATTTAGGTCTACCATACCTTGCTAGGTGAGTGGCGACACTTGATTTTGCTAGCCACAAAGAATTCAGTGAAGCAGCTAGAATGATAATGAAAATTAAAACAGCGCTGGAAAAAAATTTAAAAATTGCAATTCAACTTCTGTCTAAACCACTATCTCTGGGACACAGAAAAGAACAACAGCATTTTGTGGAGGTGAACCGCAAACGGCGTAAGAATGCGGAATTTCGAGTATACCTCATAAGAAAAACGAGAGAATAACTGAAAATAGCAGGTATTATTTCACAAATAATTGTGATAGCTTCGAAGAATGTGAAATGTAAACCAGAGATGTATCAATTGCCGTTGCAAATGATTAATTGCATGTCTCACAAGCTGAGTTGAATCACAATGCTATGAGCATCCAAACTGCATATAACCAGCTTCAAAGTATCACGATTATGCACCACTGGACTGAAGCCACGAGAGATATACTTCTGTATATTCATAGAGGAAAAATGATATTGGAGATATTCGTAATAATGCTTGAACTACCCCTGCTCTAGCCCCTGTGCTTATCTCACAAAAAGAAAGCTAGTTACATGTCACCTCTATCAATGGTTTACAGATCAATGACTCTAGACAATTTCTGAATGCGATTAAGCAGGAAGTCTCCCTGCTTGATTGTAGCTTGATACAAGGCGTTCTTCGCGTCGGGTCTGTTGGTTTCAAGCACTCCAGCCACTTTGTCGATCTTACAGTTCAACCTCCCAGCAGCAATGAAGCGAGAAAGCTCGATGTCCAGAAAATTGACGCTCACACCAAATGCCTTCGCCATAGCATCCATGGTGACACTCTTGTAGGACTCCAGAAACTGTGAGTACGCTACAGATCGGACCTCACGCATGTAATAACGGAAGTGCGGTAGCAAGTACCGGTCCAGCCTGATTTGGTCAGTCAAACCAGCAAATGCCACAAAGAATGTCTTGTACTGGCATCCATACAGGGCATTCAAAAAGTCGGAGAGATGATTGATCTTCCCAATCACGGTAAGAATCTCCGGAGCATCCACCACTTTCTGCCGCAACGCAACACGGTCCAGGGAGATGATGCTAGTTAGAACAGAGTAGAAGATGAAAGTGTCATACGAGAAAAGCTCGTACGTCGTGAACGTCGAAATTGAATCCAAAAACAACGTAGCCGCTTGCTTGAAGTTCCGCGTCGCCATACAATATAACCCCTCGTACACCTTCAACCGATTCTTCCGCTCCCAATCGCCGCCCTCGTCAAACAAACTCTTCGCCTTGTCAATGTTACGCGAAATTAGGGTAAAGTCGAGGTGGAAGAAACCGAGGCGAAGGGTATGGAACACGAGATCCATCTTCTGTCCCACGGCCACCGTCTTCGCTTCGGTGATTTTCAACTGCTCCAGTGAATTCTCCTTATCACCAATACGGATGTAAAAAAGCGCCTTCGCAAGAAGCGCTTCTCGCACCTCGCTCTCGCCCAGATTCTCCTCCGCGTCCGTAATCTTATCATCGATTTTCTTGAGCTCGTCAGCGTTCTTACTGTTCATTGTATCCAGAAGCGACTGATCAAGCTCCCAGCCAAGCTCCTGCGAGCACGACTGGTACAGACCTGCCATGTCGTCGGACTTGACGAGCGCCAGAACCTCCTCCTTCAAGGACGCCTTCTCGATATCCTCCACATCTTGCGAACGCAAAAGAAACAGCTTCTGCGCCAGCAACAGCTTCAAATCCTGCGTGGCCTCTTGCTCCTCCATAGCTGTATCCGCTCCGACCAACACTTAGGGTTAGGGACTAGGGTTTGACACAGCGAGAACCTCAGGACACCAGAGGAAGATCAAAATGAAAAATGAGAAGAGTGTGACTGCCTACGATCGGATCGAGAAGGTCTTCTACGCAACAAAATCGCCGAGAGCAATTGCGACACAATTGTTCGGCGATGTTCGGCAATCGCGGAACCTAATGGCTGGAAGTGACTTCAACTTCAACGATGACGAAGCCGTCCGAATAACAGATGAATGTCGTCCAACACTTTCAGTTCAGTTTCCTCTGTTGTGGGAATCATCCATTGCTAGGCTAAGCGACGCGAGGACGTCGCGAGGACGTCGCAGGGCGTCGCAAGGACGCCTGGAGACGTCACGAGTGCTTGTCAGGGGACGTCGCAGCCTCGCAGGACGTTGGAGGCCGTCCTTAACTCCTTATGAGTTGCATTGGATGAAGATTGGATGAAGGATGTTTTTAAGTGAATTATCCATTTCCTATTGCCCTAGGCTCACAACACTAAGGGCCTCCTTCCATGCTTGGGTCGTTCCGGCAATAAGGTAAAACAGCCCAGTGCGGTCAGAATTAGGAGTTCGTACTCATGCCATGGTTGAAATTTTTTCATTTTTTTCCCTCATAAACAAAAGTGTGAGAAACAGTGAGAGCATTTGAAATTATGTTTTTTAGATAAAGTATGAATTTGCTATGAATTTTTGAAGTGTTCAGCCCATCATGGCCCATAAGAGTCTGTAGACTACCCCAGAACCAATAAAATTTGTATCCATCATGCTCATCTTACACACCTAAAGCAGTCACAATAATTTCTAATTTGAAAGGCCTAAAAAAGTCACTTCCTACAATGAAATTACACTAAAAAGTTAGAAGTTCCTAATGTAGTCACTAATCACTCCATTATTGTCAGGTAAAACATTGATTGTGGTCCAAATCTCATTTACTAATAAAACCCATGATGGGGTCTAAAAAAAACCACAATGGGGGGGACTTGCTAGGTGACCACTATGAGTCATCTGACCACAATGGGCCGATTTACCTTAAACAGTGACTTCACCAACACCAAAATGATGCAAAGCACTTCCATCAATTTGCACACTCAAATATACCTTTTTGTAATCCATGCACCTAAACTTAGACACAACAAAGGTAGGAGCCAATAAAAGGTGTCACCAATGAGTAGTGGAACTCAATGTCCTACTTCTTCGCTCACCCTCTTCCGATGAAGTTTGGGACCTCAATCCTTGTCATTTTCATAATTCCATCGGAACTAATCATACATGGAAGCCCGTCCTCAAGAATTCCTCTCCAAATGTTCTTAATGTGGCGTATGGAGGCAACCCATCCCTAATCACCACTCCCATTTGGTACTATAGATTGTTCTCTTTCCATGCAAGAGGAGATGGTAGTAATTAATTACAACTTAGTTCCCTATGCAGTTGTGGCACATTGTGATTGTCTTACAACACTCTCAATCCTTGGTGGATTTTCCAACGAGCCCTTGTGGGAAACATGAATGTCTATATGACCAGAGTGAGAGGAATGGAATCTTCTACTCAAAAATTCTTAGTAATTATGTTTTGAGAAATAAAAATCTTGAAAATTATAGAAATCTTCTTAACTCTATTTTTGCACACTGGAAAAATTTCCCACCCAAAAAACTCACCCTTCACATATATGTAACTACTTAAGTGGTTGGAAATGGGTTACGTCCCTTAACCCATAAAAGTCCGAAATCATCTCCATAATTTACAATTTGACAAAAATCAATATAAAGTGCTATTTGGATGCATATTTGGGAATTAATATACAAATAAAATTTTTAGACTCTAAGTTCTCGATTCCATCCGTAAAGTTAGATTCACCAATGCTATCAATAAGAAAATTATAAATTTTGAAAGGAAAATTTCAAAATTCCTTCTAAATTCATTACAAGAAAAAATTTATCATTTTTTTAGTAAAATTTGTTGAAATGGATTTGAAATGAGGCTCTCTTGATGTGGTGATTTTTTGAAAAAAAAATTCATTAAATCTGTGACCTCATTTTGGCGAATCTAATTTTGAACTAGAATCAATGTGATTTTGGCTTGGTCAACTACTTGACATACTTGCACATTTGCAATATTAGAAAAATAAAAAATATGCATTCTAGTAACACCAAATCCAACCATTAGATAGGACAACAACTCAATAAGGTATCTCTACAATTTAAGATAACTTTCATCCAAGCAAAAATGAGGATGAAACTTGAGTTACAACTTGTTCATCATCCAGAAAATAGACGTTGGAGCGCTTAGGGGATAAAGACTAAGAATTCACTTTCATCCAAAGTTTGGATAAATGACAACTTTTTTTCACTAGTGGGATTTTTTTTGTAATGACCAACTTCGTAGGATGGATTTCCTTCAAATCTATGATGGAAGAATATTTTTTATTAAACTAACAACCTTGAAAACTGCCCAAATAAGCATTTAATAATACTTGGGGAAATCAAGTGAAATTATGATTATTTCTTATGGATTAGTAGATTCTTGTGAAGTAAAATGTAAATGGTTGGGTAATTTTAGGAGGCACAAAAATTTAGTGGTAAACTTTCAAGATGAAGTATATAGAAGATTGGAAGTGTAATCAAGTAAATCCAAAATTTATATGATGCACACTTACATTATATATTTATTGTATTATGCAAATATTCCTCAAGAAAAGGCTTAAAGTGAAAGAAATTTCACTAAAAATGTCTTTACAATAAGTCGTAGCTCTATATAAAACTCCATTTAAACACCACCAATTTTCCATTGCCGTTGGGGTAGAATTATCAAAAACACTCGATAAATGCACTCAAAATCATTCCTCATACAAAACATAATTTTTAATATAGCCAAATTTCTCTCTCAATCAATGCAACCAAACTATCATGTCATGACTAAGATTCTGAAAGCATATATTGTGCTACTAGCACAAATATTCAATTTTTAGATTTCTGAATTTTATAACTATCCAAATTATTATAACCTACACAAATTTAAGTTACATCACTACAAGAGAAAGGGGTGTTTTAAGTATAATCCTAGTAGTATAGTCCTATAATTAATGACTTAAAAGGTGTGTTTTAACCCCTAAAGGACCAAGGTGTGTTTTTTGGCAACATAACTTTTTTGGGCAGGTACATGTGACTAGAGATTTCCATGTTTTGGACCCAAACTTTAATAGAAGGTGTGGACAAGGAATATCTTTCATGTGCACCAAAGTTTAGGGCATTTGAAAATATGAGTCAAAAGTTATGGCCTAATATGTAGTTTGTTTCTCAACTCGCATAGTCTGGGCCGATTTGAAAAAATCATTTTTTTCAAAAATAAAAATTTGAAATTGGTTTTCTAGATTTACATATACATAGAGAGCTTTGAATCATTCCATTTTGATCAATGAGTCAAAAGTTATGAGATGTTTTAGTTTGTAGGCAAGTATGGATTCTCTACTCTTAAATAAACTTTGAAGTCCTTTATTTAACTTGATTTTCAATTTTTTTGAAAAAAATAAAAATATTAGGTGTAGATTGTTAATTACAAAATTACAACCATTGGGATTGGGATTTTTCAATTCCATTAATAAATTGTTAACAATTTAGTATTTTGAATCATTCTCTACATCTTTCTACTTACTATTATTTTCCTATATGTTGCACAATTCCAAATGATCTGAAAATTTTCAAGTATGTAGCCAACTTGCATTGAAGAATTAATTTGAAGAAGCACCACCATTCTGGACATTTTTTCATACAAATGTGGCCTTGTGAAGTGCAGCTGCCCGTTTTTTCATAGGGCCCAAAAAAAGATTTTTGTCACTTCAAATGCTAATATCTTGCAATCTACATGCTAGAATTTTCTAAATTTTTTTCCACATCTTCTCAATCTAGTGTACTAAAAGATACTATGGTTACATGTGTCCAAAATTATATTTTTCAAAAATTTGATACTTGTATTAGAAATGACAGTTTTTGAGGGTTTTTGGTGATAACATAGTCAAGGAACTGTAGGGGTTAAGCAAAATTTTACTAAAAATACTCCTTTTAGATCATTGTTTATAGGACTATACTTTAGTAAAACACACCCTTTCTCTTATAGTCCATATTGATATTATCTACTTAAGGACCAAGTAGCATTGTTTTTGTCAATATAGTGTTTTCGGTCATTTCCATTTTTTTCTTATAAATTTTCACACATGTGGTCAAGGAGTAGCTTCAAGGTGCAACAATTTTAATTGCATAGTTCAAAATTTATTGTATCATATTTAGTTTTTTTTCAACTTGGACAATCTTGGCAATTTAGTGAAAATCACTTTTAAAAAAGTAAAACTTGGTTTTCTATATTTACATATACTTAAAAATATTTAAATTGTTCTATTTCAATCAACAAAATGAAAGTTATTCACAAGGAGTGTAGTTTGTAGACAGTTTTTGAATCTCTACTAAAAAAAAAATTCATAGCATTAGAATTATTGGAATTGGTATTTTTCAATACTATAACTAAATTCTTCACAATTTAGGATTTTTAATCATACTTTACCACTTCTACTTATTATTTTTTCAAGCATGATTATGAAATTTTGTTTGTTGAAATTTTCACATATTTCCAACTTATTTCTCTAATGTATTATGGAGAGATGAAAATTGTAGGATGTAGGCATATTTTGGGTAAAAAATTTGAAAGATGAAACTTAACCATTTAAGAAGAGTTGAAAACACTTCTTTTTGAAATTCAAGAATCAAGATCTTGCAATTGATAAAGTTTCTTACATAGAATTTGTAAGAGGAGTGTCTTCCAACAAATTAACTAAAGGGTCTTTGTGGTTGGATTTGTTAATGAATAAAATAATATAGATTAGGAAACAATGGTACATATACACACAATGCCCTAAAAGAGCCACACCTAATTTCAACCACTTCCTACAAACGACCAATCTAGATTCTTGCCTTAAATGTATTCCCACTATTCATGAAAGCCTATGATCAATTTTAAAAACACCTATTTTCAGCACCTTGAAAATTCATAGTTTATTCATAGAATGTCCAAAAATGCATTCCTAGAGAATTTAGAATCCCCTTCTAACTACCAACCAGACCCCACAATAAATTTTCAATAAAAATAATGGGAACATTGTTTAATAATGCTTAATAATGCTGAATTGCTTGTTTGTGCCATTTTAAAGTGTAGTTCCTATACATAAACAGAGCCCAAGGGACCTTTGAGGGTTAAAATCTCATTCATAATGGAGGATGTTAAATCCTCCATACGAACTAGGTCCCGTAGGGGCAAATTTACCTTAGGGGAAATGCAGGATTTAAAAAAATTTCTGCACATTTCCATTTCAGCAAATTCTGAATTCATATTTGCAATCAGAGACCCCAAATTTGCCAGGAGAGGTCTAGAACATACCCTAGACACGGCTCAAAATAGGGGGCATTTTTTTCTTTTACCCCTGGACAACCCACAAAATTACCCTGCAGGGCCCAGTTCGAATGCAGGATTTAACGTCCTGCATTCATAATACCATCAGAAAACAAATATGGGGTAGCTACACCAAACTATACATTCATAAATTTCACCAACTGCGCCGCACCTCAGGCGGTTACTTTCACATATGCGTTTACTTACTTCGTATGAGGAATATTAATGAGTTGCTGAAATTCTGCACACGGCTTCAATTCAAGTGCGGAGTGCAGACATGAACATAATCAAGTTGGATTTGGACTTCCTGTTTATACATAACTTATATCGAGGAATGGAAAATTGTATGTACCAATTGAATTTAAAATTTAAAATTCAATGAGGCAGTGGCCAAGAATTAAGGTACTTTTATAATCCACAAGACCACAGTCAACTTCGACTAGCTAGCTGCCTGAACATCTGAAACCTCCTGAGAATTAATATTAAGTCAACCTGGAAAATCTTATTCACAAGTGTTCACTTTGTGTGCATTCGAATTCAAGCTTAGGTGGACCGGAAGCCGGGATGCTGAAATCAAAATGCTCCAAAGGAATTTTACAAGTAAATGCTCAACGGGCATGCTCAGGAAAAGAAATGCTGCAAAGTTCATCAAAGGATCAATTCATTTCTGGAACTACTGCCGGGGCAGACATTCACTTTATTTATACTGATATCTCAATCAGGTCACTTGCATTCCAACTTCAACACTCACAGAACTCATCTTGCATATTAAACTATTTCATATGCTTAAGTGTCTCAATGATCTGAAACTAGCAAAGTTATGGTCCCAGATGTACGTAATCCCACTGTAAAATTAAAAATGCTTCTAATCCCGCAGAGTTGTCCACACTTGCACAACTGAAACTAGTGATCCAGTCCTCTAGTATGGATCGAATTCCCTAAGAACAAAAAGAATGTTCACTTGCTGTGCGTCGTTCTCCAATGCTTAAACCTGAATCACGAACAAATTGAAAGGTAATTAGTGATTAAAAAGATGATCACATATGAACTGCAAGCATTGGAATGCGAATTGTATTCGTTGGCCATGGAAGGCCAGTAGGAAAAGTAACACACAGAAGAGCTGATTGAACTCACAGCAGCTGATCATTGAATGCAAATCCTGTCTATGCAATGCAATCACCTTTATGAGAAAGACGTACGATGCCAAGCAAAAAAAAGTTTTTCCAAGAAAGAACAAAGGCTATGAAACCATGTTCTCCGCATGCAATGCTTGCATTGCCACCTCTATAGAATTGGACTCCATTAAGAATTAGGAAACCAATTGCCCAACTACAGTGACTGAGTAGCATAAAAATATACCTGCTATCCATGGAGCTCCCAAAGTCCGTGCTCAGTAAGGAGGGGGTGGAGACTTCTTCACGTAAGGAGGAGGATACTTCTTCTCTGGCGGAGGTGGAGACTTCTGCACATACGGAGGCGGGTACTTCTTCACTGGAGGGGGAGGAGACTTCTGCACATACGGAGGCGGGTACGTCTTCACTGGAGGGGGAGGGGAGTTCTGCACATACGGAGGCGGGTACTTCTTCACTGGAGGGGGAGGGGAGTTCTGCACATACGAAGGCGGATACTTCACAGGAGGAGGTGGAGACTTGTGCACATAAGGCGGAGAGTACGTGGGCACAGGCGGGGGTGGAGACTTCTTCACATAAGGTGGAGAGTACGTGGTCACAGGCGGGGGTGGTGACTTCTTCTCATACGGTGGAGAGTAGTCACCGCCATACCCCGTCAATTGACGAGCAGCCTCAGCTGGCGAAACAGCGCAAGCAGCGAGAACAACGATCATGAGAGCAGCCATGAAGCCTAAGGCTCCAGCACCTTTGAGAGCAGCCATAGCTGCAATCGATCGGAGCAATGCTTCCGATCCTAGCTACAGCAGTGAGACACAACTGGAACCCGAATGAATCAAAGCCCAAATGAAAACCCGTCCCAGTGATCGAGTGAGAGTGTGGTTGATAGAGAATCGACGTGAGCGTTTTATAGTGATTTTCCACCGGGACTTCAATTCAGGTACGAGCCTGGCATGGGGTCGGAAGTCTACGGGACTGACAATCTCAGCGACTGGAACACGAGGATGCGGAATTCACATGCAACATGTTTGAATTGATCGCTACATTTGGGTAGCTCGATCTGACAATTGCGGAGTACGTACGATGCAGACCTCTCTTTTTTCAACCGTGATGACAGATCGATTCATCACAAGTTAAGTTAAGGTTTGGGTTTAAGATACAAGTTTACATAGGCTGGGGTTTGTTTGCTACAGGGCAGGTCGGCGGGAAGACGTTTTGCAGTGGCCGCGGTGGTCGGGGAGTCGATGAGAATTCTGACAGTGTTATGACAACGCTGTTAGAGTACATTGACTTGGCGTGCTCCTTCACGACCTTACGACGGTGGTTTATGGGTGGAAATTCATAATAGGATGGAAATTAGTTAGTTGATGAGTCATGTAACTTAATGGAACCAGCTAAGGAAGCTGCTGCCTTAAGCTTTTGCGCCTAAAATCCTAAATCCTTTCTATATTGAATTTTCGCACATTTCTGGTTATTGCTTTGTATAAATATGTTATTTACCTCAATTTCGTAGAATTGGTAATTAAGAAAGGTTACCTTTTGAACACTTTTAATGTTCAAGTAGTTTGGGTGAATGAAAATTTGTGGATTTTTTTACCATGAAGCCACACTTTGTTCATCATCAAAAATATGGACTTTGGTTTACTGAGGGGTTAAATGGATCATGAACTCAACTTTGTAGGAATGTACTCACCAAAATGTATTCTAGAGCATGAGTATACCCCTTTGTTACATGTGTAGCTCTTTTAGAAAAAAAACCCAACTAGAGTCAAACCTCTCGATATATATTAAACTTACAAGTAGGGAGCAAAAGATTTTTTCAACACATACAATATTATGACATATATATTTAAATTTTTGGCTACTAAAAATAATATACATGCATCAAACTTATCAACTTTGGGGCTATTAAAAAACATGTATTCTAACTTAATATGAGCTTTTGGGTTGTTCTAATACCTAGCTAGGTATGTTTTCGAAAGATGTCTTGAAGAATTAGTAACATTTTAACATCTAACATCTCTCTTCGTGAAATTCTATAGCATAGAATTATGAGATTTCAATACTTATGGAAGTAACAAGTATAGTGGTTCAATTGTAGGACTTGTACCACAAAGGTACAATCTTTCCTAAGATTGTCCACCTTCTAACAAAATTGTATGCATAGTTTGATTAAGTTGAAGCTACACTTACTGACCTCCAACAATCTACATTAGAACATTGACACCCATTGACACCAAAGTTGGTTGGCCTAGTCTAGGGCGTAGTCGGCCTCCAAAAAATGCCCCACGATGGACCTAGCCAGGGATAAAAAGAGACTAATCACTCCAAAAATCTATAAGCAAACACTTGGACACCATCCTTGCCATGCTTCATCTTGTTAGTTTGTTGGTTTGTGGGCCACAACACATCATGTCCTTCATTTTTTTAATCAATTGGCATATTGATTGGCTCCTCGGTCTGACAAGTCATTAAATCTTGGAGATTGACTTGTTTTGGGGTGGCTTGAGGGCGGGAATGAGTGGGGGAAAGAAGCAACCTAGGAGCCACCAGGCTTGGGCTACCCCATTTCCCCAGCCCTATATGGGGGGATTGGGTCACAGTGCTCTTATTTGGGCAGGACGTTAAATCATCCATTCAAACTGGGCCCTGCAGGGGCATTTTGTGTTTTATCTGGGGGTTAAAGTAAAAACTGCCCCCTATTTTGAGCCATGTCAAATTTGGGGTCTGTGATTGCAAATATGAATTCAGAATTTGCAAAAACAACAATGTGCAAAAAATAAAAAGTTCCTGCGTTTTCCCCAAGGTAAATCTGCCCCTGCAGGGCCTCGTTCGAATGGACGATTTAACGTCCTCCCTTATTTGGATTGTTGAAGACTTGCCGGTATGATTATGATGTCTGAAGTGGCTGCTGATTCTCTTTTGAATAATTATTTGCATTGATAAGATTTTGAGCATCTGTGTTTAGATTTTTTTCCCCCTTCGAAGCTGTGTCTGGAGTGTCAAGTCATCCCCATTCTGTACTGATATGAGCCCAATCCTGCTGTACTGCATATAATATATTATTTAAAAATCTCCACAGATTCAGAGCCTTATTTGTCGACTTTCTGACCTCGAAGTCCATACTCTCAAATCAGGTTTTCGGCGTGAAAATTAGAAGATTTAAAAAAATTGAGTGACACGGCTGATGATTACACAGAGGATTGTAGATCAAAGCTGGTCAGTAAACCATTGAAAATATCTTCTGAAGGCTAGGCTTCAAATAGGTCGGTGCATTAGAATTGGTTCAATCTGTACAACTAAGTATGACAATGATAAATTAAGTAATGTCTGATTGGCTACTTTTTTTTCCTCGTCATTGTCAATTGATACGTAAATTAAAATGCAGGGGAATTGCAATACACTCTGTTCTTGCGGAATTACAGCCTCCCGATAGGCTTGCATTAGAAGTTGCAATGCAGGGAATCAACATGGATTGAGTTGCTCAAGTGTTGAACGGAAGCAGCTAGGATTTGCATGTTCCAAGTACCGAATCGTATAATTTTGTAGGTGCCGTTGACGGCATCATTGCAAGCGTTTGCAACTGATCGATGATCCAAGTGGTTTCAGCTCCAATCTTATACCTACTCTATCTAGTGTGAACCACTTTATTTTCAAGCACTCTTCTTACTGCACCAATCGTCTTGCATTCACAATCTTAAGGCTTGAGGACAATACTAAGTATATATTCTTGCTCCTACTCCTCAAATATATGTAGGGCACTACCTTCAGTAAACAGAATTGCGTATCTATGTAACCTGGGTGTTGGAGAGATTGAAAATGGACTAGGTAATGTACTGGCAATCAAGCACAATATGATCACAAATAATTTGCAAGTTGGTAAAAATCAAATTTCCAGTCATTCAATTCAACCATTCATTTCAAGTCTGCAAAATCGGGAACACCTTAGGTCATTGTATGCGTAGGCGACAAATGGGGTTTCTAAATGCACTTTATTTACGTATTCATGGGGGCATTCCTCACTACTTGACATAAGAAGGTTTTTCCATTCCAATCGAATGTTACACAATATCACGGATTCTCAGGGCTAAACAAGGAATACGCAATTGTAGAATGCGTCACCAAGCTAGAAGGGTTGATGTTTCAGCAAGGTTTCCTTTCAAACAAGTGTTTACTGTTGTTGTCTGCAATTTGCCTACAGGAACCTGGCCATGTCGTGAAATTTTATGCGAGAATCACATTCTGTCACCGTATCGTAATGCAAGTGTCATGATACAATACTTCGTTCGATAGTCAAGATCGACTGTCATTACGCACTGGCATGGGATCCAACCTTGTCAACACACCATTTAACGTACCGTAAGTTAACCCATTTTTTCGGCCCAAACTTGTTTCCTGTGTGAACAACGAGCTATGTATCTCATCCTGTCAGGTGGCCAGAGTTTCCTGAAGAACCGACAATCAGAGCAGGAGGGAATTTGGTGTAAGAACTCTCCAAAATGGTCGCTGTGAACCTGTCACTAAGCTTGCTCTGCCTGTAGACAATGTAAGTTAAGTTCCAGTACAAATTTGCAGTCTTGATGTAAGTAGACAGGGTTGACGCAACCATCCGCCTGCCTGTCCTAAGTGGGAATGGTCTACGAACAGCCTGTGTTCTTGTGGACTTCGGAGACCATTCCCACTTCTCCTTCATTCATTGTAAATAATGATTGAATCTTTCATTTGAAACAACCTTCGTTTATGACCAATTTGATGAAATCATGGAGGAAAATTAGAGTATGAACACTAACATTCTTGTGAATTTTTAGAAGTAGAATCGTAAAAATTGCCCATTTCTATCACACCTAGAGGGGAAAAATTTCACATTTCATTGAACCAAAACCATCCTTAAATATTTGAAGCAAATAATACATTTGTGTAATGATATATTGTAAGAAAAAATATGCAAAGATTCTAACAAGGATATATTTGCGTGATATGGCTTGGAATTGAGTATACTTTTGGTTGTAATAATTGTTATGACTTACACAAACATCTACCAATCCAAAGCCTTTTTTTTTCATACGCAACAAAACTCACAATATCTGCTAAATATAGAATTACTTTGTTTATAGTCATTATTTTAGATGACATGTAGTCTCCAAAACTATACAAGAAGAATTCTTAGGTGAATAATTTAACCCATTATTTCTCTAACATCGAAAATCTAGACAATGAACAAAGAGGTTCCAAGGGTTTTCCTAACCACAAAATTTCTCATTCATCCAAACCAATGTTTGACTTTTTGGAATGGTATGATGAATTTGGTGAAATTAAAGTAAATAATTATATTTTAATAAAGATATAAGCAAAAATATGCTTATCAAGAAAGAACTTAGGCATTAAGGGGTTAATAATCACTTTCAAATAATAGTTGTAAGATATGATTTATAGATTATATCCATATGGCTATATCAACTATTGTAGAACACAATGGTGCTAGTATGTGAGCCCATGAATGCAAGCTTGTGAGCATTGAGCCTACATTATAGGTACCTATACTATAGATACCACACACTACAAAAGGTGTATGTATCATAAATACCTATAATATGGGTATTTGTAACATATATACTCTATAATCATAGACGGTTTCTATGGTATATACACCTATAACATAGGTGTGTAGTATTATAGGCTCATGGGCTTACACTCCTATGCTCACATAATAGCAACTCTCTTGTAGAATACAAACCAATGCTTTCCAATAATATACATGAAATAAAAAAATAAAAAATTCATTCTAAAATCGATTGTGTATTAAATATTTGTGATTTTTACAATAATCATTTCCTTCTAAGCTGAAAATGTTAAGTTCTAATCATAATGGTTTTTGAAGATTTTTACTTTCCCATTCCATTCCATTCATCTTTTGAACTTAAAAAGTTATTTTTTGAAGTTAGATCTACCAATACCTTTTGAATTATAGAATATTTGCAATACAACATCTTCAAAATCTAATATTTTGTACAAGTTTTAAAAGAACTAACAAAATAATCTTTAAAATTGGTAGATGAAGAAATGCAATTTTTGCATGCTTGGAATGGATTTGTGTTCATCAATTGTTCAAAATTTGAATACTTGGTGCTTTAGGGGTTAAGATTGAACTACTTGATATAGTTTGTCCTTCATTTCTATCAAATATGTGTCTATTGAAGTATTACCAATATGACCTCAAACCACTTGTTTCGAATGGCTCCTAATTCATAAATGGCAATTCATGATTGTAAAGTAATCAACTTTTAATGAATGGTTTGGGGGTCTTTCTCAATGCACTTCAAACATGCACCTATTAGACACTTAGAAGTTTCTTCTAATCTTAACTTTGAAAATCCACCAAAATACAAAATTTCTCCAAATTCTTCTTCTTCTTCGTCTTCAGCAATGACATAGCATTATTTCAATTTAAGGTTTATATCCCAAGTTTAAGATATAGCATATTGTTCTGTGAAGTTATCCCAAGACCTTATGCCTTATTGGTACCATGTTTTTGATTAATTTATAATTAATCATATAATATACTTTCCCTTCATTTCTTGATTTATTAAATCATCCCATTAGTTTGTTAAAGCACCAATATCCTATAATAATTTTTATAGTTTTTTCTAGATGCTTCCAAATTTAACCTTTCCAATTTGGATGGATTTGTCGAAGTTCTAGTAGAACCTTTCTACTTTGGAACTTCAAGCGTGACATTAGAATGATAAAGGTCCACTAGCTATGTAGATTGATTAGGATTGTGCTTCAAACTATTGAGTTTTGCTTTGTGACATGTTCTTATGTGGTTTCTTTTCTTTCATTGGTTTAATGGATTTGTGACATAGATAGCAATTGGCGTTAGCTGAAGACACCTCGTGCAACCTCACTAACATAACATTGGCTTGTTGTGTGATTTGGAATGGGCACAAGTAAGGCTACGCCTTCAAATTTGATTTTTCCAATTTGGAATTTGTGGAACTACTTACTATGAAGCAAATGGACTTCTCTCTAGACTCCTCTATTTTACTATGTTTTGAATTTGTGAATAGACATTGATGGGATGTGGCACTTTTTCACTCTTATGTATAGTCTCAAGATTTATATATATCTTATAGGTTTTTAGTATCTATTTTGATACTATTGGTACACAAGCCTAAGATTTGATATGATGTAAAGTGATGTGATTTCCAGTAAGCAAAAAGTTAAGTTTTGATAAGAGTGAAGCCTTGTTTCACGGGTGTTTCAATTTTAGTCCTTCTTCTCTTCTCTTCTTAATGATTTTCAATTGTCTACAAGACATAACATCTAATGGTGATTTTGACTTCATCCATCCATAACAACTTACATGAACAGGAATGAATAGTTATACCTTAAGGTACGAAGCCCATTGTGAATCATTTGGTTAATGTGCATAGTTCTATTTAGTGGATTCATCATTTCATACATATTTTGATCAATTGTTTTTTGAATAAAAAAAGACACATTATAGGGAATCAAATCAAGAATACTACAAAAGAGAGGGGGTGTTTTAAGTGAGCTTTTCAATATAGTCTTAAACATAAGATTATAAGTAATGACCTTTTAGAAGATTTTCTGTAAAGTTTTACTAGTAACACATGTATTTCTAGTAAATTTTTATTAAAAATCTCCTTAAAGGTTACTATTTATAATCTTATTTATAGGACTATACTTAGAAACTCAATTAAAATACCTTTTTTAGTGTATAGCTTCCCATTGTAGACCTAGGGGGAACTATTCTTGTCCATTTGGATTCTAATATACTTTGTTGCATAGTTCCAATGCAAATCCAAAGCACCTTTTGTGCAGGAAAACAATGAATGAACCTTTTGCCATAAGTAGAGGCCACATGGGAGTGTTCATTGAATTTATTACATGGTGACTTTCCAACCCAATTCCAATACTTCAAGCCCAATTGCACTCTCATTGCAATAAAAACTACTTTAGAAAACAACATAACCAAATTGGATCCAAAAGTAGAGCTTTGGGTAGGGTTTTACATCATTTGGGGTTTGTTTACTTTAGAGGCAACGACATCTCACCAAGTGATAAAATGCCAAAGTTAGATCTCATCTGGTCTTCTATGGTCTTGTAGATTTTGGATCCAAATTTTCTCCACGAAAAACTTGGGAGCTTATTATTTATTTGGATATTTTAAATTTGTATTTGGAATCAAGGATCTCCAATTAACTAAAAGAAACATGAAATACAAATCAACCAACTACAAAATAGGGAACAACTTTTTCTATGAATCCCTGAAGTGTAAATTTTGAAATTTGAACATATATGCTAAGCCTACCAAACCAAATGAGATCATAACTCATTCTTAATTGGCTTGGTTCAAATTCCTCCATCTAAGAAAACAAGGTATCTCTTGCTACATACTTGGTGGGAGAAAATAGGTCAAGGTTAACTCAAATATGAGTTTGTGGACCATCATGCTTGTCAAGAAAGATGAAGGGACCCCTAGGATCACATTAACTATGTTTTGGTCTAGTTTTAACCACGAGAATACAATGTAACACCTTGAGGACCATTTTGTTGCTTAAAATTTCCAAAATTGTCAAGATTCAATTTTGAATAATAATTTAATGATGACTTTTAAACAAATATTGTAAATCTACAAGTTTATAGTTTAATTCATAGATCATATCCATACATTTAGATCAACCAATAATTACACATGTAATATTCTAAATTGAACATCTTGTCCTCAAGTGATTATGATTGATAGTATTACCAAAGTGAATCTAGTTGATAGGTGTACTCCTCTTTATCTTTAAAATAATTGTAAATACCACTCTTACCACCAAGCAAGTATATATTTTAAGGTTAAAAATACTAACTATATTCATAGAATGATATTAAAATTTCCCAATAGAGGCATTAAAACAAATCATATAGATTTGATATTCTAAAAAAATGTGCCTTTTTTCAAGGAAATCTACTAATGTTTTTTTGAAAACTACATTAGTTAAAGATAGGGTGTTGTTAATTCAATGGAGGTAAAAATATTCATATTCATATTATTAATTTTATACATCTCTCTTTTAAGTACCCCCTGAACTCACATGACTTCCTAAATTACAAGGGAATGACTTCCATGTGTTCTTTTTACCAAATAAATAAATTTAATGAACAAAGATGAATATTCAATTTTAGAATTATTCGGAATGGTCATTTTCAAAATATTGTACCAAAAAATGAAAACATGAAGTTTAGAGAGGATATAAAAGAATCTCCCTATATATTTTACATTATACAACATATGTTATATTATACATTGACTACAATTACAAAATCTAGTTGTTCAACAAAATTTGCACTACTAGTATTAGATGACATCATTTACGTTTGTTATAAATAGAGCTACCTCTAAAGAATCTCAAATAATCTATACATTAGTTTTTGGAGATGTTGCAAAGAGTTACCACCTTATTCATCATTAATATGGCAACCTTGGAGGATAAGTAATGATCATTTGGAACAATTGATCATTCAAGACAAATTGCGAATGCCACTTTCTTTGAGAAAGTGCATATAGAGATGAATTATGCATTTTTATGCAAAATAAAATCATAGTAATGTTTCCAAATCCTTAGATAGTATTATGTTAATTTAGATGAATGTGCATGTTTGAATGAGTACATGACATTTCATCTATCTTTGCATGTTTCATCCAAAATCAAAGATGTAAGTAGCTTCATCACTCCAATGTAGACTACAACTTGCAATACCTAATAAATTGAATACGAATCACTACAAGCATCACTAATGCCAATAGCAAACCCATAGGCAAAAGCATAACTTGTGAGTGGTATGGATCTTGAGAGTACCATCATTAGAAGTGTAGAACAAAAACTAATTTGGACATTGGATGTTTGAAATAGAGTTTTATTGGAAACAATTAATCTTTGAGAAAATTACAAATCACAATGAATCATGCCACAAGAAATAGAAAGTCATGGAAATGATACAATACACATTCTTCCATTTTTGTGTCATTTGATGACTTCCCTTTATTTTATACATGATATTTAATAGGGCTCCCTAATTTGTTTTAATAAATATATTCCTTTGAATGTTGTTGTATTTTGGAAGTCTAATGTCCAAATCTAGCTTTCTTTGTACCTACTTTAGGTATTTTTTTGATGCATTTCTTATGGTGGCATTTTCAATTTTCAATTTTGTTGCAATCAAAAATTCATTTTTTAAAACGTCTTTCCCATTTGCATTGAAGATGCCTTGGGGCTAATACCATAGTGCATGTAACAACTAAGAAATGTTTTATTGGAAGAAATAATTTACTCATATGCAATACCAAAAATAAATCTAAGAATATTTGCCAATAGATTTATCTTACTAGAGATGAAAGCATTGAATTGCTAGAAAATTTTGAAACTATATTTTTCGGGGAATGAATGCATATTTAGATGTATAAATGAGATTTCATATATAAATTGTATGTTTCATTCATATACATGGATGCAAAAAGCTCCATCACTCCTCAAAAGATGCTAGTTTCTACACTCCTAAAAATAATTGAAATAAAAACCTAAGCTATCTAATTTTATATTGAAGATTATTTAGGAATAATTTTCTTTTGTTGGCTTTGGATAGAAAAAAAAGGAAGATTTACATTGGCATAAGCTTCATGTATGTGAAGAAGTTTGAATAATAAATTATTTGAAAAGTGAGCCAATGCTACATTGCCATAGCCTCTTATAGTATAGTTGTTTGTTGGCTCTTGGCTAGAGGAGTGGATTGAGGTTTTTCATTGACAAAAGTTACAATGAAGAAGTTGGACTAGCACCTTTAATTGAAAATGAAAACTGAGCTAGTGCTATTAGGATAGAGTTGCTTGTTTCAATCAAAGTCTAATTCAAATTCATATTTAATTTTATAAAAATTAAATGAAAAAATCACATTTCAATATACAACATCAAAAAGATTGTTGTTAACTTAAGATGTACTTCTATGCACCTTAGATTGGCCCAAGTCTTGCATGAAAGATTAAATAAAAATTGGAATTCTAAATGGAAGTGTGCTATAGTTGCAAGATGAAAATCATAATTACTAGCCAACATAATTTTCAGAGAAGACTTATGAAAATGGGGCAAGTAAGTTCTTAACTTCCATAAATCTATTTTAAAATTGATCTCGAATTTGTTGGTTATTTTAGGTCAAGAACAAGACAATTGAAAGCAACTCCTAAAATATAGTTTCCCCTAATCACATACAAGTGAGAGCATAAAGAACATTCCCAATGATCTTTCAAATGGCTGTTGGGAGTGCAAGTTTAAAGGTTCAACATGTTTTGCCAAGAAAGAAGGTCCCTTGCCCCTTGCTATTAGATGTGCCACTCCCCTTACCTGGTTGATTTTTGATAACTACCATGCTATGTTGAGTATTGTTGGCGAGTCCTTCAAAGGAAATGACAAGGCAAAATATTGCCATTATTGCACGTTGACTCTCTTTCATTGTAGAATCGGTCTTCCTACCTTCATTTGTCTTTCTTTTCTAAAATGAGGTGTTGCAACCTTGAGTTGCTTCGTAGAGGTTTTCATACATACTTCAAATGCCAATCAATTTGGTAGGCCTCTTTTTGTTAGTCTGGAGGGCCAAAATTTAAACCTATCGATGATACTCTCAAACAATCTTGATTCTTGGAAACTCAAAAATTCATTTCCAGTTTGAACACAACATGGAAGTTTGTTCTTTAGCCCGTTACAATATCACACATCTGAAATAGGGACTCCACTCCACTAGTGCTACTTTATGAGTTTTCTTTAAGAAAGGCAATAAAAATTTGGAGATTTGCTCCAAATTCTTTCTTTGAGGAAAACCAAGGAACAAATAATTTTCCATGGATTACAAAAATAATTTGAAAGTTCAAAATTCATATTTGGAATCCCAGATCTGAAATCGGACATTGTAGGTCACAAAATGCAAAATTGACGGTCCAAAATACAGGACATATTGTTTTTACATCCATGACAAACATAAGATTTTTTTTTTATCATCCTTCCTTAAAAAGCTACAGTACATGCTTTGGAGCACTACTTTCGACAAATCCGTGAAACGGCCTTAACTTATTGCAAGCCCTGGACCCAGTCATCACCCGCCCAAGTGAAGCAAGGAAGCGCCGACACCTGGTCCCCCGTTTCAATCCCACTCCTCCACGACGCTCGTAACCAAGGTTCCAAAATTTCCCGGAAGAAATGTTTTGATGAATGTTTCCTTCCCGAAAATTCATCGCCACCGTCGCCCTGCTCGTCAGTTCATTCAAACCAGCTCAAAGGTGCGATTCCGTTAGAGCCCTCGGTTTGAAACGCCACCTCCGCTGTCCAGCTTCACAGCAGGCCGACTTCGCTTCGCACGGATCCAAACAGAGGTCGAGTTATTAGGGGAACTGATGCGAACTTGGATTAGGGTTTCGCGACACATGGTGCTGTAGATTCGAAGCTTTCGGGATCCATTGTGGTGGTGGGATTCATCGTCGTGCAGATTAGAAGGTTTTCGGGATCCATCGTAGTGTAGATTCGGAGATTTTGGGTTTTTGTGGGTTCCTGCTATCGTGGATTTTGGTGGGTTTTGAGTTGGGGAGTTGGGATGAAGGAGGGCGGGGAGGAGGGAACGCAGTCCTCGCCTTCTCCTGCCGCTGCTGCTGCTACTTCTGCATCGCCGCCGCCGACGCCGACGGATCGGAAGAGCAGAGGAATTGGGGGCACGATCTGGAGCTTCATGGGGCTGCTGGGCTCTCTGTTTTCGAGGGGGAACAAGAATGACTTCGAAAAGCGGCTGCAGCATTTGACGAAGGAGGAGGTGACGGTGCACTCGCGGATGAAGCGACGCACGCAGCGGTGGCGCAAGCTTGCTCGAGTGATGATCATTTACTCCATTTTGGGAGAGGTCGGTGGCTCTTTCCTTTTCGTGGGATGCTTTGCTTGAGTTGATGAGATTCTCTGCTGGTTAGCTGAGCGGTGAGATTGTACTGTTGCAGGCGCTTGCGTTGGGATTTGCGATCCTGTCAACAAGGACTGATGACTTGCCATGGCAAGTTCGTGCCATGCGAGCACTGCCTGTCTTCGCTTTGCCGGCCGTCGTCACGCTGCTGTACTCGACGTGCGCGGGATACAATCGGATCAGTAATACTTTTGTCTCTTTTCCCTAGCGCTCCCTTCCTACTGTCATATTTGAACCTCTCTACCCTAACGTTTGATCAATTTTTCCAAATTTTCAAAAAGTGTAGAGTTTTAAAACAGAAAGGACTGTACTGAGGATTGTGTTGAAGATTTTAGCGAGGTTATAGTTAAAGAGAGATAAGAAAATTTTATATTACTGCTGGGAAATTTGTAATTTTGTTGTTTGTTTCTAAATTTAATTTATATCTGCCGTCTTGCCCTCCTCTTGGTGTACTCTTGACCGTTTGATAGCTGCATCTGGCAGTGGAACGCAAGGATAAGGAGAGACTTGAACGATTGAAAGCAGAGCGTCAGGAGAAGATTAATGAGTTGAAAGAGAAGACCAACTACTACATCACGCAGCAGCTCATTCAGGTGATAACCAAGCCTTGGCATCTCAATCGTGACTTTTAAGTGTTGATTGATACAGTCAATGTCCTCCATTGATCAATCTTGTACGTGAATCCAGGTTTAGGTTTAGGTCTGCATATTTTACACATATTCACTGACTTTAAGGTTCTGGATCGTCATCAATAGGAAGGCAAATAGATGAATTTAACCCCTAAGTGCCCCAATGGCCCAAAGTGTCTGCTTCTGTATCTACATTGTTGAAATATACCATTTAGGAGCTTTAAGGAAAGTCACCAAACGTATCTATACAAAGTCGTATCCTGCATGTATTTGCATCAGAAATATGTTTTGAACGTTGTGGTAATCAACTATTGGATTGCAAAGTTTGCGTTTTATTTTCAGTTTGAAACTTAGGTTTGAATCAAGGAGTCAATTTGGAAATCATTAATCTAGTAAGTCACTTTGGTGAAATTTTAGCCATCTCTTTCTTTTATTAAGTTGATCAGTCCCGTAGTTAATCACAAGGTCAGTGACCCCATGCAATTGTAATACTTTATACAATTTCAAAAACAATAGAAGTAATATGATTTTGTTGCCCTTGGAGTGGGTCAGCTTGCTCTTTTTGTTGTCGCTAATTGGTTTGGTCTGGGTAAACAGCAATACGACCCTGATCCAGCAGCAAAGGCAGCAGCAGCAAGCATCCTTGCATCCAAGTTGGGCGCGGAGTCTGGCCTCAAGCTGGCATACGCCGCAGGACTCGCCACCAAGGACGATTTGGCTGCCCAAGGGATGAACCCCAATGAAGGAGCTTCACCACCAGGAAGAGAATCACTGCCTGCAAGAGCAACACCGGATTCCATGGGTCTTCGCAACCGGAGGGCTCATCAGCGTCGTGAGAGCGTTGGACCAGCTTCCTCTCAAGGAATGCAACGAATGGAGGGATTCGCTCAGGAAATTAATGCAGCTGGAGGCATGGAGACCCCGGAGGTGTGGGACGAGCAGGGTATGGACGTCGAACCCCCCCGCAACAGAGCCAGTGATGGTGGCTGGATCGCAAGACTGGCTGCAATGCTTGTGGGTGAAGACCCCACGCAATGCTACGCCCTTATCTGCAAAAACTGTCACGCACACAATGGTGAGCCTACCATTCTTTAAGTGTTGAGAGCAACAAGCTTGAGATAACAATAATTTCTATACCTTGAGTGGCGCACAAACCCCATTTCTTTATTAAGTTCATTCTTGTTTTGTTCAATGTTGACTTCGCACTCTTCCGAGTAATATGAAGAGGAGGTGCTTACATGGTTCTTATGTGTCATTCTAAAAATCTATTTATAGATACAAGGTTTCAAGCTACCACTTCGATGTGGTTTGCACGCTTGTTAGCTGAAAAGTGCCATAATTTTGAGCTTCTTATCTCACCACTAGTTGCACATGAATCGTTTTTAAATTTCAAGCTTTATTGCTTCGACCTGTGCAATCTTAAGTAATTGTAAGTCATCGGCACACGTTCTGTGTTTAAGGCTTATTCAATCAAGTAGAGGGATTTACTTCCTGCACTTTTTTATCTCCTTGGGTTTTTGACATGATCTTCAACCGGTGGATGTGCTTACGTTCCAGGTCTCGCAAAGAAGGAGGACTACCAGTACATCCAATACTATTGTCCACGCTGCCAAACGTTGAATGGCTCACGACCGGCCGGAGATGGGCTTCAACTCACTGACGAGCCAAGAGAGTTGTCTCCCCAACAGGAGCAATTAAAGGCTATGTCTCCTATTGAGGGCAGCCAGAGCAGCAATCCCGAAATCTCCAACAGTGGAGCTCCTACTCCTACTTTTGTATCGCAGCTTATTTCTGGTGAGCTCGAACATGCGGACAGTTCAGAAGAAAGCAGCCGATCTCCAAGGACTAACTAGTAGGTAAAGGGTTCCATATTAGCAGGTTAGGGATGCGATTTACGGTGGCTATGCTGCTTCCAAGTCGATTAGGCATGTCTTGTGCAAAGCTGCTTTGAGCAGAGGCTTGAAAGACCAGACCAAGGTAGTAGCCGGTAGGTGTTTTAAAGAGATTTGGTCATTTATGCAATTAGTTAGTCCTTTGACTACTCTTAACCACTCTTTTTGATGTTCTTCATCAGTAAGGTTCATGCGATAATTGCGCTTTTGGGTTTTCTCTAGCTTGAGGATCTGTACAGGTGTCCCAACAGGTACCAACTAATGAGAACAATGTGTTCTGGGCATAGGCACTAAGTGTAGTTGACTGCGTGAATAAACAGTTTACTGGGTGCTCATAAGGTGACAGGATTTTAAGGTACGTTGTTTACTCTGAGCCTGTCTCATGGGCGGATAGTTTGTTTGCTCAGGTAAATTGCTTAGTATGGAGTTGACCTGTTGTATGGGTTGCTACCCATAGGCTGGTCTCTGGTAGCAATTTTGAAAATGAACTAGACGAAGGAAAGGCTCTCAAAATTGATGATATGGTTTTAGGAAGGAAGCCCTTTGTGGTCCATTTTGTCACTGTATAGATACATTTATTGGATTCACAAATATTTTAGCAAGAGGGTTGCAATTTAGGGAATATTTCACATGTATTTTGGTGAATCCAATTTTTAGAAAAGAAGATACATTTCAGGTGGTCAAAGGAAAATCATTTAGCTTTCCAATGTGAACTCTAGTTAGGCACTATTCTCGCCCTTCAGGGAGCTAATGAGGCTTTTTGATTTCCCTACCTTGGTACAATGTCAATCTAAGAGCATCCCTTGACATTGTAGAAAAAAAAATGGACCTTTTGCCATGTATGTAAGCTTCATGGTAGGGCTTGTTAAATTCATAAAATGGTGACTTCTCAACCCTATTTTAAACTTTTGAGTCCCTATTCCAAAACCCATCCCAATTGCACACAAAATGGGTATATTTACCTTAGGGTCTTTGAACCTCATGGTGAGATTGTAGGTTTGATACTTGAAATGTTTTGTTTGTTTTAATAATTAATGCATGTTGCCTTTAATGTGTGTAAGATTCAGAATGCATTCCTTGTGAAAAAAATGGAGACCTCATAAAAATTAATTTGGAAAAACTTGCAACATGGTTTTTTCTTTGTGTATTTGATGCAATAGGTTGATGAATTGAGGTATAAGATAGTAATCAAAATTTGTCCTCATGTTGATGCAGTGACACATGGCACTTCCAATTGGATTACTTCCCACACATAAACAAGGCTACAGAATGATCATGTATTTTAAGTGTATGGTGTGGTATTTGAGCATAATGAGGTTCTGATGCTAAAATGACATCCCAATGGAAGATGGTGATTTATAAATCCAATGAATGCCTTACATTATTATAACATATAATTCATACTGCAAGAATCAAATACTGTACTGTATATACAATTACTTACAACCCTGTAAGAGTTAATGATCTCTGTATTGCCGAGGTTGAAGAGAAAAATTGCATTGGTCCGACGTCGGGCGGGCTGAAATTTCATTGCGGAAAAGGATACACACAACAGACACCTCGTTAGCCAGGAAAACCCACACTGCCCGAGCCAGAAAGGAACTGAATAGAACTTACTCAATGCATCCCTGCAGTGGACCTCCTACAGCAAATCAAGAGGACATTCGAATCTAGTTTTGCGGTAACGAATTTACACCATTGATTTGCTTTTCAGGTCAATTGATATACAGTACAAGGTTGCATTGAGATTGCTTTGACGAAACAATAAGTGACCTGATTGACAAAACACATAACATTATGGTATCTTTGGGGTTCATGCCCAAAAGGTAATTTATTCACTGCATGAAATGAAGAATATAACACGGGAAAGGACCATGGGCGATTGTTGCTGATGTTCCACTGGAAATACCTAACATGATGCTTCTGGACTGCATCATGCCTGTGTATCTTCTCCAATTGCCCGTTCGCAGATCATGCAGAACTTACATTATAACAGCGCATGTCCATTGCACATTGTAATTTTCTTTCATTGTCGTATATCCACCCGTTTCTCTCACTATCTGATCCAATTTGATACAACTCTGTTTCCTAGCGGAGGCAAAACCCAAACCTATGGAACCTAAAATCCGTGAACACAAATCTGGTCAACTCCTTAGTACCTCACCAAACTTTACAAACAATCAACTATCCAAACCCAAATCATAAATCAACTGTGTCCGGCTATCATCCCCAGACATCCTTCTGCGGCACCACGAATGAATTCAAATGAGTCCCTCAGTGAAGAAAGAACAGAAGTGACTAATCCCTAACCCCTAACCCTACCACAAACTCCAAATCCTAAACCTTAAACCTCAATCAAAAGAATGTGTTGTACTCTCAATCAAAAGAATGTTTGTTGCACACTCAAACAAATGAGTGTGTTGCGCTCCCGGAATTCAGTTTCTCAAATTCCAGGGAACAACGAAGGACTTCACGCCCTACGTGACGACGTGATGACCATGAGGAAGACTGCGGCCAATGCTGCGGACGCAGCAACGACACTCCCTCCGTGCTTGCTACCCGCCACGGCGACGTCCACGAGAGCGTCCAGCCAGCGGTAGAGTGCGACGTAAGCATCTTTCCCCAGGACAGAGTAGAGCAGGCGCACGGGGAAGAGAAGCGTTTGGTACACTGAGGGTAACCAGTGCAGCAAGCCCAGAGAGTGGAACAGGTCGTCGAGAAACCACTCGTTGTGGGTGGACGCCACCACGCCGTTCACGAGGATGGTGCCACCCAGGGTGAAGGGGTTGTAGAGCCCTGGCTTCTGCACTTGGGAAACGGTGGTCACCGTAACCAGGGTTGAGCCCAAGGACCACAGCTTGTCGCCCACTGTCACGTCTTGCGCGCGCTTGTAAGTGAGCTTTCCTGCCTTGCCTGCGAAGAAGTACCCGCAACACATGCTAATGTGATGCGCATTTGCCGTGTTCATTGCGCGGGACATAAACAAGGTGCCACCCCTCTATTTTGAAGGTTTGGAGCCATTTCAATTCCATGACTTCCAGCGAACTGTTTTAAAATGGGATTTCTTTAAAGGAAACAGTGGATTTGTCCGCAGTTTTGAACTAAATTACGTCACATCGTGGATTCTCTGCACGGAGAATCTGTATGCAATTTCCTGCACGTGTCACATTTCTCAGCGAACTTTAACATATGCACCCTTGTTCAACTTATCCTTGAAAAGCGGATGTGGACAGAAGTCTTACTTCCAATATCGGTGTGAAAACTGAGACTCATCGAGGGAATCCACTATGAGAAGAAGATTCTAATACACTAGACTGAGTAAGTTTGACTCTTCAGAACCTGAATATGTTTTGTTTGTTAAATTTTGATTATATATATAAGTCACTAACATTTACTCTCAACACTTCTGATCTATGTATTCATGGCCTACTAATGGAATTAGGACCTTATGGCGTGGTCACATTGACAACAAGCGGACTTTCAGTCAAGGAGATCCCACCAGAGTGAGACAGTTTTTCCCTTTTGGGTAGGGGTGGTGAGGAGAATGTTCGTAGCATGCTCACCTGACGAGACAGGAACAAAGTGAAAAGCTGTGAGCTCGAGCGTCCTGCTCTCTAAAGCAGAGTCAGACATGTCGGTGTCGATGGACTTGACGGTGAGTTGAACGAAGCGGGAAACTGCGGAAGCATCTCGGTGTCCGAAGGAATACACGTCCTCGAAAACAATGCTTCCATCACGCCCCATCACAGCAACCTACACATCATTAGAGTTTTCCAAGATTGGGTTCACAAACTCACCATACAGATTACACTCGTGAGAAGGGTACCAGTTGGTCCTCTTGACACACACGCCGGGCACACAAGACCAACTCTTGCTCCGAGTTTCACTGTCCTTGGTACCAAAACTTCTACAAAGCGCTGCTATGTAGGCATTTTTAATGAAACCAAACTTAAAACAAAGTGCACTGTAACCCCATGCACGTCCCATTTCAGAGATCTAGATTTTGAAAAAAAAAGGGATATGGGAAATGCTCCCAAGTTCTTCGAAAATGTCTGCAGTTGTACAGATTCAAATATAACAATCAGGTAGATTCACATATAACGAGTAGTACTCACCTTGTCACCCAACGCAAGGTCGATTATCTGCTTCACTCCACCGCTTACCAACGTGACAGTCGCATCACCTGCAATACGTCCCAGATTTCAACTTCCAAGAAAGAATCAAAACAAAGCTACTAACCAAGCTGATCACCGTATCAACAGAACAGATCGTCTACAACATGATTAAAACCAGATCGATATCCCAGAATACATCCACCATTCTACGTCGTCCAGTGTCGGTAAATGCAGTGCTTTATACTGCAACGGCACAAACCACTGAAAAGCTAGCAAGTCGATCAGTACGTATCCGTTCCGAACCTGGAAAGCATCCTTGAGCGGATCCGCACACTCCTTGGTAGCAAATCGTCCCATTGGAATCCAGCGGGCAAACTTTCCCACAGCTTCCACAATTCAAGATATCCTGACTCAAATCCGCACAAGTGTCATTGCAATTCCTCGTCCCAGTGTCACAATGCAATACACACCTCCCTCCCACACATGACGTCGTGCCATTCGAACTCGTGGGGAATTTGAATCCGCAGCTTCCGCAGTTGTTGACATCGTTCGTGATCTTCACGCACTCACTGCCACAGAGCTTGAAACCTTACTTTCAGGTTTTTTTACAGACGCCGTGCGCACAGGAGGCGATGAAGTTGGGAGGGGTGGGGCAGATGGTGCCGCATTTCCCGCAGTTCTTGGGGTCGGAGTGAACGTTGATTTCGCAGCCCGTGTGGGGGTTGCGGTCGCAGTTGCACCAGCCGTGGGTCTTGTCGCAGTCGATGGAGCATTTGCCTTTGGTGCATTTGGCGGTAGCGCGCGTGAGGGCCGCAGGGGCATTTGGAGCCTCAGCGTCCGCAGTGGTTGAGGTCGGTGTTGAGGTTCGTCTTGCAGGCGCGACCGTAGGTGCATGTGGCGTAACCAGTTGAGCACTTGGTCCCATCTGTTGGAACACTGCATTCAAACATATTTCAGTCCTGCTGCAGGAGAAATTCAAAATGTCCATTTATAGAATCTATTTTGAAGAATTTTCTTAGTCAATGTTTAGTGATGATAGACTAGGACACACTAGGACACACTTGAACATGGACTCAAGGACATGTACACTAGGACTAGGAATCTGGACACGAAAGGACCTTTGGTCAATTCCATATTGGATTTAGAACTCCTGAGTGTAACCAAACTGAGGTTTCACCGACACGCTTCTTAGGACGTTGTTATCAAAAATTCAAAGTTAATGTATTAGAATAAAAAATTGCCCACTACACTGAACAGGAAGTAACAATTGCAGCACATCATCAGTTTATTTTGCGATGGTTTTGTGCGTAGTTGTTCCGTACCTCGCTATAAACGTACGTATGGTCTAGTGCTAACCATTGCAGAAGTGCTCCAAACTTGTTGCAAAAGTCTTGGGCCTTGAGCACAGAACCAACGTATATTTATGCCAAAATTGTTGCAAAATGTAGCTAATGCAATCTCAAATTAAAGAGTCGCAGATAAATTCCGTAGTGTTTATACTCAACCATTGTCATATACAGAGTAGTTTATATGGTTCTAACGGTAATTGCAAAACCCATTACCAAAAAATTGAACCCAAAAAGGGGCTGCTTAATAATGCAAAAATTTGGATGGGAAAGAGCCTTCTAAACTCACTAATTGGGCCAAGATTTGCATGATGGGCTCAAACATTTGTCATGATTACCCAATCCATCTCCATGATCTAATCTCCATTATCCAATCTATCTCCAAGATTTCTTGGTTTAGTCATGGAGGATGGCTAGCGCATGCCTCCCCACTAATTTCCACATGCCAAGTGTCCACTATCAACTTTAGTGGCCCTACATGGTGATACTAATGAAGACGTAGACAAACTCATACCCACTTCAAGTAGTTGTAAAATTAGTAAGAAAACTCAAAGCCCCTTGATGGGTTCAATTCTCTTGTAATGAAGTACTACAAGAAGTATCACACTGTTAGCCTTCTGTACTAGCTAGTGTGTTCCATGTTACAACAATGCATGCTTTCAAATGCATTGCAACAACATTCTACTATTGGTTAATTTCACGGGCTACAATAACATGATAATGTGAATCTGAATGATGCGTTAATTACAACGTACGACATTATTAATGTCATATCAAGCACGGTTCAATCTGAAGTCATTCTGAGCTAGAGTTTTTCTACGTACGTTGCTAGCTGTCGATCCTCTCGATCTAAGGAAAGCTTTGCCTGCTGAGCACTTTAGTTTCCAAATGTGACGGACCCTTACCATCTGCTTAGAATTTTTGAACAGATTGGAGATTGAAAATTGAGATATGGGTGCTCATGTGACAAGTGCATATTCTTAACATGGCATCTACAGACTACTTGGTCTGTTCCTTCAAATCACGAATCTCTGAGATGTATTCACTTCACTGATTTGTCCTATTAGCGAAATTTACTTACATATGAAAATAACCTTTTATAACTGTCAATTTTGTTAAATTTGCAAAAGTCCACAAGCCAAAAATTGTGGCATAAATCTATATTTTCACAGAGGTCTAATTTCAGGTCACAAACTAGGACATGTATAGATTTTGGGTTTAGGTCACATAGCCTCAACCATGCCAAAGTAATGGAAAATTACCAATTTAACAAAATTAGTGATGTTTTATCATTGTATGTACAATTGTACATTGATAATGATATTTAGTGTTACCTACACACTAATTGATTTAAGATTGCTATAAATTTTTACTCTTAATGAATGTTTTTATCAACTCAATCTATTTGGATCTTCTTCTTCTAGTAGTATTGCAGATATGTGTGCTCTTGGTCAAAATGAAGAGTAAAAATTTAGGGTAGTTTTAGAACAATAAATGTGTCTAACACTAAATATTATTGTAGTGCTATTCATGTTTTAGCATAACACTAATCACCAATGTTTTGGAGGTCCCATTCGTATTCCCAACAATTCTAGAAGCCCCCATTGGTAGAATTAAAGACATACTAACTTTTGACGAAAAGCATTAAGTGTCAATTTTGTTAAATTGGCAAGATTCCATTACTTTGGCACGGATCAACATGTGCACCTTGAAACCCAAATCTTTACTTCCTTTAGTTTGTAGCCTAAAATTAGACTACTGTAAAGATATATGTCACAATTTTTGGCATGTTTAATATTGTTAATTTAACAAAATTGATGTTATTATTACTAAACCTCCAAGGTATCCAAGAGAAGATTATACCTCTCTTCTTGGGATCCAAAGGAGAAGAATATTAGTCACTTAAACATGTTATGAGAATCAATTGTCACAAATATCATGTAAAAATATTCATCCCTTGATTCCCTTCTAAAATATTACCACTATGTATATTAAGTTCATTTTGTAATAAGCATTGATACAATAACACAAGTTAGTAGTTCATGAATCCAATCATTTTTGGAGCAAGTTCATGAATCTCTAAAACAAACAAACCTATCATGGATAGAATGACTAGCATTTTTCCTATTGGCAATATGAATATTTTTTAAAATTCTACATGTAGACAAATGTGAGAAATGGGGAGAGCAATTGAATTTTTTTTGACAAAGCATGAATTTTTTACGAATTTTGAAGGGTGATGCCTATGCTGGCCCAAAATTGTCTTTGGACTACTCTAAAACCAACAAAATGTTTATCTATAATGGTCATTTTATTCACCTAAAGCAATCAAAATATTTCCTAACATGGCCACTACATGAAGGTCTAAAATACTCATGCTTCTTATGATGAGTTTACACTCAAAAGGTGGAAGTTCCTATTGTAGTCACCAATCACACCCTCACCATCATCCAAGACATTGGTTGTGGCCACTACGTAACAACCTAATGTAGCCCAAATCTCATTTTTTTATAGAAGTTTGCCTAGTGGGTTGATGGAGGACTTTAATGTGTCTACTCATTCCTTGGATATCTATGATGGGTCTTTTGTCTATAATGAGATGAATAATGTAGGTACACCCAAAATCTCAATTTTCTTAAAATTGCCATCATCACTCTATGTGCATCTCCAAAATCAATAAGTATGTAAATTGAACTAATGATTTTAGAACATCTACCGAAAAGAACTTTGATCCTTCATAACTTTTGCATATGATATCAAAATGTTGTGTTTTTTGGCCCTTTGGAACCTCTTCTTAGTTTTGAAGAAGAAAATATGAAAATTTGATCAGTCTAAAAACAACTCCATAGTATCAACATAGAGTGAAAGGAATGTGAAATCACTAAAAGAAAATGAAGGGTTCTACGACTACACTGTGCAACTGTTTTTTTGGTTGTATAAGACACTTGCAACTAGTTTGTGACTAGTGATATTCTGGAGACTTGTAGTTGCAGTGGACACCCTAAAATCTAAGAATAAGGTGCAACAATTGCAAAAGTCATGCCTTGTGTGCGACTTGTTTGTGACTTGTAGATTTGTGGATTTAAAAAATATTAATCTCAATGATTTGTAGATTTCAGAATTTCAGACCTACCTTCTTTCTAGATTTTTGAATTTCAGAACTACATTTTTTCTAGATTTCAAAATTTCAAATCTACCTTTTTCTAGATACAAATCTTCCTTCTTCCTAGATTTCAAAAATTCAAATATTGATATTTAATAGATTTCATTGGTTTAGGATACCTTACAATTCCATAGATTTTAAAAATTTCTAGAATTTTAAAATTTTTTTTATTTCTATAGATTGTAGAAATCTATACTCTATAGAAATTTACAAATCACAAAAATTTAGAAATTGTAGAAATCTTTGAATTCTATCAACAAAATCCGTTGCACAAATTAACAACAATTTGCAAGTCTTATATGTCCAACCTAATGGTACTCTTTACAATTGATATGGGACCATTGATATAAGACATATGGGAATGAACTTTGGAAGCAACTAGGAAACAACTAGAAAACAACTAGTGTACCACTTAATAGTGACTAGGAAATGACTAGCTTCAATACTAGAAAATTCAATTTTTTTTGTTGATTTGGTTGCATTCATTTAGTTCACTTTTGTATTGATTTCTATTCTAATCAACAAAGTACTCTGCAAATCAATAGAAAAGAGAATCAAATCTATGCAACCAAATCAACGGAAAAGCTGAATTTTCTAGTACTATAGGAAACGATTAAAAAACAACTAGTGTACAACTAGAAAGCAATTAGGAAACGACTAAAACGAAACTAGGAAACAACTATGGTCATTTTATAGTTGCAATCTTTTCCTAGTTGTTTCTTAGTTTTTTTTGCAACTACAAATTGACTTCTTTGCAACTAAAACAATGTATGAATGTTGTAAAACAATGACATAAAATAATTATATTAGATTTAGTGCTAATAGAGAGGATTATAGTCGCAAGATAGTTGCATAGGACACTAGTTGCATAGTGGTTGGTTGTGCCGAATACGTTTTTCTTCTAGTGAATAGTTTTCCTAGAGTGACATTGCTATTCTAGCTCTGCTTCTCCTGAATTTACCATAGTGTAATCCACACATCACCCCTTGGCAATGCCTTATCCAACTTGTTGTACATCATCAATGATATCATGAAAGAGAATGATATTTCTTTAGTCAAAGAGTTGAGTAGTTGTGTGAGCTCTCATGTAGATTCAAAAGACCTCAAAAAAATACAATGGGTGGAGCATTGTAGTGTCTTTCTATGATAATGTAGAGCATCCTTAGTTTGCCCATAGTATATGGCCACTTCAAAAGGAGGTGTAGTATCTCTTTTTAGGCCTTCTTTTTTTAAACTATATAATGAAGGGTGAAGCTCCCTAATGTAGATATAGTATGGGAGCTCTCTAGAACCTTGTTAGGTGACAAATGGGGCTTCCACAAGAGTAAACAACTATTGACAACAATTATTTTCAGTTGACCCTATTCTCCTTTCCTTGCCTCATTGGCTTGGCATGGTATGATTACATTGTTAGAAGTTTTGCTCGCTCATTTGGAGGGCGCTGGAGAGAGCCAAAAAATGCCATGTTGAAGCCATGAAATGCCGAGCTTTTGAAGGTAATGTTGAAAGTACAATTACCATAGAATTTTAATTAGGAACAAGTTCTTTTGAACCTATGCAGGACTTATTGTTGCTATGCCATCATGAAGTGCAGATTGAAAATGCTCTTAAAGAGTAATGCAATGGAATCCCAAAGGCAAGACACTAAATCCTGCAAACGAAGTGGGCCCCGTAGGGACAATTTGTGTTTTACTCAGGGATAAAAGTAAAACCTGCCCCCTATTTTGAGCCGTGCCTAGGGTACGTTCTAGATCTCTCCGAAAGAATTTGGGGTCTCTGATTGCAAATATGAATTCAGAATTTGCAAAAAATAAAAAATTCCTATGTTTTCCCCATGGTAAATCTGGCCACTATGGGGCCCACTTCATTTGCAAGATTTAGCATCCTCTGTCCCAAAGTGTTGCCTTCCCACAATAATGGTGGTGGCATGTCTGCCTTCAAGTTTGCAGTGGAGCTGGCCAGAAGGCAAATGGCTGGGCCTGGGTTCTTTTTTCTACCCCACTGTTTGCTTGTGAATGGAATAGAAGAGCCCGGGCTCGCCAAATAGTATGAGCTTGGCACGGAATCCTCCAGTGTTGCCCATCACCCTTTCCATGCCCCCCAATTATGGATTCACTCTTGAGATCTCACCATTCCAGCAACTAATTAGACAAGTAATAATGGTGGCATGAATAGTAGCCTTGAATTCATGAATAGTAACCCACATATCTTGGATATTCTGCCTCTCAGTGGGGCCTTGGCACGGGGAATCAACAAAGAGAATTGTGGAGCCTGTAATGAGACATTTGGCGAGTCAAATTTTCCGTGGCCTAATAATAAGAGAAGAGTAACCAAAAGTGGCGGTTTGGGGGGTACCCACTACCCACCCTTTCCTGGAATCCACGAGAGAATCTTCAACAGCGTGCATGGCATCTCCGTACGCTCCGTAACTTCCACCAATTTCAGGTCACACGTGCTGTTCGAAGCGTGCTGACGAGAAGAAGAAGGAAAAGATAAGCTTCAGTCAAGTTAAGTTAACCTCACTAGGCCATCAGTTGACGGATCCGGCCGGCCATTGAGAATGAATTTTAATTTTTACAAATCATTTTTTTAGTAGAGTGTGGGGTACCAACAGAATTACAGAAACAAATTTCTTATGAAGGCGGTGTAAGTTGCAAAAGATGCCGCGGAATTTCGGAATGGATCAGTGAGCCGGCAACTCCTGAGTGATGCACTGCAACACAGCACTGTTTTGTGTCTGTGACTCACTGAGATTTTTCTACAACTTTTTATTTCTTTTTTTCAAACAGAGCAGCTCCATTGGCCTAGTGTGACCTCTGAACCCCTCTCATAGTTCCAAAAGGATGTGTTTGTGATGGATGAAATATTGTTTGTTTATCTTATATCTAATTGACGTATGTACAATCAATTTAAACTGTCTTGGTGATTTTCAGAGATTTTGGACACTAACAAATTGTTAATCTTATATTTAAAATATAAACTACCATTTTTGCAGTAGACACTACAAATAGAAACAATAAATTAGTCAATAGGGGTAGTCATAGTTCCTCCACTATCAAAATTTTCTGTGGAGAATGAGAAGTAATAGGAACCAATGGGAAACATTAGCAGGTGAAGGAAGCGTGACACCCCTTATTCGTTTAGAGGATGAGATGTGGAGAATCAATGGGGAACCAATGGGAAGCCATAGCGTAGTCCGAAATAGAATATTCTTCTTTGGAGAAGTTATCTCTACACCCATTCTTCACCTCTGGAGGTGTGGAGATAACTTCTCCAAAGAAGAATATTCCCTTTCCACATGCATGTGGAGAGCCAATCTGAAACCAGCACCTCCCCATTCTCCACGGAAATTCAAGACAGTGGAGGAACTGTGACTACCCCTAGTGAATCAACAGTCCCAAGAATCCAACTACACTGCTTTATCCTATAAGTGCCTGTGATATTAATTACCCACCAAAGTCGCACTATCTGTAATTATCGTCGAGTATCTCCTCAGGAGCAGTTGAATTATACTAGGAGAAAGGTGGTCTACAACACAGCATTTTCATCAACAATCTAATGGAACCCCATATTTATTAAAATTCTAAAAATTTGGTGACCATAACAACAATTAAGTTTTGAAGAATTAGAGCTGAAGCTAAGCTAAACCCCATATCTATTTACCTACTAGATTACAGAGTACAAATTTTCAGTTGGCTCACTTGGGTCTGCATCTGCACACATTACACTCCTGGATTGAATGAAAAGCATTGGGCTAGTGAACAAGGACCTCATCTGGAAAAGACCTGAGAATCCGCAATGACAGGAGAAGAGGCACCAATGTGGGATCTAACATATATTAATGCTGTAAGCCTCCAGATCATTGTCCAAACATGTCGAGTCTAAGAAAAAAATATGTTACATTTAATCATCAATGATCAATCCCGATACTCTATGCCACTGCCCCCTTTGTGAATCCACGAAAAAATAGTGGTTCAACGGTGTCCTTGTTTTTGTAAATGCAATACTTTATCAATCCTTCCTTCAAAAGGAATTAAGACCTGGCTACTTATATAAGGATACCCAATCCCTGTCCACCTTTCAAAGTCTTTCCACCCAAGCGGATGACTTGGAACCGTAACTATTTACACGTCATACACGGGCATCCGCTCCAGAATACTGTTGCGACAAACTGGGCAATGCTTGCACTTCTCTGAACAAAAGCTGCAAGCGAGAACATACGAGGTTGCATGAGAGGCAATCATTCATAAGACAAGGTGAGCTTCAATGGAATGGATATACACCTCCGTAACTGCTGAAGCAGATCAATCACAAAACAAGCACTTTCACTTTGGCACATCCATTGCAAGAGACAACAACAAGCAATACCAAGTTATCAAGAAAAAGGATGTTTAAGAAAATGAGCAGCTTGAAACAAATACGAGGCAAACAGAGATAAACCTACCTGCATAAAATGCGATGTCGGCAGGGTATGAGAACTACAGCAATGTCCCTTTCAAAGCAAACTCGGCACAGTACCTTCTCCTGCAGATTAAGGGATGAGAAACTTCAAGGTAAGGGATCCTGTAGATGTACATTAAGTCTAAAATTGGTTGAAAAACAGTAAGACATAAGCTTTGACGCGTAGATACTAACATTATTCAGGCGATCATATTCCTGTTGCTGATGTTTTGTAATCTCCGTCTGCTCCCCTAGGGCTGCTTGCAATCTCCAAACCTACAATTCCAAGCACAAGGTCAAAAGAGCCCACATATTATACAAGACTCAAACGTGACTCTTGTATTCACTCCACATGACAAGGTCAATTGGCAGATGCTACAAACTCCTACAACCAGCATAAACCAAGTATGCAGAACATCGAAGGACAAGACTACCTCGTCTGCAAGGTCTTTCCTCGCCATCTTCTTTACCACCTCTGGTGGGAAACCAGGAAACGTGTTATAACTGCGCCATTACCGTAACGTTGGTCAGTAAGAAATCCTAAAAAACTCAGGTTCGGAAGATCTTGTTATCAAACAATGATGTAGAAATAACCATACATATGGAAGCATCTAGTATGCAAGTGGCTCCTGTCACCCTCTTCTTCATTGTCACAAAAAAGTATCAAAAGAGAATTAACTACCTTTTCCAGGGATCATAGAAGGGGTTCATTAAAGGTATGCAGCTCACTCTACTTTGGTTAATTCGAGACTTTCAGGATAAATATTCACATGAAATAAGTAAAGCAACCAAATCCGGTGCAGACGTATTCCAACTTTCAAGAACTAATTTCTCATCATAAAACCACAAAAATATTACGAAAAAGTGGTCTATAGTGAATATAACTGCTGAGTATACATGCCCCGCAAGAAACTGATCCACTACCTAGTATCTTCTGACTGATACAGACGAGCATTATCTTCTCTGCTGGTCTCGTCTATTGACCACCAGCCAAGGAACCTGCAAACAACCAAGATTAACATGTCAAGTCCTTGAAACATAAACAACTTGCGCACACATTGAAATTCGGCAGCACACATTCAGAGAGAACCACAATCACAAAATTAAGCACTTTGGCATGAGGAACTGAGAAAAAAAATACTACTTAAACCCATTTAGACAAGACATGATTCTATTTAGATTTTTATACCTACACGATACTGCACAGTCGCAGAGAGGATTTCTTACCGTGACCCATGATGAAGGAAACCACAACAATCGTCTGCCTTGGTAAAGTTGGGCAGTTGTCGGGGACCGTTGGATTCAGAAAGACGAAGCATGAACCATATTTGTTCCAGGAACCTCAAAAGCGCACAACTAACAGCTATACACTGAACAAGTAGCAATGGTGAAAAAAGTAATATCACAGGAATATCTCGAGCCTGCTCTGGAGTACCCTGCAGAAGCACATGCCGAACAATGCATTAAAAATAATGACTGACAGCTTCATCCACTGCTGAACAACTTGAAACAAGAAGGAACATATAAAGCAACTCCCTCGCGAAAGTTGATGAGTAAAATCCAAAAAAATAAACTTCAAATTCACTCAATGCAGATGGCACGTCAGAGAGGACCTACAGAAAGTACCGCATCAAACTGTGCTGAAGTGTTATTGATCATTTTCTCCAACTACACACTAGTAGACCCCACCCCCACCCACCCTACATGTTCTAGAAAAACTAGTAACGAAACAATTGACAAGGTTTACAATAGAAACTGCCTTAAATGGCGTTACAATTGGCCAGGTTTAACGTGGCTAGGATTCTGGAACTATTCCACTGGTGATGTACAGGTTATGAGCGGGAAGCCACAAAAACACGGAAAGGTCACTGCCATACCTCCAACTTCATACAAAGCAGAATCTGAAATAGAAGAATAGGCAACTTCAGTAAGTGGCCGCCTAAATCCTGACGACCACACATGCCTTCCCCACTATCGTCCTCGTCAACTCTGGATGTGCTCCCATCATCTGCACTCTCTGATGCTGGTCTGAACAGGGGCGTTGTAGCGTAAGTCGGAAGACCTCCTGGTCCTATATGGGACGGTCCCTCATGCTGAATGACAGGATTCGACCATTTCGTGCACACTAGAAATGCAAAACACTCGGCAATACTGCAAAGTGAGAACAAGTAAACCATTAGCATAATAGAATCACATTGGGAGCAACCAATCAACCAAGGCCCTAATGGTTTGATTTAGTGAGATATTTTGTACAAAGGATTAAAGTTCTGCTTTACCCCCAATAGAAACATTTTTTAAGGACTGGTAGATAATGACCTACCCAAAGTTGATGAACAAGTCCCACCAACCTAGACCCTCCACATCTCCTGCACATACACAAGCGAAAGAGCAACCGGATTAGAGATACGAAAGTAAAATACCGAACTTCTCATCACTATCAACTGCTCCTAATTATCAAATCTCAATACTGCAGCGGAAAAATTTGCACAGTCGCTGTAGTTATACCAAACCGTTCGTGTAGTGAGTGCATTACCACTAAGTTTAAGGAGAGTGAATATAGATGCAGCAATGAAGAAAACCATCGACACTGCAACCCAAAAATGCTGCACACAAACAAGCGGAACATTCATCGCAATTTGTCAAAAAAAGAAGCTTCCAACCTGCACCCGAAAACTATTCCTAAAAGGATCTGTGGAAATACACAAACAAGGCCAACATAATGTTCCAAATGTGAGAAGATCCACAAACAAAAAATATTGCATTAGAATAAACTTACTGGCAGGGTTTCCCAAATAGCCTCATCTGTCATGCTTTCCTCGTCACCCGGCATGAGAGCCCTGCACATCCTGCTCACCCAGTCATTAAGCACCTCCGGTCATTCTTTCAGCATTTGAAATCACGTTGCCCTCGAGCTTGGACTCAGAAAGCATGACAAACCAACACCTCAATGCCCTCTAACACTAACATGTGCCGTTTGTCTTATACCATGACCACGAACTCGATTATGATGATTGTATTTTAACCAATTGTTTGAATACAAACATTAGCCAAATACGAACTGTACCTAAAGTTGTCAATAAGAACGATGGCTTCGAAGGTGAGCAGTGGTAGGAAGACGATTTTCAAACTCACAGCTGGAGTACCGCTTGCTGTGCATCCCAAACATACAACCCACAATGTCAATGTTGACTCGTCACTTCCACGAAAGAAAGGTGTCACCAACCCCAGTTAACTAAACATGGACGAAAAAGTACCAGAAATAATATCTGTTGACGAAAAATAGTCACCCGGTTGGAATGAGTGATCTCATACCACAAGTCCATGTCAGATACCTTCTAGAGTATCAAGGTAGCAGCAAAGCAGGATCTCGAATGCAATAAGCAGAGGAATCGCCACCACCGTGTGACATGGAGACCACTGCGCTAACACAATCACAAGATGGTCAAAACAGAAAAGTACTTTCGACAGTCCCAACCCTTTCCCTACCATGCTACCGGCCAACAGCAGCAAGCGCACTTGACAAATATAGGCCAACAAACTTTCCAATGAATGATAATTATCCTATCCCTAGATGTTAGCTTGAATGCGCGCTTTACTACATAGAACCACTCTAGCAATGTACAATTTAATCATTGGCACACATAAAAGCTAATCTCCACACAACCAATTTGAATCCCTATAACCCGGAACTCTGGGTATAAAAGCCTTGCTGACATCATTTGAAACCCTAGGCAGCAAACTTCAATCAGTTGCTGCAATCTCAACACTGAAAAGCAGAGCATGAGTAATGACTTACTAGAAGCACATTGTTCATGCTTTCCAACAAGCAATCACTCACAAGATTTGGTCTAAAAATGAGTAAGAATCTCGAAAAAAACGAACTCCTTTCATAGTTGCTGCGCACCTTCAGTTCTTTGCTGTAATCTCAGTTACGAGGCATATTCTAGCTCTTTAATAGCACATTTCAGATAGCTATCCAGTAAAAGAATTGAGAACAATAGCGCAATTTGAAGTTTCACGTGCAAACATTGATTATTTCATCTCTGATAGCCACGACCTATTAAACCCGACATTTGAGATGGATTAAATACATACGTGTCGATCGTGCGGAGGTGTGGGAGCAGGCAAAGAGAACCGGCCTCGCGAAACCACTGCATGAAATACCCAGAGAGGAACAAACACCCACCTGCCAAGGTAGCAATCAGAGTTAGTCTCCATTGATAAACAAGAGTGTGCCAGATTCATGCTCACAAAAAACTAGGTCAAGAGCCAATTCAACATTATTCAGCCAGCTCCGACAAAAGCCAACAGAGAGTGAAAAGGAATACTCGTCAGTGTCTTGCCCTAAATTCACGCAATCTTGCTTTCATAAGTTACTCAATTTGGCCGTGCCCAAACGACACTCTCAAGGTCATCAAAAATCTCTCGTACAATATAATAGCGCAAGGCAATTGACATAACCTCTAACCCTAAGACACCATAACTGGAAACCCTCCGAAATTCAACGCTCCTGTATTTCTAAGTATCATCGGTCTTGATAAACAAATGCCGGTCTCTTCAAGAAACAATGCTAAGAATCTTGTGGTAAATTACAGAAAAGACCGATCGAATCTTTGAAATGGGGAAAAAAACCAGAAAAGGGAACCGCCCAAACAAGAATCCCCGCAGCCGAAGGATCGCCGCAAGCTAACTTGTTCAATCTGACTCTGCACATATAATGCTCTCCAGACCACCACAACTCTTTCGTACAATACAGCAGCTAAAGGGAATTTAGAAACACTCAAACCCTAAGAAACCACGACTAAAAACCGTCAGAAATTAAATTCTTAGATTCCTGCGTATCGATCTTGATAACCGCACCCCGATCTCTTCAGCAAAAAGATGCTACGAATCTTGCGACAAATTACAGAGCACAAGAATCGAATTTGAAGGAAAAAAAGGGGAAACAAAAACGTACAACACAAGAATCCCAGCAACCTAGGGATAAGCACCGCAACTTAAGCTCTATGTCTGAGCAGCTGACTCTTTACAATTCGAAAAATGAGAGACTGATGGGTTGGCGGAGAAATTGAGGATCGAACAAAGACACGTACCACCACGAAATGTGGAAATACGAAGTGACCTTCACGATGAGCAAACACGTGAAGCCAAGCAGGAAAGTATGCGCCGCGAGCGCTTGCAAATTCCCCGCAATCCGACTCCACGTCATGGCGCTCCGCCCCCGAGAGCTACTTCTGCCAAACCCGCCGTGTCCCAAGAAACCACCCTCCATCGCTCAATACCGTATTTTCCTTACATCCTACACTCCCCTCTTGCTCTCTATCTCCCAAGTCTCAACCCCATCACCTACCCAATTCCATAACGAGGGCTACAAATCTGCAATTACTCATCTCTTCCAAATGCCAACGCATAGTCCACCGCCTTTTTTTTCCCCACCAAAAGCAACACAGACTAAACTCCTCCACCCCCCGACCTCAACAAAACACTTCTCTGCTAACCCACTTCTGTTCTCTATAGCATTTAAAAATTCTCTCACTCTCACTCTCACCCTCTCTCTCTCTCAATCTGCTGTTGTGACTTGAAAGAATCTGAAGTTGCTCTCAAAGCGGTGCCTCTTCCTTGCAAGCTTCGTTGTTGAAGCCTGAATTCTGAATCTTGTGCTCGGGCTTGCAAGCAATTGAAAGCCTCCCCCAGTTGCGAGACTTGCTTGTACGCAACTTGAAGACTCTTCTGGTTCCGTGGGGTTGTACAACCGGAACTTGAAGCAAATGCAAGCAAGCTGCAGGCAAGGGTCCCATCAATCAAACCTTCCTTGTGGGCACGTCACCCCAGGAATGGATATGAGTGTTAGTTGTCGCCAGGTGCCCAGGTCCCCCCGCCCCCCCAAGTCCGCAAGGTTCTTCGCGCTGGGTGGCTGCTGCTGCCTTGCGGAAGTCGGTCGGTCTCATTTCTCTTTTTCTTTTTCCTACGTCTCGGTTTGCATTTTGGAGGAGTTAAGTTAAGCTTATCTTTAGTTGAGTTTGGGAACTTTGGGAGCCTCGGAGGGAGTCTTTCTCTTTCCATGAGCTCCTTTTTGCTTTATCTTTATCTTTTGCCGTTTCAGGTTTACTTTTTGGTGGCGAAGGGCATGCACTGTTCTGCAGGAACCCGCCTAATATCTCGGTCCGAGGAGGCCCCGGGTGGGATGAGTGGGAGATTGTTTTGTCGACGTGGCAGATTCGGAGATGGGCATCAATGAAGAGGCCGGCAAATTTCATTTAAAATTATTTGAATTGTTTTAATTGTTTAATTTTTTTTACCATTTTTTTATTTCCATTTTGGGGGCATTTCAGTTGGGAATTGGGGTCCATCAAATTGGGTTCTGAGCGCAATTTGGGGGCAGAATGATATAATGAGTCAAGGAGAGGTGAGTCAAGTGGATTGAAGTGGAGGACCAACTTCATCAGTTGGCCCCCCAAAGGGTTGGCCACTCAGGTGGCCTGCATGGGGCTAGTCAGTTGGGTTAGGGCAATGATGGAGATGGTAACTTCACTTATTACTAGTAAGTGTGTGCCATGTGCCATTGGCACCGCCAAAATAAGGGTAGAAGTTATTTTCTAATTTTTTAATTCCTAAAATCCTCTGAAATTTCAAATGTCTTTCCCCATTGTAGATTTAAATGTCATGAAACAAAGCCTATGTGCACCCCTCCTTGTTGAGAGCTTTATAATGGTATAAAAAATGCAACCATTTTGGAGAACACACTGTAACAAACAAAACAAATCAAACAACCTCATTTAAGGTAGGAACTACCAGTCACTAGAAGAAAAATCCGTCAACTACAATTGACTAAAATGCAACTACATTCCTATGCAACTACCCTGCAACTATAATCCTTTGTATTTGCACCAACTTTGACAGTGTTACACTATAGTTGCAAAATAGTCGCAAAATGTAATTACGATTACAAGAATGTAACAAAAGAGTTGATGTGAGATATTTTACATCCAATATTCATCAAAATTGTTGACATGGACAATTTAACATTTTATAGAGTCCAATGTATCTATCTACAATTGTAATTAATCTAAATTTGATAGCAATTCAAATTAGAAGCAACTAGATTGCAACTAAACTACAGCTAGACTACAATCATAGTACAACTACAATGCAACTAAACTACAACTTGACTACAATCTCAATACAACTAGACTGCAACTACAATTCCACTAGAGTTTGAATGACTAAAAAATGACTAGACTTTAACAAGAATACAACTAGCATGCAACTACAAACCAACTAAAGGGCAACTAAAAAACAACTAAAATGCAACTACTATTAACTCTTTTATTAATTGTCCCATATCAATTGTCAAGAATACCATTGGGTTAGACATATAAGAAATGTAAGTTGTAGCATTCTTGGATAATGAATTTTGATTACAAAATTCGTATATTTCTACAAGTTGTAGATTTCTATAATCTACAAAAATCTATTAATATTTAAAGTTTAAGAAATTTTTGGATTTGGCAATCTAAAAAAAAGATAGATTTGAAATTTTGAATCTACAAATTTATGAATTATAGACAAGTTCTAAATAAGTCGCAAACTAGTTGCAAACCACTTGCATGTCAGTCATAAACCAATCACTCACAAATGACTTCCACATTAGCAACCACGTGAAAAGAGTTCATTGACGAACTTTCAAGTAGGCTATTGGATGAGAAATAACCTTCAAAATTTGTACCACTGCTTTGCAACTAGTGCGACTTGTCCACTGCAACTGTAGGCTCTAAATTGTCACCTAGTTGCAAATGTCTCATGCAACTGCAAAACCAATTGCAAATAATAGACCTAGAAACCCTTGTTTTCTTCTAGCGGGTAGTATGCCAATGTCACAATTGAATTAAAAGTAAAATTAATTTTTGAATTTATAAGAATTTTGAAATTCAATTACTTTGACACTTTAGGTCCAAATGCCATAAAACAAAATCCATGCATCCCTACTTGCAAAAAGCTTTCCTCCAATATCAAGAATGTAATTGGGGGGATGCATGCTCCTAAAAATCTCACTATAACAAAAGAAGAAGTTAAAGTATGGATTGATCGAGCATAAGAAGCCATCTATTAATTATCAAAATAAAGTTGAGCCCTCCAAAGTGTTTCATCCATAGTTGGGGACATCTATATTGATCCTTTAAGCCTTTACACCCTAGAGGTGTCAAAAGTGGTCAATCTACACATTTAATTTTAAATAAGATGAAAACTGTCTAAATCTAAAAATATGTGTAAACATGAATAGATGTTAGAAATCTTGCTTTGCATTGAACAATACAAAGATTGATGCATTCTAAATTGTAGAAGATATTCAAATACCACAAATATATTCTTAATATGCTAAAATTCTTCTAATATCACAATGTATGTGAATGTATGATAAAACACTATTGGATACTAATAGCATATACAAATGCAATGTACATGTTTGTTTTTTGAAAATCATAAATTTGGTCTTCAACCATTAAGATTGGCCTTCCAATCTTGTAATAAGTACATGCCAATTAGTGTTAGAGGTGTGTATAAGTCCAATTCCCTATTGAACTTTATGTAGATTGGATTTTCAATCTTTAAAATTTAACAAGAATTCATACATCTATTAGTAATGTGATAAAAAAGTTAGATGGTCAAATTTAATTAATATCTAGGTTTGCCTCACTACAAGGAAAAAAAATCAATTTAATTTCTATTTTGTTGTGAATATGTCAAGATCTCTAAAAAAAGAATGCACTAATTGTCCAATCATATGCAATGCAATATAAAAAAACATTGCAAAATTCACTATTGAATGGGTATCACAACAACAACAAATGCAATTTCACTTTCTACAATTGGACTCCATATATACACTCTATCATGCATTAACAAATTGTGCCAAGTTCATATCATGCCAACATATGATAAATCTGAGTCAACAACAATAATAATGCAATAGTGACTTTGTGATAGATTTTCAAAATGTTGTATCTTACTCAAATTCCCATATTCAAGGTTGATTATTCTTTGTCAACATGGTCAATGGATTTGAAATGGTACTAAATGTCTTTACAAATTTCCAATAATAGTTACACAAATTCCAGAACACCCATAGTCTATTTACATCCTTTGGCCTTGGACTAGATATTATCACTTCTAGTTTGCTAGCCACCACACCCAACCTTTTGAAATATATCATATATATGGCCCTAGTACTCTACATAGTCATAATAAAACTTGCACTTATTTGAGTATAGATTCAATTCGTGAAGCCTTAGTCTAGCAAACACCTCTATTAAATGTGCTCAACATTGCTTCCAATTCATGCTAAACACAATAATATCATCAATAGAGCATTTCATAAAATTCCAAGAAAAAAAAAGTACATAGAAAATATTAGTCCAATTGGACCTATCTATCATAACTACCTAAAAATGCCCATGTCTCAAATGAATCATCTCTTTGAGGCATAACTTTTAACTCCTACTTGGATTGGTTTGAAATTTCTAAGCATCAAGCAAATAATGAAGCACATCTCTAGTAAAAAATTCTCAAATATGCAACAAATATTGCATTGGGAAGGGCCTATTTAAAAGTACGTAGAATATATTGACTTGAAGTCATGCCTCAAGACTTTAAGGGTTAAGAAAGTGTACATGCTCAAATGAAGCCACGAGACAAATGCCTCACTCCATCAAGTAGGAGACTCAAATTAACTCAAAGGGTGAGTCTCTAAACATGTATGTGGAAGGTATGGGCTTAGAGGACTCAAATGTGGTGTCAAAAGACATGACTAAGGTCCAAATCAAGCTCTCAAAGTCTAAAAATCTCCCAAAAGTCTTTTTTGTGATCCAAGCCTTCCAAACTATCTTCCTACCTCTGTATACTTGTAGCAAACTACAAATAACACAATCATGCATAATAGATGACAACTCTTTAATAAAAAATGTTTTATAAGTAAGTATTGAAAACCTCATTGTTAAAATAACTATTAGGGGTCTAAAGGCATACATGATTTTGGCATTCATAAATGTGAAAACTCTTAGCAGAATAGGAAGTTAACCCTCAAGCAACATTTCTTGGCCTAGTGAGGAATTCAATGGGGCTTGCTCTTTGCCCAAGGATTTAGGGTCAAGGCAAGTAAACAATATTTCTGGTAAAATCTTACTAAAAACCTCCTCATGGGTCATTACTTATAATCTTATTACTAAGACTATGTTTAAAAGCTCACTTGAAACACCCCATCTTATGGTAGTGTAAGCTCAAAGGGGCTTGGCTTGTTGTTCAAGGATTAAAAATAATTATCTTTCACCCAAAAAAGTTCAAAATTTCATTGTATATAGTTTAAAAAAAATTTAAATAACAAAGTTGTTTCGATAACTATAACCAACCTTTTCAACTAATCCAATAGGGGGCCAAAATATGACTCAAAAACAAGAATTCAATTGGTCACTGCATTTGAATTTGAGATTAGACAAGGATCATAAGATTACATTATTTCATTCAAAATTTTAATTTTTTTAAATTCCCAAAAATTTTGGCATTCATTTAAGAGTGATTTTTTTGCCTCCATTCACTTTTCCTTCATGTAAGTTCTAAATTCTAAATTTCCATATTTTATCTTCAATGGTATATCATAAATGAGCCTATGATAGGTAGAATGATTGGTTTGCCCTATTGGCATTGTTGAAATTCTTTTAGTTTGCTTTTTTCCATATAAAGACAAATGTAGAAAATGGGGAGAACAATGAATATTTTATTTTTTCAACAAAGTATGAATTTGTTATGAATTTTTGAAGCATGTTGTCCGATTAGCCCCAAAGTGTCTAGACTATTGGTACTCCCAAAGCAACAAAAAGTGTATCCATAATAGTCATTTTACTCACCTCAAGCAAGCCACAATATTTCCTAATATGGCTACAACATGAAGGCCTAATCAAGTCACTTCTTACAATGAATTTATACTCAAAAGGTAGGAGTTCCTATTGCACTCACTAATCACTCCATCATCATCATCATCCAAGACATTGATTGTTGTCACTATCTCAACCTAATGTAGCCCAAATCTCACTTATTGAAAACAAATATGTCAAACATGGGTTGATGCAAGACTATAATGTGTCATTTCTTGGATGTCTATCATAGGTGTTTTGCCTGGCAAAAGTTAGTTTATCTTCTAGTTTCTTCCTACGATGTCCCCGAGGTAGCTTTTTGTAAATTGGAAATGCAAGCGATGAATGAAAACCTTGGAAAAAACATCACCCCCAAACACTACGTTCACCACCCACCGTTATAGGACTTTGAAGTGCTGAAAGGAATATTGGCACGACTTCAGAAGACCACTACATGACAGAATTGTGGGGGCGGATAATCGCAGGTACTTCTTCCTTATTATAAGTTAGTGCATTTCAGATTTGATCTCTTGCCGACTTGTTCAATCATGGGCTCACTCCTGTAGGAACATGTCTCGACTCTCGAGCTGACATATTGACTTGACCCTTGACTTGTCCAGACAAGTGTAAACCAGTCCTTTCCAAAAAATCTCTTCCGTGTGATACTTTGCGTGGTACATTGCACCACCACTTGAATGAATCTTTCTTACATTGATAAAATGGGCTCCCCACCCAGGGCTTCGTAACAATTGATGCGAAGAACATGGGAGAATATTCAGAAATATTCTTTTTAGATTTTTGAAACACTTGGACTAGGAATCTCCTCGGACCACGATTCTAGACAATATCAATGCCGGTAAAGTCCAAAAAAATAAGGCAAGGCAATCAAAACTCACACTTACTAGGTTAGGGAGCATAAACTGAGTGCTTGAGGCGTACCCTCTGGCTATCACAATTCATTAGAATTGGCCGCTCACAGAACAGATACTCGGCTCAGCAGACTCTTTAACGACTTCCCCACCTCTTCTCCAAAGTCCTCCTGGGCATGATGTCCAACCTGAGTGACACAATGAAATGTACAAAATACATAAGAGAACAAGCACGGAGACAATCTAAATTTCGTAGACAGGCTTAGAAGCTAGCATTAAAAGTGATAGTAACTTAATGAAAATGAATTACGATGGGAAAATCAAAAGTTTACTTCAGGGAGTTGCACAAGGCGCGCATTGATAGTCTTGGCGAAATCTTCCACGCCATTGAAGTCCAACCATCTGTCTTTCAGACCCCAAAGAATAGACACAGGCTTTTTCCAATGTGTAGGCGACAAAATTTCCCTCGATGCTTTCACAGATTCCTGTAGATGAACTAGTTAGATTTGGTCTTGATAGCATGTATTCTGTGATTCAAACTTGAAGTTAGGAAGATATATAAGAGTGATGCAAGAAAAATGGTGGGTTCAAGTACGTGCTACAGCTACGAATCAAACTTACGAGAAAGCTAAAATTATGGCACACGAAGCAGGAAAATGCGAGAGGATTCTTAGTTGTGGAAGAATTTCACCACTTTAGTATACATTACCCAAGATGCAGTTTATTAAAGGGTTCATTTCACTCACCTTCAGCTCATTTTTTAAGTTTCTGCTCAAGGCCACAAGAGCAAAGCCGGAAGCCCCGGAGGTCAGATACGGTCGGCGGTAGACCATAGCGTCCTCTTCATCAAGGATGTAAGGCCCACAGTCCGTCAAGGGTTTGTCACTTGCCTTCAGAGGATCCTGCGGTATACAGCCGAGTTGAATGTTAATACCACAAGATAAGCTTCAAAGCGAGTTGAATGATCTAGTTCAGACACGAATGACTACTACTGCTATTTTAGTACGAAATTTTTGCGTTTCCTTAAAATTCCTTATGTGTTACATGTGTTTTGAAGTCCGAATTTGATGTCCTTAAAACCAGCTCAACTGGGGTGGGTAGTATATTCAATCATTGAGCTTGAGACTGCAAAAAATAAAGAAAAGGAAAAGTACGTTCTGCCAAGCACGTATCATTGGACTCACTTGCGCGAAAACATCTCCCAGAAGGAATGTAGAAAAAGCTGCTAGCGATGGGGGCAGCCGTACATGCTGATCTGTGACCTGCAACGTTTTCGTATTCACAGGAGATTTATGTATCATTATCAGAGAAAAAAAGGTAGCACAAAGAGAACAAAGCTTCATATGTTCAACGGAAAATCTCAACGAGACGAATTCAATGCGTTAAATCTGTCGAGCACTATTACACATAGCTGAAGAGAGTCATAATTTTGTATGTTTTAGTTAAATATATGAAACGTTGCCTTTGGGATGGACCATCATCCTAATAGAGATGAAGTGCGTCTTCTTGATAGACCGTGTTTTAGTGTTCAATATTGTGAAACGTTAAGTCTTGAACTGTAGGAGACAAATAGTACTGAATGGGTTAATTCGCTGCCTTAATAGCACAAAAAGGAAACAAGAGAATGACCACAAAGAAAATCTTCCAAATTCCCAAGCTCTTTAACATCTCCAGAGTTGTCTTTCAATCCAAAGACCACAAACTCTAATGCGCTTACTGGAAATATGTCTGACTGGGATAGATAGATGAATGAATTGCAGGGATATGGAAAAAGCAGGCGATTGACTTACAGGTGGATTAATCAATATCAGCTGCTTCAGTGTCTCTTCACTATTTTCAGCAAACTGCAATGCTGCTGGAACAAAGTATCCCTTCACAATAAAAACACAATTTCGTCAATAATTCGTCAGTTGCAAACTATTAAATGATCATTCTCAGAAAGATTGTATTCCCTTTCGTAATCTTCTGCTTAGAAGACATCCATGTGATATAAACTGGACACTCTGTTTTGAGAGCTTATTACCCAATGCTCACAACTGCTCCTGCGTAACCCCAACAAAGTAGTAATCTCTTAGCTCAAGTCACAACATGAACATTGTCAAAGTTTACCTGGACAACGAGCGTAAAATCCTTCAAGCCCAGGGCATTCACCAGCAACTTCAGCGCCGTCGCATACTCTGCCAACATTCTTTATTTTTCAGTGTATACCCATATTATTGACTAATTTCCAGATCTGGGTGTCTACCGTCAAGACTGAGTCACCATCCAAATCTTGAAAAGGGCCTTGTAAATTCTACTCAGAGATGGACACGTAAAATTGCAAGAGCATGCAGTCTTGCAGAGCTCTGTAAGTAATTGATACAGGAATTTTCCAGCCTAAGCATATCCCTTGTTTAAGCTAACACATTGTCAACATTCACGCTGTTAAGAGAAACTGAACTTTCGTGTGTCACTTAGCATATTCTTTCCACAAACAAAGTAGCCTAATGGGCTTAACCTAACACATGCACGCTACAGGAAAGGGTATTGAAGGAGTCTTCGCACCATGTGTAGTGTAATTAAAACCATACTTCGGCTGGGGTTTGTCAGAAAATCCAAAACCTGCAGGCATTCAGATCGTTTAAGCTGACGTGGTATTTTGCAGTAGTCAAGCTATGGAAGTGCCAATCAATGATTGTTGCGTAGTGACATAATCAATGATTTCTTAATGTCCCAGTGGCTAGGACCGATGGCAGTTAAAAAGTGCGTCATGATGTGGTTAAAAGACTTGCCTATCCAATCAAAGGCGACTACGTGGTAGTCAGGAGAAAGCACAGACATCACCTTCCGATACGAGTATGCCTGCACATAGTTAAAGGATCTTGTTTTGAAGTGAGATAAGAATTCACCTAAAAAAATACCTCTTAAAATGGAGTTCGAGTCTCTTGACAACAGCATCCAAATGCGCTTCCGCATATGAAAGGATCCGCTGGAATCTCTAGATCCTCATACCTGCGACGGAAATCCATGGGCGAGGAGGACAGTGGGATTCTTACGGTCACCTTCTTCCACGTAGAACCATCTGGCAAGAAAACGTTCGAACAGTGACAAAATTGAACATGAAATAACTACAGAGGTCAAGACTCAGGCATGATAAATCTTATGTGATATCACCTAATCTGTGTTTGATGAACTATCTCTCTAGTCAAATAAATATTCATGATTTTTACTTGTACAAGCTTTGTTTTGACATGTAGTATCAATTGCCCCTCGCTCGCTCAAGATTGAGCAGAACTTTAAATTCAATTAATATCACGAAATCATACTTGTAAAAATCCCATCTTGGTTCAAACAAGATTCTCCTCAGTAACGCGCTACTAGATATATTTGCAAGTCGATTTTACATTCTATCAGCAGACCTGAACGAATCAGTTGATATCTGTGAGGCCTCGCCCATTGCAAGACCAAAGAGCGGGTCCTTAGCTTTCTCCAATCCACCTTCCACAGGATATGCCTTCACCTGTCCAACCACAGTCGTCAATAAACAAATGTAGAGATACTCAGGCATGTCACACTTTCGTAAAAATCGTATCACAATCACTAACGCATTCAGTGAAGCAGAGTGTTTCACTACATTCGAAGATGCCAATAGAAGTAATGGAAAAACTCACCATTTTTCCACGGGCGAACCATTCATCAGCGCGTCCAAGCTCATCGGAATACTTTCCTGTCCGGAAAAGGCAACTCGGTAGTATGTCAAACTAAACAAGGACAACGAGGGTTTCGTTGACGCTGACCAATGCAATTGACCAATCCTCAATTGATGTAAATTTACTTTAACCTTCTGTAGTGGAAGGACTGGTGATCTGTTGCGAAGAAAACTCACCACCAGAAAACGAAAAGCCGTCACCCATCGACACCGGCGCGTCTATCAGGTAGTCCTGAAAGCAGAAGAGATGTCATAAGGTGAGCAAAGACGTGCTCCAATCTATTTGCAAGCATTACTTGAAACTCCATTTGTAAGGACCCGCATTGCGTCACTAAATAGGTTGCAAGTTGATATGAACGGTTCCAAGAAACAAAGATACCTGGTGAGGGTGAATTGATCCAAGCTAAACCACGAAAGGGGACGGAATAAATTTGAGAAAACAAAGTACCCCTGTTCTAGAGAATGGATTCCGCTGAGCTATGTCCAATTGAAATTCTCTGGCTACAGAGAGTCACAATTGTTAACAATCGATAAGAAAATTGATGGAGGTTAGCTTTAGCTTGGGGCCAAGTAAGGAACGCGATGCTTGCCTCATTGTCGTCATCAGCATACATTGCTCTGGTCTTTAGCGAGCGCTTCATTGACACCGAAGGCACTTCCCGCCGTCGAAACGCCACGGCGTGAAATCGCACCATTCCACACCATCTTGGTATACCATAACACGATCTAGAAGTATAGGCAACAAAGTCGCGAACATGAAGAACCGGTGTAGTTGTGGTAAACTGCGCCATCGCCATTGCATGGAACCAAAAACTGATTGCAATTTGAAGTAAACGAACCGACGATTCAAAAGATTGCCTGTGCTTCAGCGGAAAGAACTCGCCTAGGATAACACACAAACAATGCTCAGAATAACACTAACCGAAACTCATTTCGACAGAAGAATGCAAAATTTCGGTCCAAAATTCAAGAAACTCATCCTGCGGTACCAAGCGCACTAACCTTCAATTGTGATGACAATATCGTTTCCATGATTGCAGAAAGGTCTACCTGAGTCTCAAATTAAAACCCTGCCGTGGATTCTCCAATCTCCTTCCATCCTGTCCACCAGAATGCACACCTACACTTTCAGAGAAAAACTACTCTCCTGGATGACACACAGCAATGCAGAGAATTGAATAATATATAAGACCTAGAGAAACTTATTTCAGCGCAAGAAATGCAAAACTTCGATCCAAAATCCAAACAATACTTTAATCATGTCTCTCTCCACGACTAACCAGCCGCGACAACTTCAAAGAAACTCATCTTGTGGTCGCAAGCGAATAATCTTCAATTGATTGCAGCGAAATTTCGTAACCTTTGCAAGAAAGATGCACCTCAGTCTCACATGAGGTCTCAGCCGTGGATTCTTCAATTTCCTTCCATCCTGACCACCAGAAATGCGCACCTAGCCACAATTGTTTTTCCGGAAAGCACAATCTCCAAAACTCGAGGTCCATTGGTGCAAATTTCGTGGAATAAACAAGAACTATTAAGTCTCGAACGAGGGAGATGGACTAGAATTAAAATGCGTCCTACTCGTCTGATTTCCTCCATCCATTTCCTTCCCGAACGTCATCTCTTCACGGATACGACGCAAATCGCACTTCCTTCTCCAAACGCCAGTTTCGAAACTATCCTAAAAAGCATCGAGTCACTCTAAGTTACCAGGCATGCAACTTTGCCTGTTGCCGCAAATTGCAACGAGAGTAAAATCGAAGGCAACGGTTTCGATTTCACAGCCCTTCGCAGTTGCGCGACCCCGATTGCAACCGAGTCGGAGACAGGCTATGGCCATAGCCAAGACGGTCCTCCCCCCCAGGCCCACACCTTTGAATGTTTTTGCTTCTTTATAAACATGCACTTTTCACGGCATTTCAATTTCATCAAATTGGTCAGAAAGAAAGCATGTTTTCTAGATATTCAAGCCTTATTTTGGATGAATGAGAAAGGACGAAACATCAATGTGGGAGCAATTTGTTTATCATCTAGAATATGGACTTCAATTTGTTTAGGGATTAATGCTTATGCTAAATAGTACCGTCATATGATTTTTATGAGAAGTTATAATTAATGTAATGATTGAGGTTATAATTAATATAATGTACGATTTGATACAAATGATACATTGATACATTTTGTATGTGCATGCCTTAATACCTTAAGTTAGGATGTTTTCTTTTGTTTTGTTTGTTATGGTGAGATATCTAGAACTGTACATTCCATGGTGGTGTTCTTAGTATTGTCGGAAAGTTCTCTATGAGGAAAGGTGCGCAAGCTTTGTTTTGTGGCATTTGGACCTACAATGTGAAGGTTATGGATTTTTGAATTATTTTCAAATGAAAAAATGACTTTTACTCTTATTTTGATTGTGGCATTGGCATAGGGCACACTAGTATGATATTGATGGAGCATTTTCATTTGAACACAATATATAAATAGAATTTTTATGAACCTAATTTTTTAATTAATGTAACATTTGTGTCAAATTGTACAATTACTTTCAGATTGCATTAAGAATTTTTTTTAAATATGAAGTAATTCATAAAAAAATTCATAGGTTATTATTGTGATAGTTTAAGTCAAACTTTAGTGTTAACTACAAAAAATCTTTTATTCATCAATTTCATATTCTTATCATATAAGTAAACTTCTTCATATAAATGTAAGACTAACATCTATATAAGATGCTTATGAAAATTTCATGTAAACTTCATATGAGAGTCATATGGAATTTGTATGAATTATAATTGTCATGTTTGGATCAAAGTTTTCTCATGTTATTATTTACCTTTTTCATCTCGTGACTATAGAAATCCATGCCATCAACCTATGAAGGCATGCACATACAAAAACTGAATGCTTTTTCGTCAACCTTGATTGTAATTTTCAAGATAACCATTTTTGATATTTTATTTAAACTAAGAGAATGAAGCTTGACAAATTTTGGTTTTACTTCATTTTAAAATTTTGAAAAATTAAAAAATGGAAAATATTATTGTAATTACAAGCTCTATATGTTAGAATCCAAATTATATAATTTTATTAGTAATATTTATTTAAAAAAATTAATCAAGATATTTTATTTTTCATTCTAACCTTCATTTATTATAGAAAAATAAATTATTTTAATATATATTATAATTGTGAAAATTTTATTTCCAATATTTAATTTTAAAAATCACTATAATTTGATTTTTCTATCAAAAATTCTTAAAAAAAATAAACATTTTGAAAAAACAACTCTTTTTCTTTTACTTTTTGAAGAAGTGCCAAAATGGCAATTACTTAAAATTTGGTGAAGTATTGCATTTCTACAACCATCCACCTTTTAGACAAAAAACACTTTTCAATCATACACTTTTAATCAAAATTTTATAAAGTCATCCACATTTTTAATAGAAATGAAAAATTTATGATAAAAAAAGATTATTTTTATTTGGCAAAAAGTAGACATTTATTTTGAAATGGTAAAATTTGGCCTTAGAGTGTCAAGAAAAGGGCTACTAGAAAATACATTCTTTTGTAAGCGAAAATATCAAAATTTCATATATCGTTTACATAAAAGGATCAATTTAGCTTGATATTGACATTTGATTAGGAGGTCATTGGTAAGGGTGTTTTGGGTGTAAAATACAAAAACAATATTTGATGAATCTTCACACCAATCTTCATTGCTATTTGTACTTTTGGAAAAAAAATCAAGGTAATTGGATTGTTTGTCTTGTATTTTATTATTTTTTAAAATATTTTTGCAATAAAATTACAACAATGATAATTTTTCATCAAACAAATTAAATGAATTTTTAAAAATTGATAGACAATCTTTAATATCACCTACTAAAGATTGATATTTTATTAACATTTACAAGGCTAAATTTAGTTTTGGCATGATGTTTGACCTTTTTGCAATGGATTTGGTCCATTAGGGATTGAAATTCAACAATGCATCTTACATTGCAAGATTTAATTATCACAGTCTCTTTACCAAAATAAGTGTTCATGATAAAATTGTATTTTAACAATAAAAATGATTCAAAACATCTTAAAGACTGAAAGAAATGAATTCCGACATAATCTAAGCAAGATGTCATTAAATTAACAAAAGACACAATTCTAAAATTTCTTTTGTATGTTACTTTTATGAAAGATGATATGAAAAATATATAACATTCTTGAACTTCAAATCTAGAGTTTGTTTGCTCCTATACATTGGAACTTCTCTTGAATTCAAACCTCCATATGAATCATATGTACATTATTCCCAAAATAATTGTTTTATGTATTGTAGGATTTTATAAATGATACTTTTACCTCTATATTTCAAATATTATGTAACGAGAATCTGATTCCATTGCAATGTTTGACACAAAAAAATTTATCAACTTGCAAAGGTTCACTAAAAAGTTGTGGTGATGTCATTCAAATTTAGTAAAAGTAAATGGATCAAAATGCAATAAAAATAGTAATACATTCATTTGTGCTTTTAAACCCTAAGATTCTTAAGTGACATCCATTGGGTGGATTCAAAATGCATATAAGAGCTTGTTGTAGAAGCTATAAGAAATGGACAAATTACATCTAAAAATTTATATGTTCAAATTAAAAATTTTGTCTATTCTTGAGCTATATGATTAGCTTGGCTAATGTAAGCTTCATAATTTTTGTACAAGGTCCTAAATCAATTCAAGTATGGTTGGATGAAAAAAAATTGCAAACTTAAAGATTTTAATGTCTAGATTCTTTCCAAACTATAAACATTTTCCTTCCTACTAGGGATGTTAAGGGGTTAATGCAATAAAGCATAAATACCTATTATAGAGCCTCAACCCAATTTTGTCCCTATCAATATTTGAGCCCTTGAAATGTTGGACTTTTGTAGAGAAGGATACAATTGGGTTGAGGCGCTATAATGGTTATGCTTACCTTGATTGAAAGCATCGTCAATGAAAATAAGATACTTACCCTCTAAATTAATTTCTATCTTTTGTTTTGTGTTAAATTAGAACTTGTGATTATTATCTTTTGTAATGCACGAAAATTTTCTCTAAGATAGATACAATAAATTAATTTATTTGAAAATTTGACAACCAATGTAAATGTACACTAGCCCATTGAAAGCTAATCAAAAGACAAAAATTATAAAGAGGCTCTTCAAATAATGATTAAAAAAAAAATTCATGCGAGTAGTGTAGCAATTTTTAGCAATTTGAGGAATCATTTCCTTGATCTTTCTTTCTTAAGCATGATTCGAATAGTCCCCCTATTTTAGGTCTATTAGCTAGCTTTCAATGGACTATACTTCGGTTGTCTAATATCCAAATATTTTGTTTCATTGCGTCTATTTAAAGATATTTTTGATGCACTTCTAATGCTAGTGATCACAAGTTCTAATTTAACACCAAACAAAAGATACTATAGCTTCCTAGTAGCTTGGTCAAAAAATAAATAATAAAAGGGTGCTTAAATTTTTCAAAAAACAATGACCTTGTTTGTCCCCCCCTAATAAATAAATAAATTTAAAAACTTAAAAATTATATATATATATATATATATATATATATATATATATATATATATATATATATATATATATAACCTAATTCATAGAAACTCACTCAACACAATCTTATATTTCTTCTCTATCAATAATTATAAACATACATTGTAAAATTTTTTGCCTCACCATTTTAACCAATCTAAAGCAAAATCTCTCACAAACAAAACATATATCTCACATGCAACAAACCGTGACACTTAACCCCTAATTGCCTCATTGACTATATTTGGTCGACTTGAAATTTCAGGCTGATTTTGGGATGGGCTGTTAAATTCCTGTGACCACTTTGAAATTTTTTACGGGCAATTTTAGAGGTTAACTACTAAAATTTTTTATTTTTCACAAAAAAAGGTAAATACTAGATTTTTGAGAGGTCCTCAAAGGCATATATGTATCTTAGTAGAAGAGTATAGCTTGCAAGTTTTACTTGATTTTTTGGCTTTAAGCAAAGCTTGCCAATTTCACTTGATTTGAGATCTAAAAAATTGTTCTTATCCATTTGCTTTGAAAATGATCCCCACGGAAAGAGTAAAGTGTTTTCATGATATTCACCATTGAAAATTTAAACATGCAAATGTTGATTTGGAGTTAATTGCAATTTCTACTTATTAAAAAAAATTGCATTTCAACAATTGCAAGGGTTTTTGTGTAATGAGTTTAATAGCTCTTCGTTTGAACTTAAGGTTTTTGGAAGTGCATTTTAGTGTGATAACACAATTTTTAGTTGGTCAATGTCACCTCCAATCCCCGAAAAATCTTATATGCAAATTTCTAAAACATTGGGGGAGAGGGGTGGCATACTAAAAATAAAAAATATGTATTTCTCTTGTTATAATCTCACAACTTCTATGCAAATTTGCTCTCTAAATGGGTACACACACTAATAAGCAAGCTCTTTAGACTTCCATACGGTTAGATTTTGAAAAAAAATACATTTTCTTGGGTTGGAGATAACTATAAGCCTATGCTCTTTTATCATAGTCAAAACACAGTTGGAAAGGCTTAGGCACTTAGGGGTTAATAAAACCCTAACATACAACGTAGAGAACCTAGGATTTGGAGGTCAAAACAAGGGTTTAGATAAATGCCATTGCTTTAGAAAAAAGTAGAAGCAACCATCCCAAAATTGTAGGAACAACTATTTTAATATTATAATTTAAGAATTTTCTGAATTCAATATATTATTTTTTGGATTGCCTAACTATTTTATGCACTTTAATTAATTATTAGGCAGAAAGCTACCCAAGCTATTAGAAAGGGAGGGTAGAAAGAAATTCAGAGGGTCAATATTCCAATTGCTTCTACACTAGATAGGGGTATTAAGGGGACCAAAAAATTAAAGGGAGTGATTGTGGAAAACTGTAGATGTTTTAAACATGATGTATATCCCTGGGACACTTCAATAACTATCGATGTACAAAAAAGGTAGATATTTATATAGTGTGAAATGTCAATTAATTAGTATGGGTCCCCTGAATAACCCTCTTCAGTGTAGGACGCTCTTGGACAATCTTCCATTCCAATCATGAAAGTCACTCAATCCCGCTGAAAGCCACGGGAATGCGTTCTCCATCTAGAAATGCGAAAGTACCACGGTGAAAGGAACTCCGCAGTCACCGCCAACGCCACAATCTACGTCCATCACTAGATATCCCCACGGTAACCAGGGCAACAAGAGTTTCCCTTTCACGTCACCTCCACGAGATTTACGGACGAGAAGCAAAAGGAATCTTCCCAACGTCACAGTGCATCTGCACGCTTTCCTCCAATCCTCCACACAAAGCTTGAATCTCACCTTGCAACACCAAACTGGGAGCCTCTTCAAGAATCTAGACACTGTGTAGCAGCAGCAACGTCGATGGGTGCGAGAGCAACGATGAAGTTGTGTGCCTTGCTTGTGCTGTGCAGCCTCTTGGTTCTGGCAGCTCAGGTAGCGTTTCTTCGCATCTTTTCTTGTTCGTGAGGTTGTTAGAGGGTTTTCTAGATGTGTGTGTGTGTGTGGTGGTGGTGGTGGGGAGGGTGGGGGGCTTTGTTAGTTTGTTCTTGTGGATTTGGTAGGGTTGTGGGTTTTTTGAATTGTGCGATGATTCGGAAGCTTGGTGTGGGTTTGGAGGATTTTGGGTGTTTTGAATTGGTTGCAAATTCGTGAGCTTGATTCGTTGCAATGTTGGAGTAGATGGTCGTCTAGGTTGCTTGTGCTAGAAAAGTGGGTTTTCTGGGTTCGTCTTGTTTGCGGAGGATTTAGACTGCCAGGGGTACTACTAGGAGGTGTACTGACCTAATTGCTTCTGCAAGCTTCGCTCATGTGTTTCTTGTCTTTCCTTGGTGACTTTTGGGACGATGAATGATTTGAAGTAGTGTTGTGTGTACCTTTTGTACTTTTCAAGTGATCGTTTTGGAATTGCTCGTCAGTGGATGAGCAGGGGTGCTATTGGATGGTGTACTGGCCTGATGGCTTTTGCATGCTTCGTTCTTGTGTTCGTGGTCTACTTTTCGTTCTTGGTGAACTTCGAGCTTTTGGACGATTTAAACTAGATTCGAGTGTAGTATTCTTACTTTCTTCATGTTCGTTTCAGAATTGCGATCGTTTCTCTTTCTGGATTTGATTGTTATAAGTCTAATGCAGCATTGATTGATGATGTTTCGAATCTATCGTGGAATGTCAGAGTGTTCCTTTCTACGTGTCATCTAAGTTCTCCGTTTATGGTTTGTTTTTTTGATTGCAGGCTGCCAGGCCTGAGCCTGATCTTCTCGGGAACAACAGACTCATCCATCAGGTAATCACAGACCTTTCCCAGGTTGCGTGGTACGTGTGTCTACTGTCATGGTCCGTTAGTATCATGGTAGATTAGCCAGGTTCTTCATGTTGTGGTCATCATTATCCTCTTTTTTCTAAAATTTTGGAACATGAATTGGAATCACATGGTGGTTCTTGTTTGGGGGAGATCGACAATCTAATGACTAGATCTTGGGGTAATGAACAGCAATCGCTTGTCGACAAAATCAACGCTCATCCGGGAGCGACCTGGAAGGCGGGCCTCAATGATCGCTTTGCAAGGCACACTGTACGTTTTAGAGTTATAGATTTCTGCGTTTTCTGAAGTTACATGATTTTGTGCAGCTGGTGGTATGGTGTAGTTTCATATGGAGATTGGAAATGGGAACGACATTTCTAATTATGAAAGTTTTTTTAATCATCTTCAGATTGAGCATCTAAAGAAATTGTGCGGTACGATCATGACACCGGCCAGCAAGTTGGAGCCCCAGATTGAGAAGGTCACCCACAAGCTCAAGAAGTCAGATCTGCCTAAGGAGTTCGATTCTCGTAAACACTGGAGTCAATGTTCGACAATTGGTGATATTTTAGGTAGGTTGAGTATTTAGTCTTCGTTAGAATCCGTTCAAGTATATCTTTTCAATGTCTATTTTCTCAACAGGGCTTCTTGTTAGTGCTTGTGAGGATGAAGAGTAACATTGCCTGTGATCCAATTGAATGTGATTAACCGTTACCAGACCGAGATTTCATGGCTCATATTAAAGACCATTTTTGATTGATCATATTGTGGAGAAAGGTATTTCAGGCAGGTCCAAATCTTCTTTCACCAAAGTCAGTGAAGAACATTGCACGTGTTGGTCGGGATGAAGTAGAATTTGAACAGAAGAAATTCCCCATATGACCTATTCATAAAAGAAACTTGAGAACCGATTTGGACCCCTTGGACTTTTTGCGGATTTAAGCCTGAACTGTCTTTCGGTTGCATATATTTGCTAAGAACATTGGATACACTTGTGGGTTGATTCAGATCAGGGCCACTGTGGATCGTGCTGGGCTTTTGGAGCAGTGGAGTCTTTGACGGATCGTTTCTGCATTCACATGAATGAAGTGAGTAAACGGACAGGATGTATGACAAACACGTTGATGGTTCATATATTGGCCGTGGGGGTTGTTCCAGAGACTTTTGCGCAGGCATTTGCGAGTCTTTTTTTCTCGTTTTTTTACAGTCTGGTTTCATTGTATTTGATTTCAAATGATCGACTGTGAATTCTCGGTGTCTCAGAGTGTCTCACTATCGGAGAACGACCTCTTAGCCTGCTGTGGATTCGAGTGCGGGGATGGTTGCGATGGTGGATACCCCATCAGGGCTTGGCAATACTTCAAGCGCACCGGAGTTGTGACGAATAAGGTGCGTTACACCACACACACACACACACACACACACACACCTCTCACCTCTCTTTTAGAAAGCACATGTCACGACTGGGGTCCTTTTCTTGCTTGTTTTGTACTCTACTTTGGGCAAAGTTAGGGTTAAGTGGACGACATCCTGAGGTCCAAGAAAGGTGTGCGTATCTGCCTCCAAGTAAAATCTCTTAACACTATTGATATTCGGTTATGTTTGCAGTGTGATCCCTACTTTGATCAGATTGGCTGCGGTCACCCAGGTTGCTACCCGACATATGCGACACCCCGATGCGAGAAGCAATGCGTAGACGATGAGTTTTGGGTTAGGTCGAAGCATCTTGGCGTCAGTGCTTACGAAGTGTCTATGGAGCCTGAGGATCTTATGGCTGAGCTCTACAGTAATGGTCCTATTGAAGTGGCCTTCGACGTTTTTGAGGTAACCATCTTTTGGCTGTTATGCTTGTGCACCTCAAGCAAGAAATTTCTGATGGAGTTCAAGCTTCTGGTTTAATGTAACTCCCTTTCGACTGTGGTACTACAAGCGCCGTTTCAAGATTAAAGTTGTGTCTGGTTTGCTGCAATTCACTTGAATGTATTCCCTTGACATTCTGGATTGAATGGTGTAATGACTTTATTCCGTGTTGCTAATAATTACTGTCGTCTTTAGAAACTAACTATCTGAAATGTTTTCTATGCAGGACTTTGCCCATTACAAAACTGGTGTGTACAAGCATCTTTACGGTGGTTACATGGGAGGTCACGCTGTGAAACTCATTGGTTGGGGAACCACCGATGATGGTGTGGACTATTGGGTACGTGGAATCGTTTCTTTTCTCTAGGTGTATGGCAATAATGTCAAGATATTTTCGGCTTAGGACTCTTGCTGTAGTAACCTTTCCCGGTACTTTCGTTTAATCGTTGTTCTCTTCGTCCATGCAGACCATAGTGAACTCCTGGAACACGAACTGGGGGGAGAAAGGTCTATTCCGAATTGTGCGAGGCAATGATGAATGTGGCATTGAGAGCAATGCAGTTGCTGGTTTGCCGTCGGACAAGGGTCTGCATTCTGCCATGTAAATGGTTGAAAAATCGTACCTAGTGGAGGTTCTTGCAAGGATCACTATCGTTTCTGACGTGTCTATGGGCTCGCTTGATTACTGTAAATATTGTCTGCAAACCTAGAATCCATACCCTCTTTCCGTCATCTGACCACTTGCTTAGGACGACACGTTTTAGTGTCCTTGCTCAAGAGCCCAAAGGGAGTGGTATTGATTTCTGGAGATTGGTAGGATGCTCTAGTAACTATCCAAGCATGTGATCGTTGGATACGGTTAATTGGGAATCCATCTTCCAATGACCATGTAGATAGCAAGGATGGGTTCAAGCTGCAGAATACTAGCTGTGGACTAGCATGTGCTTCAGGTAAATACTGCTATATTTGCATAATTTGTCATTTTTTATCAGTTAATCCAACATCACCGTGAAGGTTGGTGGACGTATGTTCAGTTATTCTATTTTGTGCTAACTCCCAACGTTCTCAACTTTGCTGATCTAAATATGAAAAACCTGCCGTAACAGATGTCATTCTGGATCGAATCTCCCCTTCAACCCAAGGGTGGCTACTTTTGGTTGAGAGGATACTGATTAGAATCCAGAATCTCTTCTGCCCCCACTCAATGATGTGTCAATACTTTTGTTGTCTAGACGATCGCTGCTCACTTTCAGAACCTCTTGCCCTTCCCCGCAGACTCTCAGTTCTCCATATGCAAATGTGGTTTTTTTTGGGGGTGGGTGGGTGGGTGGAGAACACACATCGAAATTTTTTTATTTGAAAGGCGAGAGAGTGAAAGTAGAACTACATTACATTACATTACATTACACCGCCCGGGAGGTGAAGCCACTTGAATTGACCGACTCGCAAATGCTCGCTCACACTAATGGAGATCACCCATTTCCGATCAGCCTCCATTCTTGTAGTTTAGGCTGCTCCATTTCCGATCAGGTGAATTGCAGGTGACAGCTCATGCACTACAAGACCCTGGGGACAACAAAAATGTCCAGGAAGTGTACAGTGAAAGCTTAGATGATCACAACATGTACATTGCAAGCCTTACATCGATTTTGGAACCATCCTAAAATAGGTTGGAAATAGGTTTGCCTACATATCAAGAATGGGACAAATAGAATCTTCTCAAAAAAAATTTGCGATAATTTTTCTTTTAAGGGGAAAAATTTAGGAAATTATGAAATCCTTTTGAAATCTATTTCTCTACACGGGGAGAGTTTCTCTTGAACTTTTCCCATGTTACAAATAGGATGAATTGCTAAAACGATTAGAAATGGGTGATCTCCATTAGTGTGTCTTCCTATTGGTTCATAGTTGACTCGCTATCGTAGGATATACTTTTTCAACGAAGCCTTCTCCATGCCTGTTATTCTCCTTGGCGGTGGAGAATAACAGGCTTAGAGAAGGCTTCGTAGAAAAAATATATTCTACGATAGTGAGTCAGTTGTGAACCAATGGGAAGACACTACATGACTATTCTCTGGAGAATACTCCTAGAGTGAAGAAGCCATGACTAACCCTACACTAAATAGTGAAATTAGGTTGCCCCACACTAATTTCTCAACATCTAACACTATTTAAATATTTTCAGTTATTGCATAAGAATGCACTACTTTTGAATGAGATATTGTTGTAATTGAAACTTATGAACCTCCATGTGTACAAATGGAAATGTTTTTAGAAATATTTGTTGACTTTGATTGCTTGCAAAGTAACTTTCTTGGGGTAAAGCAACCTAATTGTGAAAGCAACCTAATTTCAGTATTTAGTATAAGGTAAAACAACCCATTGTGGTCAAATGACCCATAGCGGTCACCTAGGAAGTCACCCCATTGTGGATTTTTTCAGACCCCATCATGGGTTTTATTAGTAAATGAGATTTGGACCACAATCAATGTCTTACCTGACAGTAATGGAGTGATTAGTGACTACTTTAGGAACTTCTAACTTTTTAGTGTAATTTCATTGTAGGAAGTGACTGTTTTAGGCCCTTCACATTATAAATTATTGTGACTGCTTCAAGGTAGGCAGCTTGAAATCCACACAGGCTTTAAAACCGCACACCTCCTCAAATGTACACTGTGTGTACATGGGATTTTTTCATCTTTACAGGGATGTACCAACAGTGTACATTTGAGGAGGTGTGCGGTTTTAGAGCCCTATGCCATTTTAACTTCAAAAATTCATAACTAATTCTACAAAGCTCCAAAAAATATGAAACGACTTGGGTTAGATGTCAATTCCTCTTGTCTTTCAAGAAAAATTTACTGAAAAATATTTCAATAATTTTCACCTCGCCAAAATTCAGTTTCAGCTCTTAGATGGGCGCTTTATGAACCTCCTACCTTAGGTGTGTAAGATAAGCATGATGGATACAGATTTTGTTGGTTCTGGGGTAGTCTACAGACTCTTATGGGCCATGATGGGCTGAACACTTCAAAAATTCATAGCAAATTCATACTTTGTCAAAAAAATATAATTTCAAATGCTCTCACTATTTCTCACACTTGTGTTTATGTGGAAAAAAAATGAAAAAATTTCAGCCATGGCATGAGTACGAATTCCTAATTCTGACCACAATGAGCTGTTTTACCTTAGTGTACTTGGCATCTTGTCACCATTTTCATCGGCATGCCATGAAAATGGAGCAAAATTTACCTCAGCAACAATCCAAATGTTCCACTACTACTAACTTAACCCCTTTATGAGGTTGGTGCCAAAATTGGCCTACGCTTGGTGTAAATTCAGCCTATAGTGGTTCAAATAGGAAGTATTTTCAAATACATATAATTTCAAATAATATTGTGGGCATCGGTCTTAGGGATAATTAGAAATTTTCTTTAAAAAATTCTGAGTCACTACGAAGAAACTGTACCTACAGGAAGGAAGGCAACAACGTATCAGTCTGGAGGGTAAAGCATATCCCGTACGATCAACATAGTATGTATTCCGATGTGTCAGGGCCCATCCATTCATTGACCGGTTCAGTCGGTGTATGGTCGTGAGAGTACGTCAGTTTAGGGTTTTGAGTTCAAGCGGTGAGTTCATGGGAGATATCGCAATTTGCAAGCAGTGAGCTGGTAATAGAGGAAACTGACTCAGGGAATCCACGAAGAACTTCAATGCTGGTTCTGGAGTCAAGTGGGCATGATCGTTTAAAGGAGCTTCATGGTTGGTTTTAACTACTCGATCGAGAGACGCTTCTTTTTGCACTGTGTCCCAGAAAGTGGAATCGGAGTGGGAGTTTGGGAGGTAACGAGCATTGTTGATACCTGAGGTACATGCACGCGGCTCAAATTCTCCAGTGGTGCACAACTGGATCAAATTCCCTGAGTTTGTAATTTCTTTCTTGTGTGAAGAAGTATTTCCATTTACTAATCAATCGACAAGCACTTTCTTTGGATTTCAGCCTTTGGTACCAACGGTGGGAGATGCTAATGCACGTTGGATGATCAGCAAACCTCTAACGATAGTAATCCAACCAGGAGGGCATGATGAGGTTGTTTTTGAGTGGTTTTCTTGACAGGGTCGGAAAGCAACAATTGTTCAGTAGATCAAGTTGGAAACCTTAACCCCTTTACCCTCATATGACCAGGAATAGCCTACAATGGCTTGTATTCTTCAATTTAGGAGGCCTTTTTTGTTTTCCCTACAAAGACATGCAACCACAAGAGTGGTGGCAAAGTCAGGAGAATATACAGAGATTTTTTTTTAAAAGAAATTTAGAAGTATGCAAATTCCCTATTTGCTAGAACAATCATTTTTGTGTATTTGAGGGTATACGTAAGCTGTTAACTAGAAATCTCATGGAGGTATGTTGGGTCAAATACAATCATTCTTGAACAGACAAAGCCTGTCATTGTGCATTTGAGTTTGTTGTTCTACGATAGAGTTGTGCACTTTTGTTTGGTGTTGTGGAAGAGATCAAAGTGGAGTGTTGTGTTGGAGACTTTGGGTTTCAAAGTCTCGAAAATGGCAGTCTTCTTCTGATACCAAATTCGATCCCCCCAACTATTCAATTCAAAGAATTTAGAGAATTCATTTGGTGGAATCGATTATTTTGTTCAAATGTAGTTCTTGGTTTTGAATGGTGAAGCTCATTCTACAACTCTCCTTCCATTTGGGTGTCTAAGTTTTTGATGCATGCTCTATTGAAAGAGGGGAAGATCAATTGAAGCTACATTTCTAGCAATCTTGCATGATTTGAGCATGATTTGACCACTCTTACATGATTCTTCCTTGAGTGAATGTTTTCACTCAACCTCTCAAGAAACAAATCCCATATGATTCAATAAATTCATTGATCACCCTTTTATTAACCAAGATGTTGCGCAAGTTATAAATTTGCAATCTCCCATGTAAGCAGTCTAATTAACCTTGAGATGGAATAATTACAGGTGGCAAAACCAAATGAATCTACATACGTAGTCACAAACTTGTTTTCAAATCCATAGCAAAAAAATTTATATTGTCTTAATCAACACAACACCATCAATCAAACACAATAGTTTGACTTCTACCAACAATAATTCGCTCAAGTCTAGAACAAAACGACACAATGAAAAACTCCATTCTCCCCAAAATCATTGTTAGGTAATCATAGCTAGGATTCCTTGCGAAAATATCAAAAGTTGCACTATTAACATGAGGAATCAATCCGATTATAGAAAAATAAGTAGCACAAGTAAATTTTCCATGATACCAAACCCTAAAGCAAGTAGGAACTAGAGATCGACAATCTTTGTGAGTTTTGATATCTATTGGTCACAAATCCCAGTGGAGGACTCTAAGATCTTCCCGACCGGGTCCACTAGCTTCATCGCCATGTGAACAACATCTCCCACAATCTCCAACATTTGGTTTAGCTCTGACAGCTTTAACAGCACTTGCACCTTCTTCCCAAGTGCCATCACCACAATTTCACCGTCCTGACAACCGTCACCTTCACCTCAATGGGCTCCTTCAATTCTGTCACCAAATCCTCCAAGGGAAAGTTTGTTGGTCTCTTGTAGAGACTATATTAAATAGTGAAATTAGGTTGCCCCACACTATATAAATACTTAGTATTACATTACAAGAATGGACTACTTTTGAATTAGGTGTTGTTGCAATTGGAACTCATGAACCTTTATTTATACAAATGGAAATATATTTAGAAATTTTCGTTGACTTTGATGGCTTATAAAGTACCTTTTGGGGGGTAAGTCAATCTAATTGTTAAGGCAACCTAATTTCACTATTTAGTGTAGAGAGAGACTTGTAGTGGCTGCCATGCAAAAGGTGACGAGCCCCGCTAGGAATGTTCCCAGTCAATACTTAACTGGAAACTAGTGCAAATGCGTCAGATCACACATCTACAAAGTTTTTTCTTCTTTCTTTTGCAACTTGGTACAATAAAAGCTTCATATCCTTGGGGCCCATCACCCATCTTCACTCAAAAATTTCTTGGAAGTCAAAGCACAGATTCCTTAAATCCACTTTTGATTGTGGAAATATGTGGCACACTTGAAGGCCCTTGTTGTGTAAAAATCCCAACTCAAAAAGTTGTCTTCTAGTGTTACCAAATGGTGATTGTACAACAACATCCCTCATAATACGTTGGAATGACTCATGTATGTCATTCTTAGAACATCCTTTAAGGGTTAACTTCCAAAGTAACCACTTGTCGGTTTTGGAAGACTTGAGTATCCATTCGGATTGATTAAAGAGTGAAACCGGGGTTAGTAGAAGGTCAAGTGCCAAATTTAGAGCATGCATCAAAAAAGTTGGGCCAGATTGTTTTGGTGCCATTTTGACACCAAAGACTGCATTCAGGTCATTTTAGTGTCATTTTATCCATACTAGGTTGGTATGGAGGTTGGCACCAAATTAAAGGGACTTACTGTGGAAAACTGTAGACGTTTGAAGCATGATGTACATCCCCTGGACACTTCAATAACTACTGATGTACAGTAAAGGTAGATATTTATATAGTGTGGAATGTCGATTAATTAGTATGGGTCTCTTTAATGTCCCTATTCAGTGTACTATAGCTTCTGTTGCACCACAGCAAGATCTGATTGGATACAAAGATTCAGGGTAACCTTATAAGGACGGGCCACTGATTTCAAGCCAAGAAGGATTGATTGCCTTATTGGCCCAAGTAAGGATAAATGTAAAAATTGCCCCCTATTTTGTGCCACATAAATTTGGCATTTTTTCACCTCTCCTAGCTAAATTGGGGCCTCTCATTGCAAACATGAATTTAAAATTTGCAAATTTGATCATGGGTGGCAAATAAAAAATTTCAATGTTTTCTCTCCGGGTAAAATATGGGGGCAAGAAGAGGGTCAATCCTCCTTGGCTATGATTTCAAGCTTCAACTCACATTACTCTATTTGCTACCATTTTGCAACTAGATATGAATGAAAATTTTTAAATTTATTTTTCAGAGATGAAGTCATATGTCTACTACAAGTTCTAAAATTTTCAAATGCTTTGGGTAATATTTGAAATTATGATGATTTTCTTAATAAAAAAATGAAGAAAATTCATATCTATTACAAAATATACTCAAAAAATATAGTAATTTCATCATAAATGTATATTTTAGTGTATAACATCACGGTATAAACCAAAGTTACCATGTCACTCTAAAACTAGGAAATCAACAAACTATGGTCATAGGTCTAAAGTTCATAGTACTATAAAATATTGAAATTCATGAATTCTTCAAAATTTACAATTGGAGTAGAAACTAAACTTGAATAGGTTCATTTCGTAAGTTGGACTCAAATTCAAAAAATATCATTTTTATGGTTGAAATTCACATCAAGAAAAAATAGCAAGAAATGGCCAAAATACACTACAAGGGTGATCCGTGGACTGAGTACATTCTTCTTTAGAAAAGTCAAGAAGACCACAATGAGGGACTTTGCAATACTATTCATAAAAATATATACTCAAGTACCCTCCAAGTAAGTAAATTGGATGAAAAACATTTCTTTCCATCCTACAATGCCAAGTAAAGTCATCCATTGAACAATTAGTATTTGTAGCAATCCTACAAGGTTAAAAGACACGGTTCCCCATAACCAAGGTAGTCACTAAATTAAATGCTTGGATTACTGGACCAATAGATGCATTCTTTATTTCTATAGTGAACCATCAAGTCATCCATTGGCCACTTTGGGGGCTCACTACCCTTTAAAGACGAGCTTCCACATGGAGTCAGGGCTAGTGAAGTTCACCGATCAACGGTGGATAGAGAATTCCAAAAAAAACAGACATCCATTCCACCATTGTTCAATGGACTTCACTGGCCTCAACTCCACATAGAAGCCTATCCTAAGGGTTAATCTCAAATGGAGTTTATATCTGTCCAAGTGGAAATTGATCATTGGATAAAGGAGCATTTTCTTCTACAAGGCATAGAATGTTTCAACCTTATGGTGTCTCTATTTAATTATTTTCTTTCTAACCCATCTTAGAATATGATTGAGATGAAGTCCTCGAACATTAATCTATACATGAATTTCGTTTGTTCCTTATGATAAGACTCTAGAACCATGCATCCCCCAGTTGCATTCTTGTCACCTTTAGAAAACTCTCTACAAGGAGGGGTATACAAACTTTGTTTTGTGGCATCAATTGAACACACAATGTGAAAGTTATTGATTTTTGAGTTATTTTTGGATCTTGAATTATCCAAAATTATGGATCTTTGGGGAGGGAGTATGATTAGATCATGACAAAAATTCGGCCACCAACAAATGCTATGAAAATATGACCTTGGTATGAAAATAATATCTCGTACAATGCATGGAAGTTCATCACAATTATGTATATTATGAATGATACATTACAAGCTTTGAAAATGTGATTCATAGCAATCATGATCCTCATATGAACCATTCTAAATGGCAATTTATGGGGTTTTTTGAAAAGTGAAGTGCATATTAAGAAGAAGTAAAAAATAAAACATTAATTTGAGTCCCATAAACTGAGGAAACATGTTCCAATTGGTGCAATACAAATTGTTGCTATTGAAAATATTGTTGATCAACCATTGAAGAATAATCCTCTTCTATGATGAGTATTTGGAGAGTTTTGTTGCAACTTGTGGAAACTCTTGAAGATGGTATTGTATCTATCGTATGAATTGTATCATACCAAGCATGTGAGCAAATTTGCAAGGATTTGATGGGAGCATTATCGAAAACTTTCATATGAATAAATCCAAATGTTGATTTATATAGTCTAAGTGTAGATTACAAAATGATGTCCTACGCTTTTACCATAAAAATTATTTAGGTATGATGAAGCTATGCCTCCAACACCACTCTAATGGCTTAGCTAATATTTTTTATTGAACAAAGTTCTTACATAGAATTTTCCAAAGATGGACTAGATTCCATAAAAAAAGAAATGGACTCTAGAAAAATGGTTACAAAAAAAATAGAGTTCATTTTTGTGAATTTCACATATATGAGTCCAAAAATGCAATGACAAGAGGTCTTAAACATGAAATTTACAAACTCTTAGTTCTCATTTTTTCTTAAAACCAATATTTTTGACTCTATTTTCAGAGAATAAGGTAGACATACCCATTTCTAGGCGCCTACCCAAGATTATGCCTTCAAAAATCTTGAAATTAAGTAGGAACTCAATTCAAGATGTTCAACCTATATAAATCAGAATTAGGGCATGGTTTTTCAAAGCACCACTCAATCTTTTGGATTCTTTTTTAAATTACCAAAGGAACAAGAGCAAAAAGTATTCATAACAATTTAATTCCTAAAAGACCATTATCCACTTGGAGGACAAATAAAAGTACAAGTAGGTTCCTATGATCTCAATTTTCAACTTGATTTTTTGAAACTTTTTTTGAAGATAGAAAAACATATCTACTTTCTTGAAAATATAATTATTATTTTAATTAGTGCCATAAGCAAAAGTAATGCAACTCTAGGCAAGGAATGAAAATGATCAAGCCAAAAGAAATTAAACTAAAAGAATATAAATTCTAGATTCTTCCATATAAGAATTTATAAAATTAACATGTGTAGAGCAAAATTTTAAGTTCACCCCTAAATGTTTGACTATATCTTCACCATAAATGCTCCAAAACTAACATTTCTAGTATAAGTACCAAATTTTAGAAAATAAACATTTTGGGACTCATGTAATCATAGGATCTTTTAGTAACTAAGCTAGTTTGAAAAGATGTGGAAAAAATTTCAGAAATTTCCACCATGCAGATTGCAAGATATTAGTGTTTGAATTGACAAAAATCCTTTTTTTGGCCTTGCGAAACAATGTGAAGCCGAGCATGATACACCTCACAAGGTCACATTTGTATGAAAAAATTTCCAAAATGGTGGTGCTTCTTTGGATTCATTCTTCAAGGCAAGTTGGCTATGTGCTTGAAAATTTTCAAATCATTTGGAATTGTACATCATATAGGAATAAAATAGTTAGTAGAAAGAATAGAGAATGATGCAAATTACTAAATTGTTAATAATTTTGTTATGGAATTGAAAAATGCCAATCCCAATGGTTGTACTATTGTAATAAACAATCAACATCAATTTTTGATTTTTTCAAAAATATTGAAAATTGATTTAAAATAAAGGACTTCAAAGTTTATTTTAGAGTAGAGAATCCATAACTACCCACAAACTAAAACTCATAAATCTTTCTATGTATAGTGTATATCTAAAAAACCAATTTCAAATTTTAATTTCTTAAAAAAGTGATTTTAAAGAAATTTTCGGGTTGCCCGAAGATCAATGAAAATTTCATATCATGCAATAACTTTTTAACCATGTAGTCAAAAGTTATGAAAATTGTTGCTCATAAAAGCTACTCCTCATGCACATGTCATGTGAAAATTTCAAAGAAGAAAAGGAAAATCCCTTTCATAGTGAATTGCCCCAAATCACTATGTTGCCAAAAAACACAGTTTGGGTAGTTAGGGGTTAAGATGGTTCAAAGTTTTATATTCTAGTTCCACAAGGTACAAAAGAATCCCATTTTATTCATTTTAAATATAAATATCCTACAATCTACACAATCAAAGTTTTTGAAACTTCCTCTATACATTATTTACTATTCTAGTCTAGTGCAAGAACCTATAGATATATATGCCGAAAAAAATAATTTTCAAATTTTTTTGCTCTTTACAATAGAAATGGCAGTTTTAAGTGTATTGTGATGAAAAAAAGGTCGATCCTAGAGGGATTTCCAATTGAACTAGTCTACCATATCCATCTATGAGGGTCAAAATTTCATGTCAAATAAATAATTGAAGTTGGGAAAAATGGTTTGACAATAGCTTTTAGAGTTAATAAAAAAATTATTTTCTTATTTTTTTATATTTCAAAGAATTTGAACCTTTATAATAGGGACATTAAGAGGGTGGAAAATTTATTATTGTGGTTTGCATATGGCCCATTTTGAAATTTGCATGAGGCCCATTTTTTTTTATAGTTTGACATTTCAATTGTAGCATTTTCTATGCATTTAGTGTGGGTCAAAGACCTTGTGTAGACCTTTGTTCTGCCTACCAAAGCTTCATTGCCTTCAATTGGGCAATACTCAAAGAGAAGCAAAAAATAAGAAATAATAGTCTTGATTGCTCCTTCAGTCATTTCATTTGTCTTTCGATTGATGATTGCATGGATGGAGGGGGAACTATTGCTTGAAGTTGTTTTATCGGTACCAAATAGCAAATGAAAGTCAATTTTGACCTATCCAACTCATAATATTACAAAGTGAAACAAGAAAAATATTTTGGAACAAGAAATTAAGGCCAACAAGAAGATCATTTTGGGACAGAGGGAGTATGTACAATTTTTTCAACTTTCACGTACTCTACCCCCATGTTCCCTATTCCTATCCTTCCTATCCCCACATTCCCCACCCCATGTTCCCTCCACCCACGTTCTCTAGCCCCATGTTCTCTACCCCATGTTCCCTACCCGCATGTACCCTATTCCCATGTTCTCTACCCCCCATGTACCCCACCCCCACATTCTCTACCCCCCACGTATCCCACCCCCTCGTTCCCTACCCGCATGTACGCTACTCCCATGTTCCCTATCCCCACATACCTCACCCCCATGTTCCCTACCCTTATGTTCCCTACTCCCACTTTCCCTACTCCTACCTTTCCTACCCCCACGTTCCCTACCCCATGTTCCCTACTCTCATCTCTAGCTAGGGTGAATTGACCCCTTGCTAGTCCCCAAGAAAGAACCCTGAAATTTTCTATTTGCCACATATGATAAAATTTGCAAATTTTGAATTCATATTTGCATTCAGATGCCCCAGGTTAGCGATGTGTGGAACAGAAGATAGATTAATGAAGCACAAAATAGGGGGTCTTTTTTTTACATACACCCCTAGAATGACTTTGTGTGTGTGTGTGTGTGTGTGTGTGTGTGTGTGTTGGGGGGGGGACGAGCGAGGGGGTCAGTTCAACCCGGCCTTCTCTCGCGCGTAACTCCAGTTTCTCCAGGCTCTATGTCTGCTTTTCACGAAACCTCGTCCATGACCGCGGTGTCCCATGAGCGTGCCTGGCCTTCCGCACCACCGCCCTTCCTCTCCGTGGGACCGACGATGCTCACGAGACGGACGCAAGTAATTGCGGAAAGCTTTTGGACCTGGGGCCGTGGAATGCGAAAAGATCGTTAACTGAAGAGAACTGCAGATAAAGCCCGCCTGTGAATGTGTGCCGTGGATGGCATCGCCTCCTTTAATTTGTCGCAAGCCCTGATTTAGCAGGTCCCATTCGGACAGACAGACCGATCGTGGCCTTGTCGTAGCGGGAAAGCGCAAAACAGGACAAAATCCACGTACAGGACGAGCTTGCCGATGCAGAATTTGGTTCCTCTTGGTCGCCACGCCCACATTTTCATTTTGACCCTGACTGGGGCATCGGAGCTAGTACTGTGAAGCGCCCATGGTTGCATGCAGAATTTATCTGTTCTGGTACGGTGGGTAATTTAATTTGGCATTCTGGCTGAAGTGAGGTCCTCTGTACGTGATGAGAGAATCTCCGAAGGAACTGAAGGACGGTGGAACTTCTATTAATTTGTGAAGTTCTGGATGAAAGCCATATTCGTCGGAGCTTGTGAAAAATCGTATGGGAATTTCCAGAGTAATGCGATCTTGATGTGATCCTGATTGCCATCCTGACGGTGATTCCGACGATGATCAATTGGGACATTATTCAGGTAGTCTTGTTGTAGTCATGCAGAAGCGTTTGAAGTTATTGAAGGAGATGGTGACAGGGATCTGAGTGTTGTTGATGTCATGATGAAGAGTTTGAATCGATTGGGGATGAAAATTCTCTCGGTGTTGTTGTTGTCATGCAGAAGATTTTTGTAGCGATTGAAAGAGACGTCACGGATTGGATATGTGTCGTGATTGCTACGCAAGAGCTAGGAGCTGGAATACCGCCCGGCGAATTTAGTATCTTGGAGTGGGCTGGAAGCATGACCTGTTAATGACATGGCAGATGCTCTGGTTGAAAAGAATCGCTCCACGCGATTGAGGAATTGGACTCGAGGTGCAATTGGGTGACAACGGTAGTAGTAACATTCTTTGGGGAGATCAAGAATTGAACCATGTTGACAGGTGGTCAGTTTTACGACGTGCTCTGCGCCGTGGTGCCCCTCTACGTCACCCTCTTCCTGGGATACGGCTCGCTCAAATGGTGGGGCGTGGTGACGCCCGAGCAAAGCGTGGGCATCAGTCGTTTGAATGCGGTCGTGGCGATGCCGGCGCTTATATTTGAGATCATCGCGTTCAATAATCCTTACACCATGAACAACCGCCTCATTGCGGCCTATTGCCTGGCCAACATCGTCGTCCTCGGTAAGCTCACATTCCTTCAATTGCACCATGCAGTCGCGGTCCGAATTCTGAATGTGGTCAAAGATCGTGAGTACATTCATTCATTCGCTTCTGTAGCAATGCTCACTGAGCTGGCAATTGACTTTCCAATTGCTTGATGCTTCCTTCAATGCCTAGGGCATGTCTAAAGCCAAGGTTTGCATTGCTGCAAAAATCTTTGTGATTTTAATGAGAATTGCGGATTTGAACTTGTGAACAGTTGTGTTAGTGGTGTGGGCGTGGTGCACAAGAACCGGCACTCTCGACTGGGTGATCACCCTGTTCCAGCTCTCCGTGATGCCGAACACCATCATCGTGGGGATCCCCGTGTTGTCCCCGCTCTACGCCATCACCGGCTCAGGAATTGCAGCAATCTTCATCGGCCAAGTGCTGTGGTTGTTCCCTGTTTTGTTTCTTTACGAATTGCGGGCTGTGAGGAAGCAAGGACGACCTGTTTTAAGTCACGGTGCGCAAGCTCCTGGTGGCCAAGACGTTTCTGTAACAGTATCAGTGAATGGAGTGGAGGATCGTCAGGAAAATGGCATTCCGGGTATGTCAACGTCCTTCAATCTTCACGCCACTGTATCCACACGCTTATATTAGGTCCCAGGTTTTTGGGTTTTAGCAGCTTTGAATGTGTCCTCTGGAGAATTCCATCTGTCAGATTTTCTTTACTTTTAGACGAACGCATGTTATGTTCTTCTCTGATTCTGATGGAATAAAATTTGAATAACATTTGATGTTCAGCTTTGATGACACAAGCTGAGCGTGGCGATGCATGTCGCATTAAGATTGGTGAACACCGAAATGCGAAGGAGGGAGAACAGATGAGCAATGGAAAATCACAGAGAATGGACTCAATTGGGGAGATGAATAATGACTCCAAAGACAATAATGACGTCGAGATTAATGGTCCCGAGGTTGTGCCCTCTTCCATGAACCTCAAGGAGATGGCAATTAGGGTTGGAACGAAACTGATGCAGCTGCCGCTGACTTATGCTACCATTCTGGGGATCATATATTCGCTTATTGCTGGCAGGTATTGAATCAATCTTGCACCTGCTTGTGTGTATTGCGCCAGCTTCACATTACTATGGAATCTCAATAGTTTTCATATCTGTTCAGTGCGAAGTTTCAGTGCCCTGAGCTTCAAAAAGCGATACTGCTATAGATCTGGGGTTTAAGTTTAGCGACTGCACTGAATCTGCTAGTTTAATGAACATGAGGATAATATTTTTTATTGTGAATATTACACAACATTTTTTTTCCATCTCCGTTCCCTCATTATCTCGATGGAGAATTTTGTTAAAATAACAAGCGTTGTAAGTGATCGAGGTTCAGTAATCATGGAACAACCTGTTGGGTTATGTCTCATTTCATTCTGGTTAATTTGCTCAGCTCGTGCTGTAGAATAAAGCTTACAATGTTTACATAAACTTTGAAGAGATTGAATCGGTTGTGAACCCTTCTGAAGAATGATTATCTCAAAATCTGAAATGCTTAACTTATGTCCAAATCCCATTCATGCATCCACTGGCGGGTTGACTCTGCTTCGGGTGCAGAATATAGTGGGACAGATGCAAGAGGGTGTGTTAATATAGAAAGTGTGTTCCTTTTGAGAGAATGGGTCTCTTCCTCAGATTCGATTTTGTCGATTTGGATGGTTGCAGATGGGATTTTGGACCTCCCCGAATTTTGAGGAATTCGCTGGACATTGTTGGCAGAATCACTCTTGGACTTACTATGTACAACATAGGTAAATTCTCTACTTTAAATTTGAGCCAACAACATGTAAACCAAACCTCTGCGTGAGACAGCAAGCACTGAATTATATCACTTGTGATTTGCTTGAGGTAACAAGTTTCCAAAGATAGTTTATCACGTTAGAGCCATGTAAGTATCATGTTCATTCTTGTTAGTTGGATTATTGTAAATTGGACATTGAATAAAACAAGGGAAATGAATAAAAAAAATTTGCTTGCCCTAATGAAGGTGTAGAAGTTTTTGTTATAATAAGCTTGTCACTTCGATCTTTGCAATGTAAAGAAGCCGAGATTAGGAAGTATAGAAGTGTTGAATCTTTGCTCTAAGGTTAGAGGAGTAGGCCACCAACATAATTAACACCAAGTGCAATTCCTAACTCCAATAAACTCTTGGGATGTTTAGGATTGTTTATGGCAAGTCAAAAGAAGTTTGTAACTTCTTGGAAAGTTGCACTTTATGGAGCATTTTGCCGATTTATTGTTGGCCCTGTTGCAATGGGGCTTGCTTCATTGTTGCTTGGATTGCGGGGTGATACCTTGCGGTTTGCAGTTCTTCAGGTTTGTTGGCTTGTGTGAAGATTAAAATGGTCATATTTACTAAAATGGTAGCTATAAAAGTGAGTTTTATTGTTCCCAAGAGTGAAGGACATTGATATAATATCTTGTCTATATTAATAGCTAATAATTCTACAAACAAGGTTTCAAGGGTAAAAAAAGTGTTTTTAGTAGGTTCCAAAACTTTAGACTAAGTTAGAAGGAGAGTAAACAACTGTTTATTGATTGCATGGTGATTCAATACATGTTAAATCAAAAAAATTAAATACAAACCCTAATGACTCTTAAAGACCCCCCTGACTCATTGTTCATTGATGTTATGAGACTGTATCCTTTTGATTCAATTTCAACAATATTGGAACATTCACAAATGAATGTGGTTTGTTTTTATTAGGCGGCTTTACCACAAGCTGTTATAAGCTTTGTATTTGCTAAAGATTATGATCTACATCCATCAATCTTTACTACTGCGTGAGTATTTTACCTTTTTCTAATCTTTCATTTGTTGTGGGGAAATAGACCCTATCCTAAGGATAATGCCATTGGCTTTCTTGAAAGTTCTTTTGTGTTCAAAGTTCCAAGATAGAATCAATCATCGTAATGAACATGGCCATATTTATTAAAATGATGTACTTCAAAATGTCTAAATTGTAATGTTCATGCATACCAATCCATCTCCAAAAAAATCCATTGATATAACTGTTTGATGTTCTAAATTGCCAAACTTTAGAAAAGTTCCAATCTCTTGAATTCTCCTTTTCAACTAATGTAAGAATCAATTATATTCTAAGACTTTACACACAATAAGACTTAACAAAAGTTGTGTTTGCTCTTACAAGCTCTATTTTGCCTTGTATGGTTTAGTGTTCATAATTCTTTGTACTAGTGACAATGATCATATTAATCTTTGAGACATTCCCTAAGACTCTTGGAAAAATTGAATTCCACTTAGACATGATCAATTAATGCTCTTGTTGTAGTTGATCTCAAGTGTCTAAGCTCCAAGGTAATTGCACCTGATTGTGACTAGTTTCAAAAACCAACCCCAACATATTCTCGCCTAAAATGTGCAACTTTCATTCTTGAGAGTATTGGGTCGATTGGAAATTTTCATCCCTTTGAAAATTTAAAGATTATTCATACTGTGTTCAAAAAAATGCATAAGAACAAAATCTTGAATCCTCTTTTGACTATCAACAAGACTATTAATTCTCTTTTTTTTACAATTTCATAATAAGAACCATACTCAAACCCTTATATGAATGATTTTAAGTGATTTTGATACCTTCCTCCAACAAATGAATGCAGTTATTTAAATTCCCCAGACCGGTCCTGCTAAATAATTAACATTTTGAGTTTTTCTTGCTCCACTTGCTTCTGATGTGCAGAGTATCACTTCAGACCATAATTTTCATGCCAATTGTGCTGGCCTACTTCTCGATACTTGAGCTCTGAACAACTGTGCAAACTCGCGACGTTTAAATGACGTACAAGGTGTGAGCCAGCCCAAATAAACCATGTACTTAATAGTGCGCTTAAGTAATGTACAAGGATATGCATTTTATTATTTTAAATGTCCGATGGGGATGGAATATTCCTCCCAAATTTTGTATGGATTTTTTTGCAATGCATTATAGATATGCAAAAATTCAAAATAGCTTAAAGTGACACAAAGCAAAATAGGAAGAAACCTACAAACTTGACTTGGATTTGTAGCTCCCACCTCCTCAACAAATCAGCCTGTGGTGAGCGCACCTCATTGTCAAAATTGCCTGATTGTGTCTCTTAAAAGACCTTGAGTACAAGATTATCGTCCTTCATTAGTCTGAAATTCTTTTGTGGTTGTCCTAGAAATTATTTTAATTGTCCCTCGTAAAACCTCAAGTTCAAAATTATTGTCCCTCAATAGGCTAAAAATTTGTGTGGTTACCCCAAAAATTATTGTAATTGTCCCTTCTAAGACCTTGAGTACAAAATTATTGTCCTTCAATTATAGGCTAAAAATTTATGTTGTTGCTTGAAAAAACCCACAACAAGTGCTAACTTTGCTTCCATTTTTTTAATAATTTACATCATGACCTATATAATCTACAATAACAAATCATTAGACTACTTCATTTCAATACATTCTTATTTTGGGGCCACTTCGGAATTTAGACTTCAAATCCATTCTTGTTTTGCACCTTATTTCATCAAAGACTATAGACAGAAGTCAAAATTTCAAAGAATTTGTAGATTTATTGTAAAGTGCAATCTTACAAGAATAATTCAATTATGATGACATTAAAGGAATTTGTGACCTCTAGCCCTCATCAGAATTTATGAATAAAATTTGAAACCCCAAAAATAGTTCCTTCTAAAATTAATGTTGGGTTTTATTGATATTTAGAATATATCATTTTCATTTATTTTAGAATCTAAAGTTCAAGTTTGGGTGGTTTTTTCAGATTTTTATTGTTTCTACTTTTTGAAGGCATTAATTGAAGGGGCACTATTGTAATAGGAAATTTTAGTTTCTTGAGGAGAAACATATTTGTAATCTAAAAACCATAGAATATTTGTAGAGAAGAGTTTTAAAAATCTATACTAGTACACAAATGTGAGAGAACTAACTTAAGAATCTACAAACTTTATGATAGATGAAAAAAAGTCATATCATTCTCTATGTGTATAGAACATATTTGCATCCATATGTGTTTGAGTTTGAGTTCTTTGACCATAATTTTGAATAGTAAATGAATGCAATCATGTCCTATACACAATAAAATATGACATTCTCATCCATCAAGATGTTTCTAGGTGCTTGCAATAGTTCTTTGATATTTGTGTAGTATAGATTTTTAAACTTGTCTTTGCAAATATTCTATTTTTTAAAGTGGACAAGCATATTAGTCTCAAAAGTAATTCTCTAATTCAAAGACTGTTTTTTCAAAAAATAAACCAAGATAATTAATTTTTAAATAAAAAATCCCACCATAATTACCCTAAATACCCAAAGTACCATATTTTGGTGTCAACTAAATTTAGAAGTTAAATTTTTTTTATCAAAGTAATATTTTGGGTATTTTTATTTGATAAAATATCCTTTAAATACTATTTTAAGCATCAATAATTCAATTTTGAAAAAAATTATTAGGATTTTTCTATTGACAGTTTTGTACAAAGGTGTCTATTGCAAATCTTATTTTTTAGTGTTAGAGGCGCATGGATATGTGCCTCATATCGAGTAGATCTTAGGGGGATGTCATCTTATTGGAATGTCATTTGAAAAAATTGTAGAGTAGATTTTGAGAATCTATAACTTAATTGCAATTATTCATATTATGTCCTCCAATATGATGTTTTTTTCATGACTACAATTTTAAATTTGACATGTAAAAAGAGGATTGAAAGGCTTTAGATCGCTTTCACAATTGTAATACCTTTTTGATCAAACATTATAATCCTTTAATCCATAAATAATTTTTTTTGTGTTTTCTTTTTCATATTTGATCCATAATACTTCTAGTTTGAATTCATATAAAGTAAACCTGCCATTTATTGGAGAGACATCCAAAGCAGCATCCAGGAAATATTTAGAAAATTTGGGCCAGAAGCTGGTAGGTGAAGAGTATGTCCGGCCAAGCTTTAATTTTGTTCGGTTTTTGCCTTTTTTCATCTAATCAAAACAGTCATTTTCCTTTGGTAGTGAATTTGAACCAGCTCATTTTCCCTTCATTTTATATATGAATCGGCTCATTTTCCTCTTATGAGGCACATCAATTAGTTGAATTTCCTTTCACAATTAATTTAAACCAACCAATGCCAAAATTTATATTTTACAAAAATTTACATATGTACATGCCAAAAAACTTGTCAAAAATGAAATGTCTATGGCAGGAGTTGAACTTGAAAATTCCTCACCAGTTGAGGACCAAAGACTTAGCCTTACTAAAATACAAAGTTCACATTCTTAAGAGAAATGGGCTTTGTATTTTTGAAGGGCTCCTATCTATTGTATGCATCATAATAATTAAAATTGAAAATCACCAACATCAATGTTATCTTCTGGTGCCTCACCTTCACTTACACCAGCAAGATACAATTCTGGTCTTGAATACAAATGCCTAAATTTTCGTGAATTTTTCCATAAAACAATGGCCTCAAATAAAATTGGATTAGCACTATCACTATCTGGACCTTCTAATGCAACACGCATTACACTTTCAAGATGTTTTGTTTTCAAATTATTCCTTACTTTAGACTTGATACCATTTTGGATAGAAAAAGCTCTTTCACATGTACCAGTACTAACACATTGAATTCTAGCAATTTCAGCAAGAATAAGTAGGTTAGGATACTTAAGTTGGAGTGAGGGGCTCCAAGATATATGGTTCCATAAATCACCAAAACCCTTGTCCAACCATTCAGTGGTTGCTTGAAGTTTAAAAGCAAAAAACTCCCTCTTTGTTGTGGAGGGGTTAATTAGAGCTTCAAATTTTTTTCCATTTAGCTCTAAATCCTGCCCATAATGACCACATAATACATCCAAGTCCAAAACCCCCCAACTAGCTAAACCTTCTTGCCTAGTAGGCATGTTAGAAGGATTCAAAATTTTAAAAGCCCCTATAATTCCATTATTAGCAAAACGACTCTCTAAAGCAGCACAAACATTTTGAGCATAACATTTTTGAAAGGCAAGGGCAGATTCTAAATCTGCTCCTGTCATGTCTCTACTCATTTCAACACCATGATACATAGATCCACCAATTTCAGATTGCAATCTTCTCATATAACCTCCAGGGGGACCAAAATCAGGAAGAACATGAAAACCAGTACTCTCATTAAAAGTGGCAGCATTTAAGTCAGTAGAATCATCTACAAATAACATTTGAATTTGTGCAATTTCAGTCTTAATTAGAGACCCAATGCAAGAGACATCAACAAACTTATGCTGGAAAACTCTACAAAGGAGAGATAAACTATGCAAAATATCAGCCAAAAAGTGTAAAATATAAATCATTTTGAAAGACCTTAACTTGTTAAACAAGATGGGGCTAGTCCCATCATCTTTAGATGTTGGTGTGTCACGAAAATATACTAAAACACTTTCCAAACTATCACAAAGAGCTGAAATTGCTTGCCACCTAGACAACCAACGAATTTTGTGAAATCTTTTAAGAGTCTTTTGAGAGTCAAACGATTCCTTTTGCAAAGTTTGCAAAGAGGATTTTCTCTTTGCGGACTTTTTAAAATGTGCAGCTACTGAATTTATGAGGTTATCTATTTCATTAGATAACACAGAACAACCATTTCCTTTAGCTGCCTCTAAAGAAGCCAAATTTGTTCTGTGAGCAACACAATGCATAGCAATCAGATGAGGATTTACCTTTTTTTTCAGCTGTGTTGCAACTCTAGTTCTAGATCCCACCATCATAGATGCTCCATCTGAACCAAACCCTAGAAATTTACTGAAATCCAATCCCCAATCCTTCAAAGTGGATATTAGAGTATCATACATGAAAGTAGAATCTTTTTTTCCAGATACACATTCTATAAGCCCTAAAAATACACATGCAGGCATTCCCCCTTCTATAAAAGTGGCAAAAACAACCATGTGACCTGTGATAGAAATATCTGTAGATTCATCTATCATAATGCCAAAATATTTAGAGTCTTTGACTCTATCAATTGTTTTTTTCTGAATCACACTTGATATTAAAAAAATTAAATCAGAACATGATTTTTCATCATGGTACAAATCTTTAGTAATGCATGCATTTAAAGACACAAGTAATTTACATAAACTAGGGAATTTACAAAAAGACAATGTTTCTTTGCCAATAAAATAAGCTGCCTTGAAAAGGGCAAGGACAGCTTCATCACATGTTTTATTGGACTCTATGATGACCTTTTCCATAATTTTTTGACCAGATTGGGAGGCCCAAGTTAATCTCCTATGTTCATCACACTTAGCATGATCTTGAAAAGTTGAGACTTTTATATTTACTGAGCCTTGTTTTGCAAAAACAGATTTACCACCTTTTTCTCTACATGTCTTACAAAAAACCTTACCTAGTGAGGTATTAAACTCAATCCAATCAAATTGTGTATACCATACATCTTTCCATAATTTGGATGCTAACTCAACAGAACTAAAGGGTTTATTGATATTAGATGAAGTAGATTGGGATGCTTCAATCAAGGTTAAATTATTTTCCATTTGATTGGATTGCAACATATTCCTGATGGTCCTCTGACGCTTAGCCATGGTCAAATTACTAATTGTTTAGAAACTGTATAAAATGTTGGGCAAAGAAAAAATACTTATGAAAATCACAATAAAGAAAAAAAAATACTAAACCCTAAAGATAAATTTCAACAATTGTGCAAGTAAGAGTAAAGGAATGGAACAAATCCTTGAAGATACACAGAAGTCGCTCCACAATGAGTATGAAGGGAAGGAACAAATCTCTTAGCCTTGAGCCAGCTTCAAAAAATACTTCAAGCCAACTACCACAGTAAAGAGAAGAGGTTCTGGTTCAAACATAATACACACCACAATACAATGAATAGGTTCTGGTTTCTCACAGCAAGTTGACTCTTCCAATTCCACCAAGTTCCTCACAGCAATTACGAAATCACAAAAGACATCTCAAAGTCGATAAGCTCTCCAAAGGTAAGCACGATCATCAACAAACTAGTCTCTTAGGAATTGAAGAGTCTAAACTCGCGATTGTTGAAACTAGAGGTAGAAGAGGGAAGGCGAGGAAGCAGGAGCAAGCTCACACAGAGGCGGGGAGGCAAGAGCAAGCCGACGCAGAGGCGGAGAGGCAGAAGCAAGCCGGCGCAGAGGCGGGGAGGCAAGAGCAAGTCGGCGTAGAGGCGGGGAGGCAAGAGCAAGTCGGCGCAGAGGCGGGGAGGCAGGATGCGTAGGCGGGATTGTGAGAGCGGTGCGGAGGCAGGACTGCGGGAACAAGTTGGTGGGGAGGCGGGAACAGCTACACAAGTTATAGCCATTGGTGGTTGCTTAACAGGTGATTAACCCTAATCCCAAATGCCCTAATTGATCCTACTACCCTAAATCGGGTTTTTTTGAGGACATCAGTTGAAATCCGGCCATACCCTCGGGAGAACCGTCCATATCCGTTTTTCCCTATATTCAAACAGTGAATTTCCAACCTACTTTGAAGAAGTAGAGATAATTTTCCTGCCTATTTTTTTATTGCCCAATCAATTTCCGCTTTATTTTCATTCTACTTGGTTTTACTGCCTAATGCTTCAAATTACAACCAGTCAAATTCGAATTTTAATCGGCTCATCTTATACTAGCTGCCGGTTCTTCCCGGACATTGATCCAAAGTCCCAATAACTGTACAGTATCCACACAACACACAACACGTTGATTGAAGTTTTTGTAAAGAAACTCTCCATCACCACCTTCCCCAAGACCTCAAAAAACCCAATTGTGTGGTAAATGGCTATAAGAAAGTTTTAATTAGATTTTAGTTTCATTGCTTTTAAATTGCAATAAAATTTGTAGGAAGAAATCTTTTTGCATTTTGTTTTGTGAATGTAAATTTCAATATGGCATTTGATTATCATAATAAATTTCATAGCTTTCAATTATCTATTTTATTGTAGAGAAGTTTTTGAATTTTGCTTGTGCGGTGAATGGCAAGTTCACTCTAGTTAAAAAATTTTAAAATCAATAAAAATGATCAAAATTTTTTTTTTGGTTTAGGTATGAACAAAGTATATGAACTTAAAAAGGCCTCGGGCATTTATGGATCAAAACTCAACATTGCAATCTTAAACTGAAAATTTTTTATTGTGAAAACGATTAGAGTTCCATCCATAATCAATTTTATGAAGAATTTCTAATTTTTGGTTTCAAATTTCATTGATATATAAGTTTGTGCAATCATCTGGAAAATACTCAAAGTTGGATTTGTAAATAATAACAACTCATATGATATTTAAAAATAAATAAAAATAGAAATTCTTTTCCAAAAGAAGGTTCATGCAAAAACAAGAATTTTTTTCCAAATTTAAATTTTGGATTAGAATCTAGAGTAAAAAAATTCTTTTTAGATTTTTAAAAATGAAACAAAAATTCTCTTCAAGTGCCACGATTAAATAGAAATTCAACTAAGTACAATACATCATTGACTATGAGGGTGCAAAATAGACAATATAGAATCAACTAAACCCTTCAAAATGTTCAAAATCATTTCTTAAATCCAACAATAGATATTATTGATATAATTTTTGTAACTTTATCACAAATTATTTGGATCTCTTAGGTTATGTATACCAATTTCCACATTGTAGAAAAAGAGATATTGAATTATTGATCTACAACTTCATCCAATCAAAATCTAGTTCTCTAATTATACAAGTTTTTTAATAAGCTGGATTTTATTCACCCTTTCTATTCATATCATAGGAACTTTTCTTAAAATCTTATCCATTGTTTCTTTGCACGAGTCAAATTTTATAACAATTTTTCAATATTACACTTTTGAAAATTCTAAAAGTCAAAGAATGCTACAAGTTTGTAGATACAATATGTCACTTTCAATAACTGATTTTAAGAAGTAATGAGGTATTTTCCAAATTTTCCAAATTTTCTGAAATTTGCAATCAAAATTTTGGATTGCATGCTTTTGTCCTTAGAGGCTTTGAATGTGACAATTTTTACATAATTTCAATTTCATGAAAGGGCATACAATTACAATTTTGACAATTTTCAAAGAGAGGATTTTGAGACATAAATCTACATTAATCATAGTTTTTTAGAGCTATTGTACAGTTGAATGCCCTAATTTTGGAGCTTGGATCAATGAAAATATCTTGAAGTCCCCAAAGTCCCAAGTAAGAGTCCCGGGTCTTGGGTTTTTTTAAAGGCTCAAGCAAATACCTATGATCTCAATTTTTGGCAAGATTTTTTGAATTTTTTTTCAAGATAAGAAAAATGATTAGCATTTGGGGAATAGAATTTTTATTTCAATTGGTGCTTAGGAGAAAAAGTTATGCCACAATAAGTAAAATAAGAGAGGGTGGGCAACGGTAAAAAACCCAAACTTGAAATATATATATATATAATTTTAACAAAGTATATTTTATTTATATAATTCTAGAATTTTTGATGAAAAGTGAAAAAAATTATTTGTAAATTCATCCTTTTAGGTATAAATGATGTTTCTAAGTTATAGTTTATAATTTGTATTTTGAATGTAATTTCAAAAAGAAAACCACTACATAATTCTCTATTTAATTTTGTTCAAGCACCAACTACAAGCATTGGCCTTTGAGGGATTAAAATTAGGAATATGACATATCTTAAGAAATCAATATTTTCTAGGAAAAATTAAAATAGATTGAAAAATATTTGGAAAGAATATATGCACTTCCATAATACCATTTAGATACATTCCACCATTATTTTTGAGATTGTGCTTTAGAAATGGACCTAATAATTATTGTTTGATGGCAAAAATGGTACAATTATTTCTTTCAACATTCATAATGTCTTGTTTGTTAAAACATAGTTAAAAAATTACAAGAAATTGATACTTTCTTTATAAATGGTGAATTTCATTAAAATGGCGGTATGATGATGAAATGGCACAACATTCCATTAAAATGGCGAAGAAGCTGTCAAAAATGGCGGAATAATATCGCCATTTTAATGAAATTCACCATATAACCTCATATGGATATGCCAATCCTAGTTTAGCCCTCAAATATGTGCACTTGAATGCCACACTTTTTACACTTTGAAACATATTTATCATCTTGATGAACATGACCATCACAAAAATGTGAAGGACATTACAATGGCCTTGAGTTTTGAAACCTAGTTCTCTACAACCCTTGAGATTTTATCGGGAAAAAATAATAAAAACAAAGACAATTCAATTTGTAGTTGGTTGATCAATATCCATTGTTTTTAAAGTTAACATCAATTCCATTAAATCAATTGTATTTCATGCACCATTTTGACATTTAATTTAGTTTGCTTAATTTATAAATATACAAATTAATATATAAATTGCATTTCATATTTTCATTCACAACATTCATTGGACACCGCTAAGTTAGGATTTCCACCTCACTCAATCCCCCTCATTGCTCTCTAAATCATTTCATTTCATTTCTCACTCAAAGGTACCATACATCCACCATTCAACCGCAACATTTTATTGGAATTGTGCCAATTTAGCAACATAGGAGTTCCTTTGCTTCAACATAGGATTTGCACAGACTGATTTATCATATTACTTAAATAGTTTTAAAATTGGATGGTCTCCAGAACCAAAATTGTGAACACATATGCATAGGTGTGCACAAAGCTCTAAAAAATATGAAAGCTTTATGTTGAAGGCTGCGAGCCCTGAAAAGTGCCATACTCATTGAATTATGTCATTCAATTAAACGGACATAATTTGACTAATTTCTTGTCAAGACGGAGTGCACGACAGTCCAGGGTACAGATTGTCCATATTCCAAATTTTATACCAAATTTTTTCAATTTGTCTTGACTGCTCTCAGTCCTCCACTAATAGACTTCCAATGTTTGACAAATTGATATGTGTTGCAGAAGTAATACATGATTGATAAATGATATCACTAGCTACGTTAGAAGCTTGCGGTGGCTCTACATGAACATCGTCTAGCTAGCTGCACGCCAGCCTTATTTCTACAATCATATAATCGATCAATAGTCCAAGATATATGGATGGTTTAGGCAAACTCTATGTACAGTCTCAGAAAGTAACAGCTCTGTATTTTCTTCATATGACCTTAGCATGAACAGCCCCATCACGTGCAGGATTAGGAGTTTGCCCTCATGTCATTACTGAATTAAAAAAAAAAAAAAAATTCCCCCCACAACCCACGTAAAGACAAGTGTGAGAAACAATGAGTTGCAATTGAAATTATATTTTTTTGACAAAAGGAAGATTTTGTTATGATTTTTTAATGGAAGTGTGTCACCCATCATGATGCCAAAGAGTGTCTAGACTATGGTAGTCTGCTCTTAAAGTGCCCATCTAAGGGCTGGTCGGCCTTTTCGATGGTTCTTCAATGCACGAAATTATTTTTCCTGATTTTTCACTTGAAGAAAAATTGATGTGGAATCTAACCCAAGTAGTTTCATATTTTTTGGAGCATTTTTGAATTACTTATGAATTTCTAAAGAATTCTATCATAGGTATCTATTTCTTGATCATAGGCCTTTCAAAACCCACACATGTGTAGTCACCAAAAACAAGCACTTGCAGCATGTAGAAAGTACAAGACAGGGTTCCAAAATTTGACTTTTACTGATTAAACTTCTAAAGTGCCAAGGCCTATTTTTTGACAAAAATCACTCGAAATTGCCGTTTCTGCTGCGTTCATTCAAGAAAGAAAAAAATTAAAATTAAAAAATCTAACTGTAGGATCTTGTACTATACTTTTATGAGATCATGTGATAAAAATTTTATCAAGTTTGACCATATAGATTAAAAAATATTAGCATTCAAAGTTGTGGGGGAAAAGTGTTTTTGAATACAGGTAAACATTTCAGAAATGGAGCGACCTTGGCTCTTATTCCATCCACTAGCAAAGTATAAAGGAACATGTGACAAATGTATAACCACTCTGACATCATTGACAGAACATTCAATGCTTTAAACGGATCAATTTTACAACTTGTTAGTGTCCATTTCAGACCCTGGCTAGGGACAGTCTGAAAAACAGGGGCGGAATTAGAGCAGACTACCATATTGGCCCAAAACCAACACAAAGTGTATCCATAAGACATTAAGACCATAATGGTGTTTAGAATCATGGGTGTTTTGTCCATAATGGATTGTTCTACCTTAATCCATGATCTTTGTCCATGTACAATATATCTTAGCACAAAACAATTAACTAATGTAATAAAGATAGACGTACCCATTATTTTCCACCCCTGCACCCAATTCTATCTTCATGTAATATAAATGGAATACATTCTAGAAAGAAAAATGTGCACCATTGGTACATGAGGGAGGAATTTTGGAAGGGACAAGAATTAATGGATCCATCTACCTTATATATGACATAGTAAGTACATTATGTACATTGTTGAAGATGTACTAATATACACGTTGCATAAAACAAATATTTCGTTACAATGGCAGTATTCATATGCCATTTTTCCATTTATTTACTAGGACTAGTGTAGATTTCAGACTGCATGGTCTGAAATCTAGGAGAGGTATACATTTCAGACCGCCCGGTTTGAACCTCAAAGTGCCAAGTTAGTGGAATACCTCCGTTTTAACGAAATATCCATTATAACTTAGTTACTGATTATCAGCAAGAGGATACCATGGAGCTCTGCATTTGCAATACTTTTAGCATCTAATTAAATTAAATCAATACTGCATATGAGTACTGTGTATCTTGTAAGTTAAGGTTCAATATATCATGCATGTGCACAGATTTATGCAGAGAATGAAATGAGAGAATCAGAGAGCTTTGGAGGTAACGTACAAGTGCCAAAGATCGAGTTTCTTATGCAATATCAAGGGAGAAGGTTGTAGTACAAGTGAAAGGTGGCAGCCCCCTAGCCTATTGAAAGATCGATCAGTGGCCAAAAACGGATATTTCGTTAAAACGGCGATATTCCACAAACTTGACACTTTGAGGTTCAGACCGTGCGGTCTGAAATGTATACCCCTCCTAGATTTCAGACGGTGTGGTCTGAAATCTATACCTGAAATCTATACCGTTCCTAGAAAATAAATGGAAAAATGGCGTATGAATACCGCCATTTTAACGAAATATCTGTTCAAAGCAAAGTTAGACAAGTTCTAGACTATGAATTTAGCCAGGTCAGACTTACATCACTTCATTCAAATGCAAACAATTAACAGGAGGTACCGTGTACCGGCAGAGATGGGCTGCTAATAAGTTAGCAGTTACGTTAGTGAAGGGTCGAGCCAGGACCTGTGGACAGAATCATGTCCCTAACAAGTTGAATATGCTCTAAGGTACGTCGTACGTACTGTACCACGCCAGCTGATATTTTGTCAGGAATATATATAAGAATATCTGTTCCCATATGTCAATTTCGTCAACTACATCCATTCGGAGGAATTCCACGACTTCGGCACTTCAGGCATTTTGCCGCCTGAAATCCTTGCGTCGAAAAATCTGTATTAGTCCTAGTTAGTTTTCAGAGTGTTGAGAGCAGATAAATGGCACAATTTTGCCGGCTCATAAACAAAATCGACGATCAGAATGCTACTACTGTACACAAATTAAATCGTTCATGAGTAGACCAATTAATATGTACATTATTTTGGCACAATGAACAATTAAGGTTTACTACAAAAAAGTTGCAGATACAACTAAACAAGCATGAAATTGAGCCACAAAAGTATTTAGTCCTTCAACAATTCATCTATACACGTTTTTGACCAATACCCACAAAGACTCCGAGAGTAACGTGGAGATCATGAAAATGAAACGCTTACCAGACTAATTTAGTTCCGTTGAAAAGTTGAAACGCACGCGGGCTGGACTGGTTCAAGTTCTGCAACCTGACTGAGCATCTGTACTTCACAGGCAGATGCCAGATTGCAGCTCTATTATTTTGCAAGTGATCGATTTTCTTCCTTCTCCGGTGCGGTTGACTAGCGGACTTGCTGCCAAACATGAAAAATAGTATCCAAAAGTACAGAGAACTAGCAAAGACCCTACTGTTCGGAGAATAGCAGTGTCTATTGTCATCAGCACAAGTCTACAAACTAGCTGTACATGCATGAAACATAATAAATATGAAGAACTTTGTAGGTTAAATAACTCACATACCTTGCAAGTTGACTCTATTTGATGAAAAAAGTTGACCGCTAGTTGAAGACTTCCTTCACTTCATTTATTGATATGCAACTTTTAAGTTATATAATGACCATCAACTACAGGTCTCACTGCAGTAGTCATGGCGTCTGAAAAGCAACTGCTCTTTGCATGCAAACACAATTGAAACTTCATATATAATTTATTTCGATCAATACATGTTATTAAAGTTAACTACATGATCAATCATGAAAATATAATGAAGAATTAACCAAGATATGAACTACATTGTCAAATTTTCATTAGACTTTTCGACTCAAACAATGCTTCAAGTGTACAACTTAAATGTGACCTAACAACTCCATGATACAAGTGAGTTGAAACTAGCAACCACAAATTGCTGTTTCGATCAACGCAGTTTGTTACTAGCATTGTTACGAAACCTACTCAGCTACTTGAAGCCCGCGATTTCCAAAGGTTCTCATCGATGCTACTGAAAATTTGAGCGCGCGGTTGAGAAACAGAAACACTAGTTAGAAGTTGCTTCAGACCCTTGGCCGTAAACTAAGAAAAACCTAACTGCACAGACAGACAGAAACATGTTCAAAAACAAACGCCTAGAATTGAAAACTGACGAACTGATTGTTGTTTCAAACCATGGCATAGAATACCGACCACGAAAGGAATCTTTCACAAGTCTAGCCAGAGTGTTTTCGCACAATTTATGTGAAGTTAGTAGCATTCTCATGCAGCTAGCAAGCAAGTCTTGGTTGCGCCTCAGCGAAGAGCAGTGTACTTCTCAGACGCCTTGCCAGTTGCAGCAAAATCTCTAGTGTGAGGTCATGAAAAGATCCACCTTGAAGAGCGCCAGCTTGTCTGTCGAGCGTCGACCAGGTTGCAGCAAGGAGCTCCACGAGTCTGGCATCGATGCCACTTGGATTCTGGATTAATTGCTTTCAGCGGATGAGCATAAATAGTGCACTGGCGGTACCGGTCGATCTAGCCTAGGATGGTATGGGCCGCCCACAATCCATCCCTTCAAAAAGTGCCGTTCTTTTCTTTCTAATGTGGGCTGCTTTAGAAGATCGAGGGACCCTAGCTAGAACTTCGGGTGGAGACCACTCAGACAGGAAGGTAGTGTCGTTGACGGAGAGTTTCCACTAAGCCTGGCTCATTTGCTGGGATAATTTGGATTAGGGAGAGGCCGGCAGTAGGCCATGCGAAACTATGCATACTACAGTAATCCACTAAGAAGTACGAGAAATTATACCAAAAACCTACAGACATTAGGGATTGTAATCGGAACTGGCAAGCTGGCGCAAGTGCACTGGAGAAACGTCCGCTCCAGATTTAGCACAGAAAAGACTCCATGTGCTTGCCGGTGGAAGATTCCAACAGCTAGCCTGGGATTTTTTCTGAGTCACATGAGGCTGTGACATACGACAAACTGTCCGGCTGCACCTGCGCCAGTAGAATATACTGAAATTAAACGCTCATTTCACAAGTTGTTCCGACCTGTCAATAAAGCAAACCAGTAAATTTGGACTCTAATTTGGATATGTGGGAGTAATCGAATATTCACACGGTCTGGCATGTAATGACTGGCTTTAATTCAGTGGAAGCTCTGGACGGTGAGGCCGAATCTCAGTGAATCACAGCGGCAAGGCTACTCTACCACTTACAACACGTCGTCCCATATTTAAGTCGTCTCCAAAGGATTCATCTCCCCGATCGTCTGAAATTGAATGCAAAGCACCCACGCCGGGATGTTCCGCTGGCGCGGGGAGCTCTCCACACACATGCTTCTGGGGGCGCATATGCGCCAGCCAGCCCCAATTATATAGGCCTGGCTAGTGATATTGGTGCAGCAATCAGCCTAAAGTTTCTTGAACTAACGGGAATTCGGGAAGGGAACAGTAAAGGGCAAATGAAACCTTCTGGTGGTCTAGATTAATTACAGATAAGGGTGCCGGCCCGCCGCTGGCTGTAACGCCATTCGAAATCCACTTACAAAGCTCTTTAGTAACTCAGAGTCTATATTTTCTAGAGTTTCACGGCAACCGTCAATTCGTTAAATCGGCGAAATTTCATTACTTTGGCTCGATTCAGGCCGCTCGGCCGGAAACCAAAATCTACACCAGTCTATACCTACAGGTCCTAGTTTGTGGCCTGAAATTAGACCTTTGAGAAGATCTATATCACAGTTTTTGGTATGAGGAATATCTCCAATTTAACGAAATTGACAATTCAGTCATGAATTGTTGAAGCATGTTGTACGTACGTACGTAGGTCGTATTTAATGTAGAGGTCTTCTTCAATTCCTTTCTGTCAACGAGGCAAGAATCTGCTGCAGAGAAGTGCACGCTGCAGGAAACTAAGATACTCGAGCAAGGGAATATATTGTTGAATCGTTGCAGGAATTTGCAGGGTCGGGGATTTACTCTCACAACTTATGACGTATATATATTGCATATGAAATATATGATGCCCTCTGCCTGCCAACGTATTTGCACTAATGTAGTGCCCATCACTCCATTCACACTGCGAAACATTGACGGATTTTACGTTCGCTGGCTGCAAGTAGGTGGAAGCATCTGATTGAATTACTGGATCGTGGATCATCTTCGCATGATAGGTGAATGTCCGGTTAGTCACTCATCCACCTCTAATCCTGGCCTGAAATCCTGGAGTGTAGGTAGCTAATGAAAGTCCAGGAGTAGTCTTAAAATTGAGATAGCTCACACTGAATCCCCTGCGTGAAAAATGGAAACATTAGGTACAAGGTCGTACTCATGTCTTCAGTGTGTAAATAATTTTCACAAGTCATGCAATATGATCTTGCATGTTGGTATTTTAACTGCGCATCCAGATCCAAAAATACCATGTATCGACAGAGCTTCATTTCGACGTAGATGCCACATGTTCTGACGGCATCTACGTACAAATGATGTAATTGTTACAAGAATGTCAACAGGAATATAATCCAGTCCTAGTACATTGGAAAGTTGTAATCAGAATGAGTGGACGAGCGGAAAGCCGGAAGCCGAAAGCTTCATCCCTCATGCATGGAAAATAACAAATTGCAGGACAAATTTGTGGTTGCCGATGAGAGATGTACCTTGGACAACTCAACAATCATAACTCAATCATAGATTTTGGTCAATTTTGTCCAAGTCTACGTTACTTTTTCTAGCATGATATTTGAAATTCCATTCCAATTATATTCACTTGATCGAGAAAGGTGGTCTGTCAAGGATACTACCACTACTTAACATTAAACATGATTCTTTAGGCTAGGGAATAGGGACCGATATGAAAAACATGTCTGCCCAATGAAGGGGCAATTTCGATAGTTAGATGTATTCAGAAACATCAACACTTCGACAGGAATCCAAGCTGGTTCCCAATCAAAGTATGACAGGTTTGCTATGCAAAAGAATGAACAATACAAGCTAAGCAATTTCAATCAAAATGGAAATTTTCTGACTACCCCAATGAGAGGCACAATCAGCTTTTCCTTTGAAAACTAGGATGAAGCATTAAGTACAGTACAATACATTGTACTAAACTTGACCTCAAATTCGTTAAATTGGCGGAATTCCACAACTAGGAAACTGTTCAGAGCAAATGCAAATGAGCAAATCCATACCAGTACGTCCTAGTTTTACGAGCTATGAGCACATGAAATTCCCAATATTCGGCGCCCCTAGTCGTGCCAACTTAAGCGAAATTTCGTCATTGATTATCCACCTTTCAGGATTAATAATTATCCTGTTTGCCAAGGGGTTTGCCAATATGCTTGCAGGCCGCTTGCAGCTAGTTCGAGGAAGTCCTGTAAGTTCCAAGCATGGTGGATGACCTTCTCGATTCAGGCCAATGTTTTTTACAAAAAACTCGTCCGGTTTCAGTGCACACAAAGCTATTGAGAATACAATTCTTGTCCGATTGAGGAATTTTGTTTATTTGTTTTGAAACTTTTTCGATCGATCGAGCCTGATTAATTTTGAGATCTATTGCACGTGTATATATAGATGCCGGAATTTGATTTGATTTCAAGTCTGCTTGCTGCCCGAGCTACCTCAGTCCTCGGGTGTCTGTCATGAGGTATGGCCCATGTGCGGCGGCATTTTCCTTGCATTCTCCACAGTCGATTAACGAAGTAGTCAAGGATTTGATAACTTCCCCTCCTGGCCTCTGATTTTGCATTTGCACTCCATGCATGGCGAGATCTTTCTGAAGGTTTTTCTTGCAGACAGGCACAGCTGCACAGCTGCATTGTAGGCCGCAGTGTAGCTAGGTTGGACACGCATGTGCAGACCCGCTTGACATTCTCAAGTCTCCATTCCGATTCCGATTCCATTGTTGGCATGTTGCTCGTCTCATCACTCACGCCGGTCCTCATTACACTGATAGCCAGCGAGTTTACGCATAAGGGAAACATGCCTATTAGTTACCAAGCAGATTGGCTATCTAGGTACTACCTTGGAGAAGGTAATCGTCACGTCAAGTATTTTTAAGAAATTGTCTGAGAATCATGTAACTAAATTTTCATGATGACTCATTCATGTTTGAAAGAACCCATTTGCAAGTAGAATCAAGTAATTCCAACAAGAAATGAATTTTCTGTGATTTTTCAAAGTTTGCTGGGACTAAATTAGTGAAACAAGGATAGACTCATGCTAAACTACTTGTTGTGTCCGGTGTCCCCCCCTCCCTAAGTGCACTGTCATGATGCTAAAGGGTTGCTAAGATTGTGTTAATGGGTGGGGGACTAATGCAAATTTAAGGGTCAAGTAGATGTCAGAATTGGACAACATACACCATTGGGTTGTTCTACTTTTATTATTCATAATTGGACCAAAAGACTTTGCCAACAAAATATTTTTATTTCTAAATACTCATAAGTCAAGCTACTCTATAGAAGTATTGCTACACTCTATTTTGCCATGTGGCATGGCTATGTAGATTGTGGATTGTAAATCTTGGGCCATACAATAGAATATTTTTTTCAAAGTCATTTTGTTAGAACCCAAAAGGCACTTTACTAGGCTTACTAAGGTAGCTTGGCATGTCACTTGACTTCAAATCTTACTACCAAAAGTGACTCGCATAATTGTAGATGCCACATTTAACTACTTGTCGACTATTCAATGAATTATAGACAAAACATCCGGAGATCCTGGATGTTATTATTTGGGGATCTCTAAATGTTTAATTGTATAGAGCTAAGCTCTCAATGTTTGTATAGATCTCTTGATGTTTTGTATTGTCTCCTAATGACCTCTTTTTTCTATTATTAATTATGGACTTTTGAAAGTCTAGAAATAGTTAAATGTAGCATAGTAAACAAAAGTTTTGGTTTCCTAAAACAAACCTTCACTAACAAATGGATGTGTAAATGCCCCAACAACTAGCCAACAAAACAAAGGAGCTACACCTAATTCGATCACTTTAAACATCAAGTATTTCTACTATTGGATGATTGCAAGAATGACTTGTCAATTTTGTTCGATTTAGTCTAGTATCACTAGAAGAAAACCTTGTTGCTTTCAACAAAATCTACGTGATGTTTCTATTTACAGTAATGTATAAACATCAATTTCAACACAAATTTTGTATTGAAATTGATGTTTTTATGTACCAATAAACAAAAATGTCATGTAGATTTAGTTGAGAGCAATAAAGTTTTCTTCTAGTGTATTCACTATACTATGACATTTAAAAATAAAAATTTAAAAATAAAACAAGAAAAAAAAGATTATAATATTTAAAATTACATATCACCAAAATTTTGGTTTAAAAAAAAATAGGTCAAAAGTTATTCATGAAATAGAGTGCCAAAATTTTTGAAGAAAATTGACACTTTGAATTATTTTTAATTATTTTGTAAAAAATAAGAATTCTTTTTGACAAAGAAATAAAAAATTGACCATTTGGGAGCACTTCAATACTTCATGGTGAAGAAATGTCACCAAAAGAATGAGCTTGAAATCATCTTCAATATTCAAAAGTGCTCATGCAAGGGAGCCCTATTTCTACAAATGTGGAGGACATAATTGAAATATATTTTTAGGATGCCCTTTGTTAGGAACATGCCTGCCTAATGTGGAAATAGACCACAAAAGTTTTAGCTCTAGATCATTAATTTTAAATACACCTAATTCTTCAAAATTTCTAAATCTGAAAATGTGAGAAATTAATAAAATCGACTTTTAAATATAAAATGGTTTTTCAATTTTTAATAAGGGATACAATTGAATCCAACACATACATCTCCAATAAAAAACTTCAAATTCATTGGATTTATGCTTCAAAAGTTCCATTCACATCATTAGGAAAACTTTGAGGTCAAAAGAAGGCCATCAGTTCCTGAAGAACGGGGAACAATGGCTGGATACATGGAAAATAAAATAAAATAAAAATAAAAATAAAATAAAATAAAATAAAAATTTTAAATTTTAATTCATCAAACTGCAGGGCTTGAAAGGTCTGCAGAGCCTGCAGGAACAATTTTAAAAAATATTAAAGAGAAAGTTTTTTTTATGGAATTTTTTTCTTTTATTAAAACAAATCTGCAATTACAAAAGTCATAAAATTGTCTGATATCTGATGTGGCTAGTACCACATCAAACTGTGATTATTTTATTATTATTTAAATACATTACTTTAAAAGAAATTAACTTTTTTTAATTATTTAATACTCTGGCCAGCAGTCAGAGGTTCACAGTTTGGGGAACCAACCCTTAGACAACTTTCTTTTGACCTCAAACTTTTCCTAATGTTAGTCACTTGATGGGAGCATCTAGTAAGTAAGAGTGAAGGAAATTGAACTAGAACTGACTTTGTGGTAACTTTTAGACCTACTGATTCAAGGTTAAAACTCCTAGTTAAATATTGTGTACATTTTCGAGTTCAAAGATTGTGATTTGCAGGTGTTTTTTAATTAACCATGAAAGGATACTAAGGTCAAAAAGTGTGTGATGGATGACTTTCAAGATTAATTACTATAGAAATGAAGATTGACCGTATTGAGTGGTCCCAAAATCAGATCATTTTTTTGACACAAGGAATCCAAATGTCACGTTTGTTTTTGGAGTGTTGGAACCTCCTCTCATTTCCCAACAAGAAGATTTGGAAAAACTTGAAACTAGTCCCAACTCCCAAGTAGCCAAAAGTGTCGGTTATGGGGGTGCCCACCTTTGCTAAAGTGGCTGGCTCCAAGGGATTCTATTGCTGCCCTGCTTATATTAGTACCCTTCAATTAGTTTCTTTTCTCTCTAACTAACTACAGTAACTAGTAAGTTACTACTCGTCAAACTACAGTTAGTTAGGAGCTTGGAAAAGCTCCTGCCTGGAGGCTCAGAAAATTTCATCAATTCCCAAGTTGTAAAGTGGAAGTGGGTCGGAAAGATGGTAGAGTCCAATTTACAATATAATAATAAGTTTGCGTAATTGCAAAATTACTATATTGTCATATAGTAATAAGAAGAATAAAACATAACATAGAATCTAAGAAGTATCATTTGACTAGTGTTCAGCTATTGTTTGCGGAAATAATTGTTTGCATTCTGTCATGCATAACTTAGTTCTAATGAAGGAAGGTATGGAGTTGCTTGAATGAGAGATATTGTATCCCACATTGATTATTAACCCTTAAACATTGACATCAACATTTTGTATCTAATGGATGATAAAGAATCCTTCTACTAGGATAGACGTGCAACTATTCATCCTCAAAATTTTGTTGTGAAAAGGGGAGGTCCTCTACAATAGTGTGACTTCCAATGAGTGGTTTTGAGTTGTTTTTTTAAGTAGATGATGTCACACGGTTCCAAAAGGGATGATTTCCATGGGCACCAGTTCATCCTTCGAGGGTTAAATAGTTGGTACGGCATTAATTCTTCTTTTAGTTACTTCTTGGTCTATAATGATGCTGCAACAAATAATCTTTGACAAATGAATCTTCCATACATTCTATGTGGGGTTCAACTATAGAGAATTTATGTACCATATTATTTTTGTCACATTATGAGCATGTCTCCATTGCAATGGAAGAAGGTAATGGTGAACTAGAATATCATCTTTAATGAGTGTTAGCTATTCATGGTGATCATGCAAAAAATAAAACGTGCGTGATGTTCTTTCATAAACAAGACTAACAAAATCGTTTGCTATTTTTTTTGTCTAGAAGCATAATAACAAGAGGGCATTTATCAAAGTCACTAAATGCACCCCAAGCCACCACTAAAGTAAAACTCAAACTTGAAAAATGGTACTATACAATCCCAAGTTTATCTTTTACGTGACTATTTTCACCACATTCTCATTTGGCTTTAATTCTTCCCAATTTCAAATAATGACTTGTCTGACCAAATCACATTGCACCAATACTCAAAATTCCAACTTAGTTTCATGAGCTTAGACAAATGCAAGCCTATTTGCTTATGTTAGTCATTAGATAGGGCTTTTTAGTACAATGCAATTTCAAAAGCCCAACAATTTTTTGTTACAATATGCCTCATTCAACTATTCAAACTTGTGGCTTGAAATTTCTACCACAGTGGTTGTCTTCTATCATTTGTAATAAATTGAGACAACATCCTAGCACCAATGCACCACAATCAAACATTTTTGATGCTAGCTACCTCTTTGATTTTTCAAAGACACCATTTCCATGGACCTTCCAATTTGTCAAAATTGTGGAAATAGTCGAGCAATGGAACATTTATGACTACTACAGTGTCCTTGCATTTAATCCCACCCTCACACATCCCCACAATACAATTCTTTTCTTGAGTATACATCATATATGTCATCTTGCTCAATTCAACTTCTCGAAAGTGTATCAACTAATCTTGTAACAACAAAAAGAGCAATCAGAGTCTTGCAAGGCCAACAACAAAAAATTTCTTTTATGCAAACTAACTTTTCGTAAATGTTGTACACTATAGTGCACTGAAATTTGATGTCCCAATCTTTTGACCTTTAAGCTCTATAAAGTGCAATTGTACAACAAACAATTGCCCCAGAAGGATAACAAGTATTTGAAGGACCTCCACAATCAAAGATCCATTTTACTAAAGTTAATCATATTCTCTAATTTGTGACCTTTTTCCATTCTTGATTTTTTAATAAATAAATATAATATAAATATAAATTTGAAGTTTGGAAATTTAAAGAAAGTTAGACTTTCATCAATGGAGAGTCATGATACATCAATTAAAAATTTGAAGCTTACAAGCTAGAAATAGTATTTGAGGATATAATATGTTTTCAAAGACATAAAGCATTGATAAACTTGCAAAGACAAAAAGAAAATATTGAAGAATGAATTTCAAATCTAGATTGAAACTTAATAACATTGCTACCATCTAAGAAGTGCTCTAAAAATGAAAATGGATTCTACTATGTTCATATTTTAACTAGAAGGATGCATAACCTTATCCTTTGCAATATTAGAGGAGATGCTTATCTTTTGCAATATTATAAATATGTGATTCAATTTTTTTTTTTAAATTTACAAATTTATTTACCAATTTCTTAAAAAAATTCTTTAAAAATTCCGTTCTCCAAATGTATAAGGAGGTTGTCATTGGTACTTCGGTAGAGGGGGAAAGCAATGCACCCTAATTTTTAGTTTCAGCAAGGTAATAGTAATGATTTAGTGCTTTATGATTTCAAATGCATTTCAAAAAAATTCTTTGACCTAGTTAATATTTTGGATGCCATTAATTGTGGAAGAAATTTTGAATTTTGAATTTTGAATTTTATTTACAAATATTGGTGATAACAACAATAAATCTAAGTATACAAATGTAATACAAAATTCAAAATATACAATTTTTGTTGATAAATCAAAACCAAAATTATTTCTCCAAGTTGTTTATAATGCATCTTTATAAAACTTTAGATCAAAAGATAAATCAATGCATCTAGAATTAAGTTAATATCTTCAAGTTCAAATTTTGTCATTTGAATGTCTCAAATTAGATTTTTCATAACACTACTAAATGATTCTAGCATACAATGAAATTCTTGTATCATCTCAAGTATTGCATGTACTCGATTGCAAGCCATAATATTTATAAAAATCTCAAGCTCTCCAAATATAATGCTTGATTGCCACTTCTTCCTAAATGGACTATATTGAAATTATATATTTTAACTAGAGAGAGGTAAACCTATTGTTCATATTCTAAAAGACCACTTCCTAATAGATAAGGCAATGCAAAGTGCCATGTTAGGAAATGAAGAGCATGTGGCTCTACATTTTCATCCATCAAAGACACATATTGTTGATCATTTGGGTTATTGCCCAAATAATTAAGTATTCTATGAAGGTGGTTCTTATGTATTTCTATGTTGTGATCCAAATGACCCCACTTTAATAAAAGGTATAAAAAAATCAAGATTGTTTAATTAAAATGCATATACAAAGTAGCCAATTCACTATGATGTATATCAAGTGATTCACAAATGAAACATGGCCACATCCCTAGCATATGGCTAAATGCCTACATCATATCAATTGCAAGAAGTTGCACTTGAAGCATTGGAGACATGCAAGAAAAATGTGGCACTAGCTACAATACATTGTCATCAATTAGAGGCCCAAATTGTTGATCATTTCAGCTTTCGTGGAAGGAATATCATGTCATGGAAGAGTGGTTATTGTGGTGTCACATATTCAAAACCGAGAAGCTTTGATCTACTATAAAGGGGTCAAAAAACCTATGATCACTCAACAAAAATGCATTTCACTTGACTGACAATGCATTTACAATGTCACCAATTCACAATAAGGTAGTCTGCTCTTATTGAGACCATCTTCTTCAAACAACCCAATTAGCCCCTCTAGAATGGACAGTCAGTGGTTCTAAAATGGATTGCCACAAATTTTAGAGCATAATTAAGATTTTTCAAGTACTAATTCATACTTTGCCAATAGATGGAATAAGAATCAAAGAGGGTCCATTTCAAAGCCAAGGTATGTCCACATAATTTTTCTAAATGAAAATTGATTGCCCAATTGCATTCTTACAAATGTTAAAAGAATTTAGGGTCCATTTAAGTTTAGTAATGGTTGCGTTTAAGAGCCTTGTGTATTACTTTTTGAATGTGCTTGTTCTTGGTCAAGCCATATCTTTTTTCAAACTAGGGGGGGTTTGCAAGGCCTATGATCAAAAATAGGTGCCTACCACAAAATTCTTTGAAAATTCATAAATAATTCAAAATGCTCTAAAAAATATAAAACCACTTAGGTTAGATTCCACATCAATTTTTCTTCAAGTGAAAAATAAGAAAAAAAAAATTCCGTGCATCTAAAAAATGTTGAAAAGGCCAACCAATCCTTAAACAGTTCCTTTAAGAGCAAACTACCTTTGTATCAAACAAGTGATTTACAAATGAAACAAGGGCCAAACCACTTGTTTAATAAAGAGGATTCAAAGTCTCATTATCTAATATTAGAATGTGCCAAAAAACTCATTTCCTTCACTTTAAATGCAAATTTACTACAATTTTCTTGGTCAAATGTTTTCTCCAAGCATTTTCATACTAGTACTAGTATAGAGCAAGATCCTATAGTTGGATATGCTCTTTGCATTGGAAATGACAATTTTGAATGTTTTTTGACAAAAGAAACGGTCTTAAGATATTAGGGGTTAATTCTTTGAAATATTCTTTGTTTTAACCCTTAAAAGGATGATGAGACCAAACAGTGGCCGATGGATGACTTGAACATTGTAGAAACAAAGAATGCACTTATTGGTCTAATAATCCAAACATTTTGGTGACTACCTTGGTCATAGCAAGGTCCGTGTCGGTTAATTTGCATGGGGAAGTAGGTCTATCGGTATCAATTGTGGATAATGTATTATTGAGGAAAGCAAATGTATACTAATTGTTCTCAATCCTGTGTGGAATATCTACATAAGTAGGAAAACAGCTATCAAGGTCAAGTGGTGCTTCCCCATGTCTGATACTTGCCAAGCCTTCATCTTCACATAAAGAAGACTAGCACACATCTACCTGTTGCAGTGTAACATTGAACTTACAGTAGGTGAATATGGACTGGATGAAAAACATTCAGGATGATAGGATGAAATAATTGGCATGATAACGTAACCATATTTGTGACAACAGATCGTGACAGATCATGTGACAACGTGTATTTAATATAATAGATGAGTCAATGCAATTTCTAGTCTAATAAAATGAAGCATGAAATACTTTAGCAGTTGAGGGAACTCACCCTTCTCGAACACTGCAGGCGGCTATTGAAAAAATGACTCCAAAATTTGACATCCACTAGAGAGAACATGCATCAAATTCTGAGTGGTCAACATTGGTCCTTTTCCTGTAGCTTTTGGCACCTCCCACCTAACTTAAGATAATGTCAGTTCCAGATTGTGCACGAAAACCATAATGAGTTAGAATAGCATTCCAGGATCCATTCCTGTATTCTTGGTGATCTTTCGGTTCCTCTTGAGATTTCTTTGATTACAGTTTCAATGACAAATGGAATGACCAAGAAGAAGGCAAGAACCAGTGGCCCAACTTTTATTCAATGACGAATCACGTTTATTAGGTGATGAGTCAAGAGGGTATTGTGGACTTACATTCTTGAAGGTGGTGGGGACCCCTGTCGTGTTCAAGAATGTTATGAAGAATCTGGATTCCTTTCGCAAGGGTGTGGAGGCAGCTCCTCAAGAATGCTATGAGAGCAGGCTCTGAAACAATGGACATAACACCAAGGGGAGGATTACGATTGAAATTTAAAGCTTCCTAATCTGAACAACCAGTAAGCGAGCAGCCAGAAATAATTTGAACACCAATTTGCCATTGAATTTCAACCACCCTAAAATTACACGGCATCAATATCATCAATTTTAAAAAGTGCTCAAAACACCGTCCAACCGCTACATGTCATTCAGGTTTTGTGGAATTGCCCTGATCATTCCTAAAGTCAAAGAAATGCTAAGATGGACAAGAGCATGATGAAGTTCCTCTAATAGTGTATTTGCCCTCCTGATTGTAGAATCAGCTCTTTTGAGCCTATGTAAAAAAATGTTAGTAGCCCTGGCGTACATTCATGAAGATGTCCCATGAAGTCTTGTGCCTCTTCAATTATAACCAGGGCTTCTGGCAGTTGCCTGCACATTTCCACCAGCATTTGAGAAACTGAAAAAATCCAGAATCACTTGGATCGACAAGGTCCCTTTCTCTTTGCTGCAGCACACCCAGAAATTCCTCCATACTAAGCACACCATCTGCATCCCCATCGAAAATGTGAAATATAATGTCCACCACTGCATCCGAAATTGGGGCGTGGCAAATCTGCAATTCATGCATACGTGATGCTTAGTTGTGCCTAAAAAGCATGTACGTCGTGTAAGATTTCAATCCATGCAATGATTGAATAAGGGTGTGAAGGTCCCAAACTTGCTTTTCACAACAAGAAGAAATTCTCAAACAAAGACTTTCAGAAACCTCTACTTAAGTGTGAATATTTTTGACAAAACTTTATATGAAAAGCAAAATGAAAACCTTGCACTCTGACAATCCCTAATAACATTGTAGATTGGATGTTGTTTAGAAGTGTGGTGACCAAATGCCTTGGAGAACATTGCATGCTATTATCAATGATAAATTGTCACAGACCTTATCAGCAGCACGCTGAACATCCTGTTTCGTCAGTTTTCCCTGAATCTTGCCAAAGCTGGAGATTGCCAATGTCATGACTGGAATCTTCATTCGAAGCTTTGCAAATTGTATGAATTCCTATAACACAGATCAATTTACAATCAAGAAATAGTCCAATTCACAATCAGCAGCCACGAGTCCGAGAGAAATGTCAGTTGGAATTTTTCCTATGGAACCTACAATGTGCAGAAGGGAACAGCATAACATTACAAACTAGTTCAAGGAAAACCCTCACAAAAATAAGAACTCCAAGCCCCCACAATACCCTCACATTAGGTGAGATATCAATGGCTAGTTCAATTAGAATATTGGAAGGGATACACCAACTTGGCGTAAGGTGCCGCAGACAAAAGAGGGAAAATCTCTAGGTTATAGGATGTTCAGATTTAGTAATTCTGGAATATCCCAAGAATCAAACCAGAAAGAGGCTACATTTCATGTAACTCAGATACCAAGAAGTCTCACCTCCAAGGTTATTCGCATGCTGGCAAAGTGCGGATCAGTTGCCATGTCTTCGACACGATCCAGGTAGTGATTCATCATTGATATGTCTGCAGAGGCTGTCATTGACAAACCAAAATCTGTAGCTGAGATAGTCTCCCGATTCTCGAAGTCGTAGTGAGCAAACTCGAGACGAGTAATCTGTTGCATGAATTCAAAGTGTCATCGACTGGCAAGTGCTAAGTTCGAATATTCTTTCAACTTTACCAAAATTGGGCTTTCTCATACATGAGCCTGATACCTCATCATGGAGTTCAAGCAAAAATTTCTCAAACTGTGCCCTTGGAAGTTGGCGCTTTCCATCTTTTCCGAAAAAGAGTTCAACCAAGCCAGCCTCTTCAACTTCGCCAGATACTTGCAATCCAGTGCGAAGACCGTGTGTGTGTGATTTGCCGACCCGAGTTTGCTCACGCATCCACGTCATGACTTTTTTGAATTCATCCCTGTCAATCATTCTGTGACACAACAACACCATCCCAGGTATGCATTCAAATCGCCAGTAGTAATTGGCAACTGGAAATGAGAAAAACTGTGCACCAGAGGTCAACATAAACAGTTTCTATGCTCAATTTGCTCCTGAAAAAATAAAGTTACTGGTATAAACAAACCTAAACAGGGCAAATGCTTACAATATGCATGAAATAACACAAAGCTTACCCATTCCCATCCAAATCGAACATTCGGAATGTTGCACTGAAATTCTTTTCTGGGATGCTCAAAAGCGTGATGAAAAAGATGTACCTGTACAGGACATTTGTCTGTGAGATGTTATCATAGAAATGCCACTTTGACAGACTAGTGTATCATTCATTGTTGATGGGAACTGCTGCTGGCATACATCATAACAAAAAACTTACTCTGGAAATGAAATCAGTCCGTCCCCATTGGTGTCAAACAACATGAAGAACTTCGAGGGAGGACATTTCAAATCGCCCGGGGACCTCTCCCCGCCAAGATAACCCTCTCTCACCAGGTGAGAACCTGATGGTGGGAAAACCGGAACTATTGCTCTCATCAAATCCGCAGCAGTCATAAAAGTGCGGCCATCTTCATTTCGCACTGTCGAGAAATACTCGAACACCTGGATAATTTTTCTACAAACTCCCTCATCAGTAAATTGTAAAAAAGAAAGTTTCAAGAAATTTTAGACAATAGCTTACAAAGATTGATCATGAGGAGGCGAGGTGCACAATTGCCAAAACATATACTTTGCAACGTTACAAAAATATCCCACAGCAAGGTAAGCAGGTGCTCCACCTTCTCAGGAGGGCTGCGCAAACGAAGTCGCCTCTCGTAATTGAAGAAAATACGCCGCCGGTACGCGTCTGCATCCCCAAGTAAAGATACACAACGTCAACTAAGTAGGAATCTTCTTCCAACACTACTTAATTCACCAAGTCCTTGTGCCACATTTTATCATACAATTTGAAGACGTGCAAATCAGCGAATTCCGCCACCACATGTACTCTGTCTGTTACAGGTGCAGGAATAGACAGAAAAGCAATCGGCATTGCTAGCTTCCGGATGTAAACGTGATGAACGTGAAAAAAATGCAAAATGCGGAGGAAAGGAATGTTAACCCCTGACAACCAAGAACTCATGGTTACAAGATGACCAAGTCGATTGATCATATTGTGAAAAGTATAATTCAGATGGAAGCAAATTTTATATCACCAGCGTCAGTGAAGGACATTGTACATGTTGTTCAAAAAATAAATAGAATTGGACAGAAAATCTCCAAATGACCTACTCAACCGCTTGAAAAAACATGAGAAACAATTTGTTTTTCTCTTAGTTCTTAAGGCTTTGCGAGAGCGAACCTACCACTAAGGAAGAAAGTAGGTTGCGATAGCTTGGAGGCAGGTATTTTCCCCATCGGCGATGCCAACGACCGCTCCGCCGCAGCTTCACAACAGGCGACTGTCTCGTCCGATCGCCGCAATGATTCCATAGCCACAGCGCCAGCCAGAAACCCCGCCCCCCACATTGCAAACCCTGATGGAGTACTACTCGTCGATTCCCCTGCGCTCGCACTCACAGCTGGAAGCCATAGCTCACAATTGGCCTGCGTCCGAATTGGCCGCGACGTCAACAACGAATGTCGCTCCATGAGTCCCCTCACCAGTGTCCTTTGCCGCGCGAGTTTCATGATTCTCGATCGTAATGTGCAAAATTTAGCCACAACCCAAGAACTAATATGAGAAAGACCTTCCAGAAATGAAACGATCCGGTACTTCCATCGTGAAGGTATATCCTCTGGCGAAGGATTGATTATCCACAGATGCCTATTGGAAATGCAAATTTGGGGCAGTAATCAATTCGCATTCATACCAGGACATGAATGCAAGAATTTTTTCGAACGAGACATATATCGGCCTATCGGACGACTAAGCTTCTGCTGCACAGCATCGCAGCGATTGATTCAAAATTTGGTGACAAGCGCGACACGGAAGCACTGGCGTACACAAAGCAAGCGACAGAGACAGCAACAAAGACGAGGGAGACGGGCCCGAAGATATTGCCAAAATGTTCGATTGGCGTAGATAACGTCCTACCGTTGGACGTCCATAGAGCCCCGAGTAGAGACACCGAGTGAGGCCCAGCTGTCGAAGCTTAGTGCGCTCTGAGCCTCTGACGCACTGCCTGGCCTGGTGGGCCAGAACTTGGTCACTTCCTTTCCCTACGCTTGTCTTTGCGGCCTCTTCGTTGTCGTGCTCGCGAGAGTTTTGCTTTTCGCCGATTCTTCAGGGCCCGGGAACTACAGTATTGTAAGTTACTGTAGCCGCAGCCAAACAGTAGTAGTGCCCCTGGTAGTGGCGTTTAACAAGTTTGGCACAAAGCTTGAGCGCAATTGGTGAGGGATTGCCACTTCGGGAGGCACTTAGGGTTTCGGACAGAGAGTAGGGCGCCATGCGCAGGCGGGGGAGCAAGGTTGCGGACGGGAGGTTTAGGCAGGGTGCTGCCATGACGACGAAGCTGGTGCGGAGAATATTGGTCCGGGGGTGTATTAGAACCTGATCTGGATGGGAATTAGGGTGGGGAAGGCGTGTTGTTGCGATTGGGAGGTTCGACGAGGAGGACGGAAGGGAGACGAATTCTTCGATGACTGGTTTGGGCAGGTTATGTCGTCTATTCGATGTGGTTGTGGCTTTCCAAGGTTTGAAACGAGAATGCTGCGTTTGGGTAGGTGTGGGAGTAGTTGTGCTCTTGATCGTGCAAGCAGGGCCACGAGAATGGGGGTTATTTAGGGATTGGTTCGGTAGGCAGGAGGCCTGCGAGAATGCGGTTTGGTTAGGGATTGCTTTGCGAGGGCGGTGTCTCGACGGCGATGGAGAGGTGGACGTCTCAGAGGTTCCGGCCAGATCAGCAGGGGGTACGAGAGCAATGCGTGGTTTGTATTAAGGTTTTGATTCAAATGCCGAAGCTCTTTGTGGATTACTTGTTCTCGAGCCCTATGTTCGTGGACCGTCCCCGAAATGGCTGGGATTACCTGAGATTGCTGCAGTTGAATATTTGGGCTGGAATTGCGACTTCCGTGGGTGGGATTTGTGTGTACGAGTTTTCGACAAAGGCGCTGGTGCAGGCGATGAACCGGTCCGCCGTTTTCCCATTGTATTTTCCCCATGCGATAGGGTTAGCGCTGGCATGCAAGTTCCGAGGCTCTGTTCTGGTGGGCAATTTCTTCGGGTATTACTTCTCGCGCATTTATTTGGTTTCGCGGGGACCTCCTACATTGTATCTGACTCGGGCGCTGGTCTTGATATTGATATCGCTGCTCGGAGTTTTGGAAACACATATTGGTGCTTGGTTGCTCCACCACTACTTGTGTCGTCGTGAAAACCTGACCAAGATAGTGCCGACGATCGACAATGTGCGACAGGCGTTTTTTTACATTTTGATTGTTGTGGGCACCACTTTAGCGTTTGACACACCCATAGCTGTGGTGTCGTGTTTATCTGAAATAGTGCGGTGGCATAGTTTTATTCGCTTTTGGATGACATGGTGGTTAGGAGTGGTTGCTGCAATGTTAACACTTTCCCCGGCCATCATTCACCTGCTGGCCATTGGAAGACCTACCTTTGTTGTGAAGCCGCCCGTTTTATTCAACTTGGCGAAATCCTTAGCCTTGTGGTTGCTGGTGGTTTTCGCTCTCGTCCTGCTATTCTTTTTCAGAGTGCAACATTTTATACGGCCGTTACCTTACTTGGTTTATCCGCTGATCGTATTCGCTTCCTTTCGGTTCAACCACTTTGGATGGGCTATAGTGGTGGCAGTCATTTCCCTCTGCTGTGCTTTGGGCACACTGCACCGGAAAAATTCCCTGTACTATATGGCTGGGGCTCCAGTCGACAAGTCGTCTCCAGGCCTAATTCTTCAAATCGAGCTTTTTATTTCTGTTATGGGGTTGGTTGCCATAGTCTTAGCGGCGGCTGTCAAAGAAAAGACACAGTTAACCGACGACATGAACAAAGCGAATGAAGATCTGGAGGAGACAGTGGCGATGAGGACGAGTGAGTTGGTGAAAGCCAACAATGATCTTCGGATCTCTCAAAAGAGAGCAGAGCATGCGAGCCATGCGAAGTCGGCTTTTCTTGCCAATATGAGCCATGAAATAAGGTAATTTTCTGCACCGTGCTGTGGTGTTATTTCCTAATACGCAATTGAGTTTCTTAATTTATGCTGTGTTGACCCTCTTCGTTATGTAAACAATTCCGAAGAGATACTAACTGATTTGAAGGAAAGGACACATAACTTTGAGTGGTCTTCATTTTATCCAAAGACGAGGGTGTGAATCTTGTTTGCCATTTAACTTTTTATAGCTATGTAATTGAGCCACAGTTGCTAGAAACCCTTCTGATTAGTTCAATTTTCATTGGCCAACTTGTGGGATACGACCATCGGTTTCGGATTACAGTGAAACCGCTATCTTCAGCTCTGACAGAAACTGTTGTGGGTTAATTTGACAGGACTCCAATACACGGGATACTTGGGTTGACAGCATTGTTGTTAGATTCTCAATTGACGCAAGATCAGCGGGAGAGTCTGATGTCTGTGAAAGAGTGTGCAGACTTGCTTTTACACATTATAAATAGCGTTCTGGATCTCTCGAAGATCGAAGCTGGCCGATTGGAAGTTGAAACTGTGCCCTTCAGCATTCGGAAAACAGTTTCTAGCACATTGCGCATGATGGAAGTTCAAGCGCATTCCCATAATTTGCAATTGCTTTGGCACATTGACGGCACAGTGCCAGATACGGTTGTTGGAGATCCAGGAAAACTGCAGCAGTGTATCCTGAACCTTGGTATGCTATTCTTCGGCCGTTTTTCTGTTTTCTGTTCTTTTGAAGGCCTTGTCCATACCAACCGAGTAGCGCCAACTATCCAACTGGGGTGTCAAGGCCCATTAGCTAACCTATTGTATTCCAATTAACTAATGGGGAGTTAGGATTTCGATATTGCAAACTGCTGCTCCTTGTTATGGACGAGTTTAGCACTTCAAGCCATTGATAATAGGCATAATTTGTTTACTTCCCCAAATCTGGGAAATTCAGTTCTTTAGTGTGGACATGATTTTAAATTCATTGCAAGGGGTAGTTACCGAGAGTTGGCACCAATTTGCTAACTTGGGCAGTGCGGGCATTCCAGTTGGCTAATTGGCGGTACTTGGTTGGTGCTTACGTTGGTTTTCTGCTTCTGGTTCATTTCATTGCAGACACTGTAGTAGCCTTGATTTTCTTAGCATTACGCTGCCTCTAGCTGGGTTCTCGCTGCATGTGACTAATATTCTGGTGGTCATGTTTTGTGAGTGAAGTTGGGAATGCATTGAAGTTTACCAATGAAGGCTCCGTGACAGTGCATGTGAGTTTGTCTGCACGGAAGGTTCGCCAGGAGAAGCGCGAGCGTGAGAATATTCAAGCGTCAGCAGCCGCAAAGGTTCCTCATCTCTTTCCACGTCCTCCCAAACCGCCGTCGAGATTGGCCAAATTACGTAGTTGGGGAAGTTGGCCGGGAGCTTACTTCAGAGACGGTTCTGGAAAGTCTCAAAGCTGCACGATTGACGTGCATGAATCTTCTGACAATGACCATTCGTCGACGACGAAAGTCGCTCCTGTGCCGGAGATTTGTTCACAGCCTTCGTCACCGGAAACAGTGGACGTGGAATTCGAGGTTCATGATACTGGCATTGGGATCAGTAAGGAAAAACTCCAGGACATGTTCAATCCCTTTACTCAAGCGGATGCATCAACTTCGCGCCTTTACGGAGGCACTGGGCTTGGCTTGTGCATAGTTCAAAGGTACCCCTCCGCTATCTGCATGTTATTTTAAACCAGGGGGAGAGTATCTTCCAGAAGTTTTTGTTGCCCTCCTCCAGTAGTTCCTTCTGACATTTCACTTGTTTTACTATGTTGCACACATTTCGTGCACGCATGATGTACTGTAGTACTGCAGCATATGGATTTTATCAGAATGAAAATCAAAAGTAACTATATAGCCAGCTGTCGACATGACTTGTGGAGATCCTCCTGTTCATTCCAGTAGACATTGATGATCCTCACGTTATCTGAACCAGTATGTTAATGCAACAGAATTCCGTTTTTGTAATTTTTTTTTCTTTAATATCTGGGGTTTTATTGAATCGAAATCGCTCTCTCTTCGAGTTGAATACTAGGAAGTAGCTATTTGTAATGTATTCCATCTTAATTCTCACTGGTGTGTATGTCATCATCCTTGAAATGTTGCAGGTTCATTTATGTCTAAAGAGTAAAATACTACCCCTCCAGATATGTTATATACTACTTAGGTTCTTTGCAATTGTTAGGATTATACTCCACTAAAACAAGTGTCTTACATCGCATTACAATTGACAGGGTTTCACTTGGCTAGTTTCTCTGGGAGGGGTTTGTGGAGAGATCTCCTGCTAGAGACTGATACTGGGTAAACTACGAGTTTTTTTGTTGGAAATAGTAGTCATCGAATGTGGCTTGTTTTTTGTAGGTTCATTGAGCTATTGGGAGGCACAATCTGGGCAGAGAGCGAAGTGAACAAGGGCAGTACTTTCGGTTTCCGGGTGCCATTTCATTTGAGTTCTGATCCCAATTTCACCTACAAGCCTCAACATATTCAAGGACCACCGAGGTTCTCTTCTCTTGACGCACCTACATCACACGGTTCTAAGAATGGATTGCCGAGGCGTGCTTATTCGTTGGACGTTCTAATGAGAAACATGAAGTTCAACTTGCCGTTAGTACTTGAAGGGAAAGATGGGGAAGAGTCTGTTTCTAGTAAGGGTTCAGGTATCACCGACAGTAGGGGAGGCTCAATTCACCGGACTAAAACTGAGGATTCAGGTGTTACCGACAGCAGGGAAGGCTCAATGCAACGGATTACAACGGAGGGTTCAGGTAGTCCCGAGAGTAGGGAAAGCTCGATTCAACGGACTGCGCCTGAGGATGTTGGATCGATAGTGAAGGACAAATTGCATAAATTTGAGAAGTCATATGTTCGGTCCAAAAATAGTGAGGAAAAGCGCTTGAAACCAAGCGAAGAGTCCTCTACAGATGTGTTGGATATTAGAACACATTCAACGGTTATTAATGTTGATGATAGGACAGCAGGAACAACCGGACAGGAGCCTGAAGAAAAGAAGGTCTCCATTGAAGTGCCAACGCTTGAAAACATGTCAAGTTCTGAACCGATGGCTTCTATTTCTCTGCCGGTGGAGTCGTCGCGGCAGCTGGATTCGAGTGTTCCTCCTATCAGTAGGTTATTGACACCTGCATCGAAGGCTGATTCCGCAAAAGGATTCAGAAAGCCTGGTTTGGAGCAGCAGGGTGAGCGGGCATTGCATATTTTACTCGCTGAGGATAATCCAATCAACCAGAAGGTTGCTACTAGGCAGCTTCAACGATATGGGCACAAAGTGTCCATCGTGGGTGATGGCAAGCAAGCTCTGGATGCTGTTGAGTCGAATCATGAGGGATATGATCTTGTTCTCATGGACGTTCAGGTACGACTTCTGAATTCCAGGTTATCTTGCAATGGATTTTGTGTGCATTTTGTGGATATTATCTATTTTACACCTTCTTGGTAATGTTAAACCCTAATTGCCCCAATAGGGGGGTGATGTGAATTTTTTTTCATTTTCGGAATTGGGAGTGGGACGTTGCGTTTAGTCTCATTAATTTTAGAGCTTCTGTTGCCTTCAATTCAATGCATTCCTAGCTAGCTTTGGTGGTTCGATTATAGTTCGTAAGTGGTAGGTCTTTGTCTGCGTGCGTACGTTTGATTGTCAGTGCATTTTCGCATTTGGAATATGAATTGTCTGTGATCGGACATGGAATTTGAATTCCGTCCCTAACTTCTCAATTCTGGATTATTTGTACTGCATGCCATTCGGTTGGCGTTTTACAATCCGGTGGTGCCTAAATTTCCAAAGGCAGACACTTTTCCAGATGCCCTTTTGCGAACCTCAGATCTCTACCTGTTCTAGTTTAAGAGTCTGTGCACTTGAATGTCACAATTTTGGCACATTAAAGCCCGAAATGTGGCATTTTTAATGAAGATGGCCATATGTTCTCCAACTTGTTGCACTATGATCCCGTGGTAGCTGCTCTTGCTGACCCTAGTCCTCAATCCTAATCCAATCTGCTAACGATTTTTGGCAATTCGCTGACCTTGAATGGTTACTGTGATTCGCAGATGCCTAACATGGACGGTCTGCAAGCTACTCAGTCGATACGAGAATTGGAGACCCAGAGAAACTGGGGTAGGCTACCAGTTCTGGGATTGACGGCACATGCCATTCAAGGTTACCAGGAGACGTGCCTTTCACATGGTATGGATGGGTACTTGGGTAAGCCATTTCAGATTAAGCAGTTGTTGGAGCAAATGCATGCGCTTACGTCCATCAATAGGGGACTCAGAGACGATGGTTGAAATTGAAGTATCCTTGTAAACCCCATTCTTGTTGGCTTTGGTGTGACAGCCTCAATTGGCTTTGTGACTCATCCTTGCAATTTTTCCATCCAAGGTGTATTTTGTAGTGAAGTTGTGACACAACGAGGTAACCACATTTCATGATTTGTGTCCATATATAGAGGTGCTTAACATCCTTGTCATTATGTTTAGAAGTTTGAGAACTCGAATCTGCGGGCAGCAGTATTGCTGCTATACATCAGAATGCAGATGAGACACTGTCCCGTGGGAGAAAAATGTGAAACACCAAGCCTTACACTGACTCGAGGTGTACATAGTAAAGATTGGTTCAGATGTGCTGCGCTGATGTTGCAGTTAGTCTTGCCGACCGAGGTTCCATCTCATCCTTAGCTTCTAATTACCAGCTAGATTTTTCTTGGTTTTAGATGATAATTGATTGAAAAACATCGGTGATGATTTTTTTATAATTAAATTGCGTATGTATGTACGAAACATTCATGTGTACATATTTCTTAAAATGTAACAAAGCCTTCCAACTGTAGAATTCAGTACTGATGTGTCCCATGCCAAATTTTGTATATCAGAGTTAATTGCTAAGGCAAGTGAAAAAATCCTTTTATGTGATGCCTCTACCAATATTTATTCCAAAAAGCATTTGAATCCTAATCCAATTGAAATAAAATTGGAATGACATCAAGGCATGTAGGTGAATCACATCATTTTTTCTTCCCAAATGGAGGTTTAGGTCCCACTCTTGCTAAAAGAGTGGATCATAATGCAATGCCTTTTGTGTGAGTTGTTTCAAGAAAAAAATTAAAAATATAAGAGGGGATCAAACTCAAACTTGCAACACTCAAGGTACTAATTCAAGTAGCAAGTTAATAAGTATTTATAGTGTGTAATGGAATTTGGAAGTTTTGTTTTTTGGAGATAATGAACTTATAATGTTTAGCTATTAGGATAAACCTTATAATAAGTACATGAGTTAATGCAAGAGGTGTATAAGCCTATACTATGATTCTCTATAGGATTGTTCATTCTTATTTTAAATATTTTGAATAAATTGTACACACGATTACAATGAATGTGTTTGGATGTCCAATTTTATGTCCAAATTTGCCTCACCAATCATTAGTTTAAGAATTTGTATTAATCTATGTATGGTTATGAATATGAAGATGTCATTGAACAATATACAAACATACCACCAACATGCCTTAATTTTGAGTGGATCTATGTAAATCTCTCTATATATATTTATTTATGATTTGAAAAGAACTACTTTAGGTACAAAAAAATCTAGTTCTTAATAAGATCTTAAAATGTATGTTTTTCAAAAATGCTTGGACATCTAAACAACTACACCCTATTTTAAATGTGTATTGCATCTAAAACATTGGATTCATCATTATGAAATTAAATTATGTATTTTGAAATTTCTATTTTATGTATTTGATTAACACTAAAGAAATGAAGCCTTTGCTTAGTTTCTATTTCATTAATAATATGTAAAAAATCCCATGAAGTAGCATAGAAGAATAGTGTTAAAATTTATAAGAATTTTTTCGGTACACCTCATATATCCTAAGCCATGACCTTCAAATCCAATTACAATTCCTAAAAACATCCAACCTTTTTGAAATCCATTTTTTCTCATGTATTTATTCTATCAAAAAGGTTGATTCTATAAAAAATTATTTTTTAAAATGAGGACTTAAAGATTATAAAGTTTGAATTAGGAAAAAAAATTCTTTACTTTCCTACTAGACAAAGGAAATAGACTTCGAGCCCTCTTTGAATAAAAATTTTGTTCTTTTCTCTCCACTAATCAATTCTAAATCTTCTTAGTTACACTTGTCGAAGTTTTCAAAAGAATATATGCAATCTAGCTTATTCTAAATCACTCGGCAATGCAAGGAGGTCAAATGAATTGGAATTACACTACATTTTTAATGATCTCTTGTGCAATGAAGGAAAAAATTATTTGAAATCCAAGTATTGAAAAGTTAGAGAAAAAGAAGTGGAATGTGTGGAAAATTTTAATTTCAAAAACTTTGAGATTTTGTATTTCAAGATATTAGAGTTTAAACTTTGAAGTTAGAAGAAAATGTTCCTTTCTCAAACCTGTGCAACATGGTTAGTGAAAACTTGACTCTTCTTGGAATGAGATTTTTCTACAAAATATAAGTTTTTTTACTTTTACATATTGTAGCATGTTAATTATCTGCATGCCAAATTTAAAAATAGATGAGAAATACAACAAAAGATGTCAAAATTGCTTGAACTACCCAGAATTTTTTTTTAATCATAAATTTTGATCCAGGCTTCCACTTGCAATTTTTTTTAATCCCCATAGAGTGGTGAACATTCATGTTGTGTATCAAAATTTTGAAAACATTCATTACAAATTGATTTGGTATGACCCTACCCCAAGTTTTCAAGTGTTTGTTGAATGGACACTTCGTCCTTTAGGGGTTAAACCTTAGAGCACTCCGATGCCCAAAAAGTGGAAGACAAAGAGATTGAAATTGTTGTATCTTCTCATTATTACTTGGATGAAAGTCATCCCAATTTTGGGAGACACTTTATGGAGTTGTTGTCCTATTTAAGGGTTGGATTTGGTGTTAATAGAGTGCATATTTTTCCAAAATTATAAATGTGCAAGTATGTCAAGTGGTTGACTAAGCCAAAATTGCATTGACTCTAGTTTAAAATGGGATTTGCCAAAATGAGATCATAGATTTTAAGAGCACAAAAATTTCTAAATATCACCATGTGAAGAGAACCTCATTTCAAATCCATTACAACAAGTAAGGTAGGGACATCTATAAATGTCGATTTAAGCAATTCAGCATAGTTGGGGTCAAATTTTTCTACAAAAAATATTTTTTCAGTATTAGCAATTGAAAATCATGAATTTTCAAAAGAAAATTAGAATTTTTGGATGGAGCATCTAATTTCTATGAATTTTCAAAGTAGTACTCCCTAGGACACCCATAGCCACGCTCTACTAAATCTGCCTTGATTCTAGCACCAAAATCTGAAAAAATCAAAGCCCACCAACCACAATTAAGTATGGAGATGGTTTCAAGGAACTTTGAAGACAATTTCAAGGTATATTAGGGAACACTTTGAGGGAACTCTACTCTCAACTATGGGTACACTCATGGTTATGGGTGCTCCTACCTTATTATTCAAAAAATGATAATATTTTTCTTGTAATCAAATTTAGAGAGAATTTTGAAATTTCCATTGAAAATTTTTTACAAAATATTGATGATAGCATTGGTGAATTTGACTATGCAGATGGAGTCTACAACTTTTGTTTGTATGTCAATTCCAAAATATGCTTCCAAACAACACTTTTTGATGATCTTTCTCAAATTGCCAATTTTTGAGTGTTATCTACTTTAAGTCAATTAAAGTAGATAGCACAAAATACCACCATTAGTATAATGAATAGTTTAATATGCATTTTGCAATCGTGCTTTAATTTTTCACAATCAATTGACATTCAACAATTACATTATTGCTTTAAAATGTCAATTCTCACATAAAATAATATCTAATGATCTTTAATTATGTTTTTTTTATATCAAAAAATGGTAAAAAAATTTATAATGGTCTACGATTTAATTTAAATAAATGCTCTCATGGCATACATTTCATGTATTACTATAAATTATCAAGTTATGGATTACTATAAATATATCTTAAAATATTTTTCACAACATTTTTCTATTGCAAAGATGTTTTGAAAATCTGATGAGAGTACAAAGTATGTGCAATGATAAAAATGATGACAATTTTCTATACTTGTGATTGGTGGGATTCCTTAAATATAAATGATTTCTAACTTCCTTAACCTCTAAGTGCCTAAGCCTTTCCAAGTGTGTTTTGACTATGAAAAAAGAGCTTGGGTTTAGGGTTATCCCCAATAAAGCAAATTATTTTTTTTCAAAATCTAACCATATAGATGTTTAAAGAGCTTGTTTATTAGTATGCACATCAATTTTGAGTGAAAAATTGCATAGGAGTAGTGAGATTATAACAAGAGAAATGTATGTTTTCTATTTTTAGTATGTTGCCTCTCTCCACAATGTTTCAGACTAAATTTGCATATAAAAGTTTTGGGGGATTAGAGGTGACATGACTGACTATAAATTTTGTTACCACACTAGAATGCATTTCCAAAAACCTTCAATTCAAATGAAGAGCTATCAAACTCATTACACAATCCACCTTGCAATTGTTGAAATGCAATTTTTTTTTGTAAGTAGAAATCACAAATAACTCCAAATCACCATTTTCATGTTTAAATTTTCAATGGTGAAAATTATGAAAAAAATTTACTCATTCGATTGGGACCATTTTCAAAGTAAGTGGATAAATACAATTTCTTAGATGTAAAATCAAGTGAAATTGGCAAGTTTTGCTCAAAGCTAAGAAATCAAGTAAAATTATGTAAGCTTTACACTTCCACTAAGATACATATATGCCTTTGCGGACCTCTCAAAAATCAAGTATTAACCTTTTTCAATAAAAAATAAAAAATTTCAATAGTTAACCTTTGAAATTGCTTGTAAAATTTTTTAACTAGTCATAGGAATTTAACTACCCATCCCAAAATGAACCTGAAATTTCAAATTGACCGTACATGGTCAATTAGGCAATTAGGGGTTAAGTTCTCAAAAAATCTACTTCAATGAAAAAATTAATGTAGTTTAATCATTGGATGAATGATTACTAACTACCACATGATATTTTTTAATCCTATATTTAGAGACCCTTCTACAACGACTCAATAGATGCAATTATTCCTTCTATTGTAGAGATTTTCAATTCAATTTCGTGGGCTTCTATAGATTATATTATTGATGACATATAATTTCTTTTATCTATATACAATGAGGAAACTGGAGACTATTTTTTCTATCCAAGTAACTACATCACACCAATTATCTCAATAGCTAGGGCCATTTGAGCCTTGATAAAAATTTGTCAAGATTGTTTGGTTGTAATGATCCCCATAATGATCCAGTCAACTTAGAATTGTTAATCCTAGAAAGGGCACTATAGACCAAAATGGTTCAATGGATGACTTCATTGTTAATTGTAGAAAAAAAGAATGTACCTATTGGTTCAATAATTGGAGTATTTGGGTAACTATCTTGGTTCTTTGGGGCCTCATCTTTCTAGGGAAAATGAAAATGTTTGCAAGCATTCAAACTAAGGTCAAGTTGCGCATCTAGAGAGGGTTGTAGATGGATTATGGGATGAATCTTTTTTTAAAGAAAATACAATTCTACGTCTTTCTTTCTTTTTATTGGCTTTGGATATATGGGGAAGGCTAGACTTGGAAGGCCTTTGCATTGACAAAATCTACATGTGATTAGGAAGTTTGATTAGGACCTTACTCAAAAGCATTCAAGTACTATAGAAATGAAGCATCTCAAGAAAGAATATTTGTTTTTAACATATTTCATATTCTAAATTTGATTGAAAAATGATTTAAATTATATCTAATGACAACAAATTAATTTCAAGGAAATGATATGAAATGTTAACTTTACACTTGGCTCCAAGATAATGTAAAATTTTCAAGCATTTTCATTGAGTAAGAATTTAAAAATAATTGATTTCCTTGGTTTGGTCTCAAGTATATCAATCCCTATAATCCTTGTATAAATTCCATTGAATCCTCAAGCCTTTATGGACTTACAATGACATCAAACATGTCCTATGCATACAAAGAGATATAAGTTCCTCTCATCTGAAGAAAATCTCTTAGGTTTCATTATTAATTTTCTAACTTTAATTACAACATACATTTGAAAGGACTTCTTTACATATATCTTATAATTGAAAGAGTATGTTTAACCTCAAAACCTAGTGTTTCCAACTACAAGACTATGGTCTTTAAAATTTAACTTCAATAAAAAACCAAGATAAAAATAATTTAGAAATAATCATTAATAGTATTTTTAGGCCTTGAAGGGTTTATATACAAAATATAAACTTGTTACAATATTCTCCTTACAAATTAAAAAAACAAGTTACATATTTCATATAAAGCACTTAAATATTTCACCCATGTATCATGATCACTGACACAACAATTGCTGGTCCAACAATAATATTATGTGAACATGAAAATGTAACCACGTAAGCTTTGAGCATATGTATAAGTAGATATCCTACAACCATTGAAGGTGCTTATTATATAAACACCTATAATATAGGTATCTATAACAAGTTACACTATAATTATGGAAGATTTCTACAATATAGACACTTGTAACGTAGATATGTAGTCTTTTAGGCTCATGGGCTCATGGGCTCATGCTTCTAAGGTCACATAATAGCACCCCTTAGTATGAAGTCCCATTAAGCTTAGTCAAGGAAATACTTTTGTTAAGAAAACATTGCTCTAGTCATAATCCATATACTAAGCTAGTCATAATCAAAACAATGATTAATTACGTTCATGTGCAAATTTGCCCTTTGTTTTTCCTAGTAGCTATTTTTTTAAATTATAAATTTTTTATTTACTTGAACTTCATATACACAAAAAAAGTCTTAAAATACTTTTCTTATTTGTTCGTATTTGTAAAGACTAAACATAGGTGTTGTATAAAATACAAAAATAGAACATTATTAGTTCCTAAAATATTCACCAATATTATTACTTCAAAATCAAACAAGAATATGATAATAAAATAAAAATTAAAACCACTTTTCTATATTCACACAGAAATGCTTTTTTATAAAAATAAATGCTCTACTATATAAATTACATACAACAAACTCTTTAGTTTGGAAAACAAAAGCCTCAATGTTCTAAACCATTTGCTTTCATTATGATATAATAGGATCATGCCATTTTTCCTTCCAAAGATGGGTCATACTTAATAATTCTATCATCAAACCACTCTAATTATACTCTTCTATGCATATGGCCATATCCCTATTCACCAAAAAACTATTAAGGTCAAGTGTACCTCTATCTTCTTTTCTTTTGATAATTGGTTGTGCCAATTTTTGCACAATGTACTAGTTTGTTTCTTCTTCATAGAAATTATTTTTAGTTTTGTATATTGGTAACAAATTTGTGAATAATATTTGGATCATGATGGAAATTGGGTTTATCCATGTTTTGACTTCAATGCTTACTTGTGAGAATAGTTTATCATTTTGTAAATTATTTAGAATCTTTTGGATTGCAATTCCTTTGTCTACTTGCAAAGTGTTCAACTAGGACATATCTTTGAAATTTTTGCTTGAATTCCTGTAATGCTTGCACCTATCCTTGGCATTGATATTTCAATGGAGGCAAGGTATTGTCCCACTATCAATTTCATGAGGGGTTGTTTGTGACATTGTCAATAACAAATAGGTGATAAGAAGCTATGAGAAGCCACTTGTCAATGGTCAATGACATAGAAGGCTATTTTCCACTAGTGTTGTCAATGGTCAAAGCTAGGAGAAGTTATTTGTCACATTCATTTTTTCTTGCTTTGACAATGTTTTTCCTCTCAAAAATACATAAACCAAAATACATATAAAAAAATCTCTAATTTTCCTTTATATTTAAAATAAATAAATTCCGATTAGATCCCTAAATCCCTTTCTCTATATGTGCAACTACCAAAGAGACAACCATTGCTCATCCTACCTTATTATTTGACTATGGTAGAAATGGCACCCCAAAGTGTCCTTGTTCCAATTCATACATAGTATAGTTCCCTTGAAAATTTCCCTAAGCTTTCATTAAAGTGTCCCTCAACAATGTGATCAAATTGTCCCCTTACAACTTACTATTGATTTTGTCAGTTTTTGATTTTGGATCCACCTATATGATGATTTCATTGGTCTAAGGAACTTCCACTTTAAAAATTCATAGAAAATACATGCCATATCCAAAAATTCTAATTTTTTTTTTTAAATTCATGATTTTCAATTGTTAATAAGTTACTACAAAAATATTTTTTTTCTAACAAAAGGTGTCTCCCACTATACTAAATTGTTTATATTGACATTTTTTTGGTGCTTCCACTGTATAGTTGGGTGCCATTTGGATCTTTTACTACTCCCTCATTTCCCCTCCACAAGTATGAGTGGACATTCAGTAACTTACAGCTCCCTCCCGGCTTCCAGTTGTCCAAGGGAAACCGCAACCTGCACCATGCACACATGCAAACCACTAAGACACCGGCCAAACGAAAAAATATAAAATTGCAGAAAAAGTTTAAAAAAAGTTAACTTACTTAAGATAGCCGAAGAATAATCTGGAACCCATTCCGCCCGACGGGTCAACGAACCCACAGCCAATCGGAAGAGAGAACAGCTCCCGGCCCTGAACCCCTCCAGCTCACTCTTTTTCCAGTCCCTTGCGTAGCCACATGGACTGCCAGCACACCACAAACCTCGCCACATGGCACCCCCTGCGACCCCGCCATCCATTCATTGGGTGGTGGCGGGTGGGTAGTAGAGTCCCCACTCAAACCGTGCAATGTGTCCCAACCGGGACCTAAGCTTGGAGCCGCTCCCATCCGACGGCCCTAAACTCACCGCTTTCATCCAACGACCCATTTGCCATCCATTCGTCTCTGCCGACTCGAGAATCTTCCATTTACGCGTAAAATTAGGGTTTGATGCCGTGGTGATGGCGCTAATGGGAATCAATCCCCCGTTGATGCGGATTAGCGGACCCTAAATCTGGATCTCTTCATGTGGAGGGGCATGCAGGGTGGAGATTGCCTATGGCAGGTTCTTAAGGCACATCCGCCGTGCACGTTTCCACAAGCTTCTCAACCGCCTCAGTAGTTGTGGTGTCGCTGCGTTTCTCGAGCTCGGCTCGCTTCTTGACCAGCCGCAGGGTTGGTTTCGGAGGATCCTTCTTTTTCTGTGGGATTTGAGGTTCATTTTGAGGTTTTCTTGGTAGATTGGGGTTTTCTGTAGGTGTGGTTGTACGTAGTGTTGGTTTTGCATCTTAGGAGTATCGAGAGCTAGCGGGAGCAACTGTTTTTTTCTTTTTTGTTCGGTTCCTTTAATTTTGAGATCATGGCAGTGGTGAACTCGGGATCTGTCGGTTTTGGAGCTTCGTGTGTGGAGCGGTCACTGAAAGATGTGAGGGGACTGAGCTGTGGCTTGCCGGAGCGGATTTCGTCTTGTAAATATTCGTCGGCGTCGGGGAATGGGGGGAGAGTGTCTGTGAAGCAAAGCTCGTATTCCCGTGTTTCGGATTTTGTTAGTTTTGCTAAGACTGGTTCTACGACTCGTTGCTCGAGTTTGCCTGGAGATGGCTCCGCGGTTGCGGGAGGATCCAAGAACGTAGGCAGAAGCTCGAAAAATTTGCGTTGGATTGAAGAAGACGTGGTGGTTTCCGGGGGTGTGGATAACGGTGTGCGAAATGTTTCTGTCGTGCAAGCGTTGGCTGAAGATGCCGATGCCGGTTTGATGGGCGCCATGGGCGCCACCGAGATGTTAACGGAGTTGCTGGATAGCGACAGGCCGCATCCCATTGCTGCTGGCGGTGGCTATGCTTCCGTGAATCAGTTGAGTATGTTGGATGGTACGATGGGAGGGAATGAGGTTCAGACGCTGACTGCGGCCATGTACAGACCGAAGCTTCTTTGGTTTACAACTTCTGAGGATGAAGAGAATAGATTTATTGACCGAGCTTTGAACGCTCTCTTGGCCGGCGCGGCCATTACGTATGCTTTTACGAAGGTTGTTACTGTGGATCACGATGTCTGGCATGGTTGGACTATGCTTGAGGTTCTCAGATATGCTCCTCTTCACAACTGGCATGCGTATGAGGAGGCGCTCAAGAGTAATCCAATTTTGGCGAAGATGATGATCAGTGGAATTGTCTACTCGATTGGAGACTGGATTGGACAGGTAATGTACTGAAGCCTCTTTTATTTCTTTTATTTTTGAGTTGTATGATTTCGTATCTTTTGTCAAGGATTTTGAATGGTATATGTCTGACTCAAGTCCTTTGTCTCCAGTGCGTGGAGGGTAAACCTGTTCTCGAATTCAGCAGAGTAAGGCTTTTGAGATCTGGCCTGGTTGGATTCTGCTTGCATGGCTCCCTGTCGCATCACTATTACCACGTTTGCGAGGTATGTGTGTCTTTTCTCTGATCTGCGATTTTCAGTTCGGCGTGGTTCGAATATTTTAGAAGTATTTTACTATCTTGTTTCTGTAGTCACGTGACTAAGGAAAATTCGAATTATGTCGAAATGCTTATACTTAATGGCCACGACTTAATGTGAATGTGCAGTATTTATTCCCGTTTCAAGGATGGTGGGTTGTCCCAGTGAAAGTACTGTTCGATCAGACTGTATGGTCGGCCATTTGGAACAGCATTTACTTCATAGCGCTTGGATTGCTTCGATTCGAGTCGCCGGCTAGAATATTTAAAGATTTAAAAGATACATTTTTCCCTCTTCTGACGGTGAGATCTATCTCCCCATTCTCCAGCATTTAAGCCATGAAATGAACAGTTTATTTGGCTCTACACATTTTCAGATTAATACATTATTTCTAGATCTTAATATGAATCCTTGTCTGTTTCAGTTGGTTCTACTTGTTCTTGACGTCGTATGATATTTAATAACTCATGTATTTTTGTACTTTTGCAGGCTGGTTGGAAGTTGTGGCCATTTGCACATCTTATTACGTACGGTTTGGTGCCAGTAGAACAGCGTTTGCTGTGGGTTGACTGCGTGGAGATTCTCTGGGTAACCATCCTCTCCGTATTCGCTAATGAGAAATCACAACAGAGATTAGATGAGGAAGCGTTAGTGCTTGTGTCTCAAGAGGCAGAGGAGATTACTCCCACAAATGATTCTCAATAATCAAAGCGAGATCATCTCTTCTTACGACATGTACCAATTATGTATCCGTAACCAGCCCAGAGCTGTGAGCCTATCAATTTGCCAGGAAGAGAGGTTCTGTATATAGAGGGGGTGTTGTCATCGAAAAGCGATGCAACCTCTTCGTCCTGAACTGGTTGTAGAGTACGGTGTAACGTACAGCCGGTGGGGAATTTCCTCGCCACAATGCGATTTTCATGTCAATGTAACATGATGTAAGATGATGAGTATTGTATCTCAGAAGTGTGCACTCTCATAGTCACATTGGAGTCTTGATACTGTAGTTGTGCGATGTGGGCATTTTCTGAGCATTTCTGAAATTGTATTGATGTGTCTTCTATGCCCTTTGAGCACCTAGAAAATTTTCTGGATGGGAGACTATAATCGCATCTAAAGCGGAGTAAAAGATTATATGCCAATTGAATATGTTTTAATTTGTGCTAAGATAGGAAGAAAGGATAAAAAAAATCAAGTTTTCAGTAATACGATACATGCAAAATTCGAATGGACTCTTCCCAAATAAGAACATAATAATCTTTGGGATGAAACTACTCATTTCTTTTCTTTTCTTTTCTTTTTGTTGTTGCAAACGAAACAAAATATTTGTTAGAAAAAGCAAAGTGAACTACATTCTTCCGATTTTACTTACATATGGAGTTGTCCATGTAATAATATTATAAATTCTATGACAATTTAATTTTTTATCATTTATCAATCGGTTCGTGAATGCGGAAATAAGTTTTATAGGTTGACATCTGTAGATGGGAGATTCTCAGGATAGACAAGGAATCTGCTATTGCAGTTAGTGTGCAAGTATAGAGCGGGCAGTGTGAATACGTACTTGTCCTACTAGGGTGGTCGTAAAATTAGTGTCACCTGCTAAATTAGCCTCTGAACTAATGTTTTTGGTGGATATGAGAATAGACACTACCGGTAGTGCAGTACCTGTATTCAGTTAGAATGGTGTGACCGACTTCGGCTAATCAATCAGAGCAGTGAAGCAAAGCATATTTTCTAATGGAATATTTTCAAATTCTGTAACCCCCCAAACTTTTCTGTAAAGTTAAGTACTCCCGGAGTAAAAGTTACGCCCGGCCTGTCCGTGTCGAGCGCAAGCTCCTCCGTCCGTCAGCGGTGCACCGCTGAAGCACAAGAAGGTCTCGCTCACCCAACCAATTCCACGATAACGTCTGTTAAACAATCGAATATTCCATCCACAACAAATGTTGCGCACTTTTCTGCCTCGACGGGCCATGAAAAGATGTGGCCAGAATCAAGATACTTGGATGCCCAGCTCTCAGTTGATATCAAATTCTGTGGATCCAGATGATCTGAAGAAAATTGCCGATCTTCTTGTGGAGGGCCAGACCTGCTTTTTCTAACCAAGTGGTGCGAAAGCGTGACATCTGTGCAGCAGAAACTACTACTATAAGTTAGTGAGTGAGGATCTGCCTTTAAAAGAAATGATTGAAACTGCTTTTCCGATGTATCAGCGTCTACTTGGGCGAGGTGTCCACCCGGCCAGGGAGTTTCTTATTTAAGGGTGGGACTCACAATCATTGGCACTGTTAAGTACGTATGATGAGCCTACTGTAGGAATCACTCACCTCTTGCACACAAGTGGTCAGGACTCAGAACTGGATTCACTGGAACCAGGGTTGGCTTACCTTAACCCCGCCAGTTAAAACTGAACGACCGTTTGACGAATGGAATTTGGTCTGGTGGACGGACGGATAACGACGTTAATTCATCCAATTTTAATTGCTTTCGTGAGGCGGCATCGACAAGAGCAAGCGTTGGAGTACTACGGTAGACAAGCCTATTACCACCCTGATTTGCAATCTGGCTATGTTGGGGCCATTTCCAAGAAAGTTAAATATTTTTCATAGATGTGTGCTTGTTTCATGAGTCGAACCCAAGTGGAATTATAATTTTCTGATCAAAATTGTAATTTCCATGAATTTCTGAAGTGGTTTGCCTTGAAATGACAAAACTGTCTGTAGACTAGAGTCATAAATGTCCTAGAAACAACCTAAAACCGGCATTTCATGTATCTATTAGCATTTGGAAACTGACCAATAAAGGAGTGACATGATACCCTAAATGACATTAATTCTCTAATTTTGTCAAAATCTGGAGCAAATTTGACTAATTTCTGGACAGATTTAGATGCTTAAACGGACGGAATTGGGGCCAATTATAGAGTGACAGAATTAGGATGTAGATTGAATTGGGTAGGTCCACCTTACAGTAGATTGCACAAACAATGAACAAGGATTTTTGGCAACCCGGGAACAAGGAACAACAGTGAACAAGGCCATATTGAGTCCTAGCAACAATGGTCAGGAAAAACTTATGGCCACTAAGGTGGGTACCCCCAAATAGCCCTATGTCTAAAAGCACCATCTACAACAAGTGAACATTCTTAAATTCAATTATGTACCTATTTGCATAGAGCGCTTTTAGAAACAGACTTTGACCATGAATAATGTTTGCATATAATATCCAAATGATGTGTTCTTTGGTGCATTGGAACCTCCTTTCTCTTGCCAATAAGGAAATATAAGAATTTGATCAACCCTATAATAGTAACAATGCATAGTACCAATTTGTGGTGCTTTTGGATGTACCTACTTGAGTTCAAAGTCCAAAGTTAGCCAGTAGAATTGAGAAAGACATCAGTTGCCTTTTGAAAACAAAGGATTGAGGTGTTGTAGAATTGTTTACATAGGCCTTCATTTTTACATCCCTTCATGTGCTAAGCACATCACAACATCTATAAAAGACAATGATTTTAATGTACCTTTCTTTCACAAGTAGAAAACCGCATCACAGTCAACGGAAACTAGTTGACATTTTCTATTTTCTGTGACAGAAAACTAAAAATTTGTATTGACTGCAACATAGTTTCAGAAAATTTGCGTTCATTGTAACATAATTTTCAAGAAACGTTAGCTAGTTTTTCTTAACTATAACATTGTTTTCCTATAACTAGTGTTTCCCAACATTGGTGTTTGCACCAATGATGTAAAGCTAAAAACTCAAAGACAATACCATGAATCTTACATGAAGTGCATAATCATCACTTGTATATATCTCAACTTGAAAACAATGCCTTGACCTAGGCACTCCCTTGACCTTCGTCTTCCTCCAACAACACCTTTGTGGATTGCATACTCATTCAAGAGTAATAGCTAGATAACTTGTAAATGTCCATGGAGTGGAACACACTATAAGAAACTTACATTTTTGGTGATGTGCCTCAATTTTTTGTAACCGATTTTTTGGGATGCCCAATTCAACAAGCCCATGTTTTTATGTCAAGAAAAGCATCAAAGTGATGCTTTTCTTGACATAAAAACATGGGCTTGTTGAATTGGGCATCCCAAAAAATCGGTTACAAAAAATTGAGGCACATCACCAAAAACGCAATTTTCTTATAGTGACAATTTCAAGTGGATTATATTCTTGGAATGTTTCACAAAAGCTACTTAGAGGTTCATTGCACACACTCAAGCATTCCAAAGGACTTTTAAAATGCACTTGATTCCAACTACTTTAAAAAAATACACCTGAGATTTTTCCAAGACGAGGGATTGGTTGATGAAGGGAACAATCTAAACTTGGAGAAGCTGAAAAACACTAACAACTACGATGAGGAAGACATCCAACACCTTCTAAAGATCACAATTGATGATATAAAGCAACAAGAAGACTCACACGACACTATTGCAAACCTATTAAGGCCAAAGAATTTAAAATCCGCACATAACAACATACAATAAGGACAATTACAAATCAATGGCAGAGAGATAGTAGAAGAAAAATGTGTTTGTCACAACTAGTTAAAGAATAACTAAGTGTCATATTTGATTGTCTTGCAAATATAGCCCTTTCTATTAGCACCAAATCTTATGTGTACATTGTCATGGTTGCAAAGTAGTCGTAAAACGAAAGATAGGATTACAGGAGTATAACAGAGAGTATTAGGGGAGTATAACAAATACTATTCACCATCCACTATTCATCATAATTATAGATGTGGAAAACTCTGTTCTTTGTGGAATTCACCATGTCAATCTACAATCACAAAAAACCAATGAGATAGCAACTATAGTTTGACTAGGAAACAATTGCAATTGTATAATGATTGTAGTTTTCATAATTGTCTTATATCAATTGTTCCATATCTATTGTCAAAAGTACCATTAGATTGGAAATATAAGACTTGTAAGTTGTCACACTCGCACATAGTGAATTTAGAATTCTAAAATTTCTACAATCTATAGATTTTTATAGTTTAGAAATATTTAAAATCTAAGAAATTTTAAAACCTATGAAGTTGTAATGTTCACAACGTCCCGTGCAATTAAAAAATAGTTGTCCTTTGAAGTTGTGAAACCTTGATTTCCTTCTAGTTAGAGTCAACAACAAAGAAGATTAACTACTTCAGAGTTGTCTACTACTCTTAGCTTGTCTATGCACAGTCAATCATTGTAGACACCAAGGCATTGTCCAATAGTAGCGGATCAATACTATGAGGCTTTTAAGATGAAATGTGGAGGAAATTGCTTCATGGTGAATGAATAAGATCAAATGCTTCTTGTCTGAGCATATTGATGATCATAAAGTTGTCAACATAGACATCCATGATAACTATTCATTTGTTGGATGAGCCTATTCACTTTAGGCCACATCTATCTTAGCCAAGACAAGAAGTATACCACACCAACCTAAAAACTCCATTTGCACCTTCCAACCTAGTTTAAAGAGAGAAAGAGACACAAATGTTCATGTAGTGGATAGAATTCAAAAAGGTTTGTTTGGTGATGACATGATGTAGAACCTTTGAAGATGTGGACAACATGTACATAGGGGCATCCTTCTTCATTGGAAGAAGATATTGACTCCAATGCAACCACCAAGGGTGCTAGTATGTGAGTCCATGAAAGTGAGCTTGTGAACATTGAGCCTACATTATAGGTACCTATAATATAGATACCACATACTATAGAAGGTGTATGTATCATAAACACCTATAATATGGGTATTTGTAACATATATATCCTATAATCATAGACAGTTTCTATAGTATGTACACCTCTAACATAGGTGTGTAGTACTATAGGCTCATGGACTCACACTACTATCTTCACATAATAGCAACCCTCCTCCAATCACTATGATGACTTGAAAATAATCAAACTTTACCCATCAACATCCCTCTTCATTAAATTTTTCCATCCACTTCTTGCTATTAATTTTCACCTTCACCACTTAATTCTTTTCAAGTTCTATTTGTAGGTAGTATAGAATTCCACACACACACACACACCATCTAACAAGGGTATGTAGTCTTGGTATCATTCACCTTTCCTTTCAAGAACTTATGTAGGATCCAAGATGAATAAAATTTTAATATATGCCAACCTATTAAGGTATCTGCACCTAAAAGTCTAAGACAAACATTTTTTTCAAATGAGCAATTTTGAACACAATTCAAGAAAAAATCGTATCACAATCTTTACAAATGAAAACAAAAGTGAATGCATTGGTTTGAGAATTTTTAGAATATCTGTGAATATGTAACACATCTTCAAAGTTGAGTTCATAGGAACACCTACTATTGACAATAGACTATCCTTAATTATACATCCTTGAAGTACAAGATGCTTTAATTATCAATGGTTGCTTCAAATAACTCTTCAACTTCAATTAGTTCCTTTTGAAAACTAAAGGCCACTTCACACTACAACACAAGGTCGAGAGTCCGTCGGTTTTAGCCAATTAGATTTCAGAAACTCATGAGTTCAGCCTCTGAACCCTTTATACAAGGAGGCATAGTCTACAGTCCGTTATCCATTTGGTTGCCTACATGGCAACCAAATGCTTACATGGCGACAGACTCTCAATTAAAGTTTGGGCCTCCATTTCTGGCCAACCCAAACTCTAAATGAGAGTCCGTCAAGTTCGTTAAGAAACTGACAAGATCTCAGCCATTAGATTGGATTGTTTATGTAGTAATAGGTAGGATGCCCTTTATTTGTTTATTTGTTTATTCCATTTGTACCCTTCATATTCCTTGTTTGATGATGAGAGCATGTGCTGTAATTATTTTTTCAAGACCATTTTTTACTCCTTTCTCATGTTTTTTTAACCTTTTGCTTGAAACAATTGTCATGTGGGTGACAATTCATTCAAAATTTCAGAAATTGGATGGATTGGTGTGGAGAGAAGTGATAAAAGTCGAAAAAATGGAATAGGTTTGGACTTTGGGCTTGGACTTTGGACTTTGGACCTTTGGAGGCTTCACACTATGTGTCACGCCCTTATCTCCTTGAGGTGTCCGAAGTGCCTTAGTGAGCAAGGGGGACCTTGGGGGGACTTCTCAAGCCTTGTAATAGGCTAAGAACGGAGAAATGAGAGACTCTCGAGCAAACAAGGCACAATAGCACTTTGGTTAGGAAGATCATAGTAGCATGTTATATATTCTTGGAAGATCTTGAGAATATGCTTCTAACCATCTAAAGAATGCGTGATTTGGACTAGTAGGCTAGAAGTTATGGCCGTTCAAAGTTGGGGGTGTCCTGGTCATGCTGGGACACTCAAAGGCTACGTATGAGGGGTTCCCTAGGAATAACTCAACAAAGCTTGGCATGTAGTATAGAATTGGAAAGCTACAAAGACAAGGAAGTTAAATGCCAAGCATTACGAGGTTCTAAGACATGAGCCAAAAGTTATGGCCAAGAGAAGGGTCATAGTGAAGGCGTGACGTCACTCCTAGTGAACCTGAATCTTTGGAGGGCCATAACTTTATAAGAACTTATCTGAATGGGACAAGTGAGTAGTCCATCGACATCTACTTGTTGCGTAGATATCCAAAGTGGTCTTGCATGTGGGATTCAGAGACTTGAACGCAAAGTTACGCCGTTTGGAAGTTCGAAAGTCCAAACGGAGGTAGAACTTGGAGATTTCGGTTGGAAATGGGTGGTCTTCCAAAACCCAAGGGGGTTTGGCAAGTCCCTTCGACCCATAAGGGGGGGGGGCTCCTGAATACCACAAAAAGTACTATAAGGAGGGGTTGGTCTTCCTCCTCACTCCCTCTTGGAGCCTTGGTGAGTCCCAGTGACTCATGGGTGGTGATGTAACTTCACCACTGACTTCAAGGCTCCTTGGAACACTTGTGTGTGTGTCCTGGGGCACCGGTTGGTTGGAGCTCCACTCTTTGCTAGGCCATTGTCAATGTATCTCAAGTTGTGAGTCTCGATTAGTATTGGTGTGAGAGTAGCAAATACACAACAGGCCTAATATGAAGTGGGGTGACAACAAAGGGCAGTTAGGACCATGGTGAGTAGTACCACCATGAGTCCTAGCACAATAAGATGGAAGTTCCGCCTCATGTCACCAAGTGACATGCCAAGTGCCACAAGTGGAGTGCATGCTAGTAGTCCTAGGCACTGGGACTTAGCAATGTGAGATGGAAATGAACACTAATGTTGTAAGTGCGTGGCATGTGCAGTGTTAGTTAATTCGGGCCCAAGTGATACTAGAATTGGAATGTGGTGAGCCCTAAAAGTTGTGAAGGGCTCTTGAAGTCTGTTTGGAGTTGTAAGGTGTTACTAGGGCTGCGACACTATGGCTAGCCAAAGGCTCCAATTCCTAGTTTTGGGGGCCTATTTATTGCTCATTTCCTTGGACTCTCACCAAAGTTTGGCCACTCAATCCCACGGCCTCTCAACTTGGATGGCCATAGTGTGAAGAGGCCTTAATGTTGAATTTGAACAAATGCTTTGTCATCCTTTAGATCAATGAGCGGGATATTTAATTGGGTCAACCAAAGGATAAGAAGAACCTTATTTTAGGTATTGGTAGCAAACAACTAGTACTACAAAAGGATGAAAATACCTTTTTGGTTGGAGATATAATAGAACTTCCATGAGCTAATACCCTAGGGATTGAAGGAGAGTATTACATTAGAGAGCACTATAACAAAACATGGTCAAAAGAACCACACTCAATTTTTAGTGTAGTGTTTTTTACCAGGTTTTGTTATAGTGGAGGTTATTGATTTAGAGAGGTATTGAGCATTAATGACGTTTGAAGATTTTATAGTAGAATACAATTTTGTGGCAATCTTGAAGTGAAGTCATATTCCCCACAACAACATTTGGATTCCAAAATTTCAATTAAAATTTCTTTTCTTTTTTTAATTATTTTATACATCTTCAATGTTGCTAGGCTTCGGGGGTGCAATTAGTTCTACTACAACAAACCATGTGCAAACAAGTGCTTTCTAATAAACTATAATTTCAACCTAAAATTGGAACATTGTTTAATAATGACTATAGGTTTCTATTGCCAAAATTTCCAATTCAAATAAAATATGAAATAGTTTTTAGAAGAGGTTGAAAATGAACTAAAATGGAATTTTTTCAACTCAAATATTTATAGAGAACACATTTAGATGACCATTGCATCAATATTCAACACAAAATGAGCTTTCAATAAAGAGGTATTTTTAGTAATTTTTTGTTCATTTTTTAAACAATTTTTTTAATGTAATATATGAGTTTGAAAGTTATTTTTCAATTCTATAGTGTATTTTTTTACTTCAAAAATTTATAACTAATTATTATTAACAAATAAAAATATCAATAATTCAAAACATAAAATTTCATAGTAGGAAAATCTATTCATATATTTATTTATTTATTTTTATTTAAAATTCCAAAAATATATAGGGGGTTCAAAGTTTTTTTTGCATGTGGTTTCTAATGGACACTCTAAGTGAGCTCCTCGAGATCTAGGCCAAAACTGAAGGAACAATATCTAACTTTAGAAAGGTTATTGGCAATCACATCTATAAGTGCAAAGAGCCAAATGGGGGGACTGATTTGCCTCCACATTTTACCCTGGGGGAAAATGTAGGATTGTTTTTTTTGCAACACATGATGAAATTTGCAAATTTTGAGTTCATATTTGCAATGAAAGCTCCCCAATTAGCAAGTAGCGGTGTAGAGAATTAGATTAATCAAGCATAAAATAGGGGATCTTTTTTTTACATTCACCTTGGGTTGGATCTTTGCATTCGACTCGTTGCACTTCTATAGACGCAATTGTTATTGGCTTACAAAATTTCACTTTATAGAAGTTCTATTCTATTTTTCTCCCATTTCTCTTCGATGGAAACAAAATGTCTACTTATTCCCAAAGCCCACAAATCAACCAAGGGGAACTGAGCCCCTCACTTATCTTCCCAACATCCCCAACTTTTTTCCTAAAGTTGCAAGGAAAAAAGAAGAACCCCTATTTTGTGCTTGATTAATCTATTTCCTACATCATTCCTAGATGATTTGGGACCCCTGATTGCAAATATGAATTCCAAGTTTCCAAATTTTATCATGTGTGGCAAATAAAAAGGTCCTATATTATTCCCGAGGTAAAATTGGGGACAAGCGAGGGGGTAGGTTCACCCGAGCCTACAAATTATAGGTTGGGGTAGATTGACCCCCTCTTGCTCATCCCCAAAGTCAATCTAAGGGTGCATGTAAGAAAAAAGACCCCCTATTTTGTGCTTCGTTAATTTATCTTCTCCACCTCTCCTAGCTAAAGTGGGGCATCTGATTGCAAATATGAATTCAAAATTTGCAAATTTTATTATGCATGACAAATAAAAAAATTTCAGGCTTTTCCCTTAACCCTTAAACGTTGATATGGACGTTTTATGGCCGATGGATGATGAAGAATCTCTCTCTGTAAGACAAAACTGCAACTATTCATCCTTGGAATTTTGTGAGAAAAGTGTAGGTCCTCTACAATAGTATGACTTCCAATAAATATTTTTGGATTTTATAAAGTAGATATTATAATGTCACAAGGTTCCAAAAGGGAGTATTTCCACAGTCACCAGTCTGTCCTTTAAGGGTTAACCCTTGAACGACACAATAGATGATTATTGTCCGATGAATGACAAAGAATTCTCCTGTATAGGACAGAATTGCAACTATTCATCCTTAGAATTAGGGGTAGAAAGGGAAAATCTTCTTCCGTAGTTTGACTCCCAATGAGTTTCTGTTTTTTCTAAAGTGGATGATGTCACGTGGTTCCAAAATGGCTGATTTCCACGGTTACCAGCCCGGCGTCCAAGGGTTAAGGACGAGCGAGGGGGTCAATCCACCTCGGCCAGATCATGGGTGCCCTGAATAGTTCCAAAGGGAACAGTGTTAGCCACCCTCTTGGAATGTGGCCGCGGCACGTGGCAAGTTGCATCCAAACACATTGGGTACTGGGAAACTCCCCTTCCACTCCCCCCCCACAATTGAGGTTCGTCATCCACTTCAGTTCCCCCTCAACGAGAACGCGAATTGAGACTCCCTCTCCCCTTCCTCGCCTCATCAGGAAAGCCTTCGCCATGGGGCAGCAAGCCAGCAAGAATAATGTCCCGTCAGACCCCCGCGCCGTGGTGGGGGCCGTGCAGGGCGCCACAGAAGCAGTGAAAGACTCCGCGGGCGTGGTGAAGGAGGCTGTTGCTGCAGTGGGCGCGGAAGATCGCGAAGCCATCCGCATCCAGAAGACTGAGCACTGGGGCAGGGTGGAGGACGGCGACACGCTTTGGGACTTGAGCGAGAAGTACCTCGGCGACGGACTGGAGTGGGAGACGCTGCGAGCCGCGTGCAGTCGGGAGCTCGGAACGGAGGACCCGCTCTTGCTGTTGCCCGGGAGCCATGTCACCGAAGCGTGCGTCGCGCGAGCGCAGGCGCGGCTCCTCCAGAAGCGGTAGATGGCAGGGATTTGGGGGTTTCAGGGTTTCAGCACACCAATTTTGTAAGGTAGGGATGAGGGAACACCCATTCCCAGCTGGGTTTCCATTAGTAGAAGGGAATTTGCTTTTGTGGTGGACAGATTTTGTAGAGGATTTGAATGCAGTGAAACATGTATTATTTGGATACCATATGAATAAGTTGTGGCGCGGCTCCTCCAGAAGCGGTAGATTTCAGGGTTTCAGAGTTTCAGAACGCCAATTCTGGAAGGTAGGGACGAGGGAACACCCATTCGCAAGTGGTTTCCGTAATCAGAATGGAATTTGCTTTTGTGGTGTACAGATATTGCAGAGGATTCCAATGCAGTAATACATTTATCATTTGGATACCACATGAATGCGTTAAGACTTGTTGAAAGGGTAGTGTTCGAATCAGAAGACTAGACTACCCTTCTTGAACTATGAGTATTACATCTAAGATGCATCTCGTGGGAGTATCCTAGAAGTCACGTGTTTGGATCGATTATTGCAAACACTTGCATCGTAAATGGGTGTCTTTCAAAAGCCCTCCCTCACGAATGTTTCCCTACTTTGAAATTGAACTTGTTATGAAGTTCTTACTGGCGATACATGCGATTCCTAAACCCTAATTGGCAGTTCTAGAGATCAATGGGTGTCAATTCGACCCATAGGGAAGGGACCCTCCCACAAATTGGCTTCTCTAACCTTAGTCGATCGAAGTTTTCATTAAGCTTTTACATGCGATCCGAAACCCTAATTGGCCGTTCTTCTTGAGAGCAATTGGTTGAATGTTTGGTTATAATTTGGCGATGGAGGATCCGGATTGAATTCGAAGAGATTGCAGGATGGAATGGGCGGTGCAATAGGCGAGAGTTTGGATGGTGACCATGGGATTCACACCGACTGCACTCGGGAGCACGCTGGCATCACTCACGTAAAGACCCTCCACCTCCCAAGACTCGCCGTCTCCGTCGACGACAGAGTCTTTGGGATTGCTGCCCATTCTGCAGCTACTCATCTGGTGGCCGGAGCCCATTGAAATCTGGTTTTTCTTCACGCCTCTCGCTTTCACTCTTCGGATGTACGCTTCGATGTCGCTAGGGTTTGCACCTGCAAGCACATGTTAGGTAACCACAACTGATGAGCACTTGTGATTGTTCTCCTCAGGCATGATCAATGGACAGATTTGGTGGTTAAGTCGGGTTAACATGGCTTTCACTGCTGTCTTTCTGTCGATGTGTCTTCTTGAGTGACCTTTCTGGTATTTCAATGTACTTGTCCACTTATATTTCATGTGCATGTTCTCTAATTCTCCATATTCTATTTGTAATTCATCTTCGACTTTACCGGTATTATCATTCATAGGTGGCTAGAAACTTTGATTGTGAACATTAACCGCTCTGGAACTCCACTTGCTCTGGTTTGAGTTCCCAGTGCCATCTTTTGAGTTTGCTAATCGTTCTCAGAATTCAGTCAAAATTGTGTGAGAATTGTCCAGAACTCAAACTGTCTGAATTAGGTGTGGTGCCCGTACGAGAAACAGTGCTGAGTTAATTGAAGTGGAATCAAAGAAGGTGAATTGTTATTCAGGGTGTGGCATTACCCTTGAGAGAGAAGCGCTCCCCGTCTTGCTGGTGCGTTCCGACCTCGGTAGCGCCGGCGGCAATCAGCACGCGCAGGCCTTTCTCGATGCCTTCGAGTGCGGACGCTTCATCTGCTGCATTCAGGGTGTACGTGATGACGGGCGTGCCGTCAGCTTCCACGCTCACTTGGCCGGAGCTCTCATCGCGGATGACCACGCACAGCGTGACAGTACGGGAGAATCGTGCCATTCTTTCTTTGAAATCAGCAGCTGCCGGTACCATGCCACGGTAAATCACACTATACCCCAAGACGAGACCGTCAGCGCATCATCTGTAATCAATAGTCGGTTGCAATATGCTTGTGTTTTTCTGATCTACCGAACATGCTTACGCCTTGAGTCTGTTTGCGAAATCAAGGAAGAATTGGGGTATCCAAGGTTCTCTGATTCTTAGACAACTTTTTCCTTTGACACAAACTTTTCTTACACGTTTAGTTTAACTTTGGGGTGTCGTAATGAGTTTAGGAGATTCTCCTTCTTGGTGATTGCTTACCTGCTGTTCCTAGATTGTTCCTAGGTTATAGGCCAACTTTGCGAGCACTTTCCCATCGGAGAAAACTTTAAGGGTCCACAAACGTTTAGGAGATTGCTCTCGTTTGCATGTCTAGGTGAACATTAGCAAACTCCTATGTTTTGTGGCCATTAAGGTTCTTTCAGTGAGAGAATGCCCTTACAGATGCGAAAATCAATAACCTACAAACTAGGAATATCAAGGACATGCTATAGCACACGCAACATTGAAAAGGGTGGATTGTCAATACAGGTAGAACCTCTCCTAGTGCATAATATACAATAAGAGAGAGAGTTTGCAGACAGTAGTTGGGCCTGCGGTGGGCCTGTTGTGATTCAAGATGGAAAGCTAAATGTGCCTCTCTAAATGCATAAACCTCTCTTAATGCATAGTCCCGACACCATGCACTGAGAGAGGTTCTACCTGCACTCTTCTAAAATGCTATTTAGTTTCAGACAACTACGCCTATTATGAACTAGGTGATGGCCAAGTTTTGAGCCAATCCTGTCTGTAATTGAGCTGTTCTCTCGTTGCGGACGAGAGTCATAGTTCGCAACGAGAAATAGCACAACATGGCGAAGAACCATGATTATGGTTTGGAATATGGTTGCTCGGAGCCAATGCAAACAAGCCACGTCGTCAAAATTCTTGCTGTTGGGCCGTTATGGACACTTTTAAGGTTCGGTTACGTAATTCTGAAACTTTTCATTTTGATTCTGAAATTTTGTTGCCATGGGGACCATCCTTGCAATTAGGGCAGCGACATAATTAGGTCCAACCTTATGACTAATGAGCTGATGACTTACCAGATGTCCATGGCTGAAAACTCGCGAAGCTTCCGGGATGTGTGGAGGGACACTCCAAGAGCCCCACAGGCTCGCTGCACCCTTTCTTGTAGATCGGAGAATACGCCGTCAGGATGGCGCCCTCGTAGCAAGCTCCTGTCGGTCCACGACCCTGCGGAAAGTATCCCCACACGAATATCACCGGGTGCAGATGCAAGCCCTTTCCGATGTTGGGGTTCCGAAGCTCGCTCTTGAGTAACAGAGCCGGCGTCATGAGAGACCCAGACGCCATCACCACCGCCTTCGCTTCGATATACACCCTCCGTTGGGTGTTGCCTACTCTTGCCACAACGCCCTGTGCTTTGTGCTGCTTCTTCCCTGCAATTCACGGAAGACCGCTGTTGAAATGATGGTGGAAAGGAGATGGCATTCTCATCATAAGGTAGATGCCTCAATTTTTCAGTGACTATCGGTTGAAATTCATTGGGTAATTCATTCAATTTGGATCAAAATGAGTCAAATTCAATTGTCAAGTCTCTCGTCAATTTGCTAACATTTTCTCAATTCCAAATTCAAGTACTTTCAACCCACAGAGCTCATATTCTTACTGTTACCTCAGGCTGTGACTTCATTGAATAATTCGCAATTTGACTCCCCAATTTGAATCAGAATGAGTTGATTCCAATTCCCAAGGCTCTCCCTTCAATTTGCTAAAAGTTTCTCAATTCCACATTCAAGTACTTCCAACTCGACTTGATCACTGAGCTGCAATTGTCACAGTTGCCTATGGTTGCGAAGTCCGTACCTGGAGCCTGATTTTCACTGTACAGGACGGCTTGCGCTTCGCATTCCGACATGATGACGGCATTCCCAGTCGCCACAGCGTCCACAAGCCAAGTGGCGGCAGTGGACCTCTTCTGCCCCCGCTGGCACCCATATCCGCACCATCCGCAGTCATGCCCCGGCGGAGTGTTCCTTGCCAGCGTCTCAACTTCCCATCCCAGTCTCTTGCATCCAGTTCTGAGAATCGAGTTGGGCAAATTCTCTGTTGGCACCTCCGATTGGGCTCCCAGACGACGCCACACCTCGCTCATGGCGAGCTGGTACCTAACCAAGGATGTGGTTATGTTGTCTCAAAATCAGCAAAATTACGACAAACCTTTCAGCTCTAATAACTCCAATGACAATAGTTGCCACTTGTGTATCTCCAGGATTTGAAATTACTCATTTAGGGTGCTTCATAAGCTTGGATGGTACAAATGCATCAATAGAACCCAGAAATCATGCATGTCCTACATTTGCAAACTACGTAAGGACTTGCTGCAAAATTTTGATCTCATTTCAAGGTTCATTCTATTGCATCATCTCCTAATCTCCTGACGATTACAGTTTCTCGAAAATTATTTGGGAAAGTCCCCCATGTAATTCTCTTCGACTGGGGATTTTTTTCACAACTCATCCAAAACATTTTGGCACGTCTTTACGCCGGGTGAAGATTGGCTCTTCTAGAATTTGCCAAAAAGATCTCGATTTTGGGGTGGGGTGGGGTGGGGGAGGGGGGAGGGGGAGCAAAATTCACTCAGTGTCGATCTTCATTCTTTACATGAACATTTTTCAAAAGTGGCTATAAATGAGGCATGAAGTTTCTCTTGGATACCATTTGCCAAAAACGGGTGCAAATTGGGTGTGCACCAGCGTTTGGGGAGTTTATTGTGCTTCGCCGGCTATTATCTGTCGATTCCCATATTTAATAAAGTGTGATTTTCAAGTCCCCACTCCATTTATTGCCCGTCTCTCTTTGGAGTGAAAATTTCTGACCAGTTCTTATCCTGTACTTCAAAGTTCCACCGTTTTTGAAAATACACTTAGCTGCCTGTTCTCCCCAATTCCTGGTTTCCAGTCACTGCACCTGGCGGAGGTGAAGAGCTCCAAACCCGAGACGTCGCCCCATTCACGAAGCACAGGCGGTGGCGTTCGCAAGCATGCAGACCAGTTGATTGTGGAACCGCCTCCAACAGTAGCGCCCGCGACCAAATTCACGCCGCCGTCTTCGGTCGCCAGCGACCCCAGCTTCTCATACATGGCCATTTGCGATGGCCCCTCAAGCGACGAAAATTCGTCCGCCGAGAAGTACTTCCCCTTCTCTACAATCACCACCTTGTAGCCCGCTTCCGCAAGCACACACGTCGCCACGCCACCCCCGCTCCCAGATCCCACTACCACCACGTCGCAACGCACCCTCACATCTCCAATCTGAACAAATTTTGCCATTGCCGACAAGATGGGTGAGTCGCAATTGTGGTTAAACCCTGATTCTAGGGTTGGGTAAAGCAAAGTCTCCATTCACCATACTGTTAGGAAGAGGTTCTATTCACCATAAATGTGAATTTGGAACCTTTTCCTACAGCAGTATAGAAACTTGCACTATCTTAAATTTACACCTTTATTTCGTGTTCCACTTAAATCAATTGTGAAAAATTAAACGTCAATTTGTGCCAAGTATTTTCACACTTAGTACAAATCAAAGCTCACAAATAGGGTCAGTGGAACCTCTAACGTAATGTATGGTGAATGAAGACATTACATCACCTGGAGAATCGGGACTAATGTTTCGGTGAATTTATGATGCAAGTTTCGTACCTGTGCGAATTTTTGGCCCCTGATGTCGTCGAGGACGGTGACTCCGGCTTGGTTCAGCGCCTTGGCGAGATTTGCGCCTACTGCTGGGGTTTGAATCACCGCTTCTTTTAGAGGATCGCGGATGGGTGAGGATTGTCTCTTTCTGGTAATATCTGGGTCAGCTCCGCAGTATCCGATTGCCTTCCAATTGCGGTTGCTTCCATCCTTTTCAATCTGTAGAACAAACGCATTCACATGCACAGACGCATTTATAAACTTTGAATGACTCGGGAGTAGGATTTGTTTGAAGCAAAAGGTTATGGTTTCGGGTGAGATTATCTCCGAATGAACTGAGATTTCATGGTTTGAAGATGACTTACTGGACTGATCAAATGGTGAAATAGAGGCTGAATTTGATCAGTGACGGAGATTGCATGCGTGGGTGAGAGAATGGATTAAATTGGAGAATGAAAGTGCTGTATTACCTTGGTGTAGACGACCCACAGGGTGATCATTTTGAATAGTTTGTAAAGAGCTCGTAAGCTTGCGAATGCACTGAGCGACCATCGGCGTAAGATCGTTTCTTGGTTGGACCGCGGAAGAGAAGGGAATGCAAGACAGAAAGGGAATTGCCACGTGAGGCTGGCTCGTCCTCCAAGGATGACACTGCCCAGGCCCGTTGACAGCAGCCACAGGACTACTTTGATGGCCGTCAGTAGCGTGGGTTTCAAGAGAACAGTCAATAGACCTGCTATCTGCACAGAACCCCATCACTTCCAATTCAACAATACAGTCATCCATCTTCAATCTCTTCGAAATTTTTTTTACAGATTACAGCCTCTTCACAATTGCCAAAGCTGAGTTGCGCAAGTAGCACTACAGGAGGAAGTAGCGGTTGCGACATATCATCAATTATTTGGCAATGGTTTTGGTTAGGTCCCTTACTTTGCCTTAAACTCATGGTCTATTGCGAGCCATTGCAAACGTGTCGTAAAACTATTGCAATCTCAGCCTTCTGTAGTAGTGAAGTCTTCCGTCGAGAACGAGCACAGGCCTAGATTTTGGATTGGTAGAAATTTCACAACACTTTGCCAAAACAACTGAAAGTTGCCATGTATTGTGATTACGAAATGGGGGACTTACATCCTCAGGAACTCGCATGTCCGAAGCAGAGCAGCCATAGAACTCCGACATGTCCTTGAAAGATATGGAAGAATCCTGACTATGTGCAGCGCCTGGTGCAGGGTCGATGGAAGGTGAGAAAGCATCGCAAATGGATGCCAGAGTTTTCATCTGGGATTTGGAGAAGCTGTAATTTGTTGGTGGGTTCCATGTCTTGAGCAATGGATGCCCTACATCTCTCTCCTCCGAGGAGTCGGTACTACTTCGCCTCTCGTATCCATTGAGATCACTGTGGTGCGGCGCCATGTCTGTGGAGTTGATGCAAGGATTCAGTACAGACCCATAGTTACGGGGTTTGGAGATGGACTGCGGGACAGTACGTGAAGAGGAGGCACAGAGTATGGGGGACTAAAAACGGTGCTCAAGGTTGCATATGTTGATTGCCTGAACACAGTTTCGGTGACATCCAAGATTGGGGAACTTAACAGAAGTGCGCAAGGTCCACGTCGTAGTGTACTTTGCACGTGGTCGTGCACCAAATACTGTTCCCTGTTCTTGGATGTTGCCCTCAGTTGTGAACCTCAACTCTCATGATACATGAAGAGCGATCTATTAGAAATAGATTACCAGTTTGGTTGTGAAAATCAAACTAACATACATAAGTGCTCTCCAAAATCAAGTCAAGTCTATCGCTCGCGTTTTACAGGATTACATGTGTTGATTGTCTAAACGTAGCTCAACCTCTAGGCGACATCCAAGATCAGGGAACATGAAAAAGTGCCTTGCAATTGCACACGGTTCACCCTGCAGTGAATTTCGCCTTGTGCAACTGGTGCGTGTTGCAGTGTATCTGAGATTCCCTGCTCTTGAATTGGATGTTGCCCTCAGTTTATACACCAAGAGCTCCCAGTCAGTCAGAAACAAATTAGTACCGGTTTGGTTGTCAGAATTTTATTGAACACATCAAGTCTCAGCCATCACTTGCTTTCCACCAAACTAGCTCCATATATACCAGTTGGACTCTGTGCGGCTGTGCCTTGATTGAGCTCTCAGTTCATTTCGTTGTCGATGAGAGATTACTTGAATTGGAAAAACTACATGACTCGAAGTTGAGTCGGAAATTCGACGACCAGTGAGTTTCTCATCATCCCAAACCACTCCGCTGAACATCCTTCTTTTACATGTGAGTTTGATTCACTCAGGTGAAGATGCAATTACAATTGCGAAGAACTGACCTGATTTATACCTTAGAATCAACTGCACTTCAGTCTCTTAGCTAGCTTGTGGTAGAGCCCTCGGCGCCCGTTCGTGTCCTCAGCGAGCTTGAATCACAATTCACTACGCAATTCGAAACCAGGATTTAACCCGTCGCGTACGTCTCAACCACTTAGACCGGTTATAATTTGCAAGCAAGTAATCATACCGGCCTGTCCATAGCGGCTTTCAATTGTACTCAGTCTACTTCTGATCTTACTCGAATTCCTGAGAGAACGTGCAAAGTGACTGAGCGCAAAATTGCGGTGACGGACTGATGTCATGTCACATATTGAGCAAGCTCCAACAATCGGCAAGCTCCATTACTTCTCGGATGCCGCGGGGAGTTCAGCTGGTGCCTGGCGGGCGGGTTCTGTTAATTATTTTGCCTCCAAATAAAGAAACTCTTGGATTTTTCGGTGTGGCAGTGGTTGCATGAGTTTCTGAGCGAATTTGCTTCTGTAACTTAACTTAGTTTGGAGCCTTGTTGTTCAGATGAGCCAGGTGTCCAGTGGTAGAAAGAATCGTGTGTACTGTACCTTAATTTTTACTTGTCACTGCAGTTGCTCTTGATAGACTCTAAGTGGAAAACCGGGTCAAGCAATCCATCCATCTAGTCACGTCTTAGCTGGAATGATGCACTGTACAGTATAGGAAGGGTGTTACGCTGGGTTCTCTCAGTCCTGATTGTACAGTACTGTGCAGTAATTAGCTTTAAGTTATCTCTGGAAGAGTAGAAAGACGCCAACTGAAGGACGTGCTGTGTCTTGTACATGGTCCAACAAGCTTTGTGTATATTGAAGAATGGATGATTTTCATTTGATTTTTTGTGTGCAACTGAACTTCTTTGATGCTACATTCACATCATTGACTTTAGTTGTTTCCTGATTTGATGTATGGTAGTTTATTTTTAAAATGGTATAGTCACCATCTATTGTATTTCAATACATTGAGGGTTTTTTTCCTTAAAACTTGATTTTTGACATTCAAAATGATTTCTTTTGCTTTTAAGAAAAACTAACCAAATTAAGCTTCAACTCCTTGGGTACGCAACTCTTGTATTATACACAAGGGTCGTCAACATTAAAATGGCTTAGAGGACGGTTTCTATAAAAATTATATCAAATTAGAAAGACCCAAAACTTAGGTGAAATTAAAAAAAAATGAAATGTAGAAAATGTTGGGTTACATATTTTTAAAAATTCACAATATATATGAAGAATTTCAACACTTATGTATAATTTTCAAAAATTCATACAAGAAGTTCCCTCCTATTAAAATTAAAATTCATTCATAGGGGTTTATTTATAATAATAAAAAATTAAAATTTTATTTAAAAGTCCAAAAATTTGGATAGCTTGTCCCATGATACATATATTAAAAAAACTCATATAATTAGATTTTTAATGCTATTATTGTCCTCAAAAAATAATCCTTTCATTTATATAATTATATTTTTGGATTCCTTATTAAGAGGGCTACAAGAGTTTTCTACATTAAAACAAATTAAATCCCTTGATATTGGACTAAAATGAATTATAAGTGATTATAATTAGAGCCATATAATATGGGAGTTGTGTACTCAAGCTTCAATCCTAAAATGTAGTTTCTATGCCACTTGAAAATTTTGAAAAAAAACTAAAAATAAGCATTTCATTGAAGTTTGAAGGTCAAAGATCCATAACCATGTTTCTAAATATGGAGTAATCGACAAAAAATTCTTTATAGCAAAATGTTCTATATTATAAATAATATACTTCCATTCTAAAATTTTCAAGTTTATGACATACATTAGACATGTGATCATTTCATATCTATTTTCTAAAAATACACCTCTAAAAATTCACTCATAACTAGTGAAGGAATCAAGGTTTCAAAGTGTTCAAAGGACTTTCAAGTTTGATTACATGATCACACGCTCCATCCTTTAGGGGTAAATAACTTGACTAATATCAATTATTTTACAAGAGGTTTTCCATTAGTATCACTCTAAGGTATTTGCACCTAAAATTGACACTCTCCTAATTTTGACAACTATCTACAATTGTCTAAGATTTCAACCTTGAACTTGATCAAAGTGAACTTGATCATGAAAGTTGGATTTCCATATAGTACAATTAACCCTTGAATGCCCAGCTGGTGACCATGGAAATCAGGCATTTTGGAACCGTGTGACATTATCCACTTTAAAAAAATAAAAAATACTCATTGGGAGTCAAACTACTGTAGAAGATCTCCCCTTTGCACCCCTAATTCCGAGGATGAATAGTTGCAATTCTGTCCTACAGAGGAGAATTCCTTGACGTTCATCGGACAAAAAACGTCCGCCGCGTCGTTTAGGGGTTAAGTTACGGAGTTTGAAGTCATTTGTAATTCGATTATGGGACCACTCTTATCTTACTGAATTCATGCCAGGCCGGAAATTCCACTTACCTCCAACCAAATGACGTGCCGGATGATGAGTGGAGATTGAAGAGTTCTCCTGCAACAAGTTTTGGATCCGCATTCGCAGAACGTGGGGACACGCTTACGTTGTTTTTCTTGCAGGCAAGCTGCAAACGTACTTTCCTCCTATCTGCATGGCCCAGTGATAACCATCAGAACTTGGTTTATTAGTTTTTTGGTTCGCAGAAGCGGGAAAACAGAATAGATTCTGCTGCAACACCGGAAAGGATGACGGCCGTGGTCAGTGCACGCAACTGAACCCAAATTGCTTTACCACGAATCGGTCTTCTTCGTCAATGAAGTTGTCTTCGTCAACGTCACTTTCTTGCTTGCGTAACCTTTTCCAGTACTCTTGATCGAGTACCCATAACCGCATGGCCTTGGGTCAGCATCGACTGGGGGAGTTCCAGCTCCCACAGTCAACGGGATACGCACAGTGCACTCCTCTAGCTCTCCCCATTTTTGGAAATGAGTACGCCACCTCACGAACAAAGCTGTATAATTCTGCTCAAAACCCTACTTCTCAGTGTTCTCTTCTCAGTGTTGGGGATGATTTTCGAGTATTACCAACTACTTTCCTTTTATTCCCCTATTGAACCCGTTTCCAATTAAGTACCAAGTCCAGTTAGTTTCTCTATTTTTACTCTAAATTTTTTCACTGTTTTTTTGACCCCATGCTTTCAAATTGCAACTGCGTTTTTTCCAATTCCAGAGGCTAACTTTTGAACTAGCCACTGGCATGGGTTTTCCCGAACTCTGCCTTTTCTCTCCTTTCTCTCCAACCCAGAATTTTGGAGGTCCCAGTATAGAACAACCAGCCTAGGCGACTAGGCACGGAGGACACTGCTGAGGCCTTAGATCTCGATGGTCATGCGTGTCATTCTTGAGACTGGGAAGAGCCTGAGATAGCTTTCTGTCAAACAACCCGTGATGAGTCCACCTGCCAGGCCGGACGCTGCATATATATACAGTATATATATCTTGTTCGTAGAGGAGATTGATGGTTCAAGAGGGGACTCATGTTCCATCTGCACCAAATAGGAATTGGAGGTAGCTCTAGCAGATTCAAGGCCTAATTTCTCTGAGCAGACATGGTGCAAGATCACAGGAAAAGCGCAAGAGCTTCGGGATCCAGAAATGTGGCCATGCCAGGAAGAAATGATGAGTTATTCCTGTCCTTCGGAATTCCGCCTCTGTACGTCGAGATGTGGGCAAAATTTAGCATGCTCGTTAGCTGCAGTTAAGTTCTTAATCACTGGAGCCCATGCTTCTATGGAAGCGCTTTCGTTTCACTGCTGTTCCTCATATTGATGAACAGTACCAGAGGTACTAACTTAACTGCCGCCGCGCACAAGTCCTTTCAAATGGGACTGCTGAAGTGGCAAACTGCCCGCAGCCAATGTTACAGCTTTCTCCTTTGGCTTGCTTACTTCTTCTGAAGTTCAAGAATTTCGCTGGAACACTGAGACAGAGTTCCCAGTGCTGGCCTACGCTAGTGCTACCGCGAATCGGGCTGCCGTTTTTTAAGGAATCATAGGCAGCAAAATCTTAATAGCAAATGCAGTCAGTGGTGGGAAGAAGAATGTGAGACCTCCGTCGACGACGCACGACATCGCCAGCTCACACTCATACAAAAAATCCAGATGAAACTGTTGCACAGTCCACATTCCTTTCGTCGGTCTTTCAAAGCAAATTCATCCATCGAACCCTAAATAACTTACTTAGTCCGCAGCGTTCTTAAAATTTCAAAGCCAATCACCAACCTAAGCCCTAAAAATTGACCCAATTAATGGATAAATAGGTGTGATCTTTAAATGAATTCTACAAAAAGACTCATGAAATTCATGCATCAAACACTTTGTGTCATTGCCAATGTTATAAGGTTAACCTTGAAATGCTAGCTGCTAAGGATGCAAAATGTCCTTTGGATGACTTCACTTAACTTTGTAGGATGGAAAAAAAATGTTTTTTCATCCAAGTTTTTGGGGAAGTTGCTTGAGTACATTTTCAGTGAATAGTATTGCAAATTCCCTTATTATGGTATTCTTGACGTTTCTAAAGAAGAAGATGTTTAATTAGTCAATGGATCAATCACCCTTGGTGTATTTTGGCTATATCTTGCTCTTTACTCTTGATGTGAATTTTAGCCATAAAAATAGTTTTAAAAAAAATTTGAGTCCAACTTATAGATTGAAGATTATCAAACTTCGTTTCTACTCCAATTGAAAAATTTGAATTTTTTTTAAATTTCAATATTTTATAGCAATATGAACTTTGGGCCCATAACCATGGTTTGTTGATTTTCTAATTTAAAAGTGAATCAATAACTTTGTTTTATACCATGGTATTATACAATATAATATACATCTATCATAATTGAAAATGTCAGATTTCTGGAGTACCAATTATGTATTTGATATGAATTTTCTTCATTTTAAAAAAAAACTCAAAAATTTCTCAGTAATTTCAAATCTCCCCAAAAAATTTGAAATTTTTATGACTTATAGCAGATATATGATTTCAGTCTCTGAAAAATAAATATAAATTTTTTCATTCATATCTATTTGCAAAATGGAAGCAAACAGAGTGATGCCCAGTGAGGCTTGAAATCAGTGGGTCATCGGCCTGTCCTTCCAGTGTCAAGCCAATATTTAAAAAAAAAAACCCAGCCAAATTCCAGTCTTAACACTCACAAAATGGTAACCCAGAGAACCTTCCAAGCATCTCACTTGGTCAAAAATGTCATCTGCGTGAACTTGGTTTCGGAACTGCGTGGCTTCTGAGCAAGGCCTAGTCTAGCAAAATGTTACGTATAGTTACCATCATTATTGGAATAAATTAAAAAACTAGTCCATATCTTTGCTGCCGTGTGTAGTCGGGACAGTGGGCTTCAAGTTTTAGTTTGTACAGGGTGCTATACTTTGGATGCAAAGAGCCGGTGTTCACCTTTGAGCATTTCCAAAAAATACTCCGTACTTGCAAAAAAAGCAAGTATATCTTTTCAGTTATACTTGGTCACTGTTGAGCGCTGTCGCAGCAGCAACCAACCACTCTTGACAACGAAAGAATGAATAGATAAAATGGCAGGCTCAAAGTGTTGCTAAATTGGGGCGGCTAGCAGTGGACTATCACGACCAGAAAGACTTTGGACTCCAGATTCTAGGTTGCTCCATTCACTGTGGATCCATGACAGCTAAATGATGAGATTGAAAAAGCCTCGTGGCCAACATAATTCGGATTGGGATGAGGGCCAAGATCAGCACTGGAAATGCAATTCCTGCAGGAGACACAAGCAACAGTTAGAGCTACAAATGCAGATGCAAGAAATAAGAGGTAGAGGATATTAAAACCGACCGACCGTTTCCTATATTGAACTCAGTGACCAACAACAATTCATCTTTTCTTACACTTGGTTGGACTTATTAGGAAGGGTTGTACACATGACTTTGCTATAATTGTCTATGGTCACTCATCTTTGAATGAAAATGGGACTGTCGACTGTCAATTATAGTGGTGTATGTACAACTCCCCACTTCGAAATTGCATACGAATTTCATAAATAGTGATAAAAAGTTTATCTCAACAAATTTGGCTCTTGTACCCGAAGACAGCTCAACATATCTCCCCAAATCCACTCCTACATATGTTAAATGCTTACAGGGAAGCAAATAGTACCCTCTACCAAATCAAGGTTTGCAAATATCTGTCAAACAATTAGTGAGATAGGTTTTAGTAACCAAACCAAAACACACATTCAAGACCTGCTCTCGACTGCAGACTGGTGGCAATTACGACTTACCCCATTTGCTTTCCTTCAAGTTCCACAGAGCGCAAAGACAAACCAGCTGCAGGGCAGTGAACTTGTGAACTTCTTGCTTTGGTACTTTCTTCGTAAACTCATGCTCGGGAGTTAATTCTGGATGGTATAGCCAAAGCTTCACCCTGAAAAATTTCACCAACAGAAACTTCTGAAGATGAAATCCAATCAATACATTCACAAGATTGTTGATCGTGCCTCATTAATACTGTTCTTAATTTTCTTACCACAAGGGCATGTCAGAAGAAGGCTAACCCCAGTAAGTACGAGCATTTTATCATCATGTATGCTCCCAAGACCGTTTTTCATAAACATTTACGAGCTAGTATGCTGAGCAGCTTGGATTTTCGACTTTAGTAAAAGAAAATCTTCTTCAGCAGCATGTGGTGCAAACGGTTGAAGACAAAACAGAAAGACGGTGAAGTAGAGATCACTTACCTTTCTACAAACTGATTGCCGTTGATGATGCTCAATGACATGAATAAGAATAAACCACTTGTGACCTGGTTTCGCAGTCAAGCAAATAAAGGCGTCAATAGTATTTCGCAGGAAGAGAACAAAATGTGCAAATTTTATGTACACACGTAACAATATGATGCCACAGAAGTTTTGAAATGAGGGCCAACGACTTACTGGCAGTGGAACAAGCCGCAGAAGTGGCCAAAATGCTAAGGACGCGCCCACGCCCATCTGCCAGTACATGTTCAAACTCCCACATGATCATACATTCCTCACCTTAGCAAATTGATAACACGAAACCAAACTTCAAAGTGTGTTAAAACTGCAATTTCTAAAGTGAGGATAGAAGAGCTTTGAGTCTAAACAATATTATCAGTAAAATTTGTTTCAAAACTTATATATAGCACCATAAAGAAATCTTCGCCATTATTCATAGGGAGGTCTCCCTATTCTTACAATGATCACACAAAGTTCTCTCCATGATACGTAGAGAGTCTTTCGTTTGATCGCTACGACCATAGGGAGACCTCACCATGAATTCCGGGGAAGATTTTCTTCATGACGCTGCCAAAAATTTCTTGAGAAAAAAACTATTCCCCCTAAAGTCCTGTTGAAATGCATCTGCTCAAAAAGAGTGGTGGACGATCCGATTAAAATGTACTGAGAATTGTTATGACCTTCAAAGTATACTTCCAGGCTAAGACCTAAAGATGATGGCATTCATAACGTCAAAGGCTATGAACTTTGATACTATCCAAGCGGGAAGAATGAGGTCATCCTTGTGAAAAATTACGATATATTTCCAGTAAAATATTACGGGACATAATGCAGAAGGCATGGAGTTAGAAGATTACAGAGATCAAGAGGCCTGTAAGACGATTTTCCAGCACACGGACTCTAGTCCCTTCTTTATGGAGGTCTTCACCTGGACTGTAGCACAGAGCTTGTGTTCAAAACCTCTGGTTTTACAGGAATAGTTGTCTCATAGACAAATCTTCAGTTCCATATCCAAGTAATCTTTTCTGCAGAGAATATAGGATTTCAAGAATGTAACATCAATTACAATATTGTGAGAAAATTACCTGGCGCTTGTACTCTTCACAGGGACAATCAGACTCCGAACGTGATTCAAAGATGGCACTGCCGAGGCCACCATCCACGGCAATCCAAATAAAGACGCTAGGGCCGTGGTCACTGCGAAAGTACCAGCTCAATATGTGAATAGGTCCTCAGGAGAAACAAGTAAAAATTTTTTAAATGAATAGTTTACTAAGTTCTAGTGACCCAAAGACTATAAACTCCAGAGAATGCAAAAGTAAATAAACATTCTTGGCTTGCAAATTGTAGTAATTAAGAAAGCGACCCACACTCTTCCTTCTATTGAGTGTGAATTTCTATAACACCACAATATTTAGTCTGCTCTGTCGTGGAGGCATACTATCTATTGATTCAGTCCCTCCAAAAGCTGTGGTCCCCCAAAATTCTATGGCCTACATTGGTTCCTTCAAATTAAGAGCAACAATACGTAAAAGGCCACACTAAATAGAGTGACAGTGTAGCAGAAATCCCTCCCCTTAGAGGAATTCTAGAAAATCTAGCCATGTTACGATTGGCAGGGTATACGTTGGACACTGCCTAGATGGAATTAGAATTCTTAGGGTTCAAAGTGTCTAGATTTTCTAGAATACCTTGGGGTGTTGCCTACTACTGCAGTTTCAGACAAGCAACATAATTCTAACCTGGACATAATAGAAAATTCCCTTTGCGCTCAAGTAATGCCCACATGCTCACCTCCAACTACAGCCAAATCGAGGTTGTATCCTTCGCCTTTCCGAAGCGGGGGAGACGGGAACTCATTCACAAGCCGACTGGTCATAGTCTGAGCATAAGTGCAGCATCATCGCCACGAGAGATCAAAAACTAATATAATTCTTCTACCATCAAATCTCTGAAAGGAAATAGCGTAAGCCATTAGAGAAGAGACCCTCCAAATCAAAGGCAAAGGGGTTTAAGCAGGGGTTTAAACTCATACTTGATCAAGGAAAATCAGCAGACTGACAAACACTGCAGGAATGGCCGACGCAGCAATAACCCAAGGGGGTATGCTGAAGAGGGGCACCAGCCAGGGGCGACCTGCGGTTGGCGCTATTTTCAATGCTGCTGGCATCAGAGGAAGAGGGACTGTTGGAAACAACCGACTTGGCACCATCGACATGAGGACGATTGCTAAAGGAGCCCCGAAATCGGCAAGAAGGCCAGAAACTGGCCGTAGAAGAAACCGTGATGTTCGCAGCTGTGGTCAAAATTATGCAAGTTAGTCTCTAAAATCTTAAGGCTTTGCAAAGCCAGAGGGATTCATTAGTGATCACGAGTTAGCATTCGAGGTGCAGTCCCTGTAACAAATTTTCAGAGTTTAATTGAGCTAATAAGAGAAATCACCCTAAAAATGCATGTTAATCCTTAGATCTATACATAGGGAAGTAGGGAAGATTTTACCCAAAAATTGACCACATCCTTGTTTTTAAAAGATTTATAAGATCTTCTTAGTTGGTGTATTGAAACTTTTGCACCTTAAAAATCAGGGGTTTTATGAGGTGTGAGGTTACGAACCCCAGTTAGGGCTTTGGCAGTGGCATAGGTTCCTGCAGCCAGGACAAACGACAACAAGGCAGTCTCAATAGGATAAGCGCTGGTGGGGCTGTGCAGACTCGCAACTCCCTGCATGAAAATTACATGCCATAAGAATCAGAATTTATGCAGAAACTTCCGCATCTCAAGATTCCGCAAGTAGGCAAGAAAGCTACACTGATTTTTCCTATTATTCTGTGTTACGGAATGAACTTACACATGGTTATACCTTTTTACAAGGCAGGAAATTATTTACCCATTGTACGTGTACTAGTTGCTATTCATGTTGAAGAATCATCACAAATATCATTCATAAAAATATTTCTCCCTTGTAAAAAGTTATAACCATATGTAAGTTCATTTCATAACACAAAATAAAAGGAAAAATCAGTGTAGTTAATAGCAGATCTCTGAGCAAACGAACCTTGTAGGCTTCACACATGAAACCAATGGAGATGAAGGTTGTAAATGTCTCATCCACGAATCTTGTCAAGTGCTTGACTAACTGCTCACACGCGCAGTTGCACAATTCAGTAAGGAATCCTCCTCAATAATTTTGAATTTTGTATCAAGAACCCTCATGCCAAGGCCACATGAGCTCTGGAGACGGACTGATAGTCTACAGCTAATATCTGATTTTGGTAATTGGAGAGACACATAACCTGTTTCAACACTATTTGCAAGATTTAAGCTTCATTCTCCAGTTAGGAAGTGTTGGGGGCTAATTGCCATTCCTAAAACTGGCATAATTGAGGAACTGATTGCCAATTTGAAAAACTCAAAATCAATTCCAGAATTCAAGAAAAGTTTGGTGCAAACAAATCAGGTCTAGACCGTTAACATTTAGCATTTTTTACAGCAATGATCTTCCCGTCCGTTTTCCAGCTTTTGTGTTAAACACAGGCATTGCAAGGAGTTACCTGTGAGCTGGCCTCCAAAGCTCCCAGACCAAGAAGAAAGATGCACGACCAGATCCCCACCCAGCCGTAAACAGGAAGAAACGGTACCATGACTTGCGTTGTTAACTGCAATCAATTAAGGAAAAATAAATTAAAAAATCAGTACACAATATAGTCATTAAATATATATAAAACCTTGCAAGGTTTCAATCTCAGCATGATTAACTTACCCTGTACAAAGCACCAGTGATCACAACCATGAAGCCAGTGGGGCCAAGTAGGGTCAGAGGCTGTGCTGCCAATGACGTATAGATGAGTCCTGATACTGCAGAGAAGTCAAAACACAGGGCCGAGGGTCAAAAACTAGTGAAAGTTGCGAACTCAACCGGCCCTTCAATAGAGCTTGAAGCTGCAAAGACTAAGAAGTGCTTGCGAGAATTCATAATCCTTCGACACCTCTATGTGGTCAATGATTCTTCACTTCAATGCTCTAACAGCATTTGTACGATACAAGTATAACAAGGTGAGATTCCACATCTTCTAAGTTCATTCAATTTGGTCAATCGCAGGCTCTTCAGATCGTCCCTCTGAAAGGGTCTAGTATGGTTAATGCAGATCTGAAGAATTGATATGCACAAGTTCCATACTTGTCTCCACCAGCAGTCTAGACAGAATGGAAAGCTACGGGAGGCAAAATTCCATAGGACAAATATGGTAAAGAGTGTTCCGTTTTCAATGTTCCATTTTCAATTAGTGCGGGGCAATTTCTAAACCCACATTGCTGCCATTTAAATACATTTAAATGATAACTTTGGGGATACATTACGGCCCATTAACGAACTATACCATGTGATTATTGCACAACCTATAAACTTGCGGGCTAATAGCTTTCACTTTCAAAAATTATCACTAAATGTCCAGGCATTCCAAAAATTATGCAACTTCTTGGGTTTGCTACGGATGTCATTCTCCTTTCATTTTGATTCACCTGGTAAAGGGTCACTTCTTGGACCTGTTACCTTAGAAGAGAGGTCTCTCCATAAACTGCATCATGCTGATCTCACTGTGACGGCGTCTAAAAATTCTTGAACGAGTTTAATGTTACTGAAAAATCATGTTTTCATCCAAGAGGGCGTAGTGCGTACCTGCACAACTTATGATGGTCTCCAGAAGCCCCATCTGGGAAGCTGTGACACGCGAAATCATCCTACACCGTGATGCAAGAACCACGTCATGAGGACAGTATGCAAAGGACCTTGCATTCAGTTGAGCAATCATACGAAAGAAATAATGATAAAATGTACAGACCATGTGGAGGACACCGATAGGCTATGAAAGTATCACTGACCCGCCGAAGGCAAAGCAAGGCGCAAGAGAGGCGACGATCATGTAGGCCGTGGCACTGAAGGCCTTGGGGTGGAGTCCATCGGTAAAATCACTGGCGTAGTGAGGACGAAGTCTGCGTTCTATGTCCTTCACAATGCCAGCCCCAAACCCTAATTGGGCTCCATCCTCATCATGAACCGATCCGAATGCTCCATCGACGCCAGCAGCTGAAGAGCACTTCACCTGCAAGTGTGGCTCTGAAGCGCTGCTCGAGGTTCTCCTGAATGGGACAATGAACCTCCTTGAGCTCCATGGGCCACCATGGGATGTGTAGGTTATGCACCGATTTCCTGTGAACTGCTTCAAGCTCCTGCATCTTGGTTTTCGTTCATGTGGGTAAGTTTTAAGAGTTAGAAGGGAAAGGGATGGTGCCCATTGTGTTGCAGGAGAATTTGAAAGAGCTCTTGTTGATCCAGTAACCACAAGTTTCTGCACACACAACAGGGGCGGGTCAGAGCTGGCCTGTAGACGAAGGTGATTTCATAAAGGTGTTTCCTACAAGCGGTTAGTACTTTAAAGTTAGTACTTCAACGAAGGGAGACTCGAATTGCACCCAATTTGGTAACAAACTTCCAAACTGCAGAGCAAGAATTCCAAGGTCGACACCCACTGCATCAATTAGGGGTTATCAAATCTCCTTGGGCACACAATCTTCTCTGGGTCAGACATTTATTTTATGCTAAAAGAAACCAATTGCTGCTCAAATTAACTTCGACTCCCCTATTTGCAACTGCCATAGAATATATCATAGATTAGCGGGTTTCAGAGCATCCACTTCCACAATTCTAGGTTCTCATTGTAGGCCAGAACTTGACATCTGGCACATCCACACTCTCCAATGCTGGAAAATGTCACCCGCCTCATCACCTCAAGGAGATGGGTAATGGTTTTCAACGTTGAAAACTAAACGTTGTGATTGAAGATTCGTCTTCATTCTTCCAATGGTGCAGATTGCAGATTCGTATTAAATGTGGAGAGAAAATAGGGTTGCGAAATGCCCAATACTTTCGACCCCTCTAATTGATCCTCCCATTGCAATGCTCGAAACAATCGAAGTTGAACAATTTGCCATCTAAACTGCTCTGATATCTACTATTATCGTGAAATTGGAGCGGAGCAGCCAACCACACCCACCTACAAGAACAGGCTTGTTACGACCGCCAATCACTGAATCACAACCATTATTTTTCCCTCTCTTAAAGTGTATGAAGAAATAATCCTAATCATAGTGAAAGCATAATCAATTCCGAGTTTGATCAAAACCAAAAATCAATCACGATTATCGATATTCGGTGAGAAGCGAACTGATAAAAAAACCCATAACTGACTGGGTTTCGATAGATTGCGCAGCTGTTACCGGGGCACACAATCAAAAATCAATTGTGTCTCCCAACCATTGCAACAAAACGGCTCTCTGACAAAAATGTGCCCTTGGAAATCAAAGATTGAACCGTCTCAACAATGCACAAAATGAACTACGGCCAAAATTCCACCAATTGAACGGCTAAAACTGCGCATAAATTCCCGAGACGGAACTATTGCAAAGCACGGTAACATCGTTTGTAGAGCCTTCGCTCAGTACAGCAAAAAAAATTCAAGCGAGAGCCCGAAATGGGTCCTTCCCTGCCAATGCAATACCAATACTACGCACCTCCATAGCCTCGTGACTGGCGTCAAATCTTTGAGAAAATCCCCTCACGCTTCACAATCCTGTGCAATTCTGCTCCCCCCAGAGTCTTTCCAATTCCTGGCCCGTGAATTTCATCCCAGTCGTCCTCTTCTCAACCCTCGATCAAAATCCTGGTAATTCAATTGCAGAGTGACAGATTGACCTCCAAAATTATAGCACGTGAGCACGCATTCTTAAAATTGATACGCTCTTCGCACTCAAATCAGTGTATAGTCCAGTGAAGAAATGATGGCATGTGTGTATTAGCGTGATGGGTGCCGAGGAATTTTTCCAATCGGGAACTGCATTGAATGGGGTGTTGATTCAATTGTCTTCAGGACTGCGGCCAGGGCCGCGTTCTGTCACCGCAGAGCCAGCGAGGTGCGCGTCGCGTCGCGAGCCTAAGCACCCGCCTTGCAGCATAAAAGTGTGGTCAGTTAGGGCTCCCCTCACTGGTATCAGTTTCAGGGCACCCCTTACTAGAGAATCTTTGGATTCCGTAGATTGTGGACTTGGTTTGTGGTGGAGGTGATTCCTGGTGGGGGTTCTTATCAGGAGTCTCAGTTCTGGTAAGCACGCAGTTTTTTTCGTTTCTTTCGTTTTTTTCGTTGGTAAGAGCAGCTCCTGCAGAACGGCTAAGAAGCCCACCCTGGTGATTTTTAGATGAGAAGTGCGCTACAAGTGCTTGACCCCTCCAAAATATTCTCTTTGGCACCACAGAAATTGTAATTTGCCAAGGACAACAACTCTGCTAAAACTATTTTTTCTTCCACAAATAGTTCAGTGGATTAGCAATGATTCTTTTTGCTTTGAGCCACTAAGAATCTTGTGGTAGGTTGAAAGATAAAATATCAAGTTGCATGGGTGGAATAAAAAACAAATTCTTGCAACAAAATAGTGTCCTTGTCTTTTGCCAAGATGAACTTTTCAAGTATTATTGAAAATATTCTTAAAGCAACTTGTATAATTGCACCTTGCATAACATTCCTCAATGGGAAGGTAAGGGCCTTCTACAATGAGCTATAGTTTCACTATAACAAGAAAATATTTGTATTGTTGTGATCCATAATACATGGGCAAGCTTGCATTCAAGACATTCTACCTCGAAAAATGCTTTCATTCATGGAAAGCAAAGAGTCCCACACCTAGAAGTACATTTCTCTCAAGTGTTGATAAGCAAACACTAGGAAAATTGACAATTTGTTAAGGATAAGTTGGTGCAGTTTTCCAAACAACCTATTCAAAATGGTGACCTTAAGGAATGTATTGATCTATATTTCAAAACTAAATAATACTATTTGCTTTTAAATGTAAAGAATAACCAAATCATATCAATGAATAATCAAAGTATAATAAAGAACTTCAAATATTTAATTGGCTAACTCTTCTCCCCAATCACTATTTATGAGATTTAAAGAAGAAGAATTCCAATCTCTTTGCCTTGTAATATGAAAAATCCATTCACCCCCTAAATGCACAAGGGAGCTTCTCCTTCCCAAATCACCTTCAAATTGTCGTTTCTAAAAAGAATGTCTAATTTTACTTAGAATCATTCTATGAAATTTCACCACATGATCATGTCCACTCCACTATCAATTTAGTCTACCCTCCAATTTCAAAAACCTTGACGATATGAATTTTGAAATTTCTTCAATCAAAATTCAATTTTTGAAAAAAAAAATCCTCTAGCCAAATGACTTTGGAGGCCCATATCTCAAATTTTCAAAAACAAAAAGTTTCCCATTTTTACCAAATGCACTTATGAACAAAATCAAATTGATATAGATGCCAATTTTGACAAGTATTGGAGCAATGGAAGTTTGTTTTCAATTCCTTACAATCAAATGAGGTACATTGGTAAACATAAATTTCAATTCACTTGATTGTGCCCCATCACTTTTTTCTCCAAGCAATCAATCCCAACCCACTTGCAAATCCATGGACTTGTTGTATGGAATGTCCTATAATTGATTAAGTTTCATTCTGAAGACAATCCGAAATGAGCATTTCTTGTAGTGTTTGCATGGGTTTCAAAAACAATGGTGCTAGTGTATAAGCATGAAAATGCAAGCATGTGAGCCTTGAGCACATATATAAGTGGATATACTACAACGGCATAGAAGGCGCTTATAACATAAAACCTATAATATGAGTATCTATATTATAACATAGCTACCCTATAATTATGGAAGGATTCTATTATATGGATACTCATAACATGGGTGTACAATCTTCTAGGTTTGTAGGCTCACACTTTTAGGCTCACATAATACCAATCCTCATTTCAAAAATCACTCAAGGCGGAGCTTTTTGTCCAAAACCATCTATATTTTCAGCCATGGAAAGACAACTTGACAAAGTAAATGAGGCTTTAGATGGGTTTTTTGGCCTCAACAAGGGCACGAGTTCCCAATAGTTCCTGAACTATGGGGAACATGGAAACCCTACTAAATTAGCTATCTGACATAATTAAGAGACTACCATGTCAGATATTATTATTTAATTAATTATTAAGTAGTTTTGAAATAGTTTTTTGAAATATCCTTTAAAAATAATATTTTCATGTTTTTGTGTTTGTTTTTTTGTTAAATATATTATATTCTCACTAGCAAACATTGGTTCATTGCTAGGGGAACAGGCCTAAAACAGCCCTCCCATTGCCTCAAATCCCTTGTAATGAAAATATGAAATTTCAAAAAAATAAAAATTAGGGGATCTAGTAGCCCCCTAGAGTTGGCAATGACCATAAAATGGTTGATTGGCATTTAGGGGTTAAGTAAATTATACCTATTTGGGACACTTCAAACATGATTGAGTATAGTTTCTATTCTAGATTGTTCAATTTTCATTTAAATATTCTTGTTAGCAATTATAAGAGGTTTCTAAATTAACTAAGCATATCATTTAAATTTTTTTTTTTAAATTACAAGAGTTCAAATCCGTTTCTGAAAATTGATCCATGGTAGACATGAGTTCAATTCAATATGTACTCATTATCAAAAGGTACTAATGAGATGTAGTTATTTTACATAATATTCTTCAACAAATAATTATTCATATTTTAGAAGAATTTTCATTGTGATTTTTAAAATTTTAGCCAAAAGGATACTTTTAAAACTCCTAGAAAATCTCTTCCATTCACTTCTAACCATTTGATTCTTTAATCATCTTCTCCACTATTTTTTCCATTATTAATTCAATAGCTCCTCATACATCTACACAAGATTTCTTCTACAATGATGGTCATGCAATATACTAGTTTAAATTATTGTGTAATAGATTAGATATCCAATTTTCAATATTTTTTAAGGTTTAGTAATTTATTCAAGGAGTTGTTGATGTTGTCTTCCTATGCAAAGCAAGAATTCATGACCTTTCTTTTTCTTCAAATGTATACCTCAAGGGTGCTTTATTACAAAGTTTTTAGTTTTTTTAATTGTAAAGCATAAATGGCACCAAAAGTTTGGATTCACCTAATCCCACACCTAATTTTCTAACACTTACACTAGTTGCCCCCCCTTATCTAGAATAAAAAAAACATCCACAATTCAAAACCAAATTCTCTAAATAAAAAATAAGTTTAGTATGCCATAGAGTAAAACAAAGACCTATTTATTAGTAAGCTCATCAGACAATTTTCTTCTAGATTGCCATCCATATTCCTAATAGAAAGTATAAAATATAATAAATTTGCCAATCACTGCACAAACAAAATTCAAATCCTTTTCCACATGAATATAGAAACTTGTATGTTTTGAAATTTGGTGTGATTATTAAATGCCATGTTAAGATTCTCATATGGAAAACCAAGTGCAAAAATATTTCTTCCTCTAAATTTTATTGCAATGTAAGGGCCTCTTCACACTATGGCCATCCAAGTCGAGAGGCTGTGGGATTGAGTGGCCAAACTTTGGTGAGAGTCCAAGGAAATGAGCAATAAATAGGCCAAAAAAACTAGGAAGTGGAGCCTTCGGCCGGCCATAGTGTGAAGCCTCCAAAGGCCAAAGTCCAAAGTCCAAGCCCAAAGTCCAAACCTATTCCATTTTTTCGACTTCTAATCCATCCAATTTCTGAAATTCTCAATAAATTGTCTCCCATGTGACAATTTTATCAAGCAAAAGGTTAAAAAACATGAGAAAGGAGTCAAAAATGGCCTTGGAAAAATAATTACAGCACATGCTCTCACCATTAAACAAGGAATATGAAGGATATAAATGGAATAAAAAGGTGGCATTAAACATTGAAGGGAAGTAGGTTCATAGAATGCAAAGACTCCCCATTGTAATGGTGGAGACTAGGGTTCAAACCCCAATGGAGACACAAACAAATAAACAAATAAACAAATAAGGGCATCCAACCTATTTCTACAAAAACAGTCCGATCTAATGGCTGAGATTTTGTCAAATTCTGAAAAAAACTTGACGAACTCTCGATTAGAGTTTGGGTCGGCCAGAAATGGAGACCCAAACTCTAATCGAGAGTCCGTCGCCATGTAAGCATTTCAATGCCATGTAGGCTGCCATCAAGGCGATAGACTTTTGATTGTGCTACCTTGTGTGAAGGGCCGAGAGGCCAAAGTCTTGGGTCTCTAAAATCTGATTGGCTAAGACCGACGGACTCTCGACCTTGTGCCGTAGTGTGAAGTGGCCCTAAAGGTGATGAAGCTAAAATCTAGTTCAAAAATTCCTTGCAACCCTTTGCCACACAATGTGCGGTCATTGGGCAATGATATAAAATTTTGTTGTTATTGCAATTGAATTGGTGGTTGAATTGTCCGATTAGTGTTCAGTAAATGGCAATGATTGTTGTGTAGTTTTTGGATGTGTGTGATAAATGACAAGTTTACTCTAGTTAGTTGGAAAGATGCCTTGGAGCTGGAATGTGCACAATTTAATAATACTCCTTCCAACAAATAGCTCATCCTTATTGCTCGATGACAGTAGTCAATTAGTCTATAGAACATTAGAACTTCAATGACATCTGACAAAAAGTTGTTACTTTCAACACTAATGGTACGTTCGCACCTGTCTTCCGGAAGCATAGTTACTATAGCTTAAACTCAGTCAAGCAACGACGACTCTAGCGGTTTTAGCCTCGAACATGCGGTGCCATGAGGTGGGCGGCAAATTGGCGTGGTCACAACGATTCCTATGACCCTAGGGTTCACACCTGGCAGTCTTACAGGACTCTTTGAACTGTCATTGGTGTTCGAAGCTAGCACTGGCCAATGCATTTCCACACCAGCAAGGAGTGAGTAGAGAGCTAGCAACCTAGAAATCTAGAGCCGAATTGGAACACACAACAACAATTCCGTCGTGCAGTAGCGAAGTCGTAGTCGTCACCTACATCATCTACTTCATTGGATGAGGCAGTGTTAGAGGAATCTTGTGGAGGAATTTGATCAGAGACGGTGGAGGCCAATGCTGCAACGAGTGGAGTAGTAGTGAGGTACAACAGTGACAAGAAATTTGCGGTTGCAGGGAAGCAAACGTTGTTGTCAAGGCTTGTATAGTAGAGGTGTCCGAAGAAGTGGGCAGCGGCAGTGATCAACGAAACTAGCATTGTACGTAAGTCTTCTCCATTTTCAATGACATGCAAATCACTTTAGGGTTGCTAGTTCTCCCCACCCATAGTTTCTCTTCTGTAGTTCATAGTGATTTTTAGGGTTGTTGCATCATGAACATGTGCGTAATTTCCCTTCAATCGTGCTTAGTACATTTTAGCTTCATGCTCCGTTGAGTTAGGGCTTCGATTACATGCATCGCATAGACGTCGTCACAATGCAATAGCTTTGTTTCATCATGTTGGAAGCACTATCATTAGCTCTTAAAATCCTTGTACTCTGTCTCACTTGTAGCACTTCGTTCTGTGCAAGAGCTTTCACATTGTTGCATCCATTGCGCTATCATGGATTCCGTGGAACACTCAGTGGACCTATTGTCCATGGCCACGATCATTCTCATGTTGTTGCTGAACACACACAAGTCATTGGAGTTGAACATGTATGATGGCAACAATGAGGATACAGAAGATGTGATGACAATATTTCGGGACAGTTTTGATCGGGCCACTATGACTAACGATGCTGTGAGTCGAGCAGTTCTTCATCACTTTCGCTTGTGGACTAGTCTGTTGGTGTTTGATGAAGAATTGGGTTTTTGGGTGAAGCCCCGAAGCACCACTTGGTTTTCGAAATTCCTTTTAGAAGAATACGACGACGATCGATGGGTTCAGATGTTTCGAATGACGAAGCGTGCTCTCTTGTCGTTAGCTGAGCTGCTAGCTCCTTTAATTCGAAGGCGAGACACTAATTACCGCAAGGCTATTCCTGTTACAGTTCGAGTGGCGTGCACTCTCTTCAAACTGAGCCATGGCACTAGCCTTTTGATTTGCAGTGAATTGTTCGCAATTGGACGTAGCACTGTTTCCATCTTGCTTCGAGATGTGGTGCATGCTATGAATGTAGGACTTCGAAACGAAATTATGTGGCCACGTGGTGAGGACATCCAAGACATTGCAGCAGGTTTTCAGCAACTATGCGGGCTTCCAGGTGTTGTTGGAGCCATTGATGGAACACACTTTGCGATTGCAAAACCACAGTATGGAGCGTCAGATTATTTCTACTTCAAATCTAGCGGTTATAGCATGACGTGTCAGGCAGTAGTAGATAGCTCAAAACGATTTTTGGACTTGAATGTTGGAATGCCTGGCTCCACAAACGACTCAAGAGTGCTTCGGAGATCGACTCTTTTCCATCGAGGACAATGAGGAACTCTTTGGGATGCTTGACTATCATTTAATGGTTTCTCGCCATATGTAATAGGAGATGGAGGTTACCCTCTCCTACCTTGGCTGATGGTACCACATCGACAGTTTGGCAACCTTTCTTTTGCCGCTACGTTATTCAATAGGAGACTCAGCCGTGGCAGATCTGTCGTTGAGAATACCTTCGCTCTTCTGAAACAATCCTTCCGAGAGCTTCATCAAAAGTCCGAGCTCCACGTGACTTTCCTCCCAGATGTAGTGATGTGTTATGCTATTTTGCACAATATCCTCATTAAACAAACCCATGAGCAAGTTGAACAACTTCTTCAAGTTCTGCAATCCGAAGCCCACATTTGGGACCCCCAGGCAGCCCCAATTGGAGTAGGAGATGCAATGGATCTACCTCATGACAATATTGAAGAAGAACTTGGGCAGCAAAAGCGCTTTGAGTTGGGAGTTCACTTAAGTTTGCAGAGGGCCTTCCCTGTGCTGTTGTGATAGGTTCGTTTCCCAATTTTCTCATGACTTCTTTGTAGTGGCCTATACATTGTCTTGCTTGACTCACAGCATTCTGTCAAAGTTTCTGTCTACTTTGGCACACGGTATTTGCTTTCATGACAATGTGATCAGAAAACTAAAAAGACTTTTTATTTATGAACAATGGCATTGCATACATAGTCTACAAAGTAAAACAAAAACAGCAACTTCAGCTGCCTAGCTCCATCAATGCTTACTACAAGCACATATCATCTAGTAAAAAATACTACACTATAGCCTGAGGAAAACAAAACACTATACAAGCACGCCAATTGTATTCGTGACATGAGTGCTACTTGAGTTGTCATTGCAGGGACAATGACCAAGCACTCTCGAGCCCCAACACTTGCTTCAAGGAGTAGGACTTTTTGACTGAGCATGAAGACGACCTGATGCCGCGGCTTGCAAAGGTGTGGCGATAGACCCGTCTATTGTAGGCATGTGTGTGCTCTCCTCTCTGGCAATAGTGTTTGTGTTTCTAGGAGTGCCGTCACTACTTTGTCATTGCTGGAGACCTGCTGACAACACTGTAGATAGATTAGCCAAACAAAGAACTACTTGATCTTGTTTCTGTATAGCTAATCGGGCTGTCTCGTTTGCCATTTTTGCATTATCATGGAGACGACGATCACGCTCCCTTTGGTAATCCATCTGTTGTTCAAACAGTTGCAGTTGCACCTCTATTTTGTTTTTCTCTAAGTCCCGTGAAGCATCGGCCATTTCCTTCATTTGTCCTGCCATAACATCTCCAGTTGCCCGAGTAGCCTCAGCAATGAGAGAATGGCCGGACAAGCTCTTCCTGCGAATTCCAGTGTTGGTAGGTCGACGTCTAGAGGAATCACTGTGCGTGTCCGAGTTGCTGACATTCTGGGGAATTACACTAGGGGGCAGCGTCCCTTTCGCATAAGGAACAGGGGAATCATGGGAAGGTCCTTGGCGTGGTCCCATTCTAGCATGATGCCCTACGTAGCCAACACCAACAGAGGCAGATTGTGTTGAAGCAGTGAGATCTTCACTGTTCATCAGTTCCGGCCCACCAACAGGAGGGACTTTGAAAACTTCTTCTTCATCTTCATTGCCGAAGAGGTCGTCAGTTTCGAAGGTAGCAGTGTGGAAATTGCTATCTTCAAGGGCAAGGGCATCACGACTGTGAGGTGGTGTAATGGTTGGCTGCGCTTTGTACCATTCATTTATTTGCATGAAAACATCTTCTGGAAAACTCTTCGGTAGTCCCTCCGTCTTCCGCTCTGCAAGTGTCATGCTTCAAAATATAGGCTCATTAGTACCACTCCGCTTCAAGTAGTCAGAAATGCGTTTGAAATCAGGAATCAATTGATTCCATTTTGATTTGCATGCCCCGCCATCACGATGACATGGTGATGCACCTGCAACCATGACGGCTGTGCTAATGCGCTGCCATTTGCTCGCTTCAGCTACCATTTGCTCCCGTCCATCTTTGCTATCAATATCTTCAAAATAAACATCTCTTTTGGCATCAACTAGAGCCTTGATCTCCAGTGGGTTCCAATTTGGACCCCGCTCTTTGCGCACACGTTTGGTTGGCGTTGATGCCTCTAGATTTCTGACTGCACTTATTGGTCGTGCAATTCCCAATAAAGTGTGGGCACGGCCAACAGGACTGTTGAATGCGCTCGGGACAGATACTACAGTATAGCTCCAAAACAGAGGACGTCAGGCCAAGGCCCAAAATAACACGTTAAGTAAACAGAAGAAAGTGATAAAGAAATTCAAAAGTGTTCATTAAGCAACAACAATATACATGAACAAGGAAAATCAGTGAAGGCACTCACGCACCATTGGCTCTAGACGGGCTGGAAGGGTGGGGTCCTGTGTGCGACAAAACCACAGGGTTATGGCACATCGATTCAATGAAAACGACAAAGATAGTATACGACATTCAATTCCATTTGCATACAAAATTTCAACATCGTGAAATCCACATGCTAATTAAGTCAAACCAGTGAACCTAGTGGAACGAATGGTATGCAGTTACTTACCGGATGCACCGCTGGCTTGTCCTCCATCGGAACTATAGTGATGTTGACTTGGGAAACGTTGATCCATCTTCTTCGCTAGCAAACGACAACAACCTTTACGTAATGACTTTATCAGTCCACTTACTGCATCTTCTTCGTCACAATAGTAAAGACATAGAGTACGTAATTCCAGTGGGATTTAAACAGTACCTAGATCGACCTCAACAATGCATGAAGGTGTGAATCTCCTGTGAACGCAAATTTGCTCGCCTACAAATACACTTGCCACTACCACAGAACAAATATCTATAGATTGTTCTGATTATTACATTCATGTCACCGTTCTGATCCGCAGCCATCACTGTGGGCGTGGGGTCCACTGCTTAATGGCATCCTTTTTATAATTCACAATACGCCGTTCTTCTGTAATGGGCCTCCGCAAGCTCCTTTACGAAGAACCGTTGCTACAGGCTAGAAATCTAGCTTTTCCCTGGATGCAGTCCTCATTTATTAGTGCCGCAAGCATCTAAGATTATAAAAAATGAACAACTTCTGCGTCACAAAAGAGCGCTCCTAGAGGCTGCTGGAACCTCATCCACGTAGGCTCGGTAGATGCAAATCACCATCAGTGCGGAAAGACCCGCACACCCTTTTCAACCAGCGCCTTCTACAATCGCTCTTATGCGTTGGTGTGAACGTACCATAAGTGAAACCCATTGATGGTGTATTTGAAGGACCAAATTGAATAAATTTTGAATTTTGTTAGAGTTCTATAGTTATAAAAATTAAATAATCAACAAAAGGCTATCTATTATCTTTAAACATAAAATGAAAACTTTATTTTTTTCATTACAAGTATACAATAAACTGTATACAACCACCAATTGAAACAAAACAGTGCCTTGTTAGGCTTAATTGAAAGCTGAATTTTTCTCTAAAGATTGAAATAAATTGAAAATATGCTTATTTGAGACTTTTAACCCCTCAAGGTCTAACAATTTTTTGACAATGGAGCTTTCCAATGAATTGTCCTACTTTGATATTTTTTTGCATGTAAATGTGCTTGAAATTTTTAATTTTAATTGTAAGAAAGTAAAGACTTCTTTGCCTAGTATGCATAGAATTAATTGTGGAAAATATTGATTGTTGGTTTTTTAGATTATAGTAATTTTGGATGATCAATTTTGTAGGCAAAGAACGCAGCTTGGGGGGGAAGAAAAATTATGAGAAGATGAAACATACTTTTTTTTTCCCAAAAAAAATTTGTACAGTGGAATCTAAGGCAAACTTTGTATTATTTAATTTTAAGAAATGAGAAATAAAAAACTCACTCACATTTGTACACATTTTCAGACAAAAAGAATAGAAAGCCAAAACTAACCAAATTGGATCCTAAAAAAAATTTAAAATATACATATGTGTGTCAATTTGATATTTGATATTATTGGCATATTTTGTGGAAGATCTTCAAAAAATTTGGAATCATTATAATTGTTTTGTGTTCTTAATCACACCAAACTGAATCTTGTCTTTTTAAGATTGCGAAAAATAAAAATTTGAAAAAAAATCTCTAGACCCAATTTGTTTGTCCAGAGTAAGACAAGAAATGTTCAAGAAAATGCTTTTTTCCATCCCTACTATTCCTTTCATAGGAAATATTTGTATTTTCTTCCCATTTCTATTAGACTACATTTCCTAAATAAAATTTTGAATACTTCTTACATTGAAATTTTGAAAATCGAAAATGCAGCAAGTATGTCAACTTGTTACTCTACAACATCCTTCTTTAAAAATATTGAGATTTGTTCCACCCTACTCAGAATTTACCACAAGAAATTTGAAGAGGACACATTGTGTTCTTTGAGTTCTTAAGGGGTTAACTCAAAAGGTTTGATAAATGTTCAAAAAACAATATTCTTTTTTAGTAGCAGAGATCAATTTTCTCCAAATTGCTCATAAACATGGTAGAAATCTAAACTACATAACCATCAATGTGAAGAAAGTTATCATAATTAGCTTACAGGTCATATTTAGCACCCTTCAAGAGATAGAGATTTTTGTCTAAATTCAAACCACAAAGTTTTTTTATTTTTTTGTTTGTATTGAAGTGGCATCTGTAAAAATTCACAACCGTAGAGTCAATGAGGGTGTGCTTAGTTCTGTCAGAAAGTCCTTGAGGCAGAAGTGTACAAAAAAATAACTCTTGTAGCACTCAAATTCATGAAGAAAATGATATTGAATTTTTTCCAACTCCTACACTCAAATTTGTATATCCCCCAACTACCTCGTGATATAAATAACCATCAATTTACATTAAAAAACACCCACAAAAAACAAATAGAAAATAAACAAATTTTCAGTAAGGTAAGGAGCCCTACTAAAAATAGTACAAACTCTTCATTAAAAGCACTCTCTAACAAAAAGGAATATGTTGCATCCTTCAATTGTACTAATTGCATTCTTGAATGCACCAATAGTGAATATGTCAAGATGGAAACACTATTAGAGCATATGTGATTTCAACTTTAAAATTCATAATTAATTCCTCATGAATCCCAAAATATGAAACAACTTAGTAGTAGATGCAACTTCCATTTTTTTTTCAAGAAAATTTTACTCAAAAATATTGGAAGGGATCTAAGATTTTCAAAATTGCAATTGACTTGCAAATGGTCACTTTGTACACCTCATAAGGAGACTCACCCAAAAGTACCATTGTCTATTTTGGACTACATATATTGGAATTACATTTGGAGCATAAATGGCAAACTTCATTCGTACAAAACCACCAAAAGCTCTCAAACAATGAGAGTTGAAGAGATCTTTGAGGCAACCAATGCACTACAAGAGAAAGGGGTGTTTTAAGTATAGTCCTAGACATGTAGTCCTATAAGTAACGACCTTTAAGGGGTGTTTTTAGTAAAAATTTACTAAAGACACATGTATTTCTAGTAAATTTTTACTAAAAACACTCCTTTAAGGTCGTTACTTACAAGACTATATGTCTAGGACTATACTTAAAACACCCCTTTCTCTTGTAGTGATGAGAATTAAAGAATTTTTTTCTTCAATGGTAGGCCATATAAGGGGAGTCAAGTGGCATAAGGAAGCTACCATTTATACCAAAAAAATTTCATCATTTAGACCTCCCATGTAGTAGGGGCAGAAATTGTTTAGGTTTTTGGTGCTTCAACCATGCCTTACACAATAGCCTGCACTTCTACACTCCAAGTCTCATCATCCCTAAATATGTACACTTCAATACTATGTTTAACCCAAACTCAATCCAACACCATAGATCCTCAAGTTTAACCCCTAAGCATTCCGATGTCCATTTTCTAGATGATGAATAGATTGAAACTAGAGTTTCATCCTCCTAACTATTTGGATGAAAGTTATTCTAATTTGTGGAGATATGTTATCAAGTTGTTGTCCTATCTAAGGTTTGGATTTGGTGTTACTAAAGTACATATTTTTCTAAAATTACAAGTGTGCAAGTATGTCAAGTGGTCAAATTGCATTGATTTTAATTCAAAATTGGATTTGCCAAAATGAGGTCATAGATTTGAAGAACACAAAAATTTCCAAAAATTACCATGCAAAGAGAACCTCATTTCAAATCCACTCCAACAAATTTTACTCGAAAAATGATAATATTTTGCTTATAATTGATTTCTAAAGAAATTTTGGAATTTCTCTTTCAAAATTTATAAAAAAAGATTGGTGATAGCATTGGTGAATCTAACCATACAGATGGAATCTACAAATCAAAATCTACATCTTTTATTCGTATATCAATTCCAAAATATGCTTCCAAATAGCACTTTATAATGATTTTTCTCAAATCGTCAATTTCTAGAAATGAATCTAGACATTTAGGGGTTAAACCCTTTAGGACCACAAGATAGTCTAGATTTCTAAAATTGTGAAGATGTATTATAAAATGCAACTTAGAATAATAAATTGATGATGATTCTCAAACAATAGTTATAAAACATGAGCCATAGATCATATCCATATGGTTAGATCAACTACTACACAAACCAATATTTTTCATTAAAGTTTGAAACCAGAAATTGACAATTCTTTTTTAAATCAATGTTAGGTTGAATGTTTGTGATTTTCACAAGAATTTTTTCCTTAAAGTTCAAAATGTTAAATTTTGATAATAGTTTCTTTTTTAAGATTTCCATTTTACTTCTTGTAGTCAGGCTAATTTTTGAGGCCAATGTTTGGTAATGCAAATTCCTATTTGGAGTTGTAGCTTGCAAATTTAGGATGTTAAATTGTAGAATACTAGTCCAAATCGGTGCTTTTGGCTAACTATAGTGGAAAAAGGGCTAGTGGATATGTAGTTGAGTTGGATTCCAAGTGGGTAGTTCAATTGTGTTGGATTCTGATCTTTGTGAGCCAATTTGGTGGAGTTGAAGAGGTGCCTAATGGGGTATTTAGCCCTCTCTTCCAATTTGGATTTTCACCGAGTGTTGAGTTGAGCCCACTGTGAGTCCAGCCCTATGAAGGCTGAATTTCTTTTATGTATTTTTGGCAATTAATATAGTTCAATCGTTAAGTTGCTTAATTGGAGTATGTGAATATATCTTTGTGATTTTATGTGTTATGCTTGAATGTGTTCAAAAGTGTGTTGCTTGGTTTTTGTCCAGTGTTGTATGCATGATAATGCAAATGGGAAATTGATGTAATTATGTACCTAATTGGCATGTTATTCAATTGTGAATCTAGTATTGGTTGTGTCATTGTAGTTGGTTTAATAGTTGAGTTTAATATGTGAGAAAATTGAATGCCTAATTGGTATTATTAAATGGTGTGTTGGATTGAATTGGATTGAATTTGGAATTGGGTTGAAGACATGAGATTGGTTTAGGTTGAATCAAATTAAAATTAAAATTTATCTCCCTACTTAAATGTTTCCCTTGGATCGAACTTAATATACTATATGGGTAGTTACCTAATTGGCAACCAAACCCTTGTCTACACTTCTTAATTCAAGGCATTTTTGAATTTTGAGGGCCCATTTTTTGAAGTAGAAAAAGTTACTTTTGAGGCAAGACCTACTGATACCTATTGAATAACAGTAAGAATATTTACAAAGCAAAGTCTTCATAATCTATATTGTAAAAATGTTAAGTATCTATACAAGAATCTCTAAAACATAAATGAATGAAATAAAAACCCATTTCTATGGGCTTGGGATGTATTTGCATTCATCCGGTGTTCAACACCTTGTCCTTTAGACATCAACCCCTAAGTGCTCCAACATCCATTTTCTAGACGATGAATAGATTGAAACTAGAGTTTCATCCTCCTAACTATTTGGATGAAAGTTATTCTAATTTGTGGAGATATGTTATCAAGTTGTTGTCCTATCTAAGGTTTGGATTTGGTGTTACTAAAGTATATATTTTTCTAAAATTACAAGTGTGCAAGTATGTCAAGTGGTCAAATTGCATTGATTTTAATTCAAAACTGGATTTGCCAAAATGAGGTCATAGATTTGAAGAACACAAAAATTTCCAAAAATTACCATGCGAAGAGAACCTCATTTCAAATCCACTCCAACAAATTTTACTCGAAAAATGATAATATTTTGCTTATAATTGATTTCTAAAGAAATTTTGGAATTTCTCTTTCAAAATTTATAAAAAAAAGATTGGTGATAGCATTGGTGAATCTAACCGTACAGATGGAATCTACAAATCAAAATCTACATCTTTTATTTGTATATCAATTCCAAAATATGCTTCCAAATAGCACTTTATAATGATTTTTCTCAAATCGTCAATTTCTGGAGATGAATCTGGACGTTTAGGGGTTAACATCCTTAGCAGCAATTGGCTAATCTCGCCCTAAACCCTACACCCTACCGAGATTAACTTACTTCAAAGCGCAAAAGAATAACTGAGAGAACCAACACAAGCAAGCAGTTTCTTCAACTTACCGCACAGTAGCCTCGGTCGATCGGCAGACAGACAGAAGCCGGCCTGAGCTCTGAAAGAAGCGCTCTTTTCTATTCTTCTCCTCCAACGCCAACGTACCGTCAGTACCCACACTACTCTTCAGATTCATAAGCCTTGGAGTTCTGCAGCAATCGTAGACTGAGTAGAAACAGAAGCACTGAAATGGAAGCACACGAGTAACGAAGGGGAGAAGGAAGCACCGAGCAAAGGACGCAAATGTCGGTGTATCTTACTAGAATCGGTGCTCCAACAATTTACAGTTCAAACTGTATTTAGTGTCACCTATACTAACTACTTTCTCAAGGCTATAATTTTTTACGGAGTACAATAGATGAATATTTTTATCGAGAGCGTAGATATCAATAAGTACTACTCAAAGAGAAGGGGGATCTATATAAACACAGTTGGTAAAAATATTCATCAATATGGATGTTTAGTGTCTGATGGATGACAAGAAATCTCTCTATCTAGGACAGAACTACAACTATTCATCCTTAGAATTTTTTGTGGAAAGAGAAGATCTTCTACACTACTTTGACCTCCAATGTGTATTTTTTATTTTTTTTAAAGTAGATGATGTCACATTGTTACAAAAGGCATGATTTCCACGGTCACCAGCCTGTCCTTTAAGGATTAAAGTCAATAAGTGGAGGTGACACTAAATACAGTTTTTAGTGTAGTTATAGTTAGATAGGCCAACGCTATCATTCAATGAAATCTCCGGTAGCTGATTACACTGCATTTGAAACTGGACTATCAAGATGATCACCCATTTCCGATGACTTAAGCAATTCAGCCTATCTGCGGCATGGAAAAGTTCAGGAAAAAATTTCCCTGTGTAGAGAAATAGATTTCAAAAGGATTTCATAATTTTCTAAATTTTTCTCCTTAAAAGCAAAATTATCACGAATATTTTTCGTTGAGATTCTATTTGTCCCATTCTCGGTATGTAGACAAACCTATTTCCAACCATAGGATGGTTCCAAAATCGATGTAAGGCTTCCAACATACACGATGTGATCATATAAGCTTCCAATAAACACCAGTCCTAGACATTTTTGTTGTCCCTGGGGTCCTGCGATGCATGAGCTGTCACCTACAATTCATCTGATCGGAAATGGAGCAGCCTATACTGCAATAATGGCAAACTGATCAGAAATGGGTGATCTCCATAAGGATCAAATCTGAAATTCCAAATTGAGGGAACAATTCTCACGGTGTAAATTCCTTGTTCTTATCTAATAAAGTGTGAAAGATGCTCCAGTTCAGGACGGACAGACGTTTCGAGATGCTAGTTCATGGAATCATGCCCGGAACTGGTAGTTTGGTGGTAAACTTTTCAACTTGATGGTAAAATTTTCTCAGATTCTGTGCAATTATTCTCGTCCTCCCGTAGTAGAATTCCTTACTTTGAACAGCATTTGGGCCAGAATTTATCCAGTGTGGATAGTTGGGCCTTCAGGTAGCAACTTCAGGTTGCAATGGAATCTCCGGTAGCAACAAGCTACGTTAGACGGAAGCTTCAGTGAGCAGACTTTTAACCCCTAAAGGACCGGGGGTGTTTGACCAAAGCTCTTGTTTTCTTGACTAGTTCTTGTAACAAGCATAATTTCTCAAATGTGTGATATGATTTTGATGATCGCCACCGTTGAAATGAAAGAAGACTTATGTAGCTTTCCTATGAAAAAAAGATCAACAAAATCGCACAATTTTTGAGAAAATGCTACCGTTGACAAAATTGATGAAAGATATCCAATTCTGCTGAACTCTGTACATGCGCTGAAATTGAAATGTTGAAATCGGAATGCTCAAAAGTGATCCAAAAACTCTGATTTTTTTCCCACAAGTACATATCATCATGATTTACATGTGCAATTTTTTTCAAATCATTTTGGGATGTGGAAAAAAAGATATGAGCTTGTGAAGTGATAGCCCAGAGTGCTTTTCCTATTCTCAAAAAATTCCTAGAAAATTGCTCACTCAATCATTTCTCGATCAGATCGTACCGAAGAATTCAGCAAAAAAAATCATCTAGGGTCTCTTTGTTGGTCACGGACTATTGATGAGGTTCACATTCCAAATTTTCTACAAATGTAGTTGTCGAAGCCATGTGGTGGCCTTATGGTCCTTTAGGGGTTAATTTTGCAGACTAAACTTTGTTTTTTAACAATTGTAGTTTGGTCCATGCAAAGCTTCAGGCTCTTTGTCACCACAGAGTCTTTTTTTTCTATTATTATTTTAGTCAGGATTCAACATTTTGGAACTTTGGCCCCCACCTTCCGTCAGCTTACTCAGAGCTAAGGCTTGTTCCGTCAATCTAATTAACAAATAAAGAATAATTCAAAGTTTGTACAGACTACAACCCACTACAATAAAAGTCTACTGTACAGACAATGGCCGATTGAAAGTCTGTAGACAACCAAGTAGCATTGGTTTGCATAGATTTGAATGAAGAGTGTTGGGATATATGGGTCTACTCGTAAGTAACTAATATGTATATCACGTGGGCAATTGAACATAGTATCCAGGTAGCAAGTGCCAGTCTCGATCCTCCACTTTTCGTCGGTACCATTGTACCGAGAGAAACAATTTCCTCTTTAAATGAAAGTTGCTTGAATAATTGATTCGCTGGTCCGCATTTCATGTTGTCGATTCGACTATTTCCATGTTGTCGATCTGTCGACGGACTGTTGCAATTGCTGGTTGTCTTCTGTCTATCGCACTAAAGTGATTCCATTCATCTGTAAGATCTAGAAACTTTGTCATTATGAGTTAATGTGCTGTTGCAATTACCCATGATTTTCCGTAGGGCCAAAGTGATTTATGTCAAAATCTGAAAGATATAGAAACCCTGGCAATACGTGTTGACGTGCTGTTGCATTTTGTGGTTGTCTCAAGTCCATATCACCAATTGAAAGTGATTGATAACGAAAGCTGAAAGATCTAGAAACCCTGTCAATACGTTCCACCTGCTAGGTAAAGTTGGAAACGCTGAACAGCCGACAATTGAATCATTAGTTTCCCTTGCTCAATTTGCCACAATTATGTACTACTTCATTTTCTTCCACCTTCATTTTCAGGGAGATTATCTCTGCTTGTTGGTTTGTCATTTCGGGTTTTGAGTTTGCCAGCATGGAAATTTTGTGCCACTAATTTTCTTGGTGGCCACCTTTCACTGATCCCCTTTCCTTGTGCAAGATCAACTGAGCCGATACTTTTGATATTTCCCTAAGGGAGACAAGGATAATATCGAATGATAATCCTTATTTTGGCAAATTTCAGAGTGTCAAAACTTGAGGTTCATGAACTTTCCAGTGCTTACACTAGGAGCAAACACCGGATGACAGGAGAAATTCAAAATGTCCTATAAGAACTCCATAGTCAATGTCCAGTGATTATAGAATAGGACCCCAATTATTCTTGTAGTGTCAGAAGGCTTTTAGTTTCTCTACTGAAACTCAAGAGGTCTAAAATCTAGAACTGTAGGAAAAGTTCTGCAATTTCAGATGAGTGTCTCAAGGCACTCAAGTTCTAAACAGGCGCCTCAAACCACTCTAATTTGTACCAGAGAGCCCTTTCCAAATGCACCACTTTCGTGAAAGTAAGCCAATGCATAGAATATGATCACTTTCCCACCTAGTGACGTAGTAAGTAGTGAAACTAAACCCTAAACCTTCAGCTAGTGAAACTCCATTACTAATAGAAAGAAGTTATCTGTAATTTTCTTGTCATTTTTTTCATTCAGTTTATAGGTTTAGGGATCTCTCCCATATTGTAGAGTCTGTGACTTTAATTGGTCACAACATACAATATTCCCTACTTCATCCTTTCTGTGGAATGGATCGCTTCTCCTTCCAGTGCATCAAGACCCTGTATCGACGTTCTTAATTTCACAGTATCCGAACTTAAAAGCTATGTGAATCATCATCAAGTTTGAACCTTCCTGGAGCTTGTCATGACTTCATTTTGTTGGTGGTAACTTGGGAGAATTGCAAATTACCGACGTGTTTGCTACCCGACAATTTGTCGGGCGATCATTCTGCATGTCTGGTAAGATTTTGTGGATTGCCCAATTTCCATCAAATTGACAATTTTCAGTTACATACAATTGCATTGAACATAATCTATAGCAAGTCGGATAGCAACCCTAAACCTGCATCACCTCAAAACGGAATGGCCAAACTTGAAGATCCTATGCCGAGTGAGACAAGTGTGCCACAGGGCAATGAAAGTGTGGCAAGTGTGCAAGATATTCCGGAATGTCATTGAAGAGATCAGATTAAGGTTATATAGTGTATTTATGTTTGACAATGATTTTTGCATTGACGCTGATTGAAGCCACGAGACCAATTTGCTGCTGACATCTGACATTTAGGCACTTTCACGTCTGTACAAGTTGCGGGTGGGTTCCAATGAAAGCCGGTACTAGTTCCTGTAGACGCGGACACTCAAAGCCATAATGGCAAGGAGGTTGACAGAGATTTACACTTGAGAAGTCTTTCTAGCCCCTTTCAAGTTCCCACGCACGAAGAAGTTCACTGGTACGTACACCAAGGAAGCTCAACTGAAGAATGGATTGAGAGAAATCTTCTGTCTTTTAATTTCCCTTCACACTTTAATTTGAAATGACTTGTGACATTGGTAGTCTTTAGAAAGATTTGAGCTACATATTGCTGAATCATTGCACCCGCGTCTAGAGATAAAAGCTACCTGTGCTGTTATTTATTTCATTTTTGAGTGTTGTGCATCTAAAGTTCTTTCACATGCATGCATGTGAAGTTTGTAAGTTTGTAAGTTAACTGCAAGGTACAAAATTTCTCAGATAGCCGACTGTCTTCACAACGTTGAGAGATCTCAAATCGTTTTGGAAAAGAGCGTTTGAAACTATAGTGGACATGTTCGTTAAAACCGTAGATCTCAGCGCGCAAATTTGTGGCATTCAAGTGCTCAGAGCTCTCAAAACTAGGACTACTAAAGGTAGATCCAGAGTATCGATCGACTAGAAAAATGCCCATTTCTTGCCATTTTAACAAATATGACAGTTTGGTAACTTGTGCAGATTTGAAGCCAATGGCTAGTGCGGGTGAAGATTCCATGATGGACTTGGACTTCTCGTTCATCTACCCATACATTAATCCAGAAGGCCAATTGATCGAACTCCCCGAAAGTCCTTCGACCAATACCTTCATCACCCAATCTGAGCCCTGTGATCAATTCAACCCTATTGCAAAGGCGGAGGTGCAGGCCATAGCTAGTGGTTCCAGTGTTGCGCAATCTGTAGAGGTGTCGACCTCGAACATCGAATCTTGTGCCGCCCAAGCCAAGCAAAGAGCTACGCAAAGCTTCGACAACTCGAGGGCGAAAGATTTAACTGATAGCAAAGGCAAGGAAAAAAGAGGCAGAGCTTCCAATTGGTCCAATGACGAAAAGGAAGCTTTTTTGAGATTGAAGCTGGAAGCGTTGGAGAAATCCGAGAAGAGCTGGTTTCGCTTTGTTTCAGAACAACTTTGGAGAAGAAGTGAAATTGAACGAGCTGATAAGTCCTGCCAGCAACAATGGGATTTGCTTTACAAGGCTTACAAAGCTATCGGGAATTTACATGACTTGAACGGCTAGTCCAAAGAGCATCCTGCCTTGTTTTGGGACATAGATGAGAGTGCTCGGATGGCTAAGAAAAAGACGTGGAATGAGGAGCTAAAGTACCTGCCAGGAGCGTTTCCTAAGGAATGGTATGATCTGATGGAGAAGATTATTGTCCTTCAAGCACAGGTCAAGAAAACTCAGGATATCAAAGCCATTCACATGGGGGAATTAAACCGGGAGCCGTCGACGTCTACTGGAGCCAATGTATGGCTTGGAGCTTTGGATTCGTTGACAATCCCTCCCAACCAGGCATTGGTTAGTAGTAAGGTACTCTGTCACGATTGTATTAAGCAACAATCTAATGACACAGTGATATTGCTTGACGAAGAACTGATGTCGCGGATAGTTCTCCTTGTCGACAAACAAATCGAACAAGTTCTTATGCCTGAGCTTTTGCGAAGGGAGGAGGATAATGAGCAGAAGTATCGAGAGAACTTGCATGCCAGAGAAGGAGAACATAAGCAAAGACTACAAGTCATCGAAGCAGAACATTCGCAAAGGTTGTTGGCCATAGAAGCAGAATATTTGCAGAGGCTGCAAGCCATAGAAGCAGAGCTTTTGCGAAGGGTGGAGGAGGTCGAGCAGAAGCACCGAAAGAGTTTATTAGACATGTTAGACGAAGAAGAGTTAGCCACTTCTCTGAAGTTGACAACCATAAAAGAAAGGAAGCGAGAGTTAGCATGAAGCGCAAGCACATGGTTAACATATGCAACTTCAGGAGCATCTTGCTACGGAAATCGTGGGGATTCCTGGGGTGTCTGCACATTGACACAGGTTTTGGGTGCTGCTAGTATGCAACTTGTCATCATCTCTTAGCCGATCGAAAGCTAGTGAAGATCTGTATTTGCTAAGAACGACAATTGGAATGACATTGGGGTACATCTTAGCAGGGGGAGAAGAATTAGAATGACATTTTGAAACGTCATGACCGTATAGTTGTAAACATTTGTAACATTTGTATATTGACCCTAGGTTACGCAATTAAACAAATCTCACCACTTTTATCCAGGGTGCTTAGCAATTATAACTCAATCTAGCCAAACCTTTCCAAGCACAAGGTCAAGGCGAAATTGAGATTTGAAGAGCTGAGAGCCTAGTTATGGCATACGGAAAGCCAAACTGCTTGCATCTTCCACTCTGTAAATCCATAAAGAGGAGGCTTGCTACATCCAATATACTATTGATAGTGAGTGGATAAAAACCATTTGTATCATCGATAATCATGGCTGAGAAGCGAACATGAATTTGAGTAAGATCATCTTCAGCAACTCTTTCCTTTTGAAAAGCACCTGTGAATGCTGGCCTTTGGCTTCTTTTCCTAGACAATTTGGGACTAGGTAATTGAGAAGCAGGCCAAGTTATAAAAACAATCACCAGTAAGAACCTACCAAGCTGGAGGCGGTGAGGTTGGTGTTGACCGGCAATTATTTTCAATGACTTGGCCTATTTTGCAATTATCAAATAATGTCAATGTAGGACAGTTGAGCCATTTGACTTCTTTGATTGCTTAACCAATCAAGACATGTCACAACAGCAAAAGTCTCTTGCATTCAGATTATGTAAGCCGTCGATCCACACTCACTAAGTTCATGCCAATTGGGTAGTAGTAGAGATTTCTCTCTGAATTCTCACCGCCTAGACCAATGAAATTTATACTTCATACCCACCCTCTTGAAAATTTGCACAAGGCAAGCAATGAGCATTATCAGTCTTCATCTGCCCCTCCTTAACCAATACAAACATGCCACTACTGCGAAACTCTCTTGCATTGACATTGTGGTAATATACAGATAACGCTGCTCTCAGAACATGAAAGACTGTCGAGCAACGAGTTCTTGATTACGTCAAACGAGCTCGTCGTCAAGATGCCAAATTTCCACAAACCCTATCTCACAGTTCTAATTCCGTAGGAGCTTATAAGTGTGGTTACTAAGAGTCGCTTTTGTTCCGTCGAGATTTTATCGAAGTTGTTCCCTTCTGCATGTGTAAGTTCGTGCAAAATTAAGGAAGCTAGGGTTTGACATCCGCAGAAGACTCCAATGCTTAATAACGCACAAATCCTGCGAGATCCATTTCGGGAGAAGTTTCAAGCTGTAGTCCATGCTACTTTGCGTCATGCAATGGCCCAGAACAACATTCGTGAACAGAATGAGGTAGATCTCCTGTAATCGGCTCTTTCCTTTTCATTTGAAATGCATCTGTCAATGCTCTAGTATACAGATCACGATGCTCTCAGAACGATTGTCTGCAGTCAAGCAACGAATTCTTGGTGACCTCAAACGAGCCGTTTGACGAGGTACCAATTTCAAAGCACTAGCCTATCTTACAATTCTAATTCCGTAGTACTATGAGTCGCTCTTTTTTTGTCCAGATTTCTTCGTTCGGAATCTCTACCTAGTTTAGAACTCTGCCAATGTAGACATGCACAACTTGGGAAGGAGACGCTAGGGTTTAATTTCGGCAGACGACTCTACTGCTTCGTAACGCGCTAATCCTTCGAGATCCAAGACCTTGCAAGATAGCGGCAGCAACGGGCGCTCCAGCACACGCTCGTAAGGAATTTCGCAATGGCCTTCCAGCATGTGCAGAACCTTTTTCATCGTTGGCCTCACGGCAACCATGACATGCGCACACATCATTCCGACCATGACGAACCTCTCCATGGCCGCACTTACAGCTTGGTTGCTGTCATTGCGAATACTTGGATCGATCACATCGAGAATGCTCGTTTTTTCAACGATGGACCATGTCCACTCAGTAATGAAGCTCTCCGCCATAGCCGAAGCTTCGGGACAGTCCTTTGATTCTTGTTCGAGTTGCAGAGCATGTCTGCCGCTGAGAAGCTCCAGCAAACACACGCCGAAGCTGTAGACATCGCTCTTCTCCGTCAACTGGCCATACAAAGCGTACTCCGGGGCGACGTAACCTAGAGTTCCTCGGATGTGGGAGGTCCGCATGGAGTCTTCCTCGGAGGCGAACTTGGCAAGGCCGAAGTCGGCGACGTGCGCTTCCAAGTGATGGTCCAGCAGTATGTTGGAGGTTTTGATGTCGCGGTGGATGGTCTGGGGCTTGGCGTCCGTGTGGAGGTACGCGAGGCCTTGTGCCATGCCAATGGCGATCCTTTCTCGTTGCGGCCACGTTAGGGTAGGTTTCGTGGAATTGAAGAGATAGTCCGCCAAGCTGCGGTTGGGGAGATAATCATACAACAGGAGTCGTTGATGGCCCGAGCGCTTGCTGCTTGCAATGCAACAACCCTGGAGAGTGACGAGGTTCTTGTGCTTCAGCTTGCTCAGCGCCTCCACTTCGTTAAGAAAATCCAGGTCACCTTCGGGTGTGCAGTTCCGGAATTGCTTCACAGCCAAGGTGCGGCCGTCTTTGAACGTTGCCTTGTACACGCTCCCGTAGCTGCCCTCGCCCAGGAGAGCATCCCGTGCAAAATTTCGAGTCGCGGCCTTAATGTCTGTCCATTTGAACCACGCGAGGGAGGAGCCACTGGAGTGCAACATGGTGTTGTTGCGCTGTACAAACTCACGGTTAATCGCCGTGTCTTTCCGGTGCTGCCAGACGCCATAACCGACCCCGCAAAGGAAGAGTACCCCGATGACTGCCATGGAAACTCCAAGGCCGATGAGCAAACTCTTGCGAGAGCCCTGGCTGCCATCGTCAAGCGGGACCGCGAAGATGCAATTTGCGGTGTTCACATCCCATGGGCCATTCGCGTTGATTACACCAGCGACGTAAACGAGCACATTGTCGAAGCAATCCAACCCCGCCGTCGCATTCAAACTTTGCAATAGGTCAATCGCTGATTCCATATCTTTGATGCATAAGCTACATTGTTCGTGATAAAGAGTAGGCGTGCAAGAAGAGTTTATCGCCGCCGCACCTGCGGCATTCGCAACTCTTTGAAAGTCCTCCGCAGTTCTGATGCTTTGGCACTCCAGAGGGTTGAAGACGAATTGCGCGGCGCTGTAATTGTTTGGAGTCGGTTGTTGCAGAAAGCACTCTCCGACGATGTCTTGTTTCACCCCAATCCGCTGCAGCTCGATGCGGAAGTTTCCCAAGCATGCCTCTGATGTGGCCATATCCGGGAGATTGAAGTTCCCGGTGTCCTTCAGATACTTGGCTATGCCCATCCCCATGCCGGACAACGCAGCCGTGCAGCATGCCCCCGATTGCGCTCCTTCAGCGCAAGATTCCTTGATCCATTGATACTTTTCAAGGAATGAAAAATCGAGAGGGCACTCTGGATTCGGTACTTGCAAAAGCCTCCGAGGAAAGGCGGCCACAGCGGAACCTCTTGTTCCAGCTTTCAAGAACTCCGAGCTCGCAGGCAATATAAAAACGAGATTGTAGAGGAGCAGAAACACAACTAATTGCTTCATGAAAACCATCTGGAGTACTCAAAGTTCCTGCTTTCAGCCAACACAACTCTGTGGTTTGTTCCCAAACCTAGGTCCAGAATCTCGTCTCAAATCACGAGCCTCCTCCTAGAAATTTCAAATCTGGTGCCCCAAGTCGCTTCCATTCGCACAGCAATGGTCTTGAATTCTCCGACTGCATACAGAACCTCAGGTGGTTTGTTTACAGTATTGGTTCCAAGGAATTCACACGGGTGAACACCTCTCTCTATGTCGATGGAAGTCAGCAATTCTAAGGAGACTGCGCTCACGAAAGCTTCTACTTGCGGAGGCTACCCAGTTTCCGTGCGGTTATCGTGAAGGTGCGTGCAATCTTCGAGCACACCTGCCACGACTGTCACAACATTAGCGTTTCAAATCCTACTCTGCAAGTACTTTTGTGAAGAGATTGTTATCTGCTCTCAGATGCGACATATTTCACCTATACCAGTGAAAATCATACTCACGGTGGCTCGCCGCTTCCGCTCATGGACGTTCGGATCAATAAAAGGTTTGATAGAGCCTCTCCTCTGCAAAACCTCTCGGAAAACTGTTCAACACAACTCAAGGAAACTTAGACTGTATTCTACAAAGCAAGGGTGCAGAATCAAGTGGAACACACCGCCATCTTCTCCGACGCCTCAACAGATGTATCCTACAATCAAACAGGGTACTTGAATCCTTTAAAACTTCTATCTGCACGACTCAGCACACTCTCTGATACTCCTTCAGGTACCAACCTCTATCACCTCGTGGTCAACAAATTTTCAGATTTGTTTCAAAGTACGCCGCAAATTCCCTAATATAACCTCGCAAATTCTCTCAGCACCACTTCCTTGTCGACTAGATACCCCCAACTGCGCTACAGTACTGAGGAAAAGTTCCTCGGCACTAGCTTGGAGGAACGAGATAGGAAACTGCCGACAAAGCCAGGTCGACGTTGCAAGCACTCAGTTTTTCAAGTAAATGCTACCACCAGACAGCCCAAAGCTAGTTTTTAAGTCCAAAAGAGAGAACTACCTTAGGATCTTTCGAATTTGGTGTAACTGCTACCTCCAAATAGCCTGGAAATTTTACGATGATGAATGCACTCAATCAGTGCGCAAGTGGAGCACGTGATCGGGAAATGACGTTTTCTGCAATTGTCGGATTCCTGAACCCAAGGACCGGACGTTCTGGGATGACGCACACATTAAAGCGGCTGTTGTGTGACAGAGAGGACGATCTTTTCCACGTGTGTCAGTGTATGTTGCACTGACCAGTGTTGGGGATAGAGTATGGATAGTCTTATTTTACCAGCTATTTTCCTTCAATTCCTAATTTCCCATAAGAGCATCACCACCCTTCTTGGGAAATGCGGTGGTGATTTGGCTTGCAAAATGGGGGACACCCACTTTGCAAGCCGGGTTGAAATGCTCCGCCTCACCCGAAACTTGTTAAGGCATTCAACCCATTTCCAACCACTTAAGCAATTATGCATATATGGAGTATGGGATTCTTGAGTGGGGAAATTTTCCTCTGTACAAAAACAGAGTTGGAAAGGATTCCAAATTTTTTCATAATTTTTTTTGCAAAACATAATTACTACAAAGTTTTTAGCTCAAGATTCTATTCAACACATATTGGTCATATAGATTTTCCTATTTCCAACCAAGGGTTGAGTGTAAAATCGACCAAGGGCTAGTTGCAACATTGACAATCATGTAGCCAATCATAATGTGCCACAACTACAATAGGAACTGTGCCATAATTAATCACCACTCCTAACTACATGATTGGAAAGGAAAATAGTCTGTAAGGCAAAATGGGGGGTGATGGGAAAGGGGTCGCCTCCTATAACACACCAATCTTGAGTGAACTAAGAGGTAAGAAACAAAAACAAAAAGGCACCACACTCATCAAGTTATAAAAATACAGCCACAACATCAAATCAAGTTGAGAGGTGAATCATTTAAAAGGTGGTGAAAAGTCGTTATCTCCCAAAGTTGTAGAAAATCAAGGTCGGTTTGTCATAAGTTGTTTTGTAGGCCAAGAAGCCATTTACAAGTCAATTGGACGAACAAGCCATCCAAAATGCAAGTTTGGTAGGGTAGTTTTGCAAGTCGATTTCAAAAAGTCATCCATTTTCGCAGGCAAATGGAGATGTTCTAAGCTTACATTAGAGATAATTGTAAAGTGAATTGAACCCTAGTTTCTAGAAGATGTGTAAGAAAGAGGAAGGTCTATCCCCTAAAGGACTAACATGTTTAGAGGCCCAAAATTGCTTCAAAATACTTGTCCCCAAAGCAAGGTCAAAATCTTCATCCATGTGTTTTTTTGGTTAACTTTTTCAAGTTCTTTGTCCCCAAATTTTAGAGTGAATATCTGTACTAATTGCAAGCTCAATGTGCAAAAAAATTGAAATATACACTTTTATAGCACTTTCAAAAGGTGAAGTATTGTCTTTAAACATTTTTAGGTATAATTCATATGTCCTATAATTTGTGCATTTAGTCAATATATTGGAAAATGGATTGAAAACATATGCAAAAAAAGTTTAACCCCAAAAGCTTTATATTCATTTTTTTTAATTGTAAATTGGAAGGTGGTATTAGCTAAAATAACTGATTTGCCAATAATTCTTACAAGAAATTGAAATTGTTAATCCAAATGGTGAGAATGTTCTAGTAAACAAGGGATATCTTTCAATTTTATTTTCATTTGAAAATTTTCAAAATTGAGAGCAAAAGATAGCTTTATACATTTTTTTATATTCATTGCATGTGCTAAATAGAACTCTTCATAAATTTTACATTATTATTTGGAATTGAAGGGTTCAAATGTTTTTAAGCAGGTTTTTTACTTTTGCAATATTTGTTGGAATGAAATGAAATTAAGCTTCACACATAGATTATGAATAGTAGAATCCATCCTAAAAATATTCATGAAAAATTTTCAAATTATGAGGTCAAAAAGCTTGCCCAAGTTCTCAAAAAGCCCAAAGTAGGCTCCTTAAATTGGTCCTTTAAGGATTAAGTAAAAACACTACAAAAGAAACAAAACACCAAACTTGATTAGACCAAGTTTGGGTGCTTCAAGGAGTTTAGTCCTATATTTTTCTCAAACTCCAAGTCCTCCTTTTCATTGTACACACTTTATGATTACTAGTAAGTCTATTAATATCCACATTAGGGGCCCTTAAGCTCCCCCCAAAAGCAAGAGCTCCACATTCATAATATTGTTTATCAATGAGGCAAGGGGCCTTTTTACATCCTTGAAGAAGATACCCCTACAATCAACAAAATTATCTTATATCATGGTTCAACAACCAACCATAACCCTTGAATTAATTGATGAGTGTCTCCCAAGTATCTAACAAAGCATAATACCATTAGAAGAGATTGAGCTATTGTGGTCTGTGGAAGCCCACAAGTTCTCGGTTTGTGGGAACTCGACCATAGCAACTTGCTAACGTGGCTAGGCAACGACCACGTCAAATAATAATAAAAGATTTTTTTTAAAACGAATTCTTTAATTTTTTAAAATCTTTTTCAAATTATTTCATAATATTTTGGCTAGCCCTAGCTAGTTCTCAACATGGGGAACTAGCTTGAAACGGACTTCGAAGGTAGCTAAATCTCATCTAATGCTTATCAATATGGAAAGGACCTCTCCTAATTAGACAATGTTATGTTGCAACTTCCTAGTTAGTCTATTGAAAAGGTATATCATTGATGGCATGTTGACCATTACTTGGCATTGTTGACATTGTGTGGAAGCCCATCTATTGTGCTCACATACGCAAAGACCATTTCACTACTTTACTAGCCAATGAAATTAGGCAAATTTAATTTAATTCACCCCCAAGGATCTTGGAAAGGATTATCCCCTACAATTTAAGGGGGTAGCAAAGGGATAGGTTAACAATATTATGGATTGAACCGTTTTTTCAAGTACTAAATCTAGTTATTTTTTCTATCTTTTTATTTTAAATAGAAATTTTGTAGATTTTTCATTGAGTGTTTTTCCAAAACAAATTCCAATTCCACCAACTAACTTTGAACTAGCCACCATTTTTTTCCAAACACTACTAATGACCATTGAGTGAATTTGTATTATTAGAATTTATGTCCAAGGAGAAATTTTATCAAATAGAATAACTCCTTAACACATTGAATCATTACATAAAATAGTGATATTAGGTTGCCTCAACAATTAGGTTGCCTTACCTAGAAAAATTACCTTATGAGTCACTACTTGTCCATGTGGAGGTGCATGCAACTCTCCAAATTTACTCTTCATATGAAGGTTTTACATGGTTTGGTATCTGGACGCCACTAATTAAAACATCTTTGTACAATAATAGTAATTATTCATATAGTGTAAAATGTTGAGAAATTAGTGAAGGGCAACCTAATTTCTCTGTTTAGAGTACATGAAACCAATTACACCATGAAGTGCATAAATTTTTGAGCAATTTTAGTGAGTACACTTTCCTTAAAACCTCATGAAGTTACCATGTGGTTTTGAAGACTATATATGAAATTAAGGATTTGGGCACTCAAATTGAAGAAAAATTTGGTAGGTTGTGAGATTGTATGCTTTGACCTAGAATTGTAATGCCTTCAATTTCTCGGGAAGCTACATGGAGACACTCTTTTATTGTCATGACACATAATTAGAGCACTAGAAAAAAACTGAAAAATGTTCAAGGTCATTAATTTGTAAATGACCGAGGAATCCATATTAGGCTTTGGCATTTATTGGGAATGCTATTTTAAAAATATTTTTTAAGGTTGGGTGTTTCTTGTTACTAGTTTTCTAGCACACTTATTTGTGCCTAATTCAAATGAGTAGTTGAAGAATCAAGAGGTGAAATGTGTTTTCAATCTTAACCTAGGAAGCTAGAAAAATATCTGATTTTGAATAGTTTTTAAAATCCAACCTCAAAATCATAAAGCTAACCCATTGAAGTATATTGTATCAAAATACAAAATTGAAAAACTTCACCAATTGTAAGATATTTACCTTGAAACTTTGAGATAAAAAATTTCCCATGACTTTGCACTTGCATAGATCGTCTTTCAATTTTTTTAGCAAAATGTATTGTATGTCTTATAATTTTTTTCAAGCTAATGAGTTGTTTTGAAATTAATTGGGAATCCATGAAAAAATTTCACCCCTCCCCCCCAAATACAATTAGTTTTTTTTGTAGCCCAAGTTTCTTGAGTTGAAAACCAAATCTAATAGTGTTCATTTTGAAATCATACATTACTTGAGTTACTATAATCACAATAGTCCTTGGTTTTAAGCTTGCAAAATTACCTATCGATGGATGACCCTATTTTAAAAAATGTTAAATTTGGAATACCATTTTTTTCTTCTATCGACACAATTTTCATCCATTATGAGTGATATTTCATCCAATTCATTATCCTAACTTACTTTTTGTCTATACTCATATCCATACCTTAAACTAGGTTGTTTGTTTTGTTTGTTACGGTGAGATCTCCTAGACCATGTATCCTCTGTTGCATGCTTGGTACCATTGGAAAGCTCTCTGTGATGAGGAGTGCATGGGCTTTGTTTCCTAACATTTCGACCTATGATACGGTGTAAAAGTTACTGAATTTCTAAGGTTTTATGAATCAAAAAATTAGAAAATTACCTTAAATTTGGCAATTACTGGGGCAAGAGCACAGGGCACAATAGTCAGAATCTTGTTGGGAAAACAATATCATTGATCCACTGTGGCTCAGTATGTTCAAAAATTTACCGAAGAAGAGTCCACATTCCACAACAATTGGCGAGAATGGAAGCTCATGGCAGACAACAATCAGCACGTGTTGTATGATTGGTCCCCACGTTTCCACGTGGGAGGCTCTCCGCCAGTCTTCTCCCTTTCTCTCCAAGCCCGGGAAAATCCTGACCCTCGGTCAATTGGAGTCAAAAAATAAAATAAAATAAAATAAAATAAAATGTCGGTGATGAAAAATTGCAGTCCCTCACCTCTTTAATGTCACTGCTTGACATGCACGGCAGGTGGGGGGTATTGTACTTTGCAGGACGTTAACCTTGGAGCCCTCCGACGTCCAAAAAGTGGACGACGAACAGATTGAAACAGTTGTATCTTCTCATTACTACTTGGATGAAAGCCTTCCTAATTTGGGGGATACTTATCAAGTAGTTGTTCTATTCAAGGGTTGGATTTGGTGTTACTAGAGTACATGTTTTTTCTAAAATTACAAATGTGCAAGTATGTGAAGTAGTCAAACTGCATTGACTTTAGTTCAAAATTGGGTTTGTCAAAATGAGGTCATAGATTTTAAGAGCTCAAAAATTTCAAAAAATCACCATGTGAAGAGAAACTCATTTCAAATCCATTCCAACAAATTTTACTCAAAAAATGATAATATTTTGCTTGTAATTGAATTAAGAAGGAATTTTGAATTTTCCATTTCAAAATTTATAAAAAAATATTGATGATAGAATTGGTGAATTTAACCATACAGATGGAATCTACAACTCACAATCAACAACTTTCGTTTGTTTTTCAATTCCAAAATATGCTTTTAAATAGCACTTTAAAATGATTTTTTCTCAAATCGTCAATTTTGGAGATGAGTTTGGACGTTTTAGGGTTAAAGTGGTCATAGGAAGTCTATAATCCTAATAAAAATGCTAGAATTCTTTTGTGCCACTCATGATGGAATTCAGACATTTTGAATTCAAATTTGGATTCAGAGGCTGCAAATTAGGTGGAAAATAGGTATAACTTCCATTAGTGCATGGTGTTGGGACTATGCACTAAGAGAGGTTTATGCATTTGGAGAAGCCATAGTGCCACTTGTCTTTTTATCTTGAAGCATATGCCACATGTCTTTTCATCTTGAATCATGGGCATGGGTCACCTATTGTTTACAAACTCTCTTAATGCATATTATACACCAAGGGAGGGTGCACTAAGAGAAGTTCTACATGTATGTGGAGAACACAATAAGGTAACTTAGCCTATGACAAGCACAACTCTGGACATGCCTATTGGAATCCTAAAAATTCTTGTAGTGTATATGTGTCTTGTAAAATGTTCCACACATGAAGAAGTGGAACTACATTAGGCTTGTCCAAAGTTGTGCCTATCATAGGTTGAGTTACCTTAATCCCTCACCACCCAAGGCTTGAACAGGTTTAAAAATAACATTTCTTTTAAAGTGTTATAGATATAATTTTCACTAAGTTATAGAGATCTCAACAATACAATCTTGTAATGCACTTGTTGTAGATGACAAGCATCAAATTTGGTGTCATTTGATCACATAGATTGCAAGATTATAATGTTTTAGTGTTGAAATAGGATGCTGAAATTTTCCTAAAAATACATTTGGAGGCGAAACTTAGTTTCTAACTCTACTCAAATGAAGAAACTTTAAACTAAGAAGTGATTCAAAATCAGCATTAAAATACATTGATGAAAAAAAATCATTCAATTGACTCCTTGTGTCTTCAAAATGGCTTTGAAATGTCAAAAAATAGCAAGAAGAGTTGCAAAAAGCACATCAAAAATCAAACCTCCTACTAAAATGCTTCTCAGTCACTCATAACTTTTTGGATTGATATGAAATTTTATACACACAAACTAGACTAGCATGCGCAACTTTTCAAATATTTTTTTTTATTGAAAACAAGCATTGTATGAAGAAGAAACAAGCTGTCGAAGTTCATTGTAATCCAAAAATGTTGGGATTTTGAACTTCAAATTGCTCTCAGACATTCAAAACAACTTCGATTGACATGAAAATTCTACCACAATAATTAGACTTCTAGGGAAATATAACCCAACAAATTTTATTGAAAACAAACTTTGGATGAAGGAGATAGAAGCCCTTGAAGTTGCAACCATCAAATGCAGTTTGGTGAACTCAAATTGAACTTATGAACTTTGATTGGCTTCCAAAAATTCAGTACATCTTGGATTATCTGAAAATTTTACAACACAAACTAGAAAAGAGAGCGCAAATTTTCCAATAAGTTTTATGGAATTCGGACATTGGATGCAAAAGTTACATCACTTTGAATTTGACCCTAAGGACACTTTTGGTCCCCTTCAGCAGTGAGGGGTTAATGGAAGTGAAGAACAAATGATACTAAGCAACCACAAGCCAAGTAGAGGTAATTTTTTAATATTTTTCCTTGGTTAGGGGAAGAGAGATGTAGGACAAAGACTTCAAATGATCACTTTAGCATCTTGCCTTGTACTGTGGCATCGACAATCATTCTTTTAATTGCCTAACCCTTAAAGGACAATCTTGTTCATGCATGGTAGGGCAACCCAAATAATGGCTTCACTACAAGAAACCCAAGTTTTAAGATGTCTAAGTTAATAGATTTTTTGGACATCCAATGTAACAACCTATGTTTTTATGTTTTTATGTCAACAATAATGTCCAATGAAACATCTTCAATGATCAATATGTTACATTGGAAGTGATTGTTGACATAAAACACGGATTGTTACATTAGATGTCCCAAAAAATCTATCAATTTAGACACGGGGTTCTTCAAGTACTTGCATGAAATTTTAGGACATGGGCATGAGCAATTTAGTAGGGCACCTATTAATTAAAGAAATGAGATTTCTTTCAACTTAGCAAAGCAAGGAAACAAGGATGGTTTTTGTTCATGTATTGGTCACTACTACTCTCTCTACAGGAGCAATGTCTCTAGGCTTCTTATGATTCAACTTGTGGATGAACCAATCTACCTTGTCCAATCAAGAAATTTGATTTGTATTGCACCAATGCAACATATGCGATCCTTATGCAAGTACATATATAACAAGCCTACCCAATTAAGGAACCATTGACTATTGCATTGACAACTTTGATTATTCTAATGCAAGAATGTCTAAGGGGCTAGGAAGATCTTTTAGGGATTAAAGAATTTTGCATAATGTAAAATATAATTGGCGATTCGGTCATAAATAATTAAAAGTGCTTGAATTGTTGTGCTATCTCAATTGAGTATACCAAATTTGAATTTTAAAATAAAATAATAATTTAATTCTTGGATATATTTTATGGGTTTACTTAACCCCTAAGCGCTCCAACGTCCATTTTCTAGACGATAAACAAATTGGAAATCGAGTTTCATCCTCCTAGTTGCTTGGATGAAAGTTGTTTTAATTCGTGGACATATGTTATGAGGTTGTTGTCCTATGTAAGGGTTGGATTTGGTGTTACTAGAGTACATATTTTTCTAAAATTACAAATGTATAAGGATGTCAAGTGGTCGAATTGTATTGACTTTAGTTCAAAACTAGATTTGCCAAAATGAGGTCACAGATTTTAAGAGCTCAAACATGACAAAAAATCACCATGTCAAGACACGAGAAGAAAACTATGTTTAACTTGTCAAAAACTATGTTTAACTTGTTAAAAACTATGTTTTACTTGTTAAAAACCATGTTTTACTTGATAGAAACTATGTTGTACTCAACAAAAAAGTGTGGGTTGGATTTTGTTGAGTTCTCCCTTCATAACGCAAAATTCTGCGTTTCAACATTTTAACATGGAATTTGACAAGTGAAACGCAAAATTTTGTGTTAGAATGGAAAATTTTGGGTTACTAAGGGAGATCTCAATAAAATCCAGCCAACACTTTTTTGTTGAGTAAAACTCAATTTTGACAAGTTCAACGAAGTTTTCTTCTAGTGAGAGAACCTCATTTCAAATCCATTCCAAAAAATTTTACTCAAAAAGTGATAATATTTTTCTTGTAATCAAATTTTGAAAGAATTTTGGAATTTCTCATTCAAAAATTATAAAATAAGATTGGTGATAGCATTGGTGAATCTAACTGTAGAGATGGAATCCACAAATCAAAATCTACCACTTTTAATTGTATGCTAGATCCAAAATATGCTTCTAAGTAGCACTTTATAACGATTTTTCTCAAATTGTTGATTTTGGGGATGAATATGGACATTTAGGGGTTAAGAAGGGACTTACAACTTTTGTTGATTAGTTTTTAAAACTCAATTGAACTGGTGTGCCTTGTGCCATTGTTGTAACCATTAAGATGACAAAAGTGATGGCTTAGTCCTCCTTAATCTCCTTAAATAAAAGTAAAAGTAGTTTTCTAATTTTTTAATTCATAAAATCTTCAAATTTCAATAACTTTCATACCATATGTACAAACGCCACAAAACAAAGTCTATGCACCCTCCTAGCAAAGAGCTTTTCGATGGTACCATGAATGTACTAGGAAGATGCATTGTTCCAGAGATCTCACTATAACAAAACAAAACAAAACGAACAACCTACCTTAAGGTATGGATGCAAAGATATATAGGAGACATCTATACACTTCTATATGTATATAGCATATCTTTCCTTTTTTGAGAAAGTCTAACCAAGTTTAGAAGTTAACAGTAAAAAAAATTCAATGTCAAAATATTGCATGTCCAAAAAAATTCCAATAGATATGTATGTACTTTAACTAGTTTTTTGCTAACTAATTGTACTATTATACTCTAACTAACGGTACAAGACTAGTTGTAGTCTCAAGCCAAATGACAAAATATTCTTATAGCACAAAGAAATTGTTTGGTCTAGGGTGAATACATGTACTCAATATTTATACTAACATTTTGTGGAATAAATTTTCAACCAATTGGTTTGAGAGGTATCTTGTTGGGAACTTGGGAAGCTACTTAATATAGGAGAAAGTTTGAGATTTCTATAGAAATCCAAAAAAAAATAATAGAATCTAGAATCCCTTTCAAGTTTTGATTCCAAAAAATATAACAAAAATTTAGACAATTAAGAGTAGAAATTATACTCATGATTATTTGGATGATTTTAGGTACAATTATCTTTCATTATCTACCATTGCTTAGGGTCTCCTTCCATACTTGGGTTGGTTTGGCAATAAATAGTGACTTCACTACCACCAAAATCTGCAAAGCACTTCCATGTGCACTGGTAGAGACAAACCCCCATCGATTTGTACACTCAAATATACCTTTCTTCTAATCCATGCACCTAAACTTAGATGCAACAAAGATAGGAGCCAATGAAAGGTGCCACCAATGAGTAGTGGAACTCAATGTTCTGCTTCTCCACTCACCCTCTTCCGGTGAAGTTTGGGACCTCGATCCTTATCATTTTCCTAATTCCACCAGAACCGATCATACATGGAAGCCCGCCCTTAGCCCTACTTCCAATTCCAACTCCAATCAAGATGTGAGTTTCAAAGGAGCTAGTTCGATTTTCCAATTATCCCAAACAAAAATATTATTTCAAATAATAAATAATAAATTGACAAAGTAATAATCAAGTAATTATAGAAAACTTCACTTAAAGGAATTGCATATAATATCATCCTAATAAGCATTTGCACATGGGGTCCATTATTAACCCCTAAAGCCCTGAGGCATGATTTCCCCTTATTTTCCTCTTTTGTATAGGCCATTCCTAGAACAATATATGTTGGATTCTTGTGAAATTTTTATTGGAGATGTGTTTCACTACTAGCTTGATGCCTAAAAAATTTTACAACAATCCAAGTTGCAATGAAAAAGTTATCCCTCACATTTTGAAGTAGGGGTAGGCCTGAGAACAATGATAGATAGGTCCAATTGGTCTAAAATTTTTATATACATTCTCAACAAGCTTGTTAAAAAACTCCCCCAAAATTGAAAATTATATGGACACATGCTTTTGACTTATAAGCCATTGAGAACTTTCAATTGAAGACTTCGTAGATTGTTGATACTTCCATAATGTGTAATTATTTAGAAAGAATGCCAAATGTCAACCTCCATTGCATTATCCCCTAAAAGACTTTGGAGCCCAGTGTAGTTTTTTTAGAAATTGGGCAAGCTTAGTCAACTTCAAAATTTGAAATTTTTGCATGAAATTTAAAAAATGGATGCTAATCATCCAAATCTATGTAGGAAGCTTTGTTTCACATCATTTTGATAAATATCACAAAAGTTAAAAGATTTTTTTAATTTTTTTATGACAAATCATGCAACAAAAAATATTTTTTAAAAGATAATTTTTTTTATTGTATATATTGATACCTACTCAAAAACATTTAAACCATTCAATCTTGAATAATGAGGTGAAAGTTATGAGGAATTTTATTTTGTAAGCAATGAAGGTAGCAAAAACTTATAAAGTGATCTTTTGCACTTAATTTTCATACAAAAATAAATAGAAGGATATAAATTGCTTATGGGAACATTCTCACTATTGGAATAAACAATCATCAATTTCTTACTAAGTTATTAGTGATTTGGTTTTTTCTTTCATTGAATACCACCTTCCACTTTATAAGTTTTTTTAAGATAAATATGAAATGTTTTTTGGTTAATTTTTTAATATATATTTTCAACCCATTTTCCAATATATTGACTAAAATACAAAAGGAATGGGATGTCCAAGCCTTTTTTTTTTATTAAAGTTTTGATAGTTAAAACTTCACTTTTTGGAAAAGCTAGAAAAGCCTACATTTAGAAGTTTAGACACGTTGAACTTGCAATCATTGGGTTTATTCATTCTAAAGTTTTGGAACAATAATTTAACAAGTTAACCAAGGGATCCTATAGTTGGATTTGTTAACTACTCTATAATAAATATAGATGAAGATTTTAGCCTTACTTTTGAAATGGGCATTAATTTTCAACCAATTTTGGACCTTGAAATATAAAAGAACTTTAGGATTTAAGAAATTAAGAATATTTAGTAGTGTACAATTTGACGTACATAAGACTTTGACAAACATGTGTTTGATTGTTTCTAGTAAATGCATTTAGGCTTTTCATAGATTTTGCTAAAACTGAAATTAATGGATAGACTGTAGACATCAAAAAACAAACAAATTATCTTGATTCATTGTTTTCTACATTGTATTCTTCACAACCATATATTATATGAATCCCAATCACTATGCTTTCAACACTTTGCAAGCTAGGGATGTAGGCTTCAAATTTTCACCAATGGTTTTGACACTTCATCTACTAAAAGTCCAACCAAAATCTTTTCTTCCCATGCCCCTACATGAACCATGTATGTTCAAATATCTCCAAGTTCGTCAATAATGTGGAGGAATGTCAAGAATGGCAATGACAATCTTACATATTCAAGTGCAAATATGCAAATATGTATTATAGTCTTCTAATTATGATAGTGGATCCTCCTTATATTTTCTTCAATGGCGTAAAAAATGTTTTATATGCATATGGGTTAGTGAATTCCCAAATATAGCTCTCTTTCACTCTTCACAAGCAAGTGATTCCGATTTATATCAAGTTTTGTGAAAAAGTAGTTCAACCCATAAGTGCACTTATATGGATTGCGGTACACTTATGGGTTGCCCCAAATCACTATGTTGCCAAAAAACATTGTTCAGTCCTTTAGGGGTTAGAAAGATGATAAATAACCCCTAAAGGACTGAACGGCATTTTTTGGCAACATAGTGATTTGGGACAATTCACTACGAATGAAATTTTTATTATCTTTCTTTGAAATTTTCACACAACATGTACCCAAGGAGTAGCTTTAAGGCCCCATAGTTTTCATTGCTCGGCAGGTAGAGCGGGCATAAAAAAAACTTCTTTAAAAATCATTTTTCTTAAAATAAAAATTTGAAACTAGTTTTCTAGATTTATGTATACATAGAAAGATTTGAATCATTCCATTTTGATTTATGAGAAGAAAGTTATGAAGAGTTTTAGTTGTGGGTAGTTATAGAATCTCTACTCTAAAATAAACGTTGAAGTCTTCTATTTAACATAATTTTCAATATTTTTGGAAAAAAAATAAAAACATTAGGTGTAGATTGTTTATTACAACATAACGACCATTGGGATTGGCATTTTTCAGTTCCATAAATAAATTGTTAGCAATTTAGTATTTTGAATCATTCTCTACTTCTTTCTACTTACTAATTTTTTCCTATATGTTATAGAATTTCAACGGATCTAAATTTTTTTAAGCATGTAGACAACTTGCCATGAAGAATGAATCCAAAGAGTTACGACCATTTTGGACATTTTTTTCATAATGATCTGACCTTGTGAAGTGCAACTGCCCAGGTTTTTGCAGGGCCCAAAAAAGGCTTTTTGTCAACGTAAATGCTAATATCTTGCAACCTACACGGTGGAAATTTCTGAAATTTTTTCCACATCTTCTCAAACCAATGTACTACAAGACCCTACGTTCATATATGTCCAAAAATGTGTTTTTTTTCTAAAATTTGGTACTTGTACTAGAAGTGGTAGTTTGGGAGCATTTTTGGTGAAAACATAGTCAAATACATTTAGGAGATAAAACAATATGCCCAAAACTTGTGAAGAACAAACATTTTTTATCCATCCAATTTACAACAAGTAGCAGAATGAGTTATGAACTCTTATGTCCATAATGCAAGGACCTTGACAAAGCCAGCACATGATTTGTGAGATAATGAAATCTCGAAGTATATCAAAATTCGTTCAAAATTTTGGGTGCCTAGATTAATTTATGCATATTGAAGTGAACATACTATTGTTAATTAGACAAAACCATTCCCCATTGGAGATTGGGATAATCCCTCCCTAGATCCCTTGGAGTGACTTTAGTTTATTTAATCTACAGAAAGTTATTTATTTTCAAGATGGGCTAGAAGTTGCAACATTAGAGGCTCTTGCTTTGTGAGGGAGCAAAAAGAACCCCAAGGGCATTGGTTAACCCTTCTATGCCGGGTTGGTGACCATGGAAATCAACATTTTTGGAACCTTGTAACATCATCTACTTTAACCCGGAAGCGCTCTGATGTCCATATTTTAGATGATGAACGGAAGGCTTGAAGGCACTTTTTAGTCCAACTAACTTTTCATTCATCCAATGTAATATTTGAATCTTGAAAAGACAACCTTCCTTAATGACCAAATTCATGAAATTTCAGTAAATGATATTTCTGTACAAAGATATAAGCAAAAATCTGCAAAAATTCATAAAAGGATTGAGGCATTTAGGGGTTAAAGGAATATTCATGGGGAGTCAAACAATTATAGAGGAATAGTTGTATTTCTGTCCTACACGGGAGAATTCCTTGTCATTCATCGGACGAATAACGTCCGCCGCATCGTTTATGGGTTAAATAACGTTATGAACATGTAGAAGCGGTGGGCGACACCAAAAGAGTTTTAAAAGTACCGACAAGTGTACTTTTGGAAAGTGTAGGAGATGAGCCCCACTGCCCCACTGCCCCACTGCCCCACACATGGTTGGCCACAATGTCACGGCACCGCCTTCTCCAGACCTTCCTGGAAACTGCCGATTAAATCATCCCTTCAAGACGAATACAGATCTTTGTCCTCTCCAAACTTCACTTCATTACAAAGTCAATTTTGAACAATTCAAGGCAATGATTTTTTTTTAAACAAACGATCTTCAAGGGGCGCAAGGGTTGTAGGGAGGATTGACACGACACATCCATAGCAACCAGAATTTGAGCTGGAATTGAAGTGAGTACCTCCAAAATTGCGCAATGCCTTAAAGCACAGTCTAGAATAAGCCCTGAAATGGAGTAAATGTATTTTGAAAATTGCACTTTCAAGTCTTTCATGGTTTTCCAAAGAAGCATTGGCCATTTGGGAACATGTAGCTATCTTCTAAATTCACATAGCATGAGGATTTAATGACACAAAGTGTTGATAATACATAAAGGCTCGTCAGGGATTAGAGATCAAAAAAATATGCTCCCATGATTAAATTCTCATATTATTTCAACATGTGTCAATGATTAGAGATCACAAATCATGTTATTAAATCCTCATGTTATTCTATATGATTCATAGAACATGAAGAGAAATAATTGTAGATTTATGAGCTTGCATATTTCTTTTAATTATTAATAACATGATTGCACCTCCATGTCCTTACTTCTAACACCTTGGGAGGACAAGCTTTTTAATGTGACCGGTCTTTTTTAATGTTGCCTAACTTATGAGCAATTTGAAGCACCCTACATGAAAAACTTTGTATCCCTATTGTGGTCTCATTTTTGTTAGAATTAGAAAATTGATTGTGCATTACTTCCTTTTCTACACATCTCTTTGCTCTCTTGTATTCCCTATCGACTAGTTAGCCTTCAAATTACCCACAACCCAATTTGTGACACTCTTAGGTGTACCCACCTTATCCGCTATGGGGTTCCTTGTCTAAACACAAGAAGAGGAACATGAAGAAGACCACTATATGCTAGCAAAGTCAACATGGGGAATTGAATTGACAATCTTGTGGATGCGCCTAGAAGTTCCTATTCTTCCTACCACCTACCCATCACCCAAGGTAGTTTAGGATCATTCAAGAACATGGCAATGATTTTCATTCATGAATTACAATGTTGTAATTGCTTACCTAAATGATTGAGGGGGTGTTTGGGGGACTATTATTAGTCCATAAAGTTTTTTCATGTGTAGAGGCCCAAAATTGCTTCAAAACACTAGTCTCCAAAGCAACGCTAAAATATTCATCTATATTTATTTTTTAACAAATCCAACTATAGGATCCTTTAGTTAACTTGTTAGAGTACACCCTCCTAAAATTTCAAAATAAAAAACCTTACCAATTGCATGATCATGATGCTTGGATTTCAAAAAGAAGTATTTTCAATTCTTCCCAAATGCAAGATGTTAAACCCTCCATTTGAAGGTGGGCCCGGCATACATGGTGCGTGGGTAGACCATGGGGCTAGGCCATGGGGCTAGGCCATGATCGCATGGTAGGCCAGCCCACCCCCAATGGAGCCCGACCCGGATAAAGCGATGACAACTCCTTTCTTGTCGACCTCCCCTCCGTCCTTTGTCCATCCGGAAAATTTGAAAGCACCTTCTCACCAATTGCACCACTTGCTAGATCGATCATGATCTTTTTACCACATTGCATTAAGAGATGCGATAGATTCTTTTATCGATGCAACAATCTCCTCACAACATTGCATTTAGGTGAGCAATTTTATTTCTGTTACAACAATCTTCTTCTGCATCCCTACATTTCATTACATTGTGAGCTTTTGCTTCCTAGTTTTCATTTTCTCTACACTGCAAGATTGGACATACATGCACTTTTGTGAGATTCAATGCCAAGGATCATATTGAACCTTTGTTCTCCTGATCTCAGGGTGCCATGCTTACTTGAAAATACAGCAACATCATACTTTTGAACTCGCAATAGACACAAAGATAGACACAAAACTTTTCCTACAATCTTTCATCATCGACAAGCTTACCTAAAAACACAATAACATAATGCTTTTGACCTTGCAATCAAGGCGAGCTTGACAAAGAAACTCTCACTACATTACTACATTCCCATCAACGTCTCTTGAAATTTCTTTACATGTGCTACATAATGCTCTATTAATTGTCACTTGGGGTCGTTCTGACAATCTTTCATCTCAATTCTTGAACTTTGAGAAATTCCACAATTTTTCCAACTTCCAAGACACTAGATAATAATTTGAAGAAATGCACATATATCCGAGTGTGACAATTACATCTTCTACATTGAATTGAAGAAATTTATTTCAAATCAAATTTGAGCATCTCATTGACTTGAAGCTTATGAAGAGAAGGATCTCGAGAATTAAATGGGAGCAAGTTCAAATAGGACAAAGGAGGGGAGAGTGATTGGGGGCATAATTTCAGGACTAGGAAGTTGGAGGGAGCTTGGACACCGACTATGTAGGGTAGAGGAGGTTTAAGCTCACCGAGGATCCTACCAACACACTATTGCCTTACGTTTCTAGCACAAATCCTTGCACTTCGACAAGCATCCAAATGCTATGAGAATTGCGACGCCTATGCTCTGTCTCTACTGCTACAATTTCTTTGATGTCCTCCCCTTTGTGATCGGATTCAAGTTTCTAGAAGAGGGCACTTTCAAATTTTAGGGCAACGGTCTTGCAATTCGGACGGATGAAGGACAGAGCGGAGGTCGCCGAGAAGGAAGCTATCATCGCATTGTTCAAGTTGACTTGGGGTAGACTAGCTTGCCATATGGTCCAACCCGCGTGCCATGTAGGCCAGGCCTACTTTTGAATGGAGGATTTAATGTCTTGCTTCCCAAATGGTTAGATTTCATCTTTCAAATAGTTTATCCAAAAATGTGTAGATCCTACAACTTGCAACTCTTTGTAATATATTGAAGAAATAGGTTGGGAATACATATAAAAAAATTTATATTCATGCTTGAAAAAAATAGTAAGTAGCAAGCAAAAGATCATGGTTTGAAATACTCAATTGTTAAGTACTTAGTTATGGAATTCAAAAATGCCAATTCCAACTACTAAAATTCATATAATCTGTAAACAAAGTTCAAATAATCTGTAAATTTCACCAGAGGTGGATATTATAATATAGGCCATCATGGTGTACAATGTACAATTGGAAATAACTTTGTAACTTGTAATCCCTATTCTACAAAATTAGTGTTGCATTCAAGTCAAACCATCTTCAAGTGCATCTATGTGCAAAATTCCAATCGTAGGATCAAAAAATTGAGACCACAATTGCTTGCCCTAAATTAAACCCTAAAGGACATGTTTTTTGGCAATATAGAAATTTTGATCAACTCACTAAGAACAAAATTTTCATTTCTTTTCTTTGAAATTTTCACACAACTAAGGGGGCACAATGTGTCTTCTTCAAATTTTCAATGGCAAATTCTTGGTAGGATGAAACAAATCTCAATATTTTGTAAACGAGGGACTTGTAGAATAACAAGTTCATATACTTTTTGCAATTTCTAATTTTCAAAATTTCAAAGTGAGGAGTATTTAAAAATTTAATTAGGAAATGTAGTCTAATAGAAAAAGGGAGCAAATGTAAGTTTTTTTACCATGAAAGGAATAGTAGGGATGAAGAAAAACATTTTCTTGGACATCTCTAGTCTTTACTTTGCATAGACAAATTGGTTTGGAGAAAAAGACTCAAACTTTTCTTTTTTGCAATTTTAAAAACAAAATTTTCAATCTAGAGTGATTGAGAATACAAAAATAAGTAGAATGATTCCAAACTTTTTGAAGATGTTTTAAATAGTATGCTAATAATATGTTAATTTCAAAAATTGACATGTATATAAATTTTTAAAAATTATGTAGGATCCAATTTGGTCAATTTCTTGGTCAATTTTGACTTTCTACTCTTTCTATTTGAAAATGTGAACAAATTTGAGAGAGTTTTTATTTCTCATTTTTTATACTACAAAATTCTACATTTGCTTGAGATTCCAATACAATCTTTTTGGTGGGTTTAAAAAAACATTATTCATCTTCTTTTAAATTTTCTTCCCCCAAATCTATGTTTTTTGCCTACAATGTTGATCATCCGAAATTGTTATAATCTAAAAATTCAATGGTCAATATTTTCCACAATTAATTTCATGCATACTAGACAAAGTAGTCTTTACCTTTGGATGGTTAAAATTTAAAATGTCAAGCACATCCATGTGTAAATATTAACAAAGTGGGACGGTTCATTAACCCCTAAAGGACCAAGGTACATTTTAGACACAAATTGTAAAAAACTGCCACTTTTTAGGGCAGTGAGGAAAAAATGAAAAAAATAAAGTTTTTTTTCAAAATTCAACCATATGAATATGTACTAGACTACTATGGGAATGTGTGGAAAAAATTTCAGAAATTTTTACCATATGGATTGAAAGATTATAACGTTTGAAGTTAGGAAAAAAAGTTTTTTTCCGACCTTGGCCAACAGGGCTAGCAACCTTTAACTCCTCCTCAAGTGAGATTTTTACACTACACATGGTTATTTTTTTTGACATGTGCATCTTATATCATGTAAGTTATATACCTGCCAAATTTCATTAGTAGAGGAGGTGTTTTGCACATGCTTCCTGAAAAGTTTAGGGCATCATAACTTTTGATCTAGGCACCTAATTGGAAAAAGAATTATATTCCCACTTAGGGGATACATGTTCACACCTTGTGGCAAAATTTGAAGAACATCCATTAGAAAATGACTTCATACAAACCTACCCAAGATTACTTGCGTACGTCCAATGGTCATTCGGTCCTTTAGGGGTTAAAAATCTCCATTGTCAAAAAGTGGTTAGACCTTGAGGGGTTAAGGAGCAACAATTTTCATATTTTTTGACTACATAGTTAAGAATTATTGTATGATATGTAGCTTTTTTTTTCCTCAATAGGGCATTCTAGGTAGCTAAAAGAAAATCACTTTTCAAGAAACAAAAAATTGAATTTGGTTTTCTAGATTTTTATATATGTAGAAAGCTTTAAATAATTCCATTTTGATTAATGAGATGATTTGCAAGGAGTTTTTGTTTCTAGGCACTTAGGAAAACTCTACTTTAAAATAAACTTTGGAGTCCTTTATTTCACTGAATTTTCAATGTTTTTGGAAAATGATTAAATTTTAAAATGTAGATTATGGGTTCCCTATACCTCAAATCTCTTGATTGTGGTAAAAGAAATTGTGCAACTACTCAATTTAGGATTTTAAAATGCAGGATTTGCATTTCATTTACAATAATTTTGCAACAAGATTTGAAAAAACTCCAACCATTTTATAGGTGTGTATAATTTTAGGGTCTATTCATTTTGGGTCCTACAATCATAGAAATAGAGTGTTACCAAAACTAAATACCTTTGTTATGAGGAAGGCTATATTATATTTAGATAAATAAATTTATGATGTCAAAAAGGAGGAAAAAAACTTAGAAATGATGGCGTAGAAGTAAGTGGATGGTTTGTTGGATGATTTGTTGGGAGGGATTGTCAAGGACTAGTAGACTTTAGTTGTTTTTGAAGCACCTTTTGTATAGTAGTATGTTTGTAGAATATTTAATTGCAATTTGGTAGATTTTGTGTATGTCTATTGGATGGCATGGTTTGGAATCTTAAAAGTGTTTTGTAGCATATACATGAGAGGTGTGTGTAGCCCCATGTACTTATGCAACAATGACCATTAATCCTAGGACATTTGCAAGTGGATAAAAATATTGTTCAGATGACTGAAAATTGAGCTATTGGATGAATAAGAGGCATTTTTCGTCCATTTTCTTCATGATTCAAGGGAGAATGTATGTATATTAACAAGGAACTTCATAAACATGTCCTAGAGAAGTTAAATTTAAGTCAAAGTGCTAAAAAGGTGAAAAGAATAGTAGCTACAATAGAGGCATACAATTTTTTGATGGGGACAATTCCTTTTTAGATTGTGAAAATTATTTTTTTAAGCTTCTTGTGAAATGAACATTATAGGATTGATAACTAGGTTATCCAATTTGTTGCCCAAGTCAAGGAAAAGTGCCTAATCACAAAAAGCAAGGTCAAATTTCAAGTTTTTTGACATGATTTTCTTTGTTGAAGTTGGTAGGGCTATATTATTGCATGATTGCTCCTAATTGCAAATGTACTGGCATTTGTGTGCACATCAACTAAATTTTTATTAACCAATTCAAGTCCCTGCCCAAAAGTTGTCTACTATAGTGCCTTGCAACCAATTTGATGTACATTAACAGTTCATGTCAAATTCATGCCAAATTCATGCTCTCTCATTGTCTACTAGAGGACTTTATAATGAATTTGATGTACAATAACGATTTATTTCAAAATCATGCCAGATTCATGTCCTTTTTGATACTACCAACCCTCTCATCTTCCAATTGACATGCTCATTGAACCATTTTCAACTATGACTACAAAAAAATGCAATAGATTCCAACTCCCACAATTATAGGGCAGATGTCATCACTTTGTTCACAGCTATAGGCCCGTCCTTCTAGGATTAAGGTTTTGGTGTGCCATCCACGTGTATCTATGAATTGAATGAGGGAGTTGTATTTGTCGGTTTTGGAGGTAATAGCAATTTGTGTGTTTTACACAAGACTTGAAAATTCTATGTGTGGGTTTTGAATTACCTTCTTGAAAAGTTCCTTGAGCACCTTCTTTTTGCACAACACTTTGAGCTCAAGATTTGAAGCTTTGCCAATATTCGAACTCTCTTACACAATTTTGTCACGCACTTGACAAGTTTTTGACAAGCGTTTGGTCCTGTGAACAAATAGAATTTATTCATCGGTATTGTGAACAATGGTGAAGACACAACTCTGCCCTGAAATGTTTTGTAATTGTTCAAGAATTCGGGGGCTCAAGATCACACAAGGCTAAAAGTGAGGAGAATCTCGCACTTTGAAGTTGCGCACTGAACACGCTTAGTCCCTCAAGATCTGGACTTAAGGCAGGGAATGAATTGGAAGATATGGAGCAACAGCGCCTCCCAATTGCAAGATTCTCGGCAATTGCAAGATTAGGCAATTCCTGGAACAGAGCAACTACTTCCTATCCAAATGGATTCAAGTAAACCAATCAAGCCAATTCATTCAGGATCTTTTGTAAGGAATCTACTGGATCAGATAGAGATTGCGGGTAGAAACCAGGTCTTTGGGTTCATCACGACCTTGAATTGTCCTAAACAAGATGTGCACATCGGTTAACATGAACATTTAATTCTGGCTTTCAGTGCTGCACAACTGGTTTGAGTGATCCCTAAGTTCTCGAGGAAGACAATATTTGCGTTCCAGGAATTGAGAAGGAAAGAAAAGTGATCGACTCTCACAACAAGAGCAGGTCCAACTCTTGATAATCTCAAAGCTGTAGCAAGAAAGTTTGTGACAAAAGAAAATTATTTAATTGAAACAATCATCGGTGTACAAAAAAATCTAGTCTTAGAACAACAAATAAACGACAAGCTTGCACTCTGAAAACTACAATTATGCCAAATATAATATATAAAAATTTCTTCTCCAACACACACTTCTAGCAATTAAACAGTAATGGTAACCTTTACAAACCCTAACCAACTCAAATTTCCGACCATGAATGAACATCAGGTGAGCCCCTCGTAAGATATGGAACAACATACTCTTTGAGCTCCAAATCATTTATTCTTAAATGATCACCAGGAAAAGCAATATATTTCACCCGACCAGCTTCGTCCAAAGCTCTAAGACCAATCCAGTCCTCTTTGTACAAATCCGTCTGCATCACAAAAGCAGTTTCGCAAACAAATGTTACAATGGCACATTCTACACACGAATTTACTGGACTGCTATCGCTATCACAAGCAAGGCATTGAATATGTACTTCATAAAAGATCTACGAGGAGTAGCTAGAAATTAAACTAAAAACAAGCAAAGATGGCAACCTAGATTCAGTCAAAGTTTGATCGGACTGTAAATACTCAAGTTTACTGCCCTTGTAACGCTCAAAGCTAACTTTTACTTTCATGAAATCTTTGAGTTTCAAAGGCACTTGCCTCTTCGGGAGCTTGCACTGTATTGAAATCGTTGTCAGAATAGAAACCGAACCAAGCTGTTTGAGGAGGAATCAAGACAACATCCTGCTGGAACTGAAACACCAGTCATTGGTCGCCAAGTAAATCAGCACATATACAAATCCATCCAAGAAAAAAACGTTTGTAATTTGCATATGTACATAATAAGCCTGATGCAATTCAGGTGAACAAGACGTTCCTCCTGGATAAACGAGGTACTCCCTCCGTCCCATAATACTAGTCCCTTTTTGTTTTTTTCATTAGTCTTAAATTAATTACTTGTCCCCTTTCCTTAAGACCTAATTTAGGATTGAAGATAATTTCTTTTGTTTGTAGGGTTAATTAATGAAATGAAGTACAAGAAGTTTAGTTTATTATCCACTTTACAAATCAAAAGAATTCTCAAAATTGAATTCTTAGTAGCAATTTGAAGTAGACTGGATCACAGACCAAAAGACATTGCGCTTTTCATTGAATCTATTGAATTCCAAGATGTTCTTGTGCAAATCTAACACACAGATAGGGCAAGGTAGTTGCATAGGTTGTCTTCTTTCTCTATAAAGTTTATCCTTATTTAAGTGTGGGACTATGCATCTATTGCAACCTCCTACTTTTTGATCTTTCCTTGATTGCAATTAATAGCCATGTCCACTTGTTTTGCAATTGAGAGGATCCATTGCATATTCACTATAGAATCATTTGATTGTGACATGCATTAAAAAATCATTGCCAAATCCTTAATTTCATTACTACAAAAAAGGACTAGTATCATGGGACAGGGAGTATTATTACCAATACTATTGAGTTGCACGAGCAAGAAATCAAGTATTTTATATGCGGTCATCTTTTGTCATGTTTATCTCACCATCTACATGTGAAAAGATACTAGATTCTACGCAAAGACAGACAGTACTAAGTAAAGAAGAGACGCACCATAATCAGCACTAGGTGATTGAGACTTTCCAATCTCTTTTTATAGGTCTCGTTACGGTTTGAAGGGATCTCATTGTTTAGTTTCGGTAGAAACAAAGAACCCTTGTAATAAGCATCCAAATCCTACACAATTCACGTCATAAAATCAAGTCCACAGGATGACAGAATAAATAGTATCTTGTAGTTTAAACAACTATGAGCCATCAAAACATGCAATTCTAGAGATTCCTTAAACCTGTAGGAACCTTACTAATAGAAGCTAAATCACACCACAGCTTAAGCAACGGAGTTTGCAGACCAGACTTTAGAGGTTCGCCTGTCATTCGAACAAAACGAATTGGATCAAACTAAGCCTTCTGGAGCATGTACAGTACATGACACCGGACGTCATAGTAACGGTTGACCTCGGCAGGAAAAACTTTAAAGGCTAGAAGGTGCTGTTGCTTACATTTGGAATTTTCACGTAGCCGCTTGGAGCAAGATGGTTCTGCAGGCACAGCATGAGCTCAGAACTACTCTTTCATTTCGTAACACTGAAAGTCTAAAAACTTTCTACCTCATTAACTGAGCCTTTAGAAACTGGAATGCACATGAAACGAAACGAACTCAGGTCAAAATATTCATGAGAAGGGAGGTGGAAATTTTCGAACCTGTACAAATGGTGAATATACACCAAGTCGAATCAGTGAGTCGAACAATTTACAGACAGACGTGAGCTGTACATTCCCAACCCCGTCTCTTTTTAGATTTGGTAAGTCAAATGATTACTAAGGGTATATAAAAATACTATCACTGCTGTAACCTCGACTATGCGCTAGTAATCACGAGATTAAAAACTTGCGCATCAAGCACCGTTCGCAACTTACCGAACACCCCGGCACTGAGGCTGTTCCTGCATGTGGTCCTCCCAAGGATACAAAGTTATTGACCTGGGCGCATTAGTGAAATTAGTAGAGCCTAATGGAGCTGCCAAACAGCTGCATGGAACTTATTAAGAATCTAACTGACTGCATCTAGAAGTGGTCAAGTACTATCATTTACATAGTTTCTACAATAGTAGGCACTGCAGGAAGAGCGTTCAATAAAGCTAGTGTTGCAAAATTAAGATTTAAAATATTTCACAATTAGATATATTGAGCCAATTTAAGCATAACTACTTAAATGTACCTTAGAGAAGGTGAAAGGCGTCCACTGCCAGAAAATGAAAGGTCACAAGATACACGGCAATGAAAAATATAAGAAATTTTGAGGTGAAAATTATAAGCTTACAGGTGGTCCATCGTCACAAAATTCTATCACAGCTCGGGCAACCACATTTCCCTGCACGCATTTTATTGACAGTTACTAAAAGATGTTAAAACTTAATGCTACTACAAATCAAGCATTGGAAGGCCACGTGCACAATTTCCACAAACTTCAATCATCACCTGTGATAGACCAACCATGTTGTAACCGTCCTTCAGCTCTGGGATCTTTTTCACCTACCCAAATGAACAAATAAAGCCACCTCAGAATAGAATAGAGTCACGCCCAATGATTCGATCGTCTTATCTCCCACTTGCATACTGAGGTAATCGCATTCAAAGACCACGAGCAGCAAATCCAATTTAGAGATGCAAGATTTCAAACGCCACGTTTGCACGAATGCGCCAGATATATCCCGACGAAGGAAGTCACTTTTGCGTGTACCTGCTCGCAAACAAGGTCGGCCTGGCCCCCACCCCGAAAGTAAACAATCAGTACCAGAGCCTTCCAATTATTCACTAGTCCCGAAGAAAAGTGGAACTTTGGTCACCCCGCAGATATACACATAATGCATACGCAAGTTTAAAAGCTATTCACCTGCTTGTCAAGTCGCATAAAAAACGAGTCCCCTGCTCCATTTCCTATCTCTCTGCGAAGGAAACGTATCAGAAGAGGCGAAAATGTCACTGACTGTGTTATTCTGCACTACTAATCGCCTACTGGTTCAACAAAATCTAAAAGTATTTCAAAAGCCTGCTCACGAACCAAAACTCCTTCTAAGTAGCTCCGACTGGCCACGATGTAAAGCGCACATGACTCTATTCCCTGCTCGTTATGCCCTACACTCGTTCTATAAAATGTAGTATGGCCGTCAATAAAGCTTCAGTTACAAGATCGTGCTTACGTGATATGCTTCACAGTAGATAAATTTTTCATATACCACTGAGCAGAAGGTTACCATGCTTGCATTTTCGCAGATTAAAAGGATATCTCTGCGTTTAGAACCAACTCTAACCACAGTGCTATGTATGTCAATGACAATATGTATGACCACAAGTACTTACATGCAGAACCCTACGGCTCCAGACATATTGATGAGGATCTGGGTGAACTCGTACAGCCCTTGGTTCTTGCATTCGTCTCCAATGCCTGTTCAAACACATCAATCGTATCTTCAACTCGCGATCAACCAATTCAAATCCATAGCCTTTACCAGAATCATTGATAAAACTATTAACTTAGGTCTCGGAACATCCAAATTGAGTCAGAAAGATAAAAGATATTGACGCAGCACAAGGATAGCACACGAGCCTCTTTGATTTTATTTTATGCAAAGATTACAAAAACACGAGCCCTAAATGGCGTCACCGCCATTCACTTAGGGCACCAATGCACACTAAAAACTAGAGAGTCGGAAACTAGTTGCACATCAAGGGCAGATTGCCTCAATGGATAATCGACCGTATTAATTACTTCACCAACTTCGTGATTTGTGAGAGACATCAACCTATGCACAAATAAATTCCACTATGCCTACAACAACCCGGAAAACAAGCCGAAACGCTTCATATTGCAGGCAATTGAGCATATGAGAAAAAACGCGGTCAAGCATCCCAAAATTAATGGACGTTCACACAAGAATCCCGAAGCGCATCACCGATCCCGACAACAGATCAATTTCTCCACGCAACAATCAAAAGTAGACGACTTAAAAGTAAAAGCCACTCCACACGTGAAATTCGGGCCTAAACTCACCGTGCAGTACAATGAATGGCAATGACTTCTCGACCTCGGAGGCAACGAAGAGCGCGGGCAGAAGCAACACTAAAGAAGCCGCAAGCCAAAATCGCAGCAGCGTAGGCTTCCGCTCCACGCAGTCCATCACAGTAGCTCCCATGGCCGTGCGCCCTGAACACTTGTTTCAATCCAATGCAGTTCCTTCAAACCAGATGACAGACCTTACTTCCGAACTGACACCGACACGGTTCAATATATCCTCTGCAAAATTATCCGCAGCAGGTACCGACCTTCAAAGGCGCAGCAGAAGCACAAAATCCGTGAAACGAGAGCGGAATTTGACTATGCTGTCTGCGATGAAAGAAATCTCTGCGATACATGAAGTCAAGGTAAGAGAAATTGCATGAGCTCCGAGAAATAGGGCCCGTCTTCGCATTTTCGACTTCGAATTGGCGAGCTGTACCGCGTTTCAATCAGGCGGTGGGTCACTTGACTCACTTGGTCGGCCGATGAGCGAGCGAGCGAGCGAGACGATGTTCCCAGTTCCCAAATCTTGTTCTCACGTTACCGTAGTCAGTTAGGAACTCTTTCATTTTCGCACTGCAGAGATTCCACGTCATCAATGGCAGGCAATGCGAGGGACTCCTGAAAACAGCCGGCTGAGGAACGATAAGAGTATCACCACCCGTCTTGATGGGACCATCCAATTTGCAAGCCAAACCGCCCCACCCATAGCATGCTACAAGTTTCCAAATTTGGACCGCTTTGCAAGGTCCATCCATTGGGCTATAGTGCTAAAGGTCTGTGCTATGGGGAAAAGTGCTAGTGCTCTTGTCTCATGCGATTTGCAAGCTGGTTTGCAAGCCACTCTTTGGCTTGCAAAACACCCCCATTTTGCAAGCCACCCAAGACTTTTGGCCCAACCTCTTTACAAATTCATCTGTTTTGCAAGATGGGTGGTGATGCTCTAAGGTAGTCTGTTCTTACAACGACCATTTAAGCCTTTTCAAGGTTGCTAAAATCTTGGAATAAATTTTCGTAGGGAGAAAAATAGAATTGACACCTATTCCAAGTTATTTCATCTTTTTTGGACCTCCATAGAATTAGTTACGAATTTTTGAAGTTGAAATGTAGTGGTCACTAAAAGCAACCACCTTCTGAAATGAACATTGTTGGTACATTGTAGAAATCAAAATGTACCTCTATATCTAAGTTGCTTTTCAAGCAAGACTATTGTAGTTGAATTGGGCAATACTTATTGCAACAATTTAGGAATGCAGATAATGATAATAATAGTTATAGTATAATAGTAATAAATATGAAATCCAACCATTTTAGGTTGGCATGAATTAAGAGTCTCTTCATTTTAGGTCTTATGTCATGCCAAAGGCAAATTTGAGTGACACAAAGACTATACACATCCATTAGAAGGGAGATTCTATTCTATCTATTTGTTATAAAGTAAAGTAAATGTTCTTATGTTGTATCTTGGTTTTATAGTAGAGGGATTTGTGTGAGATATGAAGGTTTGTATTAGATGATGGACATAGTTAGATAAGGGGGGAAATAGGGTGCAAGGAGGTATGAGTGTTGAGATGGAGAGATATGATTGTTTTTTGGTGATAAATGTTGGTGATAGGGTTTGATGATTGTATAATTCAAAAGTTAAGGGGTATGAAGTTTTGTGAGAGTACTTAATTGTTTTTAGTTTATATTTATGTAGAAGTATATAGGTGGAGTATTTGATATGACAATGTTATTGATGTTATGTAAGGTTTGTTTTATAGCTATTCTGGGTAGTTTTATTTTTACTTGTAGAATTTGAGAGATAAAATATTTGTGGTTCTTTTGGTACTAATTTTAATGACTAGTAGGGGATTTGAAGTTCCGTCAATGCAAGTTTGTTGTTTGGATGAAGGGGTATATTTTGCAAGTTTGGCTACAATAGAGTTTGTTAGGAGGTGGTTGTTGTAGAATGTGAATTAGATGAATTGGATAACATGTTAAGTGCTTGTTTGGAGAGGTTTGTGTATGAACTGTACCAAGGGAATGAAGATTAAAAACTTGAAGGAGGAAGTAAACCATTGATTCTACTTCACCATTTGCTTGATTATTGAATACCCTATGGGAGGGTAAAATTCAAACATAAATTAATTAAGTTTTAGAATTTTTGAAGTTCTTGAAACATTGTAAGTGAAATGTTCCAAAGATTGTTGAAATTTTTCTTCCAAATTGACTCATTTTCGGAATATTTTAAAATTATATTAGAATTTATAGAAAGTAGGCATTTATAATGATCATCATAAAGTTGAAAAGACAAAACAACCAAGAGAAGGCATGGTAATAATGAACACATCAATCAAGAAAAAGACACCACAATAATATATAAGAAAAGTTGGGGCAACTTGTGTGGCAATTGAAAAAATTAATAGCCTCAAGTGCTAAAATCCTAAAATATGATTTTTACCTTGTTAAAACCATTCAACACTGCAAAGTAAATTATTTCAACAATTACCAAATGTAATCCTAAGGTATGATATATTTTCTTTGTTCAATTGAAGTAAGAAATCCTTTACCATGAGTTGCTCAATGCTAGAGTGAGTAGTGTGTTTGGCTTCAATTTTATGTGAGGCAATCAATGTAATTTAGTTGGCAAATTATTCCCTAAATCTTACTTGATTTTGAGTGGGCTCCTATTATTCTAGAAAAAAATGAAAAAAAGTGCATGAAATCACCAAAAACATCTTTAAGAAATATGATATTAGCCAGTATATGGATGAAATTTACTATTTTAAAATAATATTGTGGATGAGTGATGGTTTGATGATCAAAATTGAACAATTTGTTTGCCTTTTCTACATTCTAGGGTGCATGTTGTACTCTCACCAAGAAAACAAAAAAAATTCATTAAAGCTGATGGAGTCTCCCATTCTATAAGATGCTTACAAAATTTTGGAATTTTTGATACCCTACGTATAAGCTAGATTCAACATAAATTAAGTTATTTTATAAAAATGTACGACATGTCATCTTCTGAATGGTGTGAGTTGACATAAACCTCTAAGAATCTAACATGGAAACTCAAGTTTGGCATGTGAGTAGCAAATTAGGCCTTCACATACAATGGATTTCAGCAAACTATAGAGAGGTGAAAATATGGACTTTGCCTACATGCTATAAATGATGGTAGAACTTCACTCTGAGCTTGTGGAAAATTTTGGGTGAATGAAAAGCCAACTCTCTTTGACATTTCTCTTCTATCCATTGTCCCAAATGTGGACATAGAACATTTCAGGGGTTTAAGAAACATTCTAGAATAATGATGATTTGATACTCTTTTAAGAAGTGTCAAAGTTTGATCTAGGTGAAATTTTGGATTTTTTCTACTCAATTGTGTGAAAGCTACAAGAGGTTGGCTTTAGACTATAAGGAGCAATATTTGATGTTGCATCTATAGCATCCTTCTATTGGATCAGAGAGTCATGATTGCCTCTTGTGCCTTCTTACTAAGGTAGAACAATATGTGATCACTTACACTTGCAATATGGGAATCTTGTGCAATGAAATGATTGTTGCCTAAATTTTATAGAGAAAGAATTAGTTGTGTTGACTGAAACACGTGCAGAATCATATTAATTTGATAAAAACTTGAATTGATATGAATTTTCAAACCAAAAATATAAAACTGTTAGTAGGTGAGGATCGTGAGGATCATGACCATCTTAAAAAGGTTCAAAATCAATGACCTACCACCCTAACTCCATTTGATCATTGTTATAAAAGTACAAGTTCAACATTCTAAAAGCACCTCTCTTATTGGCTGGAACTATAACTTTTCTAACAAGTATTTATTGACAATTAAGCTCACCGAAACCAACATTTATTAAACCACTTCTTAATCAACTTTAAACCATGCACAAATTGATGTGAACTTGGTGTCATTGTCTAACAAAGGCCCCCCAATTGCTTGTTAAATTACATGACTTACACACTATGCAAAAGTAGGTGGGAAAGTGGCACAATTGGGAGGGACTTATAGATGGGGGAATTGGGTAACTAATGGCATTGAGCTAATTGACTTTAGTGGTAAAGGTAACACTCTATATTAGTCCTTCATGGATGAAAGGTAATCCTAAGTGTCCTTGATTGCAAACAGGTCTATACCAAGCTAGTTTTCTAGAAAGCCCTTGAAATTTGGGCTCTCTTATAACCCCTAAGCACTTTGATGTCCACTGTCTAGATAATGAATTGATTGAAACTGGAGTTTCATCCTCCTAACTACTTGGATGAAAGATATTCTAATTTGTGGAGATAGGTTATCAAGTTGTTGTCCTATCTAAGGGTTGGATTTGGTGTTAGTAGAGTACATATTTTTCTAAAATTACCAATGTGCAAGGATGTCAAGTAGTGAAACTACATTGACTTTAGTTCAAAACTAGATTTGCTAAAATGAGGTCATAGATTTAAAGAACACAAAAATTTCAAAAAATCACCATGTAAAGAGAACCTCATTTCAAATTCATTACAACAAATTTTACTCTTTACAACATTACAACATGATAATATTTTGCTTGTAATTGAATTTTGAAGGAATTTTGGAATTTCTCTTTTAAAATTTATAAAAAAATGATTGGTGATAGCATTGGTGAATCCAACCTTATGGATGGAATCTACAACTCAAAATCTACAATTTTTTTTCCTACATCAAATCCAAAATATGCTTCCAAACAACACTTTATAATGATTTTTTAAAAATCATCAATTTTGGAGATGAATCTAGACGTTTAGGGCATAAAGCATTCTTGTTTTATCTCAACCATGTATGTTCCTTCCAACTTGAGATGATGTGGCATGAAATAAATGCATTTCACACACTTCCAACACTTTTATATGCCACTCCTTGTAGTCTGAAGCCGGATTGAGAGATGTTGACGACATGGTTGAATTTTTGAGGCTCTACCAACGTGAACATTGCTTTCAAAATTAAAAAGAAATATCTGAAAGCACTAAGCAAACAACTTGATAATATTCAACTAATTTGAAGACTTGCTAAGATCAAATCATGAATTCCTTGCTGATTTCTAATCAAAATTATTACAAAACTTTATATACAAAACTTGAAAATGCACAAGCCATTCAGTCCAATCATCAACAAACTTATGCATCTTCTGTGAAATCCAAGTCAAGCTTAGAGGACCCTCCGCACTTTAGTGATATTGCAACACATAAGGAAATAGCACTGTGTTGTTCAAAAATGCAATTTTTAGATCACACATGGCAAAAAGTTTTTAGAATTGTTTCAATAAATTAAATGTGAGTGAGTTCTTGTGTATCATGACTATTGTCCAGCTGTTGGCGTCATCGCTTCTCTTTGCTCGCCGCTCTCCCTTTTCTGTCGACTGCCATCTTCCCGACTTGTTTGTGAGTTTGGGGTTGTTTTGTTGATATAACCAAGAGTAGATTAGGGTTTCATCCTACCTCTAACCTAGTTCATCCATTGATCAACATTAGGGTTAGAAGCTCTTGTATATAATCCAAGCTTAACCACTGGTTTAGTATTTGTTAATACTTACTAATCACTGTTGTAAGATTACAACCATTGTTATTTCTACATGGTATCAGAGCGTAGCTCGATTAGATCCTCAGTTAGTCAGAGACACCTGAGCAATCAACAGGACTAGACACTCAGTAGTCATAGACACTAGAGCGACCAAGGACTGTAGCTGTAGAATGTAGTAGTCACATAGATGCAACGTCTGAATCATCACCATGACCTTAGTCGCAATCTCAAGGAACACCGCTAAAACATTTTTTTTCCTGATAGACACAACAAGGTCCTTGCTCTATCGGCATAGTCGACACATAGCATGGATCCTAGCATGAAGGACGTACCAAAATCTATGAAGCTGGCTAGACCATCGAACTACATCATCTGGGGTTACAAAGTAAAGATGATACTCATCCAGGAGGGACTATGGAAGTACATCGAACCTTCTGCAACTAGTGACCAAGTCACTGCAACCGATATAGCGACCTCTACCATTACGCATGCTGCGGAGGAAGGCACTGCAATGACCGACGCGTCAAGAGAGACCGATCTTTGCTTTTGTGTTGGCATAACCATCATATCCCTGGTATGAGACTCCATTATTCTCAGTATTATTCATCTTACAGACCCACACGATATCTGGCATAGGCTCAGAAATATATGTGATGTCAAACGCTCATCTAGACGCTTGTCCCTCAAAGAATAGTTCTATTCTCTCAAATTGGGGGAAGGAAAACCACTAGGGGAATACTTGCAAACTATCAACCTGATAGTGACCGAGCTAGCAAACCTAGGCATAGCTATAGCAGATGAGGATCTCGTAGGTCTCACATTGAATAGTCTTCCAAAAAGATGGTCCACATTCAAACAAATACAAAAAGGTAGAGAGCGAATACCATCTTTCCCAGAGTTAGAGGGCTTATTTCTCCAAGAGGAATAAGGCCACAACCTCGAAAAACAACGAGATGAATTAGAGGAAGTTCACTTCGTAGGGACAAGAAGAGGCTTGCACAGGGGAGGCCACCACTCACGAGGTTGCTCCAACCTAGGTAGAGGATATGCTAACAACGATCAAGGCCCATTAGCCCAATGTTCCGAAATTCAAAATCGCAAACCAATCCACTGTCATAAATGCGGCAAGGTGGGCCATTACGCACGCGACTACGCAGAGTTCCCTCTCGCAGAGCAGATTAAGGCTATGCAACTGCAACTCGACAACATACAACATAGCTAATCATGCAACCGTACATTGCAGCCCCAATAAGTTCACCTGGCTAAGGTCGACGACAACGACGGCGTCTACCAAGATCCGAACTCCAACCCTGCGATACATGACATGCAGGACTACATCGATGCATTTCACGATGAACCAAGCGAAGTAATAAACACTTGTGTCACTCTAGCGATTGAAGAAGAATGGTTCCTCAACTCCGGGGCCTCTTCTCATGTCACTGGCAACTCTGAACTATTCAATCATCTAACTTCTTCTAGTATTCCACATATTAGAACAACAAGGGGACAAATCATGCTAGTAGCTAGCCAAGGCACTGTAAACATTACCGATTTCCCTGGGGCAATAAAGGATATTCATCATGTTCTCTACGTTCTAGGAGTCAAAAGTCAAAACAAACTTGTTTTCTGTTGGGAAACTTACGGATATCGGCTACCAAGTATTATTCGAATCTAGACAATGCCACATCTATGACAAAGATCAGCCCAACCAAATCTTTCTTCAAGGTACCCGAGATCCCTGTAACAACCTCTACCGCATGGAGCATTACTCGAGACGTACAGAACATCTCAACCAGGCAACCTCAGCACGACCCCAACAATTGGCACCTGCAAACTCTTTGGACATGCAACAATACATGGACCATCTTGATAGGAGCTCGCACGTTACTTCTACACTCTAAGCAATAGAAGATTCCCAGGCTCCTCATCCGGCCAACACGACCTCCAGGAACGGTATAGCATGAGCTACGCTTAGTGCATTTCAATCGGTTCCCGACAGGCCCAACGTCGTCAACAGCGATCCCAATCCCTGCCTTTCCTCTCTTCGACCATCACGACTGGCCGATGCAGATATACACCTACGACACAAATGAATCTATTACCTCAACTTTCAAAGCTTATATCACATGACATCCCGACACCTTATAGCAAGCGTTCCCACCATCCCTCTCATCAAACACGTATGCCATTCTTGTATGCTTAGCAAGCTCCCTAGAGATAGAATACCCAAGAAACGGACCATGCACACCACCCGGCCACTCCAATTAGTTCATAGTGATCTCTATGGGCCCATGCCTATTGCCTCTTGAAATGGCAGTCGATATACACTACAAGAAACTAAGTGCAAAAATGATTGTAGAAAATGACTAGATAGCAGTGACTTCGGACATTTTTTACTGAGAAATGACTAGGGGGTCCCACTGTCATTTCGGACAAGTCATTCACGTAAATGACTGCGGGTGTATTATCACCATCCATTCCTGCCTTGGATGTAGAAATGGATGAGGAAAGATGGAAGGTGCCTTGATAAAAAAAAGAGGTTTAAGGAAATGGCTAATGCCTCGCCATGTGGAAAGTGTTGGCCCTAACTGTTGATGTGGACGGACACATGTCTAGTCATTCCGGACTCGTCCTGAAGTTGCACTTCACCCATTATACATCTGACGTGGACCTCCACGTGTCCAGTCATTTCTTAGTTGTGGGCAAGTCATGAGGAACCCCAATAGAATCCGATGTGGACCTCCATGGGAAGTCATTTCTAAGTCGTGTTCAAGTCATAAAGAACCCTTGTAGAATCCGACGTGGACTGCCACGTTTGCAATCACGAAGGAGTCATTCTGAAGTTGTGCATTAGGGTTTTGGGTCTCATTAATTGTGACACATGGAAAGTCATTTACAAGTCGTGTTGTAGTGAGATTAGCGAACGTCACAAATGACATCGACAGTCGCGGTTAAGTCATTCTGAAGTGATTGGACACATCTGGATAGCGGTTCAGGGTGCCCACTATCTAGAGAGTAGTCAGATTGTAGTCATCAAGGGATTCATTTACAGTTGCGATTTAGTTATTCTTCAATAGTGCCTACATTCTCATTGTGAATGTAGTCAAAAATGAAGTTGTATTCATGTCATGTGAATGACTCAAGGTTCAGGATCACATGTATTTTAGCCTGTAGGAACAACTGAAGCATAACATCCTCCTACCCAGTGCCCGACTACATAGACTATTCAGAAGACTTCAAAATGCAAAGACTCTAAAGTGCCACATTGCATGGATGAACCTACATTTGTAATTCACATGTTCTATCTACCATCGTGAACTCCATTCAATGCTTACAAGAAGAAGGTTGAGAAGGCTGTTTCGCATTCCAAGCAGCATGGGCAAGTCAAGGTCTCCATGTTTACAAGACCGCACTCTATAGTTCTAAAAGTTCAAACACTTTTATGAGTGCCTATCACCCACTACTGACAACGAATCGAAATTTGGTATCAAGCTGGTTTCACATATTGTTGTCCCCATATTACAGATGACCCCTTCACATGTTGAATGTGAGTCATGTCAGCGGCTTCATTAGGGTACATGAGGGCCACGTCTGCAATAAGAATGTCCCGCACATCCACCTTCAACCAAGACTCCAGAATGGCCTTAAAGTGAAACTGGTGCTCACCTGGCAATCCATTAATGATGCCCACTGCCACTTTTTGCCGCACAGCCCGAGGGTTCATGAGGAACACTTCGTCACCGACATTTACCTAAAACATCATAATGCTTAGCCACTTCACATCTCCAATAATTGGTCACAAAAAAAAAATTAATGAACACTACTCTTTAGTGACTATATGGCTAGCACTCAGTGACTAGGAAATGACTAACAAGCGATTGCTTATGTCCGGCAACTACATCTTCAGCAACACATGATTGGATGTCAATAGAGCCTAGTGAGACATGAGTAGTAATTTAACATTGCGTATAACAGTACAAGGGCATCAATACGTAGAGTGTCACTCACGCTCACACTCACAAGGGGCACAGGGGTTTAGGTGGAATGGCAGAATTCCACTACAATACAGGATTGTCCATTTGGACCTTACCTTCAACTATTGCATACTAGGATTTCAGGTACTACAGTTCGAGGAATTCACATGTTAATCCACAATGACCTCTTCAAGTAATCGGCAAAGTAGTCAGCCATAGTGGGAGAAGTCGCTGGTGATGTCTCCTTACCCTACCAGGAATCTGCTAAATTTGGGAGACAGGCTTCAGGCTTCATGCTTGCAGCACAACTCTGTTTCACAATGACTTTGCAAGAAGTCGCATAGTCAAATGTGCGGACTACAGAGTTCTCTACTTCTATGATCCGTTGCCCCGAATTTATTGGATCCAGAGTGCCCTGCATCTACTAGAAGTACTGTAATGTATCCTTTCGCTATGTTCTTCGAATTCCCTACTTTATGGAACTCATAGAGTACTACCTTCATGACCACAACGGTTCCCTATACATGCTACAAGACGGCTGGGTGATTCTTCCGAGCAACGTCATCAGTATGACTAAGGAATGACACTCACGTGACTCAAACAAAACTTCTACAAGCTGAAATGATTGGGACTTCACTTTGGTGTGACTTGTTGACGATAGTAGGCACACTTAGCAACAACGACAAGGAAATGGAAGTACCTCACCTTCTTCGATGCCCTGTCACGTTTTTGTCCCGTGCTGGATACACCCTTGGATCTGCTCTCCCACTTCAACGTCCCTTTCTGCATGCACAACGACCACTTGTTAGACATCAAGTGGAATTGAAGGTGAAGGGACGTTGCGTAGCTGAAGCTCGTAGTTTGCTAGTCCCCTCACCTTCCACAACATCCAGAAATTCATAAGGTGTTTTGTTTCTGCGTTACTAGATCATTTCACCCATTGATTCGTTGACAATTTGAGGGTAGGTCGACCGGAAAGATGCCACGTCCGGACATTTCCAAAATGCCTCCAGCAATGGCCACAAGTACCATTTTAGGTACTCCTTGTCATCAACCAAAGTGCACAGCCACTTCACAGAGAACGGAGTATTGATTACGATGTTTGCTTGTGGATTGCACTCTATCCTTTCCTTCTTACTATCCACTATAATCGTGTTGGCAGCTGTAAATAATGGCCATCCCTCATATATTACATTTAAATTCTTCACCCAAGATGTTATGTCTCCTTCCTAAAGTGTAGGTAATTGACTGCCTGGTCCTGACCAAATGAATAAAGGAATGGGCTGTTTTCCACTCTTCAATGGAGGCAAGAAGGTGGGAACAACGTCCTCCATGTATGCTGCATTATTGCTTCCCCAAAATGCTACTGTGAAGTACTCAGAACAACAGGCTAAGAAAGGTTTCAACCAAGGTCGGAATACTACTCTCCTACACTTTGTTTTCATTCTTGGACGTATTCTATTGTTCTGATTTGTGACATTAAGCAAGCTGCAATCCAGTAGTGTTCTATGTATGTTAAAAATAATTAATTTGGACCCCCTCCTACTATGACCACCTCTGTGAGCAATCAATAACTCTGTGACCGACTTCCCAGGCTAGACCTTGTTCGACGCGTTGTACACAGCGTCTGCAGAGGTACAAACCTTCGTGGGAGACTTCGGTAGTCGTCAGCTCTTCTTCATCGGCACGACTACAGGCTCCGCCACTACAGCGTTGTCGGTGACAGCATCGGAGTCGACCTCCTCAGGAATGCTTTCTTTCGGGGTCGGCACTTCCATGGCCGGAGGAGAGACCCCAGTTGGTGAACCGCTCCCTATGGCCTCCCCCATGTCCGCTCTAGCTTCGTCCACCTCCTTTTCTGTGGGGTTCAAGCACAATTCAGGGCTCTCCCCTCCCTAGATGACGTCCCTTACCTACTCCTAGACGACTACCATGGGAACTGGTACCTCCGTCACCTCTTGTGGTGACTTCGGAGTAGCCTCCATCACCTCCTGCGGCGACTTTTGAGCTATCTCCATCACCTTCTTCTCTCACTTCCCATCAAGTTCTGTGCACTCCTTTGTGACCTTCTCTAAAGGCGGGGTACTCTGTTGTTGCTGAGCCCTCTGGAGTGGGGTGGTCTTTGACCTGAGATGCCAAATTAGAGTCCTCATTGCGAGGTGGACTGGGGGTGCGCTCCTTCAGTGCCCCACGTGGAGACGTCGGAGGTGGGCTCTTCTAACATGTGGGGACATCCGAGTCAGAGGAAAGGGTTACCTCAAACTTCTTTGCAAGCTAATTTGGGGAATGGACGTGTTTGGGGGACGGCTTCTTCCCTGTATTGGCCCCCTTGCCTTTTCCCATGACCTTCGACATTGTCACGAGCTTCTTCCTTGAATTTGGTAGAAGGCCAGCAGCTTCAACAAACTTCATCCCACCGGACTCTTGGTTTTCCAATGCAGACTAAGTGATTGATGGGCTGCCTTCATCACCGTAGGCGGACCTTTCCATGAAGGTGTGGAACATGCTCCTCAAATCCTCTATAGCTGCCACCTGCGTTCTTGAAGTGGCTAGCACTTGCGTGAACTTAACATCCACATCGTTCTTCAAAGACTCCACCACTGCCCTTAGAGATGAGTCCTCTGTAGCAATAGTCTACATGACCCAACCCAATGCTCTCAGTGCATATGTCATTCACGGTGTGACATACTAGTCATTCTCAAGGCAACTGCAACCACAACGAAGCGTGTATATATACAAACAAATGCAACTCCAGAACAACTTTGCTTCCACTCAAGAACGACTCAGCTTCAACTGAGGCACGACTTCTACGCAACTACACATGGACTACAGTTGAAAAGCAACTGCGGTGGAGCCAATAAGGAGTGGTTTTATTGATGCACTATACACGACCCTCGCATAACGGTACTGTAGTTGATACTGTCTAGAGTACCTTCTCTCACCTTCCTACAAGTCATGCTCACAAAAGTCTTCATTTCTGTATAGGACAGCAGAAGGGGACTCCAAAAACACCAATTCCATGTCCTGCCTTGGAAAATTCCGTGGCAACAGTATAGACACCTACCTAAGCAAAACTAAGTGAAATCCCTCATACATTTAGTAGGACATTTCAGAATTCCTAAGACAGACGCATGGCAGATATAGAGTGAAGCTACGGTAGAGATAGAACTACCAACTCGAAATGCAGAGATAGAAAACAAGTACCCCATAACAAGGTCACTTACTGTCAAACCAATTCTGCTGCGTGGATTGCTTCGCAAGCCTTCCGCTATGTCTGTGATGCCAGGACTATTGCCCGCTAATCCTTCCATCTGTAGGAATCCGAGGAAATTGAAATCAACCCCGTGGATGAAAATCAGTGCCACTACTTATTGGATTCTACTCTTAACTGATACAATACAGCAAGTCAAACTATGCAAGTTCATGCAAGACAGGGACAAAACAAAGGGCCTCACTACAACTGCCTCTTTCCCTGCTCTTCCTTTCCGGCCAACTTGGTCGTAATTCAGTGCTTTCTGACGAGCCGAAGCCACTTTCTACGCCTTCAACTGCTGGGCGTCCGTCTTCCAGTACTGTATGAGGCGTACCCGCTGGTCGTCATCGACATGCAGGGGGCATGCTTCTTGCCCCTTCAGCCACTTGGACTTCAACCTAGATCTCTCAGATTTCAGGTATCGTGTGATAGCCGTGCGAAATCCAACCATGCTTAGTGGGTGCCTCACATACTCAAACTCAAAGTCCAAAGCCGCCCTCAATCTCTTGACAGCTTGTGGCGCCTGCTGCGTCCAGTCTACCACACTGAGGTCCAGGATCTTTGGTGTGAAGTCACGTATTGCTTCATCCCAAGCATTCTTGCCTTGACATGATGCATCAATGTCACCATTGTCTTGCACATAGACACGATTGGGCTTTTTCCCTAAGGTGGCGTGCTCTAGGCTTGTCCACGCATATGTCTGGCGTCTCTTCCTCCTCTCATGCCGGTCTTCACTGTCCTATGACGGTGCTATTGTGGCCTCTGACCACGAACCCGGGTAGGATGGCAGTAGTGGCGGAGGCGCTTCCCAAGTCTACTGTGGTTGAGAGGGTTGTTGTGGCATCCATTGCCCCGGAATCCAAGACCACGAGGGGTTGTAAGCTCCCCTGCTGCGTGTTGGGGCTGGTGGACCTTGCGTCAATTGCATTGCTCCTCCGTAGACTAGCTGTGAAGGTGCTATGGCTGGGAGTCTCTTCCGTTTCACCCTGTGATCAACGAGACGCTCCTCCTCTTGCACCTCTTCCTCGCTGGAGTCCACGACAATTTTATCATCACCTGCGCATTCCAAGGCTTGAAGTCAGCGGCAAGTGCTGACCTAAGGGTTCTGGTCGAAGGTGCCCAAAACTGTAATGTTCAAAATGTTGTACCCTTGGTTTAGGGTGTGTTCATTCAGTGGGCTGAAATTTCTTCCTATTTCCAATTGTATAGACGAACACCACGTACGATACAAGCACTAGCCGAGGGACCTCAATGCCGCTGTAAACCCTAAACCAAAATCAAAGGAGCGTGAAAACAAAGTACCTACGGCAGCCTCCTTCCTGGTGGATTGCTGTTGAACATGGGAACATACTATTGCAAGTTTAATCATACTTGTTGTGATGGCCTCTTCATTGGACTTCGTCGCCGAGGAGGAGGAGTCGTGCCCGCTGGACATGTCTTGCGATTTGTCCGCTCCTTCAATGCCACGACTCCGACCACGCTTCTTGCCTCTTCCGTGTCCTCGAAGGCCCCGCCGCGTGGAAACAATGCGCTTCACTCTCGTTACTTTCTTCACGAGTTTAGGATTGTTTGGCTTCTCTGCCTTCCCCAATTCTAAATCACTGGAACGCAAGCGCACAGCACAACGCGTGAAGAAAACAGAAAGTGAAGGCCTACACTTTTAAGCCATACACTCATCCTAATCACTGGATACTCTAATACACAAGAGCGAAGCCTGTAAGATGGTCGCAGATGAAGTGAACTCCCGCATTAGGGTTCGGGCATACACAGGCTCCCAGGAGGGTACTCATGGCCCCCTCGAATTGGGAGTTCCACGTGGCTCGCTCGTGTTTGCAGTCGTCGATCCCCTTTCACTGCAACGTTTCTGGAGTGCAACTTCAGTATGACAGATGGAGTCACGCTTAAGTCACAAGATAAAGAAAATTACTCACGTTCGAGTTCACGACAACTACGCAGAACCCAAGGAACGAAATGGCAGCTGAATTTCTTGAATTGCATGAGGAAACCCTAAATTATTGTCCCATAAGCTTTTGAGAGGAATTCTGCGGAAAGAGTTGTACCTACGACCTATGGACGACGGGCAGGATGGAAGCTAATCACATAAGGGAAGGGTCAGAACGTACAAGTTGCAGAAAGTGGACCTCATAGTTACAAAAGAAGCGACTCATACGATTGAGAGAAATGACAAATGCAGTCATAAGTACGTGAGGGAATTGTAGAAAGTCAGAAATCAGCAAGGGAATTGTAGAAGAGCAAGGGCGATTGTATGGAAGTATCTTACAATTGTTTTTTCGCGCGGAGTACATGTTCGATTGCCTTGTCGACCTCAGCCTTCCTCGTGTCCCGGAAGAGCTCATACTCAGTTTTTGGGTAAGGAGGGCTCTTTGGCTCGGATTCCATGTCGCCGAGTTCCAAATCGATGCTACTACCCTTGTTTCTTTGAGCACTACCTATTGCCAGTAACTTTGTCACCAAGTAGGAGAAGTTCCTGCTCTTCCGGCCTACAAAAGCGCATGGACACGTTCACAAAGCTCTTGGGAAGCAGGAGCAATCCTGAGCGGCACTCCGCCGCCTCCCTGCAAGAAAGCAAATTGCAGTAGACGACGTTCAAATAGGTTTGGGTTCTTGACTTATAGCTGCAAGTAGAGAGTTGGGGGATATGATGACGGAAGCCCATTTTGACAGCAGCTATTTAATTCCCTAATTTTAGAGGTACCCGGGATATCTGATAGAGTTGACAAGAACCAACTCCTCTCATCTTCTCCCGATCTTGAATTCATTGCCTTCCGTAGCTTTTCAATGATTGTCTCCTGACTGATGATTAGGCCTACAGTTGTAGCCTTGTACTACGTTTTCTGAGGTTTGCATTGAAATTACTAGCCTGCAATTAGTCCTCTGCCTACGGGGTAGGGAAGCTCAGTGTACAACAGAAGGTCCGAAACTTTGGCGCAACTTAGAGAAGTCATTTAGAAGTGATAAAATTGACTTCATGACTGAGTCTTGACTTAGTGAAGTCATTTGTGTCTCACGTAAGGATGATGAAGACTAGTAAATGATTGACGTTAGTCGTGTAGAAGTTGAAGTGAAGGGCTAAGACCCAATATTTTTTTTCAATGCTTCTCCCCTCAGTTAGACACATTTCGTTCAACCAAGCTTCATATACTTCTCTGGGTGCCACATTTTTAATCCAATTACCGCTCTCTGTAGGCATGACTGAATCTGATGTGAATTTACTTAGAATCATGGACATGACATGCGGTTTCATAGGACTTCTTCGCACGTCCTTCATCGCATGTCATGAACGAATAAGTACTAAGAGGACCTCCAAGTCACGTACTGGACACGGAAAGACCTCTACGAGCATTCAGCCGTTGTTGATGGCCTACCTTCATGTATTCATTCATGTTCACTATGCGTTAGGTTCTCTTAAGACCTGAACTTCATTTTGTCTTCACCCTGGAATATACAATTGGGAGTGACTTTCTAAGATTCCTGTGGGTGGTCCAGATGCGTGGACAAGTAAGAGAAAGTCTACTTCCTCTTTCGTGCAGTTCAGATATGGGAAGCAACAAGTATCGGACTTTTAAGAACACCAAACATGTAGGTAGCCTGCACGCACAGCCACTCAGTATTTGTAGTGAGTTCAGTTGAAGCCGCCAAAGTGGTACGAGGACGCATCACCCTTGAGTACAATGCCGAAGTGTAGAGTTTTAAAGGCTGCACCCTTGTTTCGTAGGAAGAGGCATAGAATTTTCACTTCCAATTCCGATGAAGAAAGGGACGTCTTCAACGGACCATCTACCCTTAGTTCCATCAATGGAGGCTCCACTTCCTCAACCATGGTGGAAACCGGAAGTTCAAGGACGGAGCCTTCGATGCATGCTACAACCACAGGCACATGTACTTGCGGTACGGCCATACTATGTGAGACAGAGCCTAAATGTGCTTCCACTGAACCTGACATGTCTCACGTTAGTCAGAAATTGATTCCTTTTAAGAGAAAAATCAGTTTCCGCAGTATGGTAGAGGAGGCTCTTGGTCCTGGCTACATGACATTAGTCGAGCAAGACAATATGTCCAATGCAGTAAAAGTACAGCAACATTCCAAAGAGCTAGCAGGAAGTGAGGAAGCAACCCCTCTTTCAACGAAGAGGAATTTTTCAGTGGCCCACTTGTTACGTCTTGAAAAGTAATAGAAAGGGGGGAGGGGGGTGCGCCATTCCCTTCTCATGCATTGTCCTGATAATTTTTGCTATTTCTCTTTCTGGGCTCAAATCTGTCTTGTTTTATTGTGGTTTGCATTTGCTGTCCAAGATACATATGCATCAAAGGAAGCACATGGATTTATAAACTTTTTGTGAATTGACATGGACCGTGAACTTCCATGATAACTTCATATACATGAATTGCCTGCACTTCAAGTCACAAGGACAGACAAGGGGCATATTACAATCATTCCAAAGTGCATGAAGACATTTTGAAGTCAATAGGAAGTAACGTTTTCCATGTGTGCAGTCATTTTCTGTCGAATCTAGTCGTATTGAAGTAGAAGTGTCGTCTGATTGGAACCCAGACCCTTTGTAACATTATAAATCCTCTGCATGGACATTACTAACTTTGCCTATGTACCCTGTGCATCAACGTCTGATGAGAAGTATTGGCATTCTCAGCGAATATGATTCCTGGAAGACTCCTACTATCACACAGTCGAAGATAGAGATTGCGTGATGACCGCCTGTAGATGCGAGAGCTGCAGAGGGCAACTGAGTACAATGTGTCAAAACTACATTGTCCATGCACTCAGTGTCGGGGCCGACGTCGACTGTTAATTCGGAATGTACGCATGTACCTCATCCGCCATGGTAGAGATCCAGAATCACGAATGTGGAGAGGACCAGGCCCTCGAGATTTTTCGGACGAAGAGTGGGAGCAGCAATTTTGGGAACCAGTTGACGAAGTGACAGTTCAAGTCCCTGGTCAAATGGATGCAAGGGGGTAGGTTTAGGAGGTAGCTGCGGAAGTTGATGCACATGTGGATACAGAAGGCATGCTACAACAAGCGTCAAGGCCAGTGGAAGACCATGAGAATTCAGTGGAAAGAATTGCCCATGAAGTTGCCGATGCTTTTGCTACAGCCGACTCCCTTCATCAAGAAAACGTAGAAGGAGGTCCAGATGGAGGTGAAGACATTGAAGAAAGTGGCGGCATGCCCTTGGATGGGGATGTGAGCGACCCCAGTTTTGATGCCACTGCAGTGGATGAGTCTCTGGAAGCCTTATACAATGGGTGCAAATCTAGCAAGTTGGCGGCTACCGTGTTGCTCATGAACCTCTGCATCATTCACGTTGTGAGTAATCACTACGCCAATGAACTATTCAGTCTTCTACACCTCCATCTCTTGCCGGAGAAAAATACGTTGCCCAAAACATACCATGCTGCAAAGACACTTACAACAAAACTGGGATTGACATACAATAGCATTGATGCTTGCAAGCGAGGATGTGTACACTTTCGTGGGGAACATGAACATGCCATCCGATGTCCTACATGTGGTAGTCGCCGATATAGAGATGAAGAGCGTTGTTGCTTCCCAGTGAAGGTTCTTCGACACTTTCCCCTTATTCCAAGGTTGCAACGAATGCTACGAAGTTCTGCTATCCAAAGTTGATGGTTTGGCACCCCAAGAATCAGAGCAACCGGGAGGGAGGGGATGGTCTAGTGAGGCACCCTTGTGACTCGAAGGCTTGGAAGCATTTCCATAAGAATGTGGACCCAACATTCGCCGAGGACCCTCGGAATTGTTACTTTGCCTTAGCTGCAGACAGTGTCAACCCTTTCAAACAAAACCGGTCTGCATGGTCCACTTGGCTAGTGATTTTGTTGAATTACAACCTACCCCCATGGTTGAGCACAAAAAAGTTCTTCATTATGTTGTCCCTCTTAATTCCTGGGTGGGATTCAGTGACATCCGATGTGTTTGATGTTTATTTGGAGCCCCTTTTGGAGGAGTTGCTGGAGTTGTGGGATGGAGTGCCGGCTTATGACATTACAAAGGATGGTGGTGAAAGATCATTCCAACTACGTGCCATGTTGTTGTAGACAATTCATGACTTCCCTAGCTGTGGTATTGTAGGTGGGTTCTCTCATCAAGGATATGTCGCTTGTCCATGGTGTGGTGCTGATGTAGGCGCAGAGCATTCCATAGAGCTCGGGAAGTGCACATATTGTGGAACACGCCGGTGGTTACCTGAAGGTCATCCGTATAGATCAGAGGCCATGAAGGATCAATTCAACAGTGACATTGAAAATCGACCAAGACCAGAACCAGTCACAGTGGAGGAACAAATCCAACATGCAATGGAGTTTGAAGCCTGGAAAGTAGCTGGAAACAGAGATGGGGCTTCTGGAGACCCGTCGAAAGTGCATGGCTTGAAGCGACTGAGCAGTTTGTACAGATTGCCTTATTGGAAGGTAAGAGACAACAATCAATCACTTGTGGATGACTTTGTCGTGATTGTGGAGTCTTTTAGGAGTCATGAAGAAGTCATTTGTATGCCTATGAGGCACAGTAAGCGACTTGTTTATGATTAGTAATTTGCAAAAGTTCCGGGATGGGGTAGACAACCTTACAGTACAGTAGTGAGAACCCTGAACGCGAGGGAGGATTTGAACTGAAGTTGATTTTATTTCATGCCATGAATTTCTTCCCATGTTGATGTTCCAGGTCACCACTTATCATCTATGAAATCGCCTTTCATTAAACTACCCCCATCGTTGACTCTGTCTTGTGCAGTTTCTTCTCATTCAGTATACACTGGACGTGATGCACTGCGAGCTGAACTTGGCTAAGAACTTCCTGAAAACTATAATGGGTAAGGACACTGTCAAGGTGAGGAGAGACTTGCAGAGGAAGAATGTATGTAAGCACCTGTGGTTGACGCCTCATCCACGGAAGCCTGGCAAAATGGTGAAGCCTCGTGCACCATATGTCTTGTCCGATGATCAGTTCGAGAAATTCGCGCAATGCATTGAATCCTTGAAGACACCAACCGGGTATTCTTTTGACCTAGGCAAGTGCATTCGGAAAAAGAATTTCGGGGGTCTAAAATCCCATGATTACCACGTGTTAATGCAGCAGGTTTTGCCACTAACACTTCGCAGATTCATGGCACCCGGGCCAAGGATGGCAGTCATGAGAATGTGCAAGGTCTTCTGTCGCCTCTGCACGAAGGTTTACAACCCGGCCAACTTTCCATCACTGGAGGTAGATGTCGTAGAAAGTATGGCTCTATTGGAGATTGAGTTTCCACCATCTTTTTTTGATGTAATGACACATCTACCCTATCATCTTGTGAAGGAACTAGACTTATGTGGACCTGTGAGTGCAAGGTGGATGTATCCTGTGGAGCACTATCTGAAAGTTCTAAAGAACCACGTGCGGAATACAATGCACCCTGAAGCATGCATGGCAGAGGGGTATATGAAAGACGAATGCATTGGCTTCATCACAGAGTACCTACAGAGATTTGAGGCCACACAGAGACGCATATGGGATGCTGACGAAGAGTATGGTGATGCCGAGGAGGTGCTACAAGGTGCAGGCAAGCCGTATGTAATGAGCCCCGAGCTTAGAGACGTAGCCCACGAATATGTATTGGCAAATGTGTCCATTATGGCAGATCTTTATGCGTAAGTCATATCTTGAAACATCTTCTCTGTCGTCATTCTACCCATAGCATAGGCAGTGCCTTCCTAAACCTACCATGCGCATTGTTGGTAGATGCACTATGCATAGTTAACTTTCTAGTACTGCAGGAGATATAAATCAATCATTTTGGAGTCATTTACCTGTTGATGCTCTTCTATGCTAGTTCAAAATGACTTATTCAAGTTATGTGAAAGTCATATTCAAATTAGGGCCATCTAAAACCACCTGTTACTGGAGGTACAACATAGTCTCTCCTGTATGTTATGGAATTTTTCTTTTGGAAGGGGCTTGATACGAATTTCTGGTTTCTGACACAAGAAGTGGGTAGAGGAATCATGAACAAATCCAGGAACTCCACCACTGACTGAGTGGATGCACACCACTGTGGGGGATTCTATTTCAGATTTGAGAAGCATAGAGGAGATGGATTGAGTCCTCTTGAGTAGGAAGCCGTCGCAGCGCACAACTCGATATGCACGAATCATGGCATTTGGAAACCACTTCCGAGTGGAGGATGAGACAACTGCTCAAATGGTTTCCTACAATAGTGGTGTAGCTTCCATGTTTCAATTGCCATAAGAGAGTGCTGAAGATGTGTTAGTGAACTACGTTGGAGTACTCAGAGACATACTACAACTAGATTATGGAGGTCTTCATACCCAAATTATCCTCCTTAGATGTGAGTGGGTGAAGCACCATGACAATTGAGGGAACCCGACGTATACATGTGATGACTCTGGCTTCCTTGTTGTGAACTTCCGTCACAAATTACCTCGCATGGCGGAGCCCTTTATTTTCCCAAGTCAAGCCACTCAAGTTTTTTTCTCTGATGTTGTAGAGAAGCCCGGGTGGAAAGTAGTTTTATGCTCAGAAGCAAGAACAAGACACGAAGTTGTGGAGACCACGGATGCCTTCATCAGCACGAATGTGGAGTCCACAGGGCTGACTACTCCAACAAGGTGGCCTCATAGGGAGCAACCAGTGAATTTAGTAGGGGCCATCGAATTGTCGGCAGAAGAGAACTTATTGGCCCAAGAAGAATACTAGGGTGCTAAGCTGCAGTTGCTTCTAAAGTACATGCTTGGACGTGTCATGGATTCCATAAAGCTTTCATAGTTCTCTATGTACTTGGGAATGGAAGTCATGTGCGGTGACCCTAAACCACAAACCAAATCGTAGTGCAGTAGACACCGAAGCAAAGGAGAAGTAGTTCTGAAGTAGTAAATGATCTTCTCCAGTTGCATATGTGTCATCTGAAGTCATTCTTGAGTAACACTGGAGAGGCAACGTAGTAGTAAATGTAATAGAGAACCGGAATCAGATGGGATGGGACCCTGAATGAAATCGGTTGTGAATTTCCTGAAATGTAGCAAAATTCTGTCCCTGAAATGTGCACAAATATTTTTTGCCATCTTCACTTTAAGAAATTTCCCTAGTCCTGCCAAACTTTGATGCAAAACCATTATATTTAGCATGGTATAAACCAAAATGAAGAGCCCACCAATTTCACAACATTTTCAATACTCAAAAGAATTAACAGAAACTGGATAAATAAAAAACAATTGAAAAACATTTCGAGTACGAAGGAAAAAAATCAAGAAAGACTAGCCTTGCAATAAGATACAAACGAGTATTAGAGGAATGTGAAGGGTGAAAAAAGGACGACAAATAAAAGAAAATTGAGAGTGGAAAACGTTTTCAAATATAGTGCTCAAGAATTCAGAACAGAAGTTGAAAAAATAAAGAAAGTGGGGAGAAATCATGAAGATTATGAGGAAACGGAGATTAGGCTATCCCAAGGAAATTTTGTAGGCTGCTGCTAAACGCTCCACGAATACAAGAAAGGCAAACCAAAAAGAAGGAATTACGAAATAAATAAACCGCCCTAAACTTGAAAATGAAATGAAGAATCAAAATTCCATTAACGGAAGTAAATGAATTAGTAGAAAATAGGTCCTATATGCCTTCCTCCTGCATCTCTTCCTTCACTGCACTGTACAGGAAGTAAAAGAAGAGTCAGTGGACACGTCAGCCATCTTTTAGCCTGTCATTTCTCGTTTGCAACTGTCCTAGCCATCTTAGTCATTTCTGAGTCTTATTTGAGTCATTTCTCAGTCATTTTTAACATCAATCAGTCATTTTGTATGTGACTGTGGCCTCCACGTTGGAAGTGACAGCGCCTACATCACACAATTGACGAAGTTCTAAATGGAAAGCAGGGATGAAAAATAAACTTCCTACGGTCCTCATCTTCCAGTCACGCTAATGACTGCAAAATGACTTGGGTGCTATTGGACCTTTGTTATTGGTGCAATTAGAGAGCCCAAGTCATTTTCTAGTCACATTTTTCCCGGAGTCACGTCCTGTAGTCGCATTTGTGCCCACTTTCTTGTAGTGATATTCTTACATTTATAGATGATTTTTCCCATAAAACCTGGTTGTACTTCATAACTGATAAAACCTAGACTCTAGAATCATTCAAGCAATTTCGAACCTTAGTAGAAACCCCCACTTCCCATATAGAGACACTTCGAAGAAACTGGGGAGGTGAGTACATCTTCCAATCTTTTCAATCCTATTGCAACCTACATGGCATAGCTTGGCAACTCACCGCCGGGTACTCTCCACACCAGAACGACATCGCCAAGAGGAAGAATTGTACCCTATTAGAGGACATCCATAGCATAGTTACAGGTACATAGATTCCAAAAATTCTCTAGGACGAAGTGGCTAAGACAGTAAATTATATACAAAATCGATGTCCTAGCAAAGCTTTGAAGCTTCAAACACCAAAGGAGGCCTTTACTGGAATCAAACCACACTTGGGTCACCTTCGTGTAATAGGTTGTGTCGCCTATTGCCACATTCCAGACATCAAAAGACAAAAATTTGATCCTAAGGCGATTCCCACCATCCTACTTGGGTATGATGAGCAAAGTAAAGCTTACCATTTCTATAATCCTAGCACTCGAAAAATCCTTATTAGTCGTGATGTTAGATTCGACGAAGCCAACCTTACACTTCCATGTCCTGAACCCACAGAACCTCTATAGGATCCTCTCTTCCTTGACCAACTTCTTTCACACGATCCTCCCTCCTCCCTCCTGTCCTATCCACCTCTATCAGAATCCCCGCTACCCTACCAGACTCCACTGTTCTGCTCTCTCTTGTTTCTTTTGACCTCCCACACACTGCTTCAACTTCTTCCCACCCTATTGCTCCACCTGCACAACCTCTTCACTCTCTATCTGTACTATCCAATCCCACTGAACCACCTACTCCGCCAATTCCTTCTGTCACACACTTGATGGAGCCACCTCAACACTCCCAACGTCCTCGCAAGCAAAACATTCGCGTGGACGGCTACGACCTTTGTCTTTCAACGAACGACTTCGACCTTTGCATGATCACCATGGCCAAACCTAAACCCTCGTCACCTGCAACCACCCCAGTTGTCCCCGACGGAGACAACATTACATTCAAACAGGCCTAGCATGACCCAAGATGGCATCTTGCGATGCAAGAAGAAATGAATTCCATTTGGAAAAACCAATCTTGGGATCTAGAACCTCTTCCTCCTGGCAAACGTGCCATCACTTGCAAGTGGGTGTTTAAACTGAAGCCAAGCATCAATGAACAACCACCAATCAAGAAAGCTCGTTTGGTGGCCCGTAGATTCGAACAATGCCACAGCATCAAATGGACTACTATACGTACTACCATTGCACTTGCTACGGCTCAACATTGGAGCATTCATCATATGGATGTGCGCACTGCATTTCTTCATGGTTTACTCAAAGAAAGGGTCTATATGCAACAACCACTTGGATTTCACACTCGCGGTTAAGAGAAACTAGTTTGTAGACTCAACAAGTCACTCTATGGTCTCAAATAGAGCCCTCGTACTTGATATGATTGCATTGATGATGCCCTATGCCGAATCAGTCTCCACCGTAGCAAGTCCGATGGGAACCTCTACTACATGCATCATGAAGGAGAAACACTTATCCTTATGCTCTACGTGGATGATCTATTTATCACAGGCAACTCTGATCGTCTCATTTCCTGGCTGAAACAATTTCTCCATATTGAATTCAAAATGACTAATCTTAGAAAAATCAAACATTACCATGGCATTTCCTTCGAACACGTCCTCCTTGGCATTTTTCTTCATCAGCGGGACTACACCAAATCAATCCTTCACGACTTCGGCATGGCTGACTGTCGGCTCGCACCTGCTCCCTTACCTGAAGGCCACCTACTAGTTACTAATATGAACTCTCCCTACGTTGACTCCACTCATTACTGCCAGCTTGTCGGCAAATTCATCTTCCTTACCGTAACTCGACCCGACATTGCCTATGCCGTTAGTCGACTTAGCAGCTATATGGTGAATCCATAGCAAGCCCACCTTGAGGTTGCCAAACATGTACTACATTATCTGTAGGGCACTTTGGATTTTGGAATCCTCTACCGTACTTGGGCCTCGCTAACAATTTATGGATACACTGATGTAGATTGGGATTCTTGCCCGGAGACACACCGCTCTATGGGTGTATATATTTTCAGCCTCGCTAGTGGACCTATCACATGGCAAAGTAAGAAGCAGCTCATTGTTTCTCGCTCTTCCACCGAATCAGAATACAGGGCACTCAGCAACGGTGCCCAAGAAGCGGTGTGGCTCCACCGCCTTCTCCAGGAACTGAAGCCACCTCTAACTACACCGAGCTTACGTGCTACGAACTCACACACCCACTCCATAAAACCAAATTCCTGCATCATATTACACTGCGACAATCAAGGCACCATAAAACTCACCCATAACCCTATTTTTCACGCGCGATCCAAGCATATAGAAATACGCTACCACTTCATTCGAGAGCGAGTCTTAGAAGGAGAAATAGAGTTACAGTATATTCATAAAAACAACTAGCCAACCGATGCCCTTACAAAACCACTCGGCAGAGTGAAATTCAACCAACATCGAAGTACTCTAGGGCTACACAGCTTAGCTAGTTTAGAACCACATTAGCAAAATCTCACTTTTCCTATGTAAGCAACACTAGCACAACCCTAGACACCTCCAACTTGGAATAGGTATTCTTTAGCGCTTGCCAACAATCCAAAGCTCCTGTACTCTGCCCCTTTGAACCTAGTTATCTTCCTTGAACAATCACCCCAAGAGAAATACAAGCCTAGAGTACACCCTCACCTCACAACATAAAATTTATGCTTCCATACTCAGCGTCCTTGCATCTCCATAGCTGTTGCCCACTGTCGCAATTCCATCAGGTCTATTGATCCTGCTACCGCTCCACACTGGTAGAATTCGCTACATTCACATCCCTCCCTATCATCAACATTGTCGGCCTCCTCCATTGTGCCTCCATCGACAGACTCACAACACCACTTCATCAACCGGGCAATGAATGCACACGTCAACCACAACACCATTCGAGCAAACCCTGAAATCGACAAGCCAACAATACATTCTCACAGCAGCGTCATCCTTTGGCCTCTCACGTCCGCCATATCCTTCCGCAAGGCATCAAATTTTAGAGCTTGTAGAAAACCCAATCTCTCAATTGAGAGGGGGTGTTGACATAACCAAGAGTAGATTAGGGTTTCATCCTACCTCTAACCTAGTTCATCGATTGATCAACATTAGGGTTAGAAGCTCCTGTAAAAAATCCAGGCTTAACCACTAGTTTAGTATCTGTTAATACTTACTGATCACTGTTGTAAGATTACAACTGTTGTTATTTCTACATGTTTTGCATACGTTTGCCTTATCCGTTATTTGCCTTCACTCCATCTTTGTCGACTACCTTCTACTGCATTGAATAGGAGCTCAAATTTGGGCACATCATATGGTGAGACCGATTGAAGTTGAGGGTATTAATTGAACAAGACTAAAGGCTTCTCAAGTGCAAGAAGAATGTCCATGGAGATCATTGATTTCCAAACTCACATAGACTAGAATCAACAAGTGCAACCAAGGTACCGCAGTAGCTCAACTTCTCATATATTATTGCTGGCCATGTTTGCAATTTTGCGTAGTATTTGAATCCATTTAGAAGCAGACAAGGTAAGTGTGGCTGAGAGTGCTTGAAGCTAGAATTAATCATACCTTCTCCTTGATCACAGTTGAAGGTCATCTTGGTGGTGTCTTGAGAATCACTAGGGAGTTCTACGAGGGGTACATGTCAACTTCAAGGCAACAACCCTATGTGCCAAAAATGCAACAGCATCCTGTAATTTAACCCCTAAAGGACCAAGGCACATCTAAAGGACCTAAGGCACATATTGGGCACAAATTGTAAAAAACTACCACTTTTTAGGACAATGAGAAAAAAATAATTAATTAGTTAATTTTTTTTCAAAATTGAACCATGTGTATGTGTACTAGACTATGGGAATGTGTGGAAAAAACTTCAAAAACTTTGACTTCAAGGATTAACAATAGCAAGAACAAGTACAAAGAAAATACAAAATGCAAGAAGTGAGGTACATGTACTTTACTAGGCAACCAATTCTATACTAAATAGCTTCTTGTTAGATTCAATGAACTCTTGAAAAAATAGGAAATCTAAACATTTACTTCATGGAAAGCCAAGAATAGATGCTATAACCGCTGACAATTGTATGATGTAAGTACTCTGAAGCCTACCTTTTCTAAAAATCTTCATTTATTTTTAGGTAGCACTGCTTTATCACTAGTGCTCTAGTTTGCCAACTCAGATTTGACCTCACTTGCAGACCCCTTAATACCACATGTGAGAACACTACATTTCAAAATATCCTTCGCACCAAGTTCAATTCATGTGTCTCGTGACAAATCTACATCACATCAAGAGTGCTATCATGATTATGGCACCATTCTTAGCTTCTCATAATATGGTAGTTCATAAAAGTATTCATCAAGAGTAAGAACTTATAGCATTTTGAAATCAATTAGTGTGATTAACACTAAATTTTATTATTAGTGTAGTCATTTGCATTCACCACAAGCTAAACCCATTGCATGCAATAAGGTAGAAGCACCTAAATGCAACACTTATTTTGGATCTCTTGATGTAGAGGGTGCATACATGAAAAAATGATGTGCGTGTTGAGAAATGGTATAGGAAACTAACAAAATTGGTTTTGTATTTTTCCAAGCTTGTATGAATATTATACAAATTTTTGAAAACAACTTTGTAAATGCACCAATTGTGGTCACTAAACTAATACCAAAGTAGGCACAAAAACACCCAAAAGATACACTATAAACTTGGATCAAATGTGGGTGATTGGCTACTTCTTGAAACCCCCCATCTACTTTGAAACCCCACTTGTCTACTTTGGATCCACTTGCACTTGAATAATGTAGGTTGTTCCTTAGGTGTCCATAAACAACTCGTGTTACCATGATTTGGGTGCCCCTACCTTAGTCAATCAAACAACAAGACCTTTTATTTTAATCGGCAAAGGATGGCCTAATAATAGGTGTGAAAATTAACATTAAAACAGGCACGTTCCGTTACACGGGTTTTAAACATCAAAAAACAGATCATACATTCAGAAAGTAAACGACAGGTGTATCAAATGCTCAGTGTAATGGAAAATCTGTATGATTTCATTCACGTGAAATAAATCTCAGCGAGGGTGGAGAGTGAAGGAATAACATTAGTGTGTGCCGACAGAATCGGCACTTATTACCCTACAGTATCGCCCAACGTCTTCATACACTCCACTAGGGTACCCTCGCTTTTCAGACCAAATCAAAAAATCACATATCCTACTCTTCGGACCAAAAATTGGAGTCCCCTTTGTCATACAAAGGAAGCTAATAGTGAGGGTATAAAACTCTTAGACAGTGGCAGCTTGCTTCTTGGCAAACTGAACACCCTTCTCAATGCTGCCCTTCAGCTCCGATTTCAAAGCATCCACAGCCTTCTTCTCATACTCGGAGATGCCGTCCAAATCTTCGCCAAGAACTTCTTCAACTCCCTTCTTCCCAAGCTTCACCGTCGTGGCAAAGAAAGGCAGGTCTGTCACCTGAAGGACCAAACCAACAAGCTCAAGGTTAAGCTATGGTAGAGGATACTAAAACCCTTAGGTAACTGAACCTGTCTCCTACTGACGGACCCCTGTTGCCAACAGAAACTCATCTCTTCCCTAACACTCGTCAATTAACAAGTTGGGTGTAGCATGACTTGGCTAAATTTCTATGGTTTCTGATCTTTGAATGGAAAACGGGGGTGTCTCCTCTCCCAAAGTAGTTATCTTAATTTCCCACTTCGGATGAATGAATAAGATATCATCATACATAGTGATAAAAACTTCATCTCAAGAGAAATTGGCTATTGTACACACAGTGATCTCTCTCACGCTCTATTATGATCTACCAACAAAACCATTCCTTAGATATTGGTTTTCAATACTTGAAGTGACCGAGGGAGACTTAACAAAAAAGAAAGACACTCAAATGACGCATCCTCTAACAACGATCACTAAATAAGTGTGAAACAACATGATTCCCAGGAATTCCTACATCACTAGAACCAGTAGAATCAGGAACTCAGAAGCGTAGTTACCTCAGACTGGATATAAGCACATTCGTAAACATCAGAATCGCCATCCAACGCTCGCATGCAAGACTCGGCAAATCTGGCCGCAGCATATGCCTGTGAACATAAATTAGCCATAGTGATCAATAGGATGCAAGGATATGGCCACCGGCTTATTGCAATAGTGGACAAGATTTGTTATAGTGAGCTCTTTCATAAGGTGGAGGATACTAAACCCGTTATTGATCTGATTCCGCCTCCTATCAACTGACCCCTGTGACCAACCAATCATCCCTAATGAACACGGTTGACTATCAATTAGCAAGTTGGCTGTGAGCATGACTTGTTTACATGTCTCTGGTCACTCATCTTCGAATAAAAACCAAGGGTTCCTACTGTCTGTAGAACAATGACCTACAACCTCCCACTTCGATTAACAATCATCACAAATTGAGCGATAAAAACTGATCTCAAGAAAGCTTGGCTCTTGCACACGAAGTGATTACTCCGGAGCTGTGTTGTGCAATCTCTCAATGAGTCACTCCCAAATATCGATTAAAAAAAAAGGTTAAAAGTGATGGAAAGAGTACCCTCCGCAACAGATCACATGATCAAGCACAATCAGGCCACAACGCTTACCATGGAAAGAGTGGCGGACCCGGCACCAGCCTTGGCCTCCACGACCTCAGTACCAGCATTCTGAATCCGCACAGTGAGCTCCTCGATTTCCTCAGGGGTGAACTCCACGGTGGGCTTGGTCTTGGACAGCAACGGTAGAATGGTGACACCGGCGTGTCCACCGATCACTGGAACGTTCACGTCAATCAATCGCAAATTCTTCTTCTGCGCAACAAAAGTGTTGGCACGCACCACGTCCAACGTGGTCACGCCGAACAACTTCTTAGGGTCGTAAACGCCTTTGGCCTTGAGAACCTCGGCAGCAATCGGGACGGTGGAGTTCACGGGGTTGCTGATGATGTTAATCAATGCCTGGTACGAACACAGCGTTAACACTGATTACACTCAAATCTCCTTATTATGACCTCCGATTCGAATAAGACATTCAAGAATATCCTACCCTATCAATAACTGTAGCACAATTGTCACACATTCGAACTATGTAATACGGACAATAGTTGGGACCCGAGGACGTGAGAGCAGAGGGCTTCGAGTGGAAGAACTCATGAAGTTTCGGTGAGGACAAGGGTGAAATGCTCACACATGGACGATCTAGGCAATCGCTAGGAACGCCATATTCGAATCACAAGTATCAGCATATTCGTGATAACGTCACACGGCGTGTGAAAACGTCACAGAGTGATATTCGAGAAGGACGTGGCTTAAATGCAGAGTTTTAGATCGCATACCAGAAGCATAACGGATCCACTTTCTGGCGTACGGATTACTATCAAAAATGGTTTCTTTGAACAACTAAAGAGAAAGTAAACAAACTGGCTTCGATTCCCCTTGAACAAAAACGTGTGCGTCTTCATGCCTGGGGTGTTCAGACGGAGTACACTTACCCCGGGGCAATTATCAGCAATAGCTTCGATGAGGCCTCGCACGATCCCTGCGTTGATGTTGAACAGATCATCACGCGTCATGCCGGGTTTGCGAGGCACTCCAGCGGGGATGATCACGAGGTCGACATCCTTCAATGCGGCGGCCAGTTCTCCAGCGCCCGTGTAGGCGGAAACCTGGCAAGCGCAATATAATCAATGCTTAGTCGGGAAGCCAATCTAGCAACAACAGGCAGATTGTATTAGAAATTCGGGGAGCACGTCGTTTACCTGAGCAGGGGTGTTGCAGTGGCCAAGATCCGCAGCGACGCCCTTAACATTCGCGATATCGTACAGCCGAAGCTCCCCCACGAGAGGCGACATCTTGATCAAAAGCGACAGAGGTTGGCCGATCCCTCCCGAGGCGCCCAGCACGGCCACCTTGAAAGTCGACAGTCCCGATTTGGGAGCCCCTGTCGCTGCGGCACCCGCGGAGGAGTCCGCACGCACTCGCAGCCCCGGCATGGCCCGCATCGCGCCATCGCTCTCCAAAGAAACACACCCATTCCGCCTCGACAAGCTCAAACCTCGCAACCCTGAGGCCGCGACAAATCCCAAGGAAACGCTCCTGCACGACGAGGCCGTGGCGACGCCATTGGCCGCAGTGGTGGTGTGGAAGGCAGTAGTAGCAGCCATAGACGCCATGACTTTCAGGGTGTTCTGTTGCTTAAACCCTAACCAATCACACAGAGGAAAAAGCTCCGCCTCGCTGCTGCAACTGCCGAGCGCGAAGTAACAACGGCCGAGTCTTTTCTAAACCGCGGAGAACTTCCAACTGACAACGCAAGCGTGGCGATGGCGGGTAGGCTGGAGACGAATCTTCCGCGATAAGACCAAGAGGCGAGGGGGAGGCTGTCTCCACCACCAATGCAAGCCGACAGAATAATATAAAACGAAACCAAAACTACCAACGACGAGTCGACGACCGAAGAGAGAGAACTGAAAGGGCTCCCCGAATCCTCAGCCGTCGGTTTCCTGCCACTAACGTACCACGATTGAAGGAGTCCGCCAGGAGGACCTTTTCAAACTCCTTTTTCGTTAAGGATCTGCAAACCCCGTGTCCTTTTTTTTCACACGAAAAGCGTGCTGCCCCTAAAACCCTAAGATTCGTTGTGCTCTAGGGTTGATTCTCGTGAAGCCCGACTTGGAACGACGGATCGGAGCTTCCACCATTGCTCCGAGATTTTGCGTGTGAGTTGCTTGCTGTAGCTGAGCTTGTTGCGAAGAGTCACTGGGATGCAGTGACGTCAGTACTGCGTTTTTAGGATATGGGTAGTAGCTAGTCAGAAGCGTGTTGTTCGTGGCTTTCCAACGAGCTATGGCTTGTATGATTTGACCCCGAAATGAGCAAGACTTTCTCAAAACAAATTGTTTGGGAGAGGTTAGGATGGTAAATCCCAAATCGCCCAACTGCAAAACAGGGGTATTTGTTTTGGAAAACCCGGATAGGTCTCATGAAGGGCTTTCAATAAGGCGAAATAGGCTCAAAAATGGCAGTAAATTGTGAAGTTTTCACTTAAAAACTTCAAATTAAAAAAATATATGTAGAAGAAATCACCAGATTGTGGATGAAAAGAGAATTATGGACATGTGATATGTGCTACTGTGATATTTTTCTATCCAATATGTGGATGAATGTTGAAATTTGGAGCACCACTATATCACTTTATATCTCCATGTTGGCAATTTATAAAAAATGAACAATAAACCTAGTCTCTAAGGTTGAAGATATAGGCTAGTTTGATTAAAATCCTTTTTTAAAGTTAGGAAGTATATTACAATTCATCAAAAATGCATATTTGATAATTATTCAAGAGCATGGCACATAGAACATTTGATTCACAATTGAACATATATAAATCTCAATTTGAAACTTTGATAGTAAATTTGGATTATGTCATCCTTGGTTAGCAAGGTCTTTTTACACATGCTAATCCATACTTTAAGTTAGGTTGTTTGTTTGTTTGTTTGTTTGTTTTGTGTTGCTTTGTTTGTTTGTTTGTTTGTTTTATGTTGCTTTGTTTGTTTGTTACATTGAGATCTCATGGACCATGTGTCCTCCAGCTCTATTCTTGATACCATCAGAAAGCCCTCAGTGAAGAAGAGTGCACGGGCTTTGTTTCGTTAAGTTTTGACCTATAGTGTGAAAGTTATGAATTTTTTAGTTATTTTTGGTTTAAAAAATTTAGAAAATTACTTTTACTTTGATTTTGGCTGTGGCATTGGCACAAGGCACACTAGTCTACTTGAAAAGTGGTAGCAAATTTTTATGCAATTTTTGACTAACTCTCCAAACAATTTAAAAAAAATAAAAATAGAATGATTTTCAATTTATCATACTACTACTAACCATGGATCTCAAGACTTTTACAGATACATATGTTCCTCACTATTAATCCATTATTGAAAGAGATTTGATTTATGTCTAGGTACTAAACCATTTGATATAGGTTGGTGTACTTTAAGGGCCTATTGGTTTTTGGATCCTACAATCACCGGTGGAAGAGTGATGCCAAATTATATACTATCATAAAAAGTCAACTCTATAATATTTAGATTATAATGATGAAAATAATAAAAATGAATATTTATTTATATAGATGCAATAAAGGTATAGTGGATCATGGGGTTGAGTAATTGAGTGTTAGTGAATGGAAGGTGTATTGGCATGTTTCTTACGAGGTATCATTGAGAAGGTAGAGTTTGACTATTTTTTAGGTGTCATTTGTAGAATAGGATGTATGTGGAATATTTAATTGCTATTTGGTTGATTGTTGCTAGTGTCTGTTATATGGCATGTTTTAGAATGTGATAAAGGATTTTTAGTATTTAAAGTGAAGAAGTGTATGTGGCTACACATGTTCTGACAATAATAACTATCAAAGGATTTGTTTGCCATCTATGGGAATGTGTGGATTGAATACAGGAGTTGTATTTGTAGATTTTGGAATTTGTTGCATTTTGTGGAAATTCGTCATTGTAAAATGTGACTTCTAGGAATTATAAAGTGTGATTTGGAGATGGAGAGGGCAGGGGTGTATGTTGAAAATGTAGTATTGGGATATACAACATGTCAAGACCAAGTTTGGCATCACATTGACATTTTGTTGGTGTTGGACAAATGCATGGGTATACTTAAGAAGGTTCAATTTGTTGTGGATGTTTGCCTCATAATGTTCCAACATTCACAAGGGTAAAATATCTTGATTGAAAAGGGGAGAAGAACAACCTTTGTATATTTCTTGGAGTGCTTTGTTATGACATTGAATTATGAATGCTTTAATATGTGATTCTATGGAAGTACATGTAATTATGTGTTTGTATGTTGTAGAGGGTACAATGGGCATGTTATTGTGGAGAATTTCTTGGGCCAGAAAAAATGTTTTCTAGCATATCTTTTATATTGTTTGTATGTGAAGTTGAGTGTGTGTGATTTGTGCACTAGAGATGAATGGGTTAGACCATAAAGTGTTGGAAAGGTATTGTTGATGGAGTGATTGTAAGTTCAATTATTGATGCTTGAGAATTTTTGTGCAAGATTACTTTTGATAGAAGATTTGTATTGATGTGGTTGGATTTAAAATATTGTTGCTGAACTTTTTCTTTTGTCCATTGTTTAGATGTGGGTTAGTGTTTTTGTTGTGGGTTCAAAGGAACAATCTCTATAGTTCCAAAGTAGGTGTAGAAATTTAGGTGACTTGAAGTATTGGAATGGGGGTAGTGGGGGGACAATGAAGGTGTTGTTTGTTGCTAGTGGTGTGATAGTTCATTGGTGGCTTTTCTTTAATGTTCATGTCAATTTGAGTAGGCCATGTATTGTAGAAGTGAGAAAGGGTTAAAGTTAGAGTATGAGTTGTGGATGTGTTTTGTAAGATTGTGGTTGTTGAGTGAGCACACTATAAGCAAATTTGATGTCTAAGATAACTATTGAGATAACAAATGTACATTACAAAGTCATGTCATTTGGGACCCTTCACTTCATAGAGTAGCTAATATGAAGTATTACTTCATGTCGCATCAACTTCCTTTTTCTTTTGTACATGCCAAGTCATATTTTAAATGTGACATGGAGAATGATATGGCAATGTATGGTGTTTCTTGTCGAAACTTTTGTGATGTATAGTAATGTAAGATTTCCAAATGTACAATAATGATCAATTCAAAAATTACAATTCTCAAAACAAACTTGAAATTTTGAATTTTGAGGGATTTTGACAATATGTAAGATTGCAAAATGTACCATTATGTACTAATATCTTCATAATCATGTAAGTGTTTGTATATTAGAAGATTTATGAATCTATGAAATATTTCAAATCAATGAAGAATTGACATTTATGAAGAAATCTTAAATCTATAATGTATTTGAATTCTATGCAAATTTATGAATGTATGAAGCTCTTGTCCATCGATCTTCACTTCGACTTGCATACAATCATGCACAATGACCGTTACTTAATTGTATTCATGAGTAAGTTAATTCATTCTTGGCCGGAATTGTTGAAACACCAAGTTAGAGTCTATTGATCTGAATTACATCAAACTAGTGCGTGTACTGATGCAACCCCACCATAAGCTCGAAGCAGAGAGAATCGCACAAGAGAGAAAGGCTGAAGCAAGCAATCTATGGGGCTCTTCCCAAGTTATGTGTTATTCTGGTTTCTGTTGAACGTTTGTGTTTAATTCATAAACATTTATTCTTCAATTATCTTTGAAGATCAACTCTTTCATTGTCTCTAAGTGTCAACGATCAACAAGTTCATACAGAATATATAGCAAATTTCGTTAAAATGGCGATATTCCAAATGCCATTTTCAGACCACGCGGTCTAAGCTAAGTAGGACAGGTACTGATTTCAGACTGCGCAGTTTAAATTGCTGTAAAAGTGCCAAAGTTGCAGAATGACTACCATTTTAACGAAATCCATTATATATACTGTAATGCTGGCTTCGAAACTCTGAAGTGAGGCCCATGATCAAGCGATGCCAGCGTCGATATGTATTCAGCACACTAGCTAATCATGCATTGATCAGTTTCATGGCTCGCAGGGTAGGGAAATTGCAATAGATATATTGTGTTTCCTTTATGGGGAATTGAATATCAGAAGTTCCTATAATCATGTTTTGCACCTCGAACGGGGGAATCAAGGAATAGTCGTAAATTGAGATCAAATTGGTGGCACAAATCTTTTCTGTCACGGGCAACACACACTCTAACACACGGGAGTAATACCAAATGAAAATTGGACATGCAAATGTGATTTTATGTCTATGAAAATGGGATATTCAAATGTCCTTTTGTGTCCAAATTCAATTGATTTTGTAGTTAATCTTTCTGAAACGTATTCGGTGATCACTGGTCATTGACTGGAAATCTTCAAGAATAAATTCTCGTCTATGGAATTAATCCACCAATTCTAACAGGGACTGTAAACCGGTTCCACTTCAAATGGGATCCACTCACTCTTGCAGCATATTTGTATAAGCAGCCCTTCTTTGGGTAGCAAAAAATCTCCAGATGACAATTTGTTTTACGAACTCAAGTACCGAATTTGGATTACAATCTCCGTCATATGCCTTTAGCCAACCCAAAACATTCATCCATTTTGAGTATTTATTTGAACAATGAACACCTTTCTGCTTAACCATCTAATATATCTCTAGTTAACACTTCCAGATTAAACCTTCGTGAGGGGTATAGTTCAACCCAAGGCCCTTTTTTAGCCAAATAACACTCAAAACTGCCATTTTTATTGCAAACAGTAAAAGAATTTGAAAATTGTAATTTTTGGACAATTAACCATAGGATCTTACACTTAACTAGTATAAGAATGTGGGGAATAAATTTCAGAAATTTTGACCGCAAAGATTGCAAGATATTTGCATTTACAGTGAAGAAAACCATTTTTTTTACACATTGTGGGATGATTTTCACTCTTAAGAAAATTGTTAAGTAGAAGTAGGTATGAGATAGAAGGAAAATCGAAATTACTCATATCTCTAAGATGGAATTAAAATGCACTAATCCCAATGTTGAAATTCTTCTAGAAAGAAAACTAAATCATGTAGAACTTCTATTTTCGAAAAATTGTAAAAGTTGCATTAAAAAATGAATCCTACAAGTTGTTTTTTCAAGAAGATGCATCAGATGAGATTTGGGGAAGTCAGGGGTCTGTTTTAGGCATGTTCCATATCTTGTTCCCGCAGCAATGAGGGTACTAATGACAATAGTCAATTGTCATAAATACTTTTTTTTTACCTTGAAATTGAAAAAAAAGTCAAAAAATAAATGTTCTTTTTTCAAAAAATCTCACGTGGTTGCTTCCCGACCACATCATTATGCTAGGGTGGCGGAGTTCACTGAGTTCCCCACTATTCGGAACTCGGAGTCTTCTAATGGGGCTAGATTTCTTTTCAAAAAATCATGACAAAAATTGAGACAATAGGTACTTGTCCAAAATCTAATTTGTCCCCTAAAGGAATAGTGTTTCTTTAGGAAATTAAGGATCAAACTTGAATTTTACATCCATACCTTAAGTTCAACCATTTGTTTTGATTTGTTTTGTTTGTTACATTAAGATCTCTTGGACCAGGCATCCCCCAATTATATTCTTTATATCATCAAAAAGTCATCGACACTTGAAGAAGGGTACACAAGCCTTGTTTTGTGATATTGTGACCTATGGTGGAAAAGTTATGGATTTTAAAGTTATTTTTGGATCTGAAATTATGCTGAATTTTGTATCTTTTGGACAGTGTACTAGTCAATTGCATTCTTGGTATTGTTGGAAAGTACTCTTTGAGGAAGCTAAGGATGCACAAGCTTTGTTTTGGTGGTGTTTGGATATATATGGTGTGAAAGATATTAAATTTTGAATTTTTTATGAACTGAAAAATTATAGATGATTACTTTTGCTTTTATTTCAATTGTGGCAATGGCATAGGGCACACTCATAGTTCTTGATTCTAAATGTATTGGAGATCCACTAAGAAAATGTAATTCAAATAATCTAATTTTCATTCTTCTTAAATTTTTTTTATCAAAATTTTTCAAATTGTAATTTTCATAATACTTTGGAGATAGCATCTTGAAAGCTCAAATTACACCACTTTTGAACTTGTCTATACATTTTTTTTAGTGTGAGCTCAAGCAACACACCAATTACATTGTGATGTTTATTACTATCATTTCCAATTTTTTTTTAAATTTCATACTATTTTAAGCATTTTTGTGCTAAAAATTCCATACTATTACTATGTTTTTCACAAAGAAAGCATTTAAAATAATTGTGTAAATTTAATTTAAAATTTTTGAATTATGAAAAAATGAAGTTCAATTTTGGATGTATTACTAGGTGTGAAAAATATCAAACTTTTGAAAGCTATGTTCTAATATAGAAATCTAATGAAGTTTGACCAAACGAAAATGTGGAATATCCTTAAAGGGTTCAATTACAAAACAAGTATTGTGTCTTTCAGTAGTCCCTACTCTAGTTCAATTCTGAAATTTCACTACAAGAGAAAGGGGTGTTTTAAATATAGTTTTAGTAGTATAGTCTTTTAAATAATGACCTATCAGGAGTCTTTTTTGTAAAATTTTATTGAAAACACATGTATTTTTAATAAAATTTTACTTAAAAGACTCCTTATAGGTCATTACTTAAAAGACTATACTACTAAAACTATATTTAAAACACCCCTTTCTCTTATAGTGTTTGTAAATGAGTTGTGGTATGAAGCACAAGCAGTGCATTCATTGTAGCAAATTATTGCCTTCTTCTTTGGACATTTTCTGAATTGAAATGGTCCCATGAACTTTCAGGAATGTGATTCATTGCAACTTTGTTAGAGACGTAGCATTCATAGGAATACTTGTTGACTAAACAATTACAACTCTCACACTTGAGATATCTCATATTCACAGATGAAGTTACAAGTCCCGAAGGAGAGTTTAAGTATCCAACAAGTATGCTAAACTAAGCATGACGAACGAATGAAAAAATAATGAGAGGAACTAACTAACAGAGTTGCGGCTGTGGTAGGCGAAGAGTCATCTTGACGTGGTCATGAATAGTGGAGTAGACGTGTGCGTTATTATTTCCAACACCCCCTCTCGCACACGACTCACTAAAAAATTTGTTCTGAGTTTCGAAAGAAAATTGCAAGAAGATGTCTAGAGTGAACTGGTTTGAGCGGATGCTGACGTCGATTCGAGAGCGAACAGAGACGTTCACAGTGGTATGTTGCGGTGTTCTTGAGTTTGTTGTTGCGGTTGAAGGATTTGCAATCTGATGTGATAGGGTTTGATGGAGTGAAGTTGGTGATTCGATGCAGGTAAAGTTGATATGTTTGGTTATCTGGATGCTTGCGTTGATACTTCACCGAATCAGCTCCTGGCTACTCGATTTTATGTCGTTTTGTTTGTTGTCGATAACACCCAGTCGTCAACTCGTGCAAGATTCTGCTATTGTTGAAAGAGAAGGGAAAAACTTTTCTGCTTGGAAAGAATTGGTTCCACAACGATGTCTGCCACAAGGTTCAGGGTATCTTTCTGCTGCTGAAGCTTCGACCAGGGCGTCATCTAGTGTCGATGGTCGTTCCGATGAATTTTACTGGAACGAATACTTTGCAGATCCGTCTCAGTGGTGGGATAATAGAGGATCGAAAAGTAATACTAGGTCCCCGGATTTTAAGCACAAAAGATTGAAGAAGGCTCTATGGATCGATGGGTGGTATACACCAGGGTGGGTTAAGTCTAAGTTTGGGTTGAAGGCTCTGTGAAATCTAGATTTTAAGGTGGTGAGTTGCTACTGGGTAGTGGTATAACTCCTGATCTATCTCTGTTGAAGGCAAAGAGTGAATAGGGTAAGGGCTTGGTTAAGAAATCAGCTTCCTGTCTATTAGTTGGAATGTAGGTTATTTGGATTGTGTTATCTTTCACTTTTTCTCTAATAAAATGGTGCTGAATTTCTATATGCTTTGTTCTAGAATGAAGGACAGGGTTGTTTACCAAACAAATGCAGGATTGATTGTCGTTGGAAACTTGGGTAGGGTTGTTTGAAGCTTCTCCTAGTTCTTGTAATAAGCCTCTAAAATATGTGATATCTTTGGCAACCTCAGTTAACACTCTATACTCATCTTCAGTTGTAGATAAAGATACTGTAGGTTGTAATTTGCTGGTCCAAAAAATACTAGAGTTTCCGAATTTGTGGAGTATACCGGATGTTGATCGTCTTGTATCGACATCCCGTCCCCAATCAGCATCAGTGAATGTTTTTAGATGTCCTGAGCTTTCAGAAGAAAAATGTAGTCCATAGTGCATAGTACCACTGAGATAACGAAATATTCTTTTAGCTGCTTGATAGAAAGTTTGCTCTGGGCTAGTCATGAAACGGCTTACGCAACTGACTGCGTGGGATATATCCGGACGTGTGTTGGTAACATATAATAAACTTCCCACAATAGACCTATATAGTTGTGGATCGACTTTGGATGTGCCAGTGTCTTTTGATAACTGTAACTTTGGATCCATTGGCAGAAGAGTTGGATTGCAGTTCATAAGTCCAAATTTTTGAAGAAGTTTACTGATATAATTTCGTTGATGAATAAAAATACCGGAAGAATGATACTCAATTTCGGTGCCAAGGTAATTTTTTGCTGTACCCAAATCTGTCATTTCGAATTGGCGATGAAGAGCAGTTTTTAGTCGTGCAATTTCGGTGAGATCATTCCCTGTAATCAAAAGGTCGTCCACATATACTAGAAAAATTGCCAGTTTACCATTTCGATTGGAATAATATAAATTTGAGTCTGCTTGACTACGAGTTAGGCCTTGAGATGTCAACCACTTGTCCAATAACGAGTACCACGCTCGCGGTGATTGCTTTAGCCCATACAAGGCACGATTAACTTTGCACACTTTCGTTGGGTCTCCAGCTCCAAAAAATCCTTCAGGTATTTCCATTAATACTGTCTCATCAATGTGTCCATTTAAAAAGGCGGTGATGACGTCCATCTGTGTTAAATCCCATCCATATTTGGCGGCGAGTGCGAAAATAATTTTGATTGTAGACCATCTCACAACTGGAGAGAAAATATCCTCATAGTCTATTCCTGGCTTTTGCTGGAAACCTCTGGCCACTATTCGAGCTTTAAATCGCGGTGCCTTTCCTGATGGATCAGTTTTGACTTTAAATATCCATTTTGCTGTAATTGGGTTCATGCCTGGCTTTCTCTCCACGATCTCCCATGTTTGGTTTTTATTTATGGACTGGATCTCTTTTTCCATAGCGGCTCTCCAATCTGCATGCTTACATGCTTGTGAATAATGCAATGGTTCCTCGGGAATTTCGGACATGAGGGTCCAGTGATCTCGAAGTCTACTGGATGGTGCTCGATTTCAGCTGGGATATCGTCTGGTTAATTCTGGCAATTGTGGAGGTTCTAACTGGGTTGGACTTATGGGTTCATCTAGGGCGGCTACAACTGGGTCATCCATCTCCTGAAAATTTGGCTCATGATTATCTAAATTTTGATCATTTTTGAGGGCGGTTTCAGGGGCGGTTTCGGTCTCTTGCCTAGCAGTTTCTAGAGGCTGGGAGTCGTCTGCACTAACCGATTGGTCTCCTACTGGAAACGGATCTTGGTAAACTGGTAAGTTACGTTCGATGTGATGGAGTCCTATGCGGCTCTCATCGAAAACTACGTCACGACTAAGTATGATTTTCTTTCGCTGTGGCTCGTATAATCGATAGACTTTGCTTGCATCGTCATATCCCAAAAGAATGCACTTTTGAGTTTTACTATCCAATTTCTTTCTACTCTCTTTTGGAATATGGCAGAAAGAGAGACAACCAAAAATTCTCAAATGTGTAACAGAAGGTTTCTTACCAAAATATTTCTCCTCTGGTGTCATCCCTTCATTCGCTCGTGTTGGACTTCGATTTACTAGATAATTGGCTGTTGAAATAGCCTCACTCCATAGGTAAATTGGTAGGTTGCATTCAGCTACTAGACTCCTTGCTCTCTCTAGAATAGTTCGATTTCGTCGCTCGGCAACACCGTTTTGTTGTGGAGTCAATGCTTGTGATAGTTCTTGTTTGATACCGTGAGTTTGGCAAAAATTTTGAAATTCTAGAGATAAATATTCACCCCCTCTATCTGTGCGAAGGGTAGAAATTCGATTCCCTGTCTCATTTTCGACTCTAGCTTTGAAAAGCTGGAAATAATGAAAGGTCTGATCTTTGCTTTGAAGGAAATAAGTCCATCTTTTTCTTGAAAAATCATCTGTGAAAACCAAAATATAACGTGATCCTGCAAGAGTTCGAGATGGCATCGGTCCAACCAAATCAGAGTGTATAGTCTCAATGATCCTTGAAGCTCTGTTGTGCGAGATACTAGGAAAACTTTTTCTGCTTTGTCGTCCAGCAAGGCAGTTTTCACAAGCAGTGTGTAAAAAATTTACATGTGGAAGGCCAAGTACCCTGTTTTGCTTCAAAAGATGAGAAAGGCCGTGATAGCTCAAATGACCATAGCGTCTGTGCCACAGTTCTGCAACTTTATTAATCGAAATATTATTAGTGTCTGCAAGATTAACAATACTTGCCTTATACTCATTGCCAAAACAATATAGCCCGTTTGAAGGATCTCGGTATCCTACTGCCACAATATCATGATGATTCCCTTTGTTGATGATCCAACAATATAAATCAGAAAACACAACAATGTTCCCGTTGTCGGTTATGGATCCGACTGATATCAGGTTCTTTTTCATACTCGGGACATACTGAACATTGGTCAACTTTATTTCTCCAGCCGATGTTTTCACAGTGGAAGTGCCGGTGCCTTTAATGGCATGAGGTTCTCCACCTCCGGTTCTCACTTCCTGAATTCTCACATTGGATGAACTTGGCTGAGACTGATCTATATTTTGAGAATCTGCAGCTATATGTCCACTCGCACCACTATCCATGTACCATGGATTGTAGTTTCCCCAATAATCTGTGAGTGCGGCATCAAAGAATTCTACTGAATTTGCAAATGAAGGACCCTGACTAGATGGAAAGAAATTTCCTTGTTTTGGAAGTTTGTAGTCTCGGGCTATATGGTTTGGCTTACCGCAGTTGTAGCATAGCTGCGGTGGTCTTTGAAACGGTGTTGGAAAAGGTCTTGGAAATGGGTAGTAGCCACGACCGTAGAATCCTCCTCTTCCTCGATAAGCTCCACGTCCTCGTCCACGTTGTTGATATTGATTGTTACGGATGGAGTTTTTCTGGTTGAACGTGGCTGCAAGTGCTTCTTCATCGCCTAGTTGAACAGCTCGATGCTCCCTCCGATGCGCTTCAGTAAGCAAGCTTGATGCAACTTGATCAAACGTCATATTAACGTTCAAATGAGTTAGCGTCTGTATGGTGGATTCGTAACTTCGTGGTAGTCCATTAAGCACGATCTGGATCAAAGTTCTGTCAGGAGTGGGTTCTCCCATGCTGGCAAGTTTGTTCTTAAGTTCCCTTGCTTTCTTCAGATATTCTTCAACAGAGCCTCCTTCTGCCAATTTCAGAGACTGCAACTGACTTGTAAGTGTTAGTATTTGAGATTGATCTCCGGAGTGGTAAGCTGTTCTCAATGCCTCCCAAGCAAGTGTTGGATCTAAGTGAACAGCAACAGTATCAACAATATCATCAGCAACGGATAGTATAATAGCGGATAGTGCGTTGGCCTTCATCGACTCTAACTGGGTGACAGTATATTGTTGACCGCCAATATTCACAGGGAAAACTTCTGGCTCTACTCTCTGCTCAGTGATAAGCCACCAATTCTCTCGTCTAAGAATTGCCCTCATTTTAAGACTCCATACGTAATAATTTGCTAGTCCGGTGAGCTTATTAGCATCACCAACTGATACGTTCCTCTTTTCTGCCATCTCGTCTCAGTTCTACACTTTCTCGCTTCTCGCTTCTCGTTCTCTCTCTTCCTACTGTCAGTAGTATTACTTTCCTGACACTACAAGTAACAAAACTACTCTGTGCTGTGTATTCGCAGTCAGATCATTGATCGCTCTGATACCATGTTGACTAAACAATTACAACTCTCACACTTGAGATATCTCATATTCACAGATGAAGTTACAAGTCCCGAAGGAGAGTTTAAGTATCCAACAAGTATGCTAAACTAAGCATGACGAACGAATGAAAAAATAATGAGAGGAACTAACTAACAGAGTTGCGGCTGTGGTAGGCGAAGAGTCATCTTGACGTGGTCATGAACAGTGGAGCAGACGTGTGCGTTATTATTTCCAACAATACTACATACAAGATGCAGGCATTATATGTGAGCAAATTAGGCATTATTCACTTTGGTACTAGTGAATACATACATGCAGGGCAGAAATTTGTAGGCAGGAGCCTGATTCATGAAGTTGCTGAAACACAAGAAATGCTCCACTTCTGCGGAAAAAATAACATCACTTGCATGATTGAGGAGATTCCCATCTCCTACGTGAACACGGCCATGGAGACACTTCAGTAAAAATGATGTCAAGTATAGCTTTGTCATTTGTTATTTAACTGGAGCAAACCTCGACAGAAAAGTCACACCCGCAGTGAACCGATGAAACTACTATAGATAATAAACAATAATTCGACCTTGTCACCTTCTTCATTTGTACTGACGGTGAAAACATTGAGGACACTAAGATATCCTCCAGAGCTTCAACCATCTTTTGAATGTGGCAGTTCTCACAATTAAGAACATCTAGACCTATGCTTTTTGAACAGAACTGGTCTGCAACTGAAAGTTAGCAAGCCAACTAGCTATTGCTAGGCATGTTGAACCTTGAACTTTGCATTTTCAGAATGGTCACATAACAAAAGACCACAAAATTTCTTAACTTTGGCACATGCACAAAAAGAGCTCTCTCCGAGGAACAGGGAGAAAAAAAGAGTATTTCCAGGTGCGAAATGTGTAAACTTCAACCCGTTTTCTCTTGGGCTTGCTTAGGAGCAATTCCACAGGTGCAAACATTTTCCAAGTTTTTTTTTACCAAAGACAATTGTCGACATCTACGAAAACAGTCCCATCCCATGAGGGAATTATACTTTGAGAACAGGGATAGGACCTGGGAATTAGTGATGAATTTCCTTGAGTCTGTTAGAGACGCCTGTCATGTACCATGCGACACTTTTCTAAAATCTGTTTTTTCTCTACTTGAACCTAAATTTTAGAGTTCGATTAGATGTTCAGTTGGGCGCCAAAAAAGAACCAGTCGAGCACGTGAAAGTCCTCATTTTGAGCACTTAAACACCACATTTTGTCACTGAAATTTGCTAAAATGACAAAATAATTTGAAGTTACTTTAAAACACTAAATACCAGCCATGTGACTCATTTGGTGTGAATAAGTAGTCGGGGGGGGGGGGGGGAGGCATCTTGATTTCTCTGCATTGCGGTGTAGTCTGACTTGAACCTCTAAAAACAAAAGAAACCTCAGTTTCTTGTAGCATTCTTGACGCGACTAGGGCATAGAGAAACATCAGTTCTAAGAAAACAATCAATTTTTTGACCAGCTCATGCAATGATCTTCACGAATAGTTACCAGTAATGCTGAATTTGGCACCGTCTGAATTACGTTCGTCACAGTGTGATCAATGGAAGCGGTCATATAAGATCCGAGAATCCTTGTTGTTTTCGGCGTGATGGAATAGTAATAATCGAACTTTACGTTTCCCACGACCTCATCTAACAATTCCGTGAGGCATATAATCTCAAAAGCCAAAGTCTGTTTCAGTGTTCGCCTTGGTAGACCTCACTACGTCAAGCATAACTGACAGGATGCACCAGCTATTTCAGGACCTGGAAGACGGAATCAGAGGTTTGGTGAGTTTCTCTGTCCTACTAGACCCCCGGAGAACATTCCATCTCTCCGTCTTCGAATCTTTTGAAGGTTTCTTTTTCGTGCTTGTACATATGGAAACCACTTAGTGTTGGAAGTTTTAGCTCTTTGGGCACTCGTTAGTGAAGGTTGGCTCTGAATCAGTGTGTCTATGGTGGCGGTATTTTCCTTGCTTCTTCGCCTGGCTAATGGAACGTGCTATATTGAGATGCAGATGGAAATTTGATTCGGAGGGAAGATGTTCACGCTGATCTCGCACAAGACCTAAGCGAATCTTCCTCACTCAATTGTGCAACCCGTGTGTATGATTGCGTTTGTGCAGACCCCCCTCGGTGCCTCCAGAATGTTCGTTTGAAGTGCGCGAAGAGTATCAGATGAAGCCTAGCGTCATAACTCCAACTGACGGCCTCATGGGGTGCTGATGGAGCCAGAGATTGGCTGAAGTTATGTGTTAGCAATCTGACTGCACATGAGTATGTCATCCTGTCATCCTATCCTGTTGCTTGTCATCCTTTGCGCTCATTTCCTGAACTTGTACCGCTCGTCTTTCGCTGTGAGAGCCTCCCTTGCTGAAATGAATGGTGGGACACCGTCCGAGAAGATCACATCCGTGTGAGACAAACAGGTTTCTCGCTTCAACTTCAGAAGAATCGTTCGTGTGCGGCCTGGCCTGAATCTTGCGCGTCCACGGTCTAGAGAAGAACGGAAATCGGTCCATAGAGGATATTTGTGTAAATCTTGAAGGGAAACTGTTGCTGTTGAGAGGGGCGGTGGTGGTGGTCGAGTCAATCTTGAATTGGTTTTAATGAATCTCGTTCATTTTTTCATGTGACACCTTTGAGTTGGTCACCTGTGCCTTGAGAGCATTGAGCATTCAGGATTCCCATGATTCTCCAGCTAGTTGGAAGCATGGAAGACCTGGAGGAGATCGACAACCCCGACTGATTCTTACGTCATCTAATGCCTCGGCGCTGTTTTCCAGACATGCAACGATTAGAAGCATGGATCCAGGGGAGCACTAGCCTGTCTGCAAGCGATTGCAATGACTCTGGGTTAGTAGTAATTGTGATTTGTGATTTGTTGCATCGCTGCTCTTCTCAAGAAGGAGGAAGCATCTAGGCTCATCTGATCGCAATAGCCAATGTAGTGATTGTGATTGTTGCAAGTATAGTTTCAACTTGGATTATGGCATACGCTTAGTATCTATTTGAACATTGGTTGATTGGTTGGAAATTTCATATGCATGGACAGGAATCACACTTTACAAGTCAAGTGTAAGGTGTTTTTGAGCCACAGTGGTGCTCAAAAAGGATTTGTGGAACAGTTGTTTGTGGACTTGGAGAGATGAGACTGTCGTTCATTTTTTGACAAGTGTCAGAATTGCTTGCCCATTGGAGAGGATTTTCCAAAGCTCATCTTTGAAGCTATTGAACAATGTGAAGTTGGGGTGGTGGTTCTATCTAAGGAATTCTTCACTTCTAAATGGCCCATGTTGGAGTTGGTGGCAATGGCAAATGGTCAAAAGAAGAAGCCAAACTTCACAATATTGCCGATACTTCTTGGCATTTCACTTTCACAATATCATGATGTAGATAACCATAAGAGATGGTTATCTTTGTGGCATTTTTGGGCAGCAAATGATAGATGGATTGACATGGAAGATTGGGCAAATGCCTTGCGATTGTTTGGCCCAACAAATGCATTGAAGTACAACTTTGAGTTGGGAGAAGTGAAATTTCAAGAAGAGATAGTTGAAGCCATTTGTAAGTTAGTTCCCCTAACGACACAACTTGAAGATTCCCATATTAAAGGGAGGTCACGTTTATGCAAGGTGTGTAAAATGTAGAGATTCAAGTTGTTTTATCCTTCTACTTGTTTCCATTGACTTAGAGATTCTTATTGTTATAAAATAATTGCAATGTCATTGGTTTGAATAGAAAGATACTCTTCTATTGGTGATGATGACTTGTTTAGTGCAAATGTTCATTGATTTTGATCCATTTCCACTTGTCTTGACTACCCACTAGGTGATGCACGAAAGGATCAAGCAAGCAAAAGTTTCTTCAGTATATGGGGTGCATGTAGTAGGCTTATATGGAGTTGGTGGTATTGGAAAAACACCCTTTGCAAGGCCATGTGCAATGATTTCTCAGAGTATAATGGCAAAGTTTCTCATTTTGGAGTTGGGAAGTCAAAGTGAAGAAGACTTGTTGAAAGAGGTGCTGAGGATGTTGATGGACATGAATCTTGACTATTTAGGTGCCATGAATGTGGATGAGGTGAGATAGTAATTGTGAGATTTTTGGAGCACAACTACATTTTTTGATGTGAAATATGTGAATTTTGGTTTAGTTTGAGTAGATTGCCTATAGTGTATTTCCATTTGCATGTGATTGTGATTTATTGCACTAATCATTGGATGTTACGGATGTGTAGTATCATGATCACCTTAAGAGAGATATGATGAATGCCAAAGTGTTTTTGACAATTGACAATGTGTCAAGTGCGACATCCAAGCAAGCTTTGACTCTTCTCCAAGCAAACTATGGGCCTAGAAGTGTTGTACTAGTGATGGCACATTCTTTAACTGAACTATTATCTTTGAGGATGGACGCAAGGGAATGCATGGAAATGCTAAGTTGGAGATGGAGGAAGCTAGATCTATATTCATTTTTCATGTTGCATGCATCCCTTCCACCGCCTCAAGCAACAAGGATGACCATGAGTTGATCTCGTTGTGCATTCAACAATGCCATTTCAAGAAAGGTGATGGCATTGGTTATCACTACCACCCATTGGCATTGCAAACCTTAGGTGAGCAGTTGGTGTGTGTTGGATTTGATCCAGAAAAATGGTGGTCACTCTTGCATGAAATTGACTTTATGAATCCTTTTGGAGAATCCCCCCCCCCCATCTTCTCTATCTTAAGAAGAAGCTTTGATGCATTGAATCCCTAATACCAACTTTTGTTCATGGATGCATCACTCTTTGCACCTTATAGTCATCCATTTGTTTTGGATTCGACATCCCAATGGAATGTTTTTGAGATTTGAATGGTTTGCTATGGTCCATGGATTATTTGTAAAATTGTAATAGAATGGGTGTGTATTTTTTGATTTCATACGTGGTTGTCAATCTTTGTTTCGTTGATGAGAAGTATAGTAGACCAATCTATTCATATATATGGGCCTAAATTCATGAATTTTGCAAGTGTTGTGGTTGAAACTTGGACATACTTGTGAAATTGTCAACTTCTAGTGCTAGTTCCAAAATGAAACAATAAAGGGCAAAATGTCAAGGACTTCTAAAATGAATTACTAGTTGTCTAAGTGGTCTTGAAGGATCTAGGATGAATGTATACTTGCAATTTTAGGTGTCTCTCAACCTACTCTATGTATTGAATAGAAAGACATCCTCACGAGCTTGAGTTTGTATTAATTTGAAACATTGCTAACCTAAATTGCATCCTAAGAGCTCTAGTGTCTAGGATAGATTTGAATCTAAGATATTTATCAAATTGTTGTAATTCCTCTCAAGAAGTCTTGGAAACCCCATTCCATTCGTAGTTGATATTACATGCTCCAATTTTAAGTACTTACATCAATGTAACAAGTATGGTTGGGTGATTTTTTTGAGCAAGATGAGGACCTTGAGCAGTTCGTTCTGCTTTTGATAGTTTTATTTTTTTTCATTTGCTTGTAGCTGGAAAACCTAAAGAGGAAATCACTACTAGAAAATCTTAGCAATGGACTTAGCAAAGTCAGTATGCATGACTTGTGGTGTGAGTTTGCAAGATTAGAGACAAAAGTTGATGAGTTTGAGAATAGACGATGGATGTTTATGTAGGACGACTACAATTTACTTGAAGAAGCCAATGCATCCAATGGTGGTCATTTGATAAACATGAGGCAAATGTTTTTCTTTGATAACTTGGTAGTTACAAAGTTGGAGGATGTGACTTTTCTTTGTTTCTCAAGCGTGACAGTTTTGAAGCTCAATACAACCTCTGTAAGTATATAGAAGCTAGATCTAAGAGGTTTGAAACACCTGAAGAGCTTGCACTATAAGAAAACTGCATTTTGGATGTTGTTTCCAAAAAACATAATAGGTTTTCTAAAACACCCTACATTGGATGATAAACATCTATAGGAATGTGAATTTGGTTTGATGTTGACAAAAACGTAAGCGGGTAAGTTGGAAAACAAACATATTCTTAGTAATGTTAGAAAAAGCATGGTCATGTTTTCTTGTGACGTCCCAAAAAACATAGATTGCCATGTCAGCAAGTAGCTCCATTTTGACTTTCGGTAAGTTAGTAAAATTACTACAGTCTATGGTAAAACTTTGACCATATGTGAAATTTATTGAAAAAGGCATCCAAGTGGCATGTTTTGTGAAAAAAGGAAAATGAATGGATGGACATCATGGATGAAAAGAGTTAGTCTTTATAAATATGGGCTGGTAGGAAGTGCAACAATCCATATGGAATATGGAAAACAAGAATTGTGTTTCATATAAGATGTCTCCAAGAACATCAAGATGTTTGAAATAACATCCAAATGTTTGAAACATGTAGACATCTAAAACAACATCGACATGTACAGTGATCAAATTCCCATATTCTAATTATCCCGTATCTTTTGTCTCACCATGGACAGAGAATGGATATAAATATGACCCTTTTACCCTTCATTCTCACTTTCAAAGAAGTAATTTGTTCATTTTACTATCAAAAAATCTCTTGATGGTAGATAATAAGTTTTATGTAATTTTTTTGTTCATTTTATTTTATTTTGTTCATTTTATTTTATTTTGTTCATTTTATTTTATTTTGTTCATTTATTTTAAATAATTATTTTTTGTTGATCTTGCCTTACGAATAGGGTATGCACCAATTGATGTCTTCCAAAATGTCTAGTTTGACATCTCAAAAAGAATCACCAAAAATTTTTAAACAACATTAAAATTTGCTGACAAGGCATGCCACATTACTTTTCCCGTTACTATGTCAGGTGCCATGTCAAAGATGGTTTGGATGAAAAAAAAACATGTGGCTCTCATTGCCCACGTGGCACTTATGTGGTGTCCACATGGCGCATTTGGGGAAGCTTGAAAGACCATGTTACTTGTGATGTTAGAAAAATCAAGCTCAAAACGGATGTTTTTTTTCACGTTTTTGGCTTGTCAATTATAACAAATTTTAGGTGACATCACAGTTGATTATTTCCATGTCAAAGTCAATGTCCCATTATGTTTTCTACGACGTCCAAAAAAACTCGAGTTTCTTACAGTGTTGGAATTGGAATGCAATTCATACAATGATATAAGATCGAAGACCTTGATCTCAATTGTTGGACTCCATTCCTTGTCAAAATTGGACTTTCTCCGATGGTTCAACATCCTATTAGATTCACCTTGCATTGATGAGATTGGCCATTTGACAAACTCCAAGTGTTGGATTTATATGGATGTGGCTGAGTACCAAATCTAAGTAGCCTCATTTTACTACGAGTGGCTTGTTTTTGTCACAGTTACTCAATTACAACCATCATCTAGGCTTTAGCTCGAATCACACCAACTTGCAATTCTTGGTTTGAAATCATGTTAGGAATTGCAGAGTTGCCTAAATGTAGTTGATTTAGTTGGTTTGTAGGAACTTTATCTCGATTGTTGTTCCAAGTTGAAGGAGGTGCCCAACTTACAAAAGTTGAAATGGTTGTAGAAGTTGGTTTTGAGCAGGTGCAAGTTACTGTGATGCCTGCCAAGTTTGGGTGACTTGGTTAGTTTGGTGGAACTACATGCTCATTGGTGTCAAAGTCTTGCAGAGTTGCTAGATTTGCGTAAGCTAAGAAACTTGAGGATATTGAACCTTGAGCATTGCGAGCTCATCAACTCATTGCCAAGTTTAAATGAGTCAGTCTGTTTACAATCCCTCAAAACATCAAGTTGCAAGAATTTCACTTGGTTGCCAGATGTGCACCAGCTCAAGAATCTACATACTTTTCATTGGGATCTACATCGCCCTCTACAATCAATTGCAGGATTAAGCAATTTGATTTCTCTTCATAGTTTAATTGTAGGAATTGATGAGCTACATGATGGGCTTGACTTTAGCAAGCTTACAAACTTGAAAAGGCTTAACATTGCAGTCATTGCTATATGGCAAGGCCAAGGATTTTCAAGTCTAGCAGAGTTAGTGTTGTTGGAAGCTGTCATTGTCTACAAATGCAAGGGCGTGCATGTGTTGCGTGATCTCCAGAGATTATCAAGGTCGTGCACATTGGAGTTCTTGAGGTGCGAGTTTGAAGATTTGTCTGGTTTGAGCAACTTGACCAATTTGAAGCAGCTAAAGATTAAGGATTGTGACAAGTTGGAGTCGTTACCAAATTTGCAAGAACTTGCTAGTTTGGAAGAGCTGATGGTCAAACGTTGTGCCCAATTGAGGGATCTTCGTGGCATCCTTGGACTGCGGAACTTGAAATGGCTAGAGGCAAGTGGGCATTCGTGGCTTCATGAAAACCTTGGGCCAGATCTTTACTGGCTGATTGGTCTCCATGTTTTGTTTGTGTCTGACAATGGATTCGCGGAGCTACAAGGGCTAGCTGTGTGTTCACTTTGGATTGCAGCGGGTGTCCCATCCAGGAACTCCCAAATTTGGTCAACTTCCCTGAATTGTACTGGCTCAATGTGCGCAATTGTGTGACATGCTCGGGACCTTCAAGCTCAAAATTTGAGCACCTAGATGTTCGCAGGTGCAAGCTCTACTGGATCTCACAAACTCACTGAAGATGCAATCGCTGAATGTTGTCAAGAGTGGCGTTGTGCTGAGTGCGCAGCTAATTCAAGACATGAAAACACGTTGGCCTTCCATTGACTTGGTCACAGGAGAGAAATTTCTTGAAGCACCTTTGTTGGTTACTGTGACTTCATCTGTGCAACATCAAGCCCCAAAGGACAATAGCAGTACTTATCTTGAAGGTTCTCATGGGTCCTGGTGTCCTGGTGTCCTAGTAGCCTTAGAATGGATTATAAAATGAGATTCTTTTCTTGTGGAAATAAATGGTACTAAGGAATATCTCCAACCATTTGATAAGGAAACTAATGAAGTTTGACCAAACAGGAATATGGAATGTCCTTTTAAATGGTTAAATTATGAAACCAGTACTCAGTCTATCATTAGTCCCCACTCTAGCTTAACTCTGAAAATTTGTAAATGAGTCGTGGTATGAAGCACAAGCAGTGTGCATTCAGTGCAACAAATGATGGTCTTCGTCTTCGCACATTTTCCCAATTGAAACGGTCCGCTAAAATTGCAGGAATGTGATTCATTGCAACTGCTATGTCAGAGACGTAGCATTCATTGGAGTGCTACACACAAGATGCAGCCATTAGATGGGAGCAAATTAGGCATTCACTTGGTGGATACACGCACGCAGGGCAGAAATTTGCAGGTGGGAGTCTGATATGTTTTGAGTTGCCGAAACACAAGAAATGCTTCACTTCTGCGGAAAAAATAACATCAAATGCATGATTGAGAAGATCCCCATCTCCTCCGTGAACATGGCCGAACATGGCCATGGAGGGACTTCAGAACAACGATGTCAAGTATCGCTTTGCTAATGACAATCATGGAGAAAACCTCGACAGAAAATTCACACCAGAGAACCGATGAAACTAGATACTCCGTAATAAACAATAATTCGACCTTGTCACCTTCTTTTGTACTGCCAGTGAAAACATTGAGGACACTAAGATATCCTCCAGAGCTCCAACCATCTTTTGTGACAGTTCTCACAAGAGTCGATCAAGAATGTCTAGACCAATACTTTTTGGTTGATCTAAGGTCGCAGTATGAAGGAGAGGAATTACGACTCTAAACAAAACAACAGTCATAAAGTTGCCTTGAACATCAGATTTTGCTTTACGACATTACAAATCCTTGTACTGGACTATTGGCTGCTTCACAAGGAAAGATTCAGGGAGACATTGAAAGCATAAACATATCAGTCCACTCTGTAATTGTAAAGAACTCTGAAAGTGAGCCTTACTATTTCAAGTGCACCATATTCGATACAACTTCTCTTACAAATTGAATCACAACATAAGCAGGAGGACAAATCATTGCATTCAGTTGAAATTGGTGTAAGCATACACTTCGAAGTAAGCTCAACTCTCACTGTGATGAAAGTTGATGAAAGTTGCAGTATATATAGAACTGCACCTGACCAGTAACTTATGTTTGCACCAATAATATGTGAATACTGTTCAGTGTTGTACGACACTCAACTACCCCGAAACACACTGAAACCATTGCGAGGCATTGGAGTAAAAACAGTACCTAAGTTCAGAGATGACGAGAGCAGAGTTTCAGCGTGAACCAAATTGCTGGTGGAGTGCGGTAGGCAGGCCAACTTCTGATTATTGAGATGATGTAAATAGCTCAGATTTCAGTACCCATTCAGATCCAGTCCAAGTATAGAAACGCCGCTGAATGCAGTTAGTAGCTTCTCAATCTGGAAAGAAAAGAGCCCTCAGGGATCGAAAATATAGATCCATACAAACCTGATATCCAGCAACTAGTTCAAAAGCTATGCTCCTCCCATGGAGATGATGACAATGCATTGGAATCCACATATGTGACTGACGAGCAGGACTGAATACTACACATCGTCAAAACAATCATCAGTGAGCTCACGCTATCTAATTAAGCACAACAAAGAACACCTTAAAATATTCTCATCATTTGGCTTTACTCAGTCTAAATATTAACCTTTCACAGGATTAAAAAAATTCATATCCTCGCCAGGGAAGATTTGGCATTACAACCTATTGTATCCCACAGCATTTTCAGTACCTGTCCAAACCTTCATTTGTTGAATTTGAAGGAGGAAGACTACAAGTTGAGGATGCCCTCGATGAATGACCTCAGATGACTTCATCACCCCCCACTTTGATAACCGTTCATTACCCGCTAAAGTAGTATCTTCACCCATAGGCAGGGTACTGGGAAGTGGTTCCATAAGAGTAGGGTTTAGTGTCATACACCTGAGATTTGTTGTAAGCATTGCTACTATCATAACCTGCTTTATCATACCCTGGCTTTCTATTGTAAGAAGCTGGTGCTGGAGAGTACGACGCCTCTGGGTACGAGTCGTATACATTTGATCGAAGGGACTGCAATGACTCGGTTGGATTCTGATCATACACCTTCTCATAACTGGTCTCATAAGACCCCTCGTATTGGGGCAAAGGATCGACATACGCTGAAAGAGCACGTGAAGATAAAGGTTCGTTATAGTTGGAAGCAGCTCGGGCTGAAAGTGGTGGTGGCAGTGAGCCCCCCGAATCCCCATACTGGTAGTGTGAATAATTCGAAGCTGCAGGAATTTGATAACGCATCTGGGCTTCAATGCGCAGAAACTCTTCACGATTTTTCGCTTGTTTGGCTCGTAGTTTGGTCATCTTATGCTGAAATTGCTCCTGGATCTCACGAAGCCTCTGAAAATGAATATTAAGGCAGTTCATATGTTAGAACTTCACTACAAATTCATAAACAAAAAAATGCGTCAGAGTCTTGCAACGAGTAAGAAGAGCGCATCCTCAAAAACTTATTATATTCTCTCATAACTGCTAGCACTACATATCATAAAGAACCTGACGTAGTACACAAATCATTCCAATGTCCGAAAGTACAGTCATCTACGCAAAATATATCTAAAAAACCCAACATAGTAGACACAGAGCCTCCCGCGTTACAATTTTGGAACTCGGAGAGAAACTCTGAAAACACATCATAGTAAAACACATCTGCATAACTTTCAATGCAAAAGCGCTTGGTGATGGACGTGAGAACTGCAGAGCCTCAAAAGAAGAGAACAAACCTCACGGTGGCGAGCATTTTCTTTGTCTTCCTCCTTGTTTTGATCCTTGGTAAGCTCAATAGTCTCCTCCAGGAACCGACGTTCAAGTTCATCCAGACTCTGTGCATCGTACTCCAAGGCCGTCTCCAGCTGGTGATCAGTCTGACTAGGGTAGGAAGAAGCAATGTCTGGGTAGTATGCACTCCCGCCATTTAGTTTCCCAGGCTGAGCTGGTGGCAAACTCCCGACTCCTGAAGCAGTGCGGCCTTCATGAAAAGGAGGGGTAAAGTATGAGGGGGTATCCTCTGAATAGGTCGCGCTGAGTGGGCTAATCCGAACCCATAGACAGGAAGGAAGATGGTCACTTACCGCACCACGCGATCTCCATAAACTTTTCAGGGCATAAATGCGTCCCCCTCGTACTCGATGAATCCGGTTCCAATGTAATAAAAACCGCAAGATTATCGATCGAGCAGAAACTTACCTGAAAGGCTCCAGACGAGGGAGCTAGGTGGGGTAACTTTCAAGAAAGGATGAGAGATTTTCCTTCTTTTTCTTTTTGGGGAACAAACAAACCATTATTGTTTATGTCACATAAGGTCTTTCCTAAACCCTGTCCTCAAAGTATCTGCTCTAAGAGAGTCTGTGTTACGATGGTGTACGTAGGGCTAAGGGCTTGACTTACCCTCTTTATACGAGCCATTCAAGGACTGTTGCGAAGAGCCCGATACGGCTTTCCACTGCCTACGAGCCTCCAGCTGGGACGCTATGTGCTCAATCGTGCGCTTCTCTTCATCCAAGGGTGGAGAGGTCAAGTCTCCTCTTCGACCAGGACCTCCAAGAGTATTGTTCTCATGTGGATGTCTTTGAGCTGAAATCAGCTGCATTTGCGAGGATATTATAGGATTGCCAGGCGCATTATTGCCACCTTGATAAGTTCCTGCTCCTCCTCTTTCCCGATCTCTTCCCTGAGACTTCCGAGTGCCAGCCTGTTGCTTCCACTCATCCTCTACTTGATCTACTAGTTTATTGACGCATGTCATTGCCTTGTTCACTGTCACTCTATCAGGACCCGTAATCTTCACAAAAAAAGCCCCGTTTCCGACGGTTAAATTGTCTTCAAGTTTTAGCCGGCAACCAGTCTCTTTCTCAATCCCCTGTACAATGGCACCTCCGGTGCCTATGAGCCGTGGTTTCAGTCGCTTATCACGAAGAGGAATACGTTCTACTACTTCCCCGCTTTTACGATTGCCGCCAAGTGTCGTGGGACAGCCCTGCATATAATTACAATAATGTTCTTACCACAGCTATCGCAATCTGATTGGAATCCCGCAACTCCACCTCGCTCTGTCTATGTACTGGAGAACATAGTCTCCAGTGCAGAAAATTTGTACAGGCAGAGAAGCGGGTATGAACTAGGAAACCTCACATCAAAATATCGGATCTCCTTGAAACAGGGTGTTTTTTCTTTAATATCGCTTACCTGTGCAAAGTGGCCAACCTCACCACAAAGACGGCAAGTGAGTTCTTCTTCCTTCCTACGTTTCCAGTTCCTTTCTACCGCCTTAGCCTTCGCCTCCCAGACTTTCGCCTCACGACTGGTAAAATCGGTAGGAACGGCGTTGGGATCTCGTGGCTCATCATCCTCTTCAGAATCACTTGGATTGGGAGCACGCTTGACAGCAACTTTTGTTGGGGCTGGTTCAGGTCCTCGTTTGGAAGCACCTGCAGCTCGCGGGGGGCCGGTATACTCCGTTCCATACACCTCTTTGAACCACTCCTCATCTCTATCTTCATCCAGTTCCGACATTCCGGCGCCCCGGACGAGTGAGAATCTCCAGAAGCACCAGCAATCTGATTTCTAACTTTGCATATAATTCCTTCGGCAGAGCATTCTGCAAATAGATCAATCAAAGTGGTCATTTAAAGGATTGGAGTCAGCGAGAATCGAAAACCATTCCACAACATCTGAACATCATGAACCAAGCCAAGTTCCTTGCATCGAATTGTGCCACTGGCACCCCAGCAATTGACCCCGAAAAGACCAAGAATTCACGGCTTTAGAATAACCACTTGGACTGATCATATTGTGAAAATGGTAATTCAGACAGAGCTAATTTTCATATCACCAGAATCAGTGAAGAACATTGCATACGTAGGCAAAAAAATTTAATAAACAATATTAAATTGAACGAAGAATGTTCCTGTTTTATCCACTCAAAACTGCCAAACAATCATGAAGCCCAAATCCTGTCCCTTGGTCCTTCACGGGTGACACTTCGGAGAGTCAACCACAAAAATTTATCCATTTACGAACCAGTATATTCATCAAACCGTTAAAAGTACACGAGTATTGATAAAAGTAACGGTCGCCTTGTCCCTGCCCCTCGCGCATTGCCAGGCCTAAGGTTGCAAAGAAACCCGCAGGCAATTCACTAGGACTATGAGCACTACGTAACCCTCAGAGCAGAAACCGCTCGTCAAAAGGCATCACCGCAGACACCACGCCGTGGTCAATATATCCCAGCCAAGAGCTTCTATGGACCCTAAAATATTATTCACACACCACAACCGCTCACTCAAATATTATCCAACCAATCGGACAACAAACACCTTCTCAAAGCCAATCCGAGCCCTCTCGCCAATCATAAAACCACAATTTTCATCAAAAATTCTTCTCTAGCATCACATCCCCAAACACCTCACTCCAGAAACCGCAATGCCAAGCAGCGACAATAGCCCAAACAATCGACACAACCGCATCAAATGGAAAACCAAATCCACACAACCTCCCTAACAGACGCACACTCCTCAACTAAACAAAAATTCTCTAGTGAGCCCTTCCGCGGGACACAAACCCTAGTTTTGAACATCTCTGGAAACAAATCATCCCGGGAAACTAAACAACCACTAGAAGAAAAAAAAGAAAAGTATCAAAAAATTGGTTCCAAAAATTCTGGAAAGAAGGCAGGGGAAGGTGTGTGGATTGTTACCAAGGATAGGAAAAGGAGCGGGCGGCGCGTTGGAAGCAGCAACGGCAATGGCGATGGCGAGACAAGCGCTGCGTTTCAAGGTCGAGGGTGACGGAGCTCCCCTGTACCATGAAAGGGAAATGAGAAGCAGAGTGGTTACAGCTGCCCGGAGGAAGACTGCCCGCGGGCAGATGGGGAAATAAATATTATAGCGACAGGGTGCAACCGTGAGTGGGAATGTAAATATTAATGCCATCAAATAGATAAAAATAGATAAAAATGAATGAACAAGACCAAAAAGATGTTAAAATAAGATATAAGGAATGTCGAATATATGTCTAACAATATTAAAATTGCATCAATCTATGAATGTTGGCACCCTAGTTGCTATGGTTGCACCATATTTGCTACGTAACCGCATTTATTTTCATTTTTGCATTGAGTTTTGTGCTTTTGTGTCATGAGTTGCTTCAACATTTAACATTTCATCCTCAAAGTCTTTTCAACAATGTAGTGGTATCAAAACTCTCTCTCTTAATTTGCGGCATAATTTTTTTTTAAAAGAACATCTTTAGTGCTAGTAGGATTTCAATATTGAAATAGCATAAATCATTGGCGACCATTGCACCTCCAAAACCATTGCGTTCTGAAATCTTGTTGTGAAAACAAATTGTTATTATTTCAACCACAAAATTGTGCCTTGAAAGGCTAATCTAATAGCAAGAAACTAAAGTAGCTAATGTGCTATATAATCACATGGACTAGAACTCTCTAGAGGCTTTGAAGCAAGGACAAAAGAAGAAATTTCAAACGTCTTCAAAAACATAGAATATGAGTTCCACTATCACTCACAATCCTTAGCAACCAAAGAATGTTTTGTTGTTTGTTGAGGGTGTGTTGTCACCAAGCCTTTAGCTCATGTAGGATTTGTCAAATTGTTTATGGATGAAAAGATTGATTTCAACTTGTCATGAATTATTGGTTTTCTATGAGAAGGTGTTGATGTGTAATAAGGGTAGTAGATAGGAATTTGACTCTTGATGCGGTAGTCCCTATCCAATGGATTGAGTCAATAGAATAATTCTATATAGATTGGTCTCACAATGGTTGCACACAACTTTCAACCCAATGACTTCTCCATATCATTGGAAAAGACCCTACAACCTTGTTCAAGTGAGAGTGTTAGTAGGAGAGCTCTCCAAGTAGTGGTCATCAAGGTTGTTTGTGAAGAAAACTTAAACTTCTTTTAAAAGCAAGGAGAGTCGCTAAATGGGCCCTTCAACTTTTAAGTTTTCACTAAATGAATCCCGCTTTTTAGGTGACAGATTTTAGGTGACAACTACTAAAACACCCTTGTTTTTATGCCAACAACAACGTCCAACTTAACATCTTGATGTTAATGTGGATGTTTTTGTTGACATAAAAACAAGGGGTGTTGAAATGGATGTCACCTAAAATCTATTTAAAAAATTTGGGCTCGTCATCTAAAATGCGGGGGTTTATAGTGTGAAAATCCTAACTAATTTTTGTATACACAACTTTGATGCCTACTAATATTTAACTTGCAAATAATATGGATCACCTCACAAAATGTAAACAATATATACATTTCAATTTCAATCAATTCCTACACAATGAACCATGAGATTAGAGTTTAGAAAATAGGATAAAACTTGCCATGGTTTGACTTTTCTTGTGAGAGAAGTTTGCCACAATTTCTAATGTAGATCAATAATTTATAGTTTACAATCCATCATATTTAAATGGGCAACTCTTTTAACCATTGAAGTCCCAAAGTCATTTTTTCATCAAAAAACAATCAACACTACCATTTTTGTTGCAAAGAGCAAAAAAGTTTTTTTTTTAATTCCATAATTATCTAATCATAGAATCTTGCACTAGACTATTTTTAAAATGTTTGGAATAAAATGCAAAATATATTTTCATTTAAAGTGAAGAAAACAAGGTTTTTTTGCACCTTCCTCCATTAGATTTTTTAGCCTTAAATCTTCTTTATTTAAAAAATTATTGCATTACTAATTTTGAATTTCTAATCATTTATATTGAAGAATTCAGTTTGAAGCTATGAGATTATTTTTTAAAACACTTGATTTCCAATCTTTAAAAAAATATTAAGTAGAAGTAGGTACAAGATTGAACTAAAAACTAAATCATTAATAGCTCTAAGATGGAATTGAAACACAATAATCCTAATTGTGAGATTATTCAAGCAAGAAAACTTAACCCTTTCCAAAAGAATTTAGTCTATAAAAAATTTATTCAAAAATTTATTCTGTAAGTTATTTTTTCTAAAAGACGTTTAGACTGCCCAAAAAACAAGATTATCCATAACTTTCACATCACTAGTTCAAATAGGATGATCAAATCTTCAAATGTAGACAAAATATATAATCTTTGAGGAAAAAAGAATTAATATTGTGATTTTTTTGTGATGCCCAACAAATTGCTTCTTGAACTTAGGGTGGCATAACTTTTGCTCCTGGGCACCAATTGAAATAGAAATTATATTCCTATAAAGCTAATGTGATTTCCTATCTTCAAAAATAAGTTTTAAAAATTCATGTCAATAATTGCGGTCTCACAAGCCTACCCAAAATCCCTCTAAGGGAACTTTGGGACTTTACTGGTTAAAAACAACAAAAATGTAAGAAAAAACAGGCAAAATAAGACAAAAATAATTTTGAGATGAAACAATCAAGGTGAACCAACCCCTCGTTCATCTCTGATTTCATCCTATGGAAAAAAAAACAAGACCTTTTTATTTGCCACACATGATAAAATTTTGAAATTTAGAATTCATATTTTCATATTTGCAATTATAGGCCCTAAATTAGCAAGGAGTAGTGTAGAAAAGTAAGGGGTCAGTTCCCCCAACCCTTCATACCCTATCACATACCCTACTTGAAGCTCAAATTCAGCAAAAATTAAGTCATCTTTGAAATTTTAAAATGCCACAAGTCATCTTGTGAATGGTATGAGGTGACGTGGACCCTCAAGAATACGACATGGAATTTCAGCACCTGAGTGTCAAATCAGATCTTCATGTACGGTACATCAAAAATGCAAATATTCACTTCACAATCAATTAACTCAGTTAACCCTTAAAGGGCCTAAAAGCCCTTTGCAGCCATATAGAATATTATGTATTTGGTGGTATTTGATTAGGAAAACATTGACCAAATACTTTTTAGAACAAAGTAAATTAATGATCATGGTAATATGTAAATAAAAATGTAGCATAACTCATCTATTAAACCACAACTGAAGAGTTGTAAAGCTAAATACAGGTCGTATAGAGGAACCCCAAGGGCCTTTCAAGGGTTAACTCAGAATTCTGTTGAGCAATTGCTGTGCATGATAGACTCGGCTTTCACCGACGGTTTAACTCACGATTCAGCACTGCAGATTGGACCTGCTTTCACCGTCAACGAACTTAGAGTTCTGCAGAGGAAGTGCTCTGCGAAATTCTCTCTCACCATCGGTTACTGGTCAGCAAGGGGACCCTAAAAGAGACATTCCCAAGCTTACAAGAAACAAGAAACTACCGGTAGATGGACCAAAATTAGGAGGCTCGAGAAAAAAGAACGTCACAACATTATGGTGGAGAAAAAGTGCGTGCTGTGCACTACTTTCTTGAAAAGTTGGAAAATTAAGAACAAAAATCTTGCACTCGTAGGACCAAATAACATAACGCAGTGATCCAAGTCAAAATTTATGTCTCTTCACTCGGAGTCGGCAGTGTCGTTCCCATACTCTAAACGATTACAGGTCTAAAGTGGGGATCACGCTATCACGGGAAGAATTTTCCAACAAAGTAGCTCCAAGCGTCCGTTGAAAAGCCAATGCAATTTTCTTACACTTCCCTAAAAACGCAGAAAGTATGTACCGTCCTGATTAAGAGCAATAGAATCACCATAGGGCCTATACTGCAGATTAAGGAAAAAACAAAGTTCCAAAGAGAAAGTAAAACTGATAGGTACTTGCAACCCTCACAAAAATCTGTTGCCTGAATGATGAATCCTCAATCTCCACGATAAGAAATCATGCGATAAACTGGCTTGTGAACCCCAAGTATTCAGTCATACTCCAACTCTTCAGGCGTTACTGCTCGTTTTAAAGGTATGATCGACTTCTTCTGTACATCTCGTGGCATGGCTTTTCGCATATCTGCAAAGAAAGAAGAAAGGACACAACTTCATCCCTAGGCCTTCAGTGTATCGAAGCCAACCTTAGAGTAACCACAATGTATCGTAACAAAATGCAAATTTATTGACTCAGGTCCATCTGCGGCATTCTACTCAGAAAATTGCCTTTCACCACATGTAAACATAAAAACAAACATTCCAGGACCCTTTTGATGTACATACCGAGTCCATCTTCCTCGCCTGAATAATATCTAAGAACCCTTCGGTAAACTGAATAGCCGAGCTGCACAGGACCGAAAAGCAGACACTGCTTTAATAACCAAAGCTGGAAAAATTAGAAATGTGCCATTTCTCTCTATTCAAAGGAACTAAGAGTCTCTCCTTTACTGCACAAATTCAGTTCCTACACTCTACCTCTTCAATTAACCTGTCCCTGGAAATCAGACGAGTTAAGATGTTGACATACTTTTTGATACATCGTTATCGCAGGAAGGTTTGATGCTCGCACGAATAAGTCCACAAAGTAGCCGTTGTACCTGAACCCATGAGCAGAATCCCCACACAAGGATTTTAAGCCAACCATATCACAATGTGACAGATGCATTGAAAGGTAAGCCTTTGCCAAAACGCTGAACATACGGAACATGGTTTAACAATCATGTTAACAAGAAGCAAAACTTACGTTTTCTCAGTGATGTCCTCTAAAATGATCATCAACTTCTTCGCAAGCTGCTGACGACGATATTCCGGGGCCACGGTAACGGCCGTGACATGGCCGTGCCAATTCTCACCGTGCCCTTCCACCTTCCCCATGACTGCCAAACAAACATCCAAATGTTACTGATAAATCCCGACCGGTTAAATTAATTCCAGATCACAGCATTGCTTTTGTCAATCACAATAAGGTAAACAATTTCTCCCAACCACGACTCAACATTCTCCTCTTATTTCCTTGAACAAACTGTACTTCGATACATCATTCAACGACATCAGCTCACTCCGCTTGAACCAGGTCATTTCCCCGCAGGCAGTTGAATTAGGGTACTAGCAAAGATTGAGTGTTGAGACGAGTAGCTCAAAGATTGAGAACAAAAAGAGAAATTGTTTCCTTCTTCGATGGAACAACACCGACTTTTCAATGCTGCAAATAAGCACAGAGAGATCCAAATTGGCAAAAATTCAGGAACAATCGAAATCAAGTTCGAAACGTACTGTATCCCATGATGGATCCATTTGCTGCCTCTGCAGTATGGCAATAATCAGGCCACCTTGCCATGTAAGTTTGGTAAAAAGCCATGCTAAACTGCACATCAATAACGACAGGTACATTCAGCATCCACCAACATGACTCAGCCATTCACAGAATCAAATTGCGCGTACCACCGCAATCATAAAATCACCAAAACTGAAGTCAATGCAAAAGCTCTGAGAAATAGAAAGCTGGCTTACAGTTTCAGTGAGGTGGTCTATATTAACGTTCGCAAACTTGAGGAGATCGTCGCAGCAGAACCGCCGGATGGTCGTCATGGTTGCTCTCCCGTCTCTCCACAGTTCACGTTCCTGCTAGCAACGGCAATTCCAACGCAATGTGAGCAGAAAAGAAACCTTGAATTTGCAGAATCCGATACTCACGATACTCGATTTCTGATAGTGAAGGCACGTCCACGCCCGCGGGTCAGGTCACCCAAAATCACCACCCTCATATCTCAGATCCTGGGTGCGTACTGATCAAGAGGATGCAGACCACCTCAACATCTGTTCTAATTTCTTGGGCCATCTACCTACAAAACCCTAATCCTTGATATCTATTTCATACTGTATTCAAATGAAGCATTCTTCAGTGCGTCGGAGTCCTCTTTCATCTGCTGACACGAAAATAAAAATTTGACCAGACTCATAATAGGAAATAAGCTCAGCGTTGGAAGTGGATATTCTGAATACCCCTGCCTTCATCTAAATCAAATTCCTTCCGTAAACCCCTGAGAATCTGTTTCCTAGGCGCAAACCCTAATTTAAAACATCTTCCTTAGCAATCACCCGTACCCAAAAATATTTGATAAGAACGACAAAAACTAATTCATCAGAAGAATTCCAATTTCTAGGGCGGATTGAATTGACTCAAGGCAAGGGAAGCGCTGATGGTGACAGTTACCAGGACACGGCAGGGAAGAAAATGGAGTGCGCAGCGAGCTGACGGCAGCAACGGCAATGCAACGTGAGAAGAATGAGAGGAGTAAGTAAGCTTATGATGAGTGCCATGAGTGCCGCGAGTGCCGCGAGTTTTTTGTATGTCACATGGACATCTACAAAGTGTGCACCTTTTTTTGTCTGTATATTGAACATAGAAAATTTTATATTGTTGGTTATTTGTGTGAATGGTCGGCTTCATAGAGGTGTAACAACATATCAATATCATTTTATTAAAATTTCAAAGTTCACACAATTCTTAACTCCTTATTAGAGAAGTAATTTCTACTTGATCTTCCAAGAATACAATTTTCTAACAATGACATACATTATATCAGAGACATACACCTTCCATTATTTTAGATAATTTCTCCTGTCTCTATGGTAGTTTGTAGAAGTAAAAACCTTTTGTGAAGACTATTCTCTATAACTCCTAGTATTTTAGAGGATTCCTATGATATTATGTGTAGCTACTTGAAACCTTCAAGTGGTTCTTCAAAATTATTGATATGTGGCTTCTTGAAGCCACCTAGTAACCCCTATAATTTTTTTAGTGCTTCTTAGCTAGAGGCTACTAGTTTCATGTGAAGAAACTTCAAGTCATAGTGGTTAATAAAAACTAAAGGCAAGTTAAAGGAAACCTCAATCTTATCAACACTAGTCTTGAATACTCTTGTACTTGTTTTTTCAATCTATGAAGTCTATATCATCCTTATACTTCTCCATTATTATTGTTTCTTCTACTCTAAATCTTCTTGTTTAGTATGTTATAAATTGGTAATGCCCATTGCACTCAACTTTCTATTGTTAAAGAATCTTTGGTCCTCTATAAGCAATTTGTGGTACTATCTTATCAGGTTTTAGTAATATAGTAGCAATATCCATCACGCTCAACTTTCTAGTAGAAAAAAGTCTCTAGAGTCTTCATTGCAATACAAGTACCTATCACATTTAGGTATTTTGTGGCATAACTCTACATGTTTAACCACTACAAGACCAAGACCGTTTTTTGCAAAATAATATTCAAAACTGCCATTTCTATTCCAAAGAGTAAAAGAAATTCGAAAGTTGTATTTTTTGGACATCTAACCAGAAGATTTTACACCTAACTAGTATGAAAATGTGTGGAATAAATTTCATAAATTTTGACCATAGATTGCAAGATACTTGCAATTAAAGTGAAAAAAATAATTTTTTCCATATTGCAAGACTAGATTATTTGATCCTAAACCCTAAATTCTAAACACTAAACACTAAAGCATTACATATAGACAAAAATATAAGCTATGAGAAAAAAGGATTATTCTAAAAAATTTCAAAATTTTTGTTGCCCTGTCTCCTCTATTTTGAGCTTATTTGGGCATAATTTTTGTTCATGGGAACCAATTGAAAAAAATTATATTACCACAAAGCTAATCAATTTTTTCTATCCCTAAAAAAGTTTCCAAAAATCACAACAAAAATTAAGACCATAGGCACCTACCCGAAATCCAAATTGTTCCTCAAGGGGACAATGGTTCTACAGGGCTTAACATTCTAGTGTTTAAAAAGTCTCTTGGTTCTCAAAAAAGATTGGTAATAATAATTACCCATCATTTTCTATTTGTAGAATTTTCAATTATAAATCTTAGTGTATAGTAATTACTAACTACACCTAAAAGTGCACGAAGAAGCTTTGTGGCATGATCAATATGCTTTAGAATATTAATTACAATATTTGTACATTGGTAAGAGACTATGATTCAAAATGCAAGTGGTTCCATAATTTTTGAACACATTATAAATTGGTTACAAATTTTCATAGATGCAAGGTGTAGGGTGTTAAAAGTGTCATGTAGGTGATGCCAAAATGCATTTGATGCACATCAAAAAATCACACTAGTAGTATTGAAACATGACATAAAGAAGAAGTTAAAACAATAGAAAGTTTACCGAAAATCAACCACTTGTGACGTTGACACCTCCACAATGCTATAAATAAAGCTACACACTTTTCAAAATAGCCCTAAACTACACCTTACAATCGTCCTTGTAGTGCACACCATTTTGAGTATCCTCCATGTTGAATTTCCCTTCAAAAATCAGGGTCAATTTAGAGAAGTGGTCTATTTTAGGTGTAGTTACCTTAGTTAGTTGTCATAGTCTCTTTGACACATTGGACATATTTGCTTCATTTTTTTTAATTAATTTTAAAGAATTCCTCAAAAAACCATGAACCTTTGAAAAATGGCTAAAAAATCATCAAATCTTTTTTGTAATCACTCTAAAGAAGATTGTGAATCTACAATTTCTATGTCATTAATTAACATTGTGCAATGACTTTGTAAACTTAAAGATATTGTTAATAATGGAGAAGTGGCTTTGCTAACGTAAACCTTCAATGAATATGATTTTTTAAGTTAAGCCAAAAAAAATATCCACGGCTAGAAATGGTTTTGTATTAAATATGTATCATTTCCAATGCAAAGAATTTGTTTCAATACAATTTGAGTTAGCATGAATGCAAATTTTGTGCAAAACCATTTCTACAGATGGTTTAGAAAGTGTACAAAAAAGTTGTGTTCAAAAAAGAAATGACATAACTTTATAAGAATATAACTTTTTTTTCAATATGAAAAAAGAAAGTGACAAAATATCATCAAATGATTGTCACAATTATTATAATCTATCTTGCAAGAATGGATAATTAAGGTATATAAATGAAATCTAGACCTTTTTCTATTTTTTGGAATAAACATATAAAGTATGGATATATATTTTATAATCAAACCATTTGGGATGAAAGTAGACTCAAAGATCTATTGAATGATGCCCAAAATGTTCAAATTCATAGATTATTTCGCCTTTGAATTTTTCTTCCAAAGTTTTATGTACATTTAGGATAGACAACTATGTTCCTCAAGGATTAAAGAAGTTGAAGTACACAAAAAGGTGAGAATCAATAAATTTTTCATATGAATTTTTGTTATTAATACCACTACATGTTACAACAAGCATTTTCAAAAAAATATGTAAAAACAAGGACATAATTTTAAAAATAAAAAACTTCCCCTTACCACTTAAAATCTATCAATATGGTCTAAAATGCAATGGCCTTTGTTAACCCCTAAAGGACCAAGGTGTGTTTTTTGGTACCATAACTTCTTTCAGCAAGTACACGTGACTAGAGATTTCCATGTTTGGGGCACAAACTTTAATAGAAAATGTGGACAAGGAATATCTTTCATGGGCACTAAATTTCAAGGCATTTGGAAATATGAGTCAAAAGTTATGGCCTAATATGAAGTTTGTTTCTCAACTCGGGCAGTCTGGGCAGATCTGAAAAAATCATTTTTTTTCAAACATAAAAATTTGAAATTGATTTTCCAGATTTATATATACATAGAAAGCTTAAAGTCATTACATTTTGATCAATTAGTCAAAAGTTATGAAATCTTTTAGTTTGCATGCAAATATGGATTCTCTACTCTAAAACAAACTTTGAAGTCCTTTATTTTAACTCAATTTTCAATATTTTTTGAAAAAAATAAAAACATTAGATGTAGATTGTTTATTACAACATTATAACCATTGGGATTGGGATTTTTCAATTCCATTAATAAATTGTTGACAATTTAGTATTTTGAATCATTCTCTACATCTTTCTACTTACTCTTGTTTTCCTATATGTTGCACAATTACAAATGATTTGAAAATTTTCAAGCATGTATCCAACTTGAATTGAAGAATGAATCTAAAGAGCATCACCATTTTGGACATTTTTTCATACAAATGTGACCTTGTGAAGTGCAGCTGCCCATTTTTTCACAAGGCCCCTAAAAAGATTTTTGTCACTTCAAATGCTAATATCTTGCAATCTACATGGTGAAATTTTATGAATCTAGTTTTCTACAAGATCCTGTGGTTACATGTATTCCCAAATGATATTTTTCAAACATTTGATATTTGTATTAAAAATGGCAGTTTTTGGTGATAACATAGTCAAGGAACTTAAGGGGTTAAACTTGTAATGATTCAAAGGTTTTTGCATGATCGGAGGGTACTTTTAAAAAATTTAAGTGCTCAATGAAATATGTCTTTTATAATTTTTTGAGATTTTCATCAAGAGGAAGAATGTTATGTACTATGATGAAATATTATCAATGTGGTCAAATTTAAAAATAGTATTTAAAAGTTTTCTTCAAAGCATTTCAAATCATTTTACTTTGATAATTCATGATTGATGTTTTTAGCATGTGAAATTTTTACAATTTTGGAATTGTTTCTTCTTACATTTCATACCACAAAATGGTTATAGATTTGATCATGAAAACATCAATAGTTTCCTCTAATAGTAAATTTGTTGATTTGGACAAAAATTAACATAAAAGTAAACCAAATCAATGTGACCAAATCACCAAAAATACTCAATTTTCTAGTAGTAGATGCTAGCATGTGAGCCTATAAGCCTTGAACCTAATTATAGGTATGTACCTACAACCATTTGAAGGTGTTTATAACATATGTACCTATAACATAGGTAGAATATTGCATGAAAAGAGTCTATAACATAGGTATATATAATATACCTATAACCATAGAGATTGTCTTTAATAAAGACTCTTAGGCTCATGTACTCATAGGTTCTATGCTTACATGTTAGCACTCCCTATACAACATGTAGGCAAGAACAATTTCAAATTTCAATACACCTACTCAATGATAATCTGTTTTATTCCTTATTTGAAAAAAATAATCATCCATACTGTTGTAGAATGATGGGTAGTGACAACCAGAATGATTGTGTTAGACATCTAAGTAGGCAAATCCAAATACAATAGGTGCCCCTAAAGAGCCACTTCATCAAATGCTCTCATTACAAACATATCCTAAATCAATATGTATCAATTGTTGAAGAACAATTTTAGAACATCTGCCCAAAAAATTGTTGATTTGAACTCATTACTTTTGTATATGATATCCAAATGATGCATTTCTTGGTGCACTGATATCTCCTTCATTTTTCAATTAGAACATTTTTTGATTAGTCTAATAATATGACTAATTACATTTGAAAAAGTGTTGATTTTAGGGGTCTCTACTGCTAAATGGTTAAGATTATTCAAAGATGCAAAGAGAAGGAGAAACAACTTCAACCCTTTTGAAGGTTGGTAATCCCTCTATTTCAAAGTAAATCCAAGATTTCCAAATATACTAGTTACAACTTAATGGACACGAGGATGGACAACAACTAAAGCTAGTTTGAATGGAGGACGCTAAATCCTATGAACGAATTGGGGCCCATAATGATGTGGCCTGATACAAGCATTGGGGCCCCACGGAGATCGTGGGTCATTCAAGGCACAGTTGCAGGACTGCGTCCTTGATGAAACTAAAGGACCACACCCCAGCAGAATGACCATACGAATTTCATTGTTCTACAAGTCTTGTACATAATGTACATGACAATGGTTTTAGGGTTTAGGTTGTCTTTTTTTTAACTATGAGTGGTTGAACCCCTACTACATATCTCATATGGGTTGGGTTCCTTCCTACCACCCTTCATGTATATATAAAGCCAAGATGTCTTCTCAATTCTAAACAAAAGTTATGATTGACTTTTGAAGAATAATGTGACATCATGCTACATCAATGTGGGTACATTTTAAATGAGTGATCTATTGTCATGTGGAAAAGGACAACATTTGAATAATTTTTTCAAGTTCTACTAAAACAATATTTTGTGGCAAAATTCAAACAACATTTTTAAAAGTTCCTAGAGGATGTACTAGTACTAAGCTTAGTTGTCATCTAATTTTTTCAGGGACTTGGAAGATGCTTAATCCATAGATTACCACATAGTGTAATTCAACAACTTCAACCTCCTTGCTCTTAATGTGGCTTTCAATCATAAAATGACCTTTCTTGAATTTGAGATCAACTAATGAAATGAAGCTAATGAATAGCCATTTCTACTCTAACTTATTACAATTTGAACTTTGAGCCATTATCTATGGCATATTGATTTTTTAATTATATAAATATACAATAAATTTGGCACATGTAGTTTGTATTGCAAATAGTCACTCAGTTCATTGCAAATTTTATCAAAAATAAATCAAAATAAAGTAGACATTTGAAATTCTCATTTGAAATTTCAAAACATAAGTGTAGATAAAGGTGAACTTTCTACATTAATAACATTGCAATAGGTGCCTTGATTGTTAGACAATATAGACTAGGAAGGACACTTGGAAATAGAACCCTATTTTGAAAAATTATATCCCTAATCATAGAAACAACAAATGACATTATTTTCACAATAATGCTATAATTTGAATTACTTGACATAAACTCAATGGTCATATCTTAATTGATCATATTCAATTGTGAGTCTATAAAAGTAGGTCACATCATAGCTCTATAAAGGAAAACATTACTACATATAATTATGATTCCTAGTGAGGTTATGAACATATCTAATATTTAGGCAATGCATCAACATCAAGTGACTTTTGTATGCTTAGGTTAGAAACTCATGATCACATACAGATAGTAATCAAAATGCACAACAATGAGCATGATTTGTTATTGCCTTTAAAGATACACTACGAACATGAAACCAAAGGTATTTGTTCACTACTAAGGTGCCCTTGAAAATATCCTTCAGAATCTCTAAAGTTTGAAGAAAAAATGAAAAATTGTGATTTCTCTAATAAAACTAGTGAAACAATTATGAGTTTTATAAGTATGATAGAGTTAATTCTTTAACTGTATGTGAGTGAAAGCCATAGGTTGACCTCACATTATTCTTAAAATAGGAACCAATTTCAAATTGTCAAAAAAATGGGTATTCCTAATTGAATCTATTATATTTATATGGATAGTTTGATTATATCTCTTGTTTTTCAAAATTAAATTCAAAATCATATATAGTGATGGATAAGTAAATAATGCATTTCTTGTTGCATTGAAATCTCCTTTCATTTGCCCAATTATGATATTGTTTTTTCAATCTAATTATAGAAACTAATCACATTTGAAAAAGTGTCGATTTTTGGGTGTCCCTACCTAAGTGGTCAATATAATTCAAACATGGAAAGAAAAGGAGAAATAACTTCAAACATTTTTATAGGTTGGGATAAATTAAGGGCTTGTTCATTTTTGGTCCTACATGCAACCTTCAAGATAATTCAAAAATGCATCTACTAGCACTTTTAAATTTTTTGAAGTCCATGCTTTAAAAATTGAAGGAAATTACAATAATTCTCCAAGGATACATATAATTTTGAAAATTAATAATTTCTATTTGCTCCAAAGTAAAGGAAACATCTAACAATAATTTTGTTTTATACATGCAAATCAAGTTGTGTGGACAATTATAGGCCAATCCAAGCCAACCCAACTTAAATCTTTAAAATATTTTTTGTTAGTCCCTAAAGGATGGGCCTCTAACCATTTTGCAAACCTTAAAGTTCTTCTTATTGTATACTTCTATTTTGCAATTTACTATGTATGAATGAATATGTTGTTCTTATTTTTCAACTATGTAGATTCTAAAATGAAAAGATTTCATATCAAACACTGAGATCAAATACAAAATTAGCTTTAAGAATCTAATATTTTTTTATAATTGTAAATTTAAGAGTAGATAACAATGTTGAAAAACTTTACTATGTCATTTTAAAAGTAGTAAAACACCACACCTTAGTAATAAATCCAAAATTCAAATAGCAATAAAATATTCAAAATTTCAAATTCCAAAAAAAAAATCAAATTTGATATGCTTTATTTCATCATTGGTCTCAAATTCATATGAAGAGCCAAGAGGGTTAAATTGCCAAAATACACTATGCAATGATAAATGGATTTGCTATTTTCTTTTGTAAGAAAGTGAAAGAATATTACAAGGAGAGAATAAGTGTCATCCATTAGATGTTTTTTAGCAGCTTGGAAGGGCCGTTTCAGGCCTGTCCCCTACACTGTTTCTGCAGTAGTGAGGGAATGGTTGACTGTTGTTAGCCGTCATAAAGACCAAAAAATAATAATTCTTTTTTTTTGCCCTGAAATTGCAAAAGAAGTTGAGCAAAAAAAACAAAAAAAATTGACGTGGCCACCTCTTGACCACATTAGCGCGTTGAAGTGGTGCAGTTCATCGAGTACCCCACTGTGGGGAACTCACACTCTTCTATATGGCCAGATTTCATCTAATGTTTCATTGAAATTGGATTGAAGCAACTCCCCCCCCAAAATTGGATGAATTTTTTTTCCCATACTAAACACCTCCTTGAAACCATCCAAAGGACAAAAAATGTCTTTGAAGGCATTCAAGGGTTAACCTTGAAATATTTGGGAGGACAAAGAAAAGACTTTGGATGATATTTAGTACCTATAGGAGATTAAAAAATTATTTTTGTCCAATTTGGAGGGGGAGGACTTCATTTAGCACTTTTGCAAGAAGGTGGTGTTGGAAATTCTCTCTTTGAGATTTTGCTAAATTTTTGTACATAGGAAGATGCTTAATCCACACATCACACCATGCAATGTATGTCGGCAACTTCAACCTCCTTGTTCTTGAAGTAAATTTGAGTCTAGATAATGTTCTTTTCAAAATTTGAGACTAGCAAATGAAATGAAGCTAAAAAAGTGCAATTTCTACTTCAACTTAAAAAAAATCAGAGTTCCTCAAATTAAATATTTTATTAAAATTTAAACTTTAATTTGAGCCATTAACCATAGTATATTAATTTTCTAATTATATTGAGAAATACATGATAATTGTTTTTACTCTATAATTATCCTACACTCAGATATATTGTACACCCATGGAGAAAACTTTTAGATTTTTGGAGCTAATTTTGCAATGAATTTGAATTTTCTTCACTTATACATCAAAATATTGAAAGTAATTTCAAATTTCCACATAAAAAATATGAAATTTTCTTATGGCTTACTGTAGAATTCCACATGGGATTTTTATCTAGTGAAAAATAAAAAAATAAAAATTTAAAGAATAAAACATCTCAGCATGGGAACAAATACAGTAGTGTAAGGTTTTTATTTCAGTGGTCATAGGCCTGCGCTTCCAGGAGTAATATGATACTAAGTCAATCCAGGGGTGCATGTAAATAAAAAGACCTCCTATTTTGTGTTTCATTAATTTATCTTGTATACCTCTCCTAACTACTTCGGGTCGGGGGCATCTGATTGCAAATATGAATTCAGAATTTGCAAATTTCATCATGCGTGAATAATAAAAAATTTCAGGGTTTTCCCTTGGGTATGAGTGAGGGGGTCAATCCACCCAAGCCCAATCTTGGGAATGCGTGAGAATTTGGGAATACCATAGGTTCAGGTCTGATTTGGCACATTGGTGCGGAAATAATTTAATTTTAGAATTTTGACAGCTCAGAAACTCAATCTAGATTCTTAAGCTCTCAACACTTTGTTCTTCCTAATTTTGGATTGATTCTTTCTATTCATGAGTGAACGTGTTCCTTTTTCAAAATTTACTCAAGAATAATTTTTGAATATTCAGAATTAGCAACAATGGAATTTTTTCAGATTTTTAGGAACAGTTGTACAATTTTTTGAAATTCCAGTCATCGTCCAGATTTCCCCTAATTATTTACGAAACTGACCTACACGTAGGGTATGAGTGTTTTTTTTGGTTCATTTTTTTGTGTAAAGTAATCTACTGTAGTTATTAGTTAATGCAGTTATTTATGCCGAGTACAAATGCTACTGAGTACTGTAACCCAATGAGCAGGACAATTGGAGAAAGAAGATGCCGAAAGTGAATGAGTGTTCAGTAGCAGGTCACCCATTTAATAATTTTTTAGACCAGTTATTATTAGGATGATTTGATCTATCTCCTTAGGGCTTACCTTTTGAGGTCGGTCCAATTTGGTGGAATGAATAATGAATTCGAAAAAGACATGATCTGACATAGCCCAAGCTTGCTGAATTGGGTGCACCAAAAATGGGAGCCTAATTTTTGGTCTAGGGGCCTATGTCAAATTTTAATTTAAAAAAATTCTTATAAAATATTATTTTTTCAACAAATATGATCTGTCGGATTTTGTGCAATCGGCCTTAAGGAAAATCAACCCAACCTCTAGGTGTAAGGGAGGCAATTCATTCCTTAGAGCATCTACAATGCTTCTAGAAATAGGCCTAGTATTGGCATTGTAGAGAGTGGTTTGTCATTTCTAATTAAAAGTCGGCTCCAATGCAACCATTAAGGAGACCTCCACTTCCACAACCTCGGTATGCCACCACTTGGGATCAACAAATTTGGAAAATGTGAAGGGCCCGGGAGTTAGCTTGGTGTAAGAATTATCATTGTTGTCATACTTTTTTAAGCACTAGTAAGTGTGTCAATCAATGCAACCTTCCCTCATTTGCATGAAAAGTCTTTTTTAATGTAGAATTTTGTCCCTTTTTTCTTTTCATAATGTGAAAATTCCATTTGTTGTTTAGATTGCCAGCTTTAGATTGAATCAATTTGTTCTAAAAAATCCCCAGCACTATGCAAGCCTCGTGGAATGCCACGCGATTTGGCAATACATGGACCGTTTACCAAGACAACATTGCAAATGTTCTTATCACTCCCCCATTATGGCAGCATATAGTATAATAATTTCAATCAAAAGGTGATTAGCATGATTAATGTTGGCATAGTTCCTGACGCAGTTGTAGCACATTTTGATTGGCTACAACACTCTCAATATTGAAACCAACCCTTGTTGGATTTCGCAACTAGCCCTTAGTTGGAATTAGGAAGGTACGTATGATCAATGTGGTGTGGAATATAATCTTCAGCTAAAAATTCATAGTAGTTTTGTTTTGAGAAATAATAATTTGAAAATTATGGAAATCTTATTAACTCTATTTTTGCACATGGGAAAAATTTTCCACTTTTAAAAACTCCCTTGCAGATACATATATTTGCTTAAGTGGTTAGAAATGGGTTGCCTCCCCTAAAGCAACCTTGAAAATTTCAGCCCCTTTCTCTCTCTCTTCTTTCTAGATTTTATTGAATTGGCCCATCTTCTTGGCCTTGAAACCTTGACATATAGGAGAATTGGCCCCTCTTCTAATCTTCTTCTAATAAGTAAAGGAGATCACCCATTTCTAATTAGACTCCCATTTTTGTAATTAATGTTGCTCCATTTCCGATTAGATGAATTGTAGGTGACAATGCATGTACCACAAGACCCTAGGGACAACCAAAATGTCCAAGAAGTGTACACCGAAAGCTTAGATGATCACAACATGTATGTTTGAAGCCCTACATCAAATTGGAACTATCCTATGGTTGGAAATAGGTTTGCCTATATATCAAGAATGGGACAAATAAAATCTTCATGGAAAAAAATTGTGGTAATTTTTCTTTCAATGGAAAAAATTTAGGAAATTATAAAATTCTCCCAAAATCTATTTCCCGACTTGAGGAATTTTTTTCCTAAACTTTTTCCATGCTGTAGATAGTTTGATTTGCTTAAGTGATTGAAAATGGGTGATCATCATGATAGTTGAGGTCGGCCATTAGCCTAAAAGTGGATGGTTGAAATTTTGTGCAATTGGCCTAAAGGGAATTGGCTTGGCCTCTAAAGGCAACTTCCACATAGAGTCAGGGCTAGTGAAGTTCATTGAGCAGCGGTGGACAAGGAGTTCCAAAAAAACCAGACATCCATTCCATTGTTGATCAATAGACTTCACCGCCCCAACTTCCACATGGAAGCTCACTCTAAGCATAAAGCGTCTTCTAAAGGAGATCACCCATTTCCGATCAACCTTCCATTCTTGCAGTTTAGGCTGCCCCATTTCTAATCAAGTGAATCGTAAGTGACAACCCAAACACCACGAGACCCCGGGGACAACAAAAAAGTCTAGGAAGTGTACATTGAAAACTAATATGATCACTATGTGTACATTAAAAGCCTTACATCGATTTTGGAACCATCCTAAGGTTGAAAATAGATTTGCCTACATATCAAGAATGGGACAAATAGACTCTTCACGAAACAAATTTGTGATAATTTTTCTTTTAACCATTAAAGGATGGACCAACGACCATGGAAATCATGGCTTTTGGAACCGTGTGACATCATCTACTTTAAAAAAATCCAAAATATCCATTGGAGGTCAAACTACTGTAGAAGATCTTCCCTTTCCACCCTTAATTTCGAGGATGAATAGTTGCACTTTTGTCCTACACAAGAGAATTCCTTGTCATCTATCAGCCACAAAACGTCCGTGTCGACGTTTCAGGGTTAAGGGGAAAAATTGCGGAAATTATGAAATCATTCTGAAATCTATTTCTCTATACAGGGAAATCTTTTCCTGAACATTTCCCATGCTGCAGATAGGCAAAATTGCTTAACCCCTCAAGGCCCAAGCAGTTTCTGTACTTTTTCACAAGTTTGAACTTTGATTGACAATATGCATAGTACATCAAGCTTATTACATGATGTTAATTGTACTTTTGAACTTCCCCATTCAATATAAACATCACAATATGAAATTCACTTAAATATACTTCTGAGAATGCAGGGAAATGAAGTTCTAACTTTGATCTGTTGAACAGGTGAGAGGCCCAAAACAGGCTCCTTGAGCCTTGAGGGGTTAAGTGATCGGAAATGGGTGATCATCCGCTAAGTATATTGAACACTTGGCATCCATTGCCACCTTGTTTTGTAAATTAAGTTCAGTATCTGTTTTCAATGCTTTTGTCCTGTGCTCATCATATCCACAACCACGACGACGACCCCGGAAGGCCGGACCTCCCGGGGGTGTCAGACAGACAAAAGGGGAGTGCAGGACTGCAGGCACTCCCTGCCAGGAGCTTTGGACAGTACAGTTGTGTTGTGGTATCTGACTTGAGTGAACTTCCGGCGGCTCGCTTGGCGGCTCCCACCTGGGCCGGTAAGGTACAGTATTGAACTTAACTTACTATAATTGCCCTCAGAGAATGAATGCCAAGACATGGATGGAGTGGGAAAAGCCAGGTACTGTACTGTAGATTTCTGGAAAGGACAAATATTTAAGCTTTAGACTATTTCATTCGAACTAAGTAGTGAGTGTGCTCAAAATAAAATAAAGTACAAGTAATATTCAAATTGTTGTAATTCATGAAAAGTTTGAAAATAAAAGTATAAGTAATATTCTGATTTTTTAATTCAGGAAAAGTTTGAAATTTGTTAGCTTTCACATCGTGGGTTCAAACATCATTAAGTAAAGCCCTTGCACCCCTTCTCATAGAGAGCTTTCCAATGGTACTAAAAATGGGACTAGGGGACGCATGGTCTAGGAGATATCACTATTAGAAACAAAACAAACAAACAAACAAACAGCCTACCGGAAGGTATAAATTCGACCATCATTTGATATAGTTAGGGATGCTTTTATGTAGACTTGGAGGCCAAGTGAATTCCCCTTGAGGTAAGTTGCACAATTTCAACCTCATGTTCTATCACTAGTGAGGATTTGGGGCCTCTTATACAATAGATTGGCCCAGACTCTAGGTGTTAAGTGTCTCCTAAATATTCTTTGTATTGTTTTGAATTGTAAAGAAAGTTGGAAAAAAAAATTTAACGTGGCAATGTCAAGTTGGTTATCTTAGACATCATCCTTGACTTTGTGTACTTTGTAAATCAATTTCTCAAAATAACTAAATCCACAAGCACTCATTGGAGGTCAAGCTATTTTACAAGACTTCTACTTTTCACAAAAAATTTCAAGGATGAACATCTCTACTTTCTTCTTATGTAAAAGGATTCTTCATCATTCATCAAATACTTTTATGCTAGTACATTGTTACAAGGTTAAGGGAGAGGCATGAAATAATTTTAGTTGTATAAAAATAAAATTGAAGCCCATGAGAAAAGTTTTCTTTCTAATTGAGAAAGTTGTCAAGGGAATCAATGGAATACTAGCTCCATGTGTGTGTGTGTGTGTGGGATGAATTATAAATGAATAGCCAAAAATTATCAATGAAAAACTAATTATTTATAGAAATGTAAAGCTTTTGGGGCTCCAATATCTATGTGAAAATTTCCATCAATGAGCCCTCCCAATTCAAAATTGGACCATGAACCCCTTAGTAGTAGTGCAAAGAGTAAAGGAGCTCTAATTTAATAAGGATAAATAATTGGTTAGTATGAAATTAGTATGACTAATCTAACAATGCCACCCTTACACACCATAACACATTGCAGTGTCACCACTACACTTGATATTGAATCTTTAAAATTTTGGGCTATAGTGTGACATCATCTACTTTAAAAAACCCATGAAGAGCCAATGGAGGTCAAACTACAATGCAAGATCTCTCCTTTTTGTACACAATAAAAAGGGTGAATTTCAAACTTCATTTTGATGTGATTTTTGGTTCATTTGATTTTTGTATTCATTTTTTGGAGATGTCATTGCATGTCTTACATTAGTTGTAAAAATTTCACATTCTTGGAGGAATATTTTGAAATCATTACAAATTTTTGAATAAAAAGTGGAACAATTCACATTGAATGCAATATATATTCAAAAAATTTAAAAATCTCTCTAGAAGTTTATATTGTAGGGTAGAACATCATGATACATATTTTGTTATTGTATCACCCAAAAATTGAAAACCAACATCCTATAGTTACAAATTCATATTTCTAAATTGCTTGTCAATATTTCAATTTTTGAAAATATATTTTGAGTACAATTATGAATGAATAGCCACAAAATGTTCATAAAAACTCATTATTAATAGGCACGTAAAGCACTTTGGGCTTCAATATTCATATGAAAATTCCCTTGGCCAAAGCTTTCGAATCCAGAACTATGACTATGAAAAAACTTTAATAGTAGTCCAAAGAGTAGTAGAGCCCTAGTTTAGTAAGAATAAATAACCGGTTAGTATGAAAATTAGTATAACCAATCTAACAATGCTACCCTTATACATCATAAATGCTACAATGTCATCACTTTAACTGATCCTGAAGGATGCTGAGGCCCAAAAGTGGTTGATGGTTGACTTCATTATTCCGAAACAAAAAAATACACTTGTTGGCCAATAATCGGAGCTGTTTCAGTGACTACCTTGGTCATGAAGGACCACATTCTCTTAGGGTTAATAATAATATGTCCTTGTGATAAATAGTTCAGAACGTAGTAAATAGCATTTGGGTGTAGCACTAATGTAAGTTATTCCTGGGATCCCATAAAACAAAGTAAAAAGAAGAGACGACAGGTGAAGTTGGACACGACGAGAAGACCGGGAGTGTACCGGGAGTGTACCGGGAGTCTTTCGAAGCCCAAGTACGTGTTTCCCAAAGGACAGGTCGCCCGCCTCTGTCAGTGCGCACTTGTTCTTCTTCAGTTCTTTGAGAGTGTTCGGCATTGCTTCAATTCGGATCATGCACTCCTCCGATTCGCCTCGGATTCAATTAAACGAAACAAACGGAAGAGACGACAGATGAAGTTGGACAGGACGAGAAGATCGGCAGGGTAGACTTCAATTTCGAAGCCCAAGGTACCTTCCGTGTTTCTTGGAAGAAGACTGATCGCGCGCTTCTGTGAGAACGGCAGTGCGCACTTTTTCTTCACTTCTTTGAGAGTTTTCGGCTTCTGCTATCGATAGTGCGCTCTTTCGATTCTCTTTGGTTTTGTAAGATGGAATTTCGACACGAGGAGAAGACTGTCAGGGTAGTCTTTAATTTCGAAGCCCCGGGGTTCTTGTTTCTTGAAGACCAGACCGCGCGCCTTTGTCAGAACCGGCAATGCGCTCTTGTTCTTCAGTTCTTTGAAAGTTTTCAGCTTTGCTTTGGATCGTGCGCTTTTTTGATTGTCTTTGGTTTGGTGCTGGAGATTACTCTATTTTCTACCTGCAAGTTTCTTAGATTGGCAAGTTTGTATGAGATTAATCTTTCACCCGTTCAATTGTCGTTTCTTTCACCAATTACATAGTTGACGACAAGATTTTTGCATGGTTTAGGGTAGAGATGGAGAGCTCTGAAGTGGCGGAAAGTAGGGCAGCGGAATCCTCAGGAGAAGTGCGAACTTTGAAGAGGAGGCGAGACCTGACGGTAGATGCGGAGGTGTTGGAGTCAAGCCCCAGTTCGTGTGTCGTTTCGGATTCCAAGAAGCGGAGCTTATTCAAGGATCCAGCAACGCCGACGAATGCTCGGAGAGGAGTAGTGTCCGTGTTGTTGCCGAACAATACGAAGTTGGCCCTTCAATGTCCTCCAGCTTCGCGCATTGTGTCTATCGACGCGTTTATAAATTCCATCCGGACAGTTGCGGGGAAGGTGGTCATCGAACCGGGACCTAAGAAGCGGAAACGACAAGTGCGGTGGGGACCGAATGTTTTTCTTGAGGACTCCCACGGTAATGCAATTGGTAATGTTGCCACTTTGAAGAATGTTCTTCAACAACCTACTGCAATTATCCTTGTCCAGGATGGAGAATCCGACACCAAGCACATTCATGAGGTAGATTGCTCATCTCTGTAGTTTTGGAAGTGATGATTTCATTATCAGTGACTGTAAGAAAGTGCTGTTGGGTTTTGTAATTACTTGTTGCCTGTTGCAGTTGGACATCACGCCCGAGCCCAAAATGCTTGGGCGACTTCCACAGGGATACAATGTTGAAACAGCGCTTGCTGATGAAGTGGATAATGCACTTCAGGCGGTATGGGATGTTAGCGGACGGAGGCGGTTGATAAGGTAATCGTAGAACTGGCTTCTTTTGATTCGAAGTTTGTGTAATTGGGCTAGATGTGCTCATAGTGAGAAAAGGAACTCTGTTGAATGATGCTGCACTTCCTTTGTGTTTGCAGTGTGGATGTCAAGTCCGAGAAAATTAGCATTTTCGACACCGGTTCGGGAATGGATGTAAATTCGATCAAGTACTGGTAGGTCTTCAACTTTGACTTTTGCCTGAGGTTATGTGCTTTTCCAATTTTGTGGTAGGTTCCATGTTTCTACTACTTACGAGGCAATATGAATCTCAGGGGCAAGCCTGGAGGCTCCTTTCATCGGGATGTGCACATGCAGGCCATTGGCGGAACACCTCCTTTTCTCACGGTACCTTGTCATTAAAGGACCTCAAAATTCATAACTGGAGGGCATGAGTCTTTGTTTCATTTAAAGTTCAATCGATTACCTGGAACTGTGATAGATTTTGAACGTTTGCTTTTGTGATTTTGTAAAATATGAGAAAGTTCATAGTACAGATCCTCGTTTTTCAGTTGCTGTGTTTTTTAGCGATAATTCTTGTGGATGTAGATGCTATTCCTTGAGTGTCACCTTGTGATGAGCTTAATTTCGATTGCAGCCTTATCTCGGAAAATATGGAGCTGGGGGTGTAGCAGCGGCACTTCACTTGGGCAGGTTAGCTTTCTCCTTGCTGTTTGTCGCTCATGCCGTCTTTTGGAATTTGTTTTGGCAAACTTTCAGTTTATCGAAGTTTGCAGTAATTCAAGACTTTGTTAAACCGTCTGCTTTTATCACGGGTATTCTTTGCTGTGCACTACTGAGAATTTTTGATGATGCAATCATTGACCGAATTTATCTACATTATTTGCTTGGAGGGTAGCTTCGTGACTGTATCTTCAAAGACGACGCAGTCGAAGAAGGTGGTAACTTTAGACTTGTCAAAAGACGATTTGGATAAACGGTGGCAATCCAACAAAGATCACTGGCTGGTAATTGACTTGGTTGTGTCAATTGTGTTAACTCGTGCTCATATTCAACTGATGTACACACTTCTATTAGGTCTGTCAAGTAAAAAAATCTGAGATGTTAGAAGATGTTTCTACTGATTTTTCGTCAATCAGTCGTTTCCCGGTTTGCAATGAGTATGGCTCAGGTTTAACCATTTTGTGCTGTTTCGCTGCAGACTCCGGGCCAATTTCGAGAGATGACAGCCGATGAGAAGAGAAGAGCACCCGGTGGCAGTTTCACTTGTGTTGAAATCTCAAAACTTAAGCGGCAATACATCAATTTAGATAGAGAGATTTTAAAGACAAGATACCTTCTGGCAGACATTTACTATGATTATATCCAAGTAAGTTGCAGAAGAAAATTACATTTAAAAATTGTTTTACTTGAACCCAAATAAATTTGGCGGTACTAATGCATGTGGTGTGTTTTTGTGTGACTGAAGTCCGAGGAGTTCGGCGTCTCAAATAGAGACTTGGAGTACCCCATTGAGTTTGAAGTGAACGGCGTAAATTTAGCCGAAGTTCGGAAATGCGAGACGGCCACATTGCTCCAACACAGGTGCAATGGGGCACCATTTGTCATTGATCTTGCTTTCTCAGGCCCGATTGAAGGTACAACTCCGGCCTGTTTTCTTAGTTAAATCAATGCCAAAGCATTCTATCAAAGACTTGTCATCAACTCTTTATGTTTGGCCTACTTGGTGATTCTTCTCTTAGGATCTATAGAATAACTAATCAAATGGTTCCTTTCCGCGGATGTAGATCCTGATGACGAAGAAAGAATACGATCGCGGAACAAAGCTGTAGCACATGCTCGAGTAACCTGCCATTATTTCCCAAGTGTAAAGGTAACGTCTCTTGTTGCTTTTACCAAGTATTCAGCATATTCGAATTAATGGATACTCTATTGGATTTTGTTGTGTCACAACCTGGTTACAAGGATTAGAAATTGATTTTGACAGGGAAAAGAGGAGCTAGATTCAGCTATCGAGGAGTTGACCCTTTTGAATATATGTAAAAAGAGTTTTGACGACTTCCCTCGTGTCAGCGTTCGTTGGCTTGGTCGACTTCTCCCAGAAGACCAATGGGTATACTACTTCAATTCAAACCTGTGATTTAAGAAAACTGATGTGATCAATGTTCCTTCTATTTGAAGCAATAATCATGACTTCCAAGCTTGCGATGCTTCTGATAATATTGTATGCTTTGTAGGACGGACTTCCGTTCATGAAGGCAGCTGGGAAGAAAGAAACTGTTGAAGGTTGGAAGCTCCATTGGTCAAAACGAGTCAGAGCAACTATTGGTGAGTATTTTCATGACCTCTTATCATCGAGTTGATCTCACTTCCATATTGCAAGTGAGTTAAAGTAGCTCCCGGTCGAAATTGTAATTTCCATGTGAGCGACATTCAACGTTTCACTTTGTCTCAACTTGGAAGGTACGATTGACGTCGATTCCTGGCGCCTCCGGTGTAATCTAGATTGTTACTCACAACAATGTGACTGGTGTACAGAATTGGATGCAGGTTTCCACCCTACGCAGAGTAAGACTCAATTGGAACGAGATCATCCATTTACAGTGGCACTACAGAAGTTGGGAGACCTGAACGAGACGAAGAAACCATGTACCGCTGGTAATATAATTTTTTCAAATTCATAATCTTGAATTGATCAGTAGTTGATGTTTTATTTGTTCTGACAAGTGCGTGTTATTATTTCTTGATTTGAACAGATGGCGACGTTATCATTAAAAGGGCAGGGAAGATTATTAGTCCAAAGGTGTTGGTCGATGAATACGTCATCTGGCTGAAGAAAATGCACGATGAGTATGATGAGGAGGTTATGTTACTGGATAATAATCCTACGTTCATCTGTGACCAACCAAGCATTTACGAGATTTTAGGGCTGACGAAGGACAAGAAACACGAGTGTGAGTACACGTACTGATGCTCAATTTAGTATTGCACTTTCGTAAATTTTCGTCGATCAAATGAGTTCAATTCAATGTTAACAAGGTCTTACAATGCATTAGCACGGGCACAAAAACTGAAACAACCTATTTTTCTTTTGGATAAATTGAGGTTCCTTGAATTACACTGTTGAGCAGATGCTGTAGTATTCTATAAGCACATGAAAGATAAGCAAGGGGACTGGAAGGTGAGCAAGTCGGTGCCGCTTCATGTCAAGATCCCCAAGGCTGCAAGTCGCCAGTCGTCCGACTTGTACGCAACCATCGAGTGGTTCTGTTGTCAAGGCACTGACAAAGATGAACATGGTATGAAGCCTTTTTATATCATATGATATTTTTAATTTTAGTCATGGGATTATTTTTTCCTTTCCTTTTTACTAAGGAGAAATTCATCTTGCTGTGAATTGTCTTACTTGAAACAGGGGAGGTCAAAATGGTCGTGAGACCAATTAATGTCCCAGAGGGCGAGGGAAGCGAGATGAAGATGCTGAAGGATGAGAGATTGGAATTTAAACTCAACAGAAGTAAAGCATTAGCTTGGACACTTCCCAAAAACTCAAAGGTAAAATTTCAGGAGGTTTTGTCTCGTTTTTATTGTGATCACATTGTATATACCTTGCTTGTTTTTTTCATTTTATCTATTGTACTTGAATAAACAATTGAGCTAAACTCTGAGACTTTCAAAACAGCTGCAACGCTTGTCACCACAAGAGTGGTCAAAGAAGCAAGAGGAGTTTGCAAATAAGGCTCCGTCTTCTATCGAGGTTTTGAACGACGCAGACAGCAAAGCACTAAACTGTGACCAGGTTTGCTAATTTTCAGTTGCATTTCATGATGTTTATTGTAACTTCTTTATATAAATTTTCTTTAGGTGTTGACCTTCGTGATGATAAGGTCTCGATTCGAGTTGTATTAGTGCCAGCTTACAAGGAATCTAACCTCCCTGCCCTTGTTTTAACGTCTTTTTAGACACTTCCGACCAAGCTGTCTGCTGGCTCTGGGCTGCCGGAATTCTTGGTGGTAGTCCGCCCGAAAAAGGGTTCTGGAGCATCATTTAAACAACAAATGATATGCTCCATATCTTTTGAGATGAAGTTGCAGGTCACTCTCAACGAAGGATCCTCATCTCATCTGAAGGAAAACGGTACAATCTGGACGGGTTCTGTTGGAGGCAGTGAGAGGAACAATGTGAAACAGTGTTATGTCTTCGACATTAAAGATTTTAAATTTGTAAAGCAGGGGACTTACCACCTTAAGTTCGAGCTGGTAAGATTTCCACATTGAAATGAGTAATATTTTCTAAATATTATTTTTACTTTTTGAACTTTCACAGTGATCCGAATTGTTTTGTAAATTATTCATTAAATTCCAGATAATCATTTAATGAAACTTGTGTGATGCCAAGATTCAATAATAATCTTATTTTGGAAGGTGTGGTTTTGAGCAGACTGGGGAGCGGGCAAGTTCATTTAGTCAAGTGAAACCTTTGGGAAGGACAATCATTGTAGATCCTTCTGTAGAGAGCAAGGGATGGAAGATGTGTCTCGACCCTAGCCAAGTTCCTCCACTTATTATCAGGTAACCCATGGGTTAGAGGGGGGCAAAAACTTAACTTCGTATGTGCATCCTGTGAAGGGAACCACCAGCCTCAAATTCATGATGTTGATTCTTGCAGTATGTGTTCCACTGAATTATTGTAAAGTTCTTGAAACCTATTTCGTCTTCGTCCTCGCTAACTTTGATTAACTGGTCGAAGTCGAACGAGGTTGCAGATGTGTTCTAGTCTGACGTGTTTACATTGGCACTGCAAACTAGTACTATCCAATGCTTCAAGTAGATCTGTTGCCTTTTCAAAATCTTCTAGGGCACATCACTTCTCTGTCCACTCTGGTATCTCATCCTAGCCGAGTGACGTTGGGTCTAATCTTTGGTGTTTATTCTTTCTCAGGTTTTCGTGTTTAGTAAAAAGTTCCTGATTTCGGGTCCTATTCTCCTGACTGAGCAGGTTGAACAATCCGTTGACAGCAGATTTTTTGTTCGTAAAACTGGACATCTATGACAACTTTCAGTATATTAAAAGAATTCCCAAATTTCAGGTTTCGTTAGAAACGTCTGATGGCATTGAAGTGCTTTCAAGAAGAACTTGTAAAGCAGAGAATTTTGTGCTTTCCTCCGACAAGAAGAATCTGAATCTTAAGAAGGTATTTTTTTTGTTGGCTTTAGCACCGTTCGTTGCACTGTCTGTTCTTTACTTTCTTCAGAGATTGACTGGCATAAAAAGGATAGTGAAAAGAAAAGTGGCAGAAGTTTGAGGTTTTTTCAAGAATTTAGTAGTTCTATAATGAATCAGACTTCGTATTCTCCATGCAGGCAGTTCTATTTTGTGAAGGCAATATAGGTCCGTTAGGTCCTACACGTGAGGGTTGTTTGGTTTTTCACATCCAAGATGAAGTTCGATCTCAGGCCGAGAAGAGCACGCATAAAATGAAATGCCTAGGTAAGATTTATAAATCCCACGTTTTTTTATCATTCCTCATTGTCAACTTTTGTACCTAATAAGAAGCTTCCACGGTGCTGAACTGTGGCTTGAAGTGGTTTTTAATCAGCTGGAAGCAAAATATGTTGGAAAATGACTTCTGTTTCATTCTGTCTGCAGTTTATCCTGACGAAGTTGCCAGCGTCTCCGTCCTTCGGGGTCCAGTACTGCAGTCAGGAAATCGTATGTCTTTTGTGCATTCGCTGCGGCCTCATGATGTAATTGACACATTATGTCTACAGGTAAATATTTACAATTACTAGCCTACCCATACAGACTTTGTGCTTGGTGAGTATTTATTCGCTGAGAATTCAACTCTTCTTCAGAGTAGAGGTTGAGAATTGTTACTGAGAGGTTGTGGGCAACATCTGCAGGGCAAAGATTTATCTGGAAATGCTGTTATCAAGGGTCAGAGAGTAGAAATTCGACTAGACAATTTAAGATTTCGGGACAATTTGGGTTCTTTCAGAGAGGTATATTGAATTCTTCTCTTAATTTTAGATTTAAAGAGTTTTCAGTTGCACTCTCTTCTTGTTTACAATTTTTTTATCAATGACTTGATCACTTCATCTATGGCTGTAATACATGTGGGTCGCCTTTAAAGATATTATTTTTTGGTGCTGTTTGCTGGTGAATCTGAAGCCGTTTACCTATCGGTTTCGTTGCACACAATTCTTGTTAAGTTCTTAGGTTAGGTGATAGTCGACGTAGTTTTATTCGTAGGTATTTTGGAATAAACAACTTTTAAGAAGGTGTTGTGTATTCTTTGGCAGTTGGCTGAAAATGGCATACTGGACTTTGGAGGATTATTGATGGTGACCGGACCTTACAATTCTAGAGGTTGCAAAGTTCTTGTTTCCATTATAGTTTTTGACGAAATTGGCCCAGAAATTGACAATACGCTAGCACAATGTGCGCTTTAATCCATGTGTAAGGAACAAAGGAGCACTCCAGGTGCCTCTTCACTTCGGTTATTTTGAAAAATCACTCAATTTTAATCCATAAGCTACGTGCTCAACTGTTTTGTAGGTTCCATTTCCGTCTTTTGTGAAAATCAGGCTGGAGAAAGAAGAAAATTGATCGAAATACTTTTTAAAGTGGCTTCTTGCCGTTTGCAGATTGCACATCCGGTATGCACTACTTCCAAACTATAGATGGTTTCATTCTTGTGTGAATAGAAACCGAAGTAAATAGTCACATCACATGAAACGAATGTATTTTTAAGCTGTTGAATTCTTACATTTTGGGTTACAGGTACGGAGAAGCTTTCCTGGAGGAAGTACTTTAGAAGGAGTTGTCGTAGAAGTGCTTAGTGAAGATGGAAGTTTGGATGCGACCATGGATGGTCCATTTCATAGTTTGATGTTAGACTGGATGAAAAATGTTACTTGCCCAGTCATTAAGGGACGCTGTGAGCTGCCTAGCTTTCCGTTACCAAGTGTGCACGGGCCATGGTGTGGTCAAATTCGTCACACCTCCTATGAGAACCTGAAGGTTGATTTACAGGTTAGCACCTGACCTACATCTATCTTGTTGTAGTATTTTTCGTGATCGTTCCAGTTGCCAGATTGTGATAATTGTTTGTTTTTGTTAAATCATTTTTCAACTAGGAGAATTTCTGAATCATTAGGGCCTCACATAAATATTGAATGTTGAATTTTCAGTGTTAACGTCGATTGGACGCTCCTTATAAGAGATGACGACTGATTTATATTTTGATCTGTTGGTTTGCAGTTGAACCTTGAAATGGGTATCGCCAGCAGACTGGTATTGCCGGCAAATTACCAAGCTGCCTCAGCTATGAATGATGAAGTTTTTCTTCTTAGTTTTTTGGCTTTGGATGGCCACGGCCAACCGGCTATCCTTACAAACGACATGAAAGAAAATGTGAAAATCCTCTGAACTCCTTCAATTTGTTGATATTCCAAGTGATGTATGATTTACTGCAGTAGTTGAAGTTTTTAGTGATTAAATTTTTGCGTTCATCCTTGTTTTTACAGATGGTTGTTGAGGTCGATCCCGACCACTGTTCGGTGACGGGGTTTAAAATTACCACAACGGGCGACTGTCTCACAAGCTTCGCTGCTCAGGTTCAGTTGGGCGGGGCGGAAGGGAAGTATACTGTGGTTTTAAAATCCTCGCCCAATGCATATCCTGCTTTAGATCTAGAAGAACAACCGGGATCAACGGCATTAGTTGCTTGGGGAGTTCATTTGAAGCCTGGGAAGTTGACCCGACTTGGGTATCAGGTTATGAAAAATGACAATTGGGTGGATAGTGTCAACTTCATAGAAGTTTCTCGCCATGCAATGTTCCCAGCCGTAAAGGTTCAATTGCGCGATGGGTACAATAACATTTGTTTACTCCACGACAAGCAAATGCTGGATCTTGTACTAGAGAAACAGGGTGCTGGAGGAGTCTCAGCATGCCAAAGTTGCCAAATCAGCAATGGTCAGGGCATTTTTCAGCCGTTTGGTATGGAAGCTGAAGAAGGGATTTATCGTATGACCATCAGCGTATCAAGGTTCACGTTTTTACCTGGGTCAGCTTCGGTGAAGGAGCCCGCATTAAAAGTCACAGTCACCCGTGCCAATAACTTAGCTACACTACGTTTGACGAATGATAGTCCACTTCGAGTCGTATTGTTAGAGGATCTGAAGCTCCTTCGGGATTTAACTGTGATTGTGGACCCTGTCAATAATCAGCCTCTCAGGCGCCTCAATCCCCCGCTTTTGCTACTAATGGCTTCGAAAAATTCAGAAACCACTTGTATTCAGGAATTCGTAGGGGAAGAAGTGTCCTGTTCAGATCAAGTACCCGATTCGTCAAAGTCGTTTCGATTTCCTCCGTTTAGTGTTCCTACTGTTGCAGGAAAGTATTTGTTGAATTTCTTACTTCCTGACTATGAGGTCACCCCTTGTTTTCGTCATTTGGAGGTGCTACATGGCGACCCTACGAGGTTGGATCTTTCTGTTACACAGACCAAGAATGAAGGGTGGGTGGCACAAGCTAGAATTGTGGATATGTACGGCAACCTTTGTGACGAGGTAACAGGTTTAAAACTTAATTTGGCACTGAGAGTATCCCCTGAGAACTTGTTTCAATCATCTTCAAGCTCTGGTGTACAACGATCTTGTTACCTGAGGAGCAAGGAGCAGGCAACTGTTCAGTCAGGGGTGGCAAATTTTGAAAAGATTGAGCTGTCACAGGGTGGAAGACCTGGCCCTTACATTCTCAGAGTAACTGTGGAGCCGGATCAGAAGCTGGCCCTCGGACTGTTGGGCTTTTTGAATCCTTCTGAAGTTGAGATGTTTGTAACTAGTGATGCGCAACAGCTTCAGCTACAGGAAAGTTTACAATCATGTCAAGAAAATGTTAAGGTAATCTATTTAATACTGTTTTACGTGCATTTTATAAGGTGTTACCATATGCACGCCTGGAATTTTGTCTAGAAGTTATTTGCAGCTAACTCACGAATTTTGTTTGGATGTATAAGCAGGCTCGGAGGGAGGAACTGATAAAGCTGAAGAACCGAAAGGAGAGTGCTGAAGTGGAATCACGTCTTGAACGAGGTATGAATAGTATCCTGATGCAACACTCGGTACTTATTTGGGTGGTTGGAAGACATTGAAGATGTCTTCACATGTATCCAGATGATCGTTGGTGCTGCATGTCCCACTCTAATTATTTTTAAATTTTATGACAGCTACACTGGAAAAGTTGTTGAAATTTAAAGACGGACGCAATAATCCCGAGAACTTGTCGGTTGAAGATGACGGTATTTTGAGAAGAGAGAAGGAGAGACCAAGACGTGGCGAGCGTGATATTATGCATGACTTGGATAGACTAGCCCGGCATGGGAACTCCGTGGCAGTTGCGGCCCTGGCATTTTTGCAGGCGCGTGAAGGAGAAAATTTTCTTTCTCCAAACGGTCCTCTGGCAAGTGAAGCAATCGGATTGGTTGTGACCCTTGCTCGGGTGGAGAATGAAGCTTTCAACAAGTGAGTCAATTTTTGAATGTCACTACAAATCAACTCTTTTCACTGTTATCTTTTTACTTAGGCATAGAATCCTTACCACCGTTTTGCTTGTGTTTTTGACTTTTTTGTGGCATTTTGATCAGAATTTTGTGCGAGTATTTGACACCTAATGCGCTGATGCTCCCCATCTGCAAGACACAAGAAGGCGTGAACGCCTTGGAAAGGAGAAGGGGGGGTATCGTGGACACCAGCTATGGCCTTGCAAGTGTCAGTCGATATCCTCTGACCTCTAACTATGACGTATTGGCTCTGTCTGATGTGAGGTAAGTTAACATCTATACGTGCACGATTGTGCTCAGTTTCCATCTGGATTAATACACATGGATGGAACTAAACTCGAAAATGTTTGCAAATCTTGGTACTTTTCTCTGTTTTTTGGTAGATTGGATAAACATAGTCTTTGAACTTCCTTCACTTTTTTATTGTTTTCCAGGGTTTGGAATAGCTACGAGGATACAAGTCACCCCCAGCTGCTGTTAAGTATTCCACCTCCTCGGCTTACGGGAACCAGCGATGGAGTGCCGCGTGGATTTTTAGGATACGCCGTGAATCTTCTCCACATCAAACCGGAAAATCTCAAGATTCGAGTGCGGGTGACGTCTATGCCCACTCGCAGTTACAATCTTCGTGAGTCCCTGTTCTACCATCATTTGCAGAGAGTGCAGGTTTATGATACTCGGGATAACATGAATCTTGCCAAGCAACTCAATGCGCTTTCTGGAGGTGGAATGTCACTAGACGGGTATTTGATCAAACCAAACATGAGGCAACAACTCGGAGTGCGTGAATCAAGAAATTCGTCCGTCAGCTTTGCTCTGGTTCCCTTCGAAGAGCGTTTGGAAACTTGTGGACTCTTTCCTCCTTCTTGCGAAGCAATTAGAAGGTACCAGAGACTGCAACAGATTCAACAGCAGGTGGAAACCCAGGACCGTCAGATCCAGGAGGTGAGAGCGTCGTTTAACGAGAAGCGGCGAAAGGCTGAAAAACTTTTGAAAGAAGTGAGTGATGCAGAAAAGGCACTGAAAGAGGCGGAGGCGAAAGAGGAGGAGGTGAAGAAACAACAAGAAGGATTGTGGTCATCACTGACGAGAAACAACCAGTTGCACTACAAAGTCCAGTAGTGTGATTTTGTCGAAGCTAGGTCTTGGCTTGTATTTTGAGGCCCAAGGAACCAGAGGATTGTAAATTTTGAGGGATAGATCATTTCATATTTATCCTTGTGCAATAGGTTTGGTTGCATTTTTGAAACTTGCGGAGCACTTCGCTCTGATTGCCTTGCGCTTTGGGACCCCAGGAATCAGAGGATTGTAAATTTTAGAACAATTTTTTATTTTAAATTTGATTGTGCTTGTAGGTTCTGATTGCAATTTAGGCACTTGCGGAGCACTCGCCGTTTGCGCTTTTGTCCATTGTATTTCTCTTTCTGCAAGTTATTTGAATTCTGCACACACGGGCGTAACTTCTTGTCACGGATTTCACCCTGAAGCTTTTGTAAAGTCTATACGTTATTATGAATCTTCTTTCCAGCTATCGAAATACGTATTCTAGATTTCAAGCGTTTTGAGTTTTCGCTTTCGTTTTAAGTTGTATTTGTCAGTTTCATAGTTGAGCTACAGAGGGTGGAGGTAGATTTAATGACAGCAGCTGACAGTGGACACTTTCTCCAAATTGTTTTAACATGGAATTTTAGTTGGTGTCGAAGACAGGGACGTTCCTCTGTGGTACTCATCTGATTGCAGCTCGTGCTTACCAATTCTTTGACCACTCTGACCTTGGAAAAATTGTGAGAGGGTTCCAGGTGTATGCTAAACCACATGCTTTTCATGTATTGTTACGCAGAACTTTGTTGTTCAGTACACAACCGTTTTCTTGGAGATATGACCTGCAAATAGGAAGGAACTCCTAAACTTGCTCCTTACGCTCAGGTGTTTTTTGACTTGTGCGTGATCTGTTTTTCGTTTTCTTTCATGTACGATCATGTATCTTATAGTTCTAGTATTTGATGAAAAGGAGTTGTCTCCTCATCTGGTGGATCATTCCTTGGTGACAAATTTCGAGCTTGGTCCTTGTGCACTTCAAGAGTTTAAGTATTCTCTAAGTTCTTAGTCCTGTAAATGATTACAGTTGATGGAATTGGGGATTACCCCGCTTGACACTGCTATACCAGGAACTGTGGAACCTGAACTGTTTCCTTCGTAAAATACCAGCTCAGCTCAACGAAAAGTGGTCAACCTTGGTGGGAACACTGATGGGAAGCATTAGAACTTTACGAGCTCGTACTTCAAGCTTGTTCCTTGTGCTTTGAAAGATGCTCCCTCCATTCGTTCATAGACGACGAGAAACTCATGGGCGATGTATTCGTATTTCTGACTGGCCTGGTGTAGCTTTGCAGAAATAACTCTGCTTTGAAATTGAAAAAACAAGAATTTGTGGTAGTAGTCCTGAGATATGCTTTTGTACAAGTGTAATCCTGTTTTCATCTCTATGACTTTCATTGAACTTGAGGTTACATTTTAAGGGTTGAAACTATTTAGAGCCCTTGTGTACAGGATCAGGAGCTCAGGCACCCGGAGATGAAACGTCTTAGCTCATCGATACATGTTCACTTCTGAATTGGACAAACTAAGTTTCTTTATGTTTGAGATCACAATGTACATGTACTGTAAATGAGCGAATGTAGAGTGTGGTACTGGGAAAGGTAACGTAAGTCTTTGTTGCTGAGTTGGTGTGCACCAAAAGATGTATAGACTGGACCTTCAGGAAAAGTTGGATTTTCTTATGCATGAATGTGTCAACTTTGCTGCTACGAGACATTCGAAGAAACTCCAAGCTTTTGGCGTCCAAGGCCCTTAGTTCCGTTATTCCAGGTATTTTATGGAACAATTAAATGGGAGCCCATTGCATGAGGGTCTCGGAGCCCACCTCCAAGAGGAGAATAATTCCTCCTCACTTTCTGAAAATTACTTGATTGATTTCCTCGAGATCCAAATATTCCACATGGTGATTCCCTGGAGCAGATTCCAAATACGTTGTGCCGGATCCCTGAATTTTTTTGGTTTTGCATGATGATAAATGTTGTATGAAATTTGTGCAAGTGCACTCTATCACCATCTTTGAATTCCACAACTTTTTTCAACTTCATTGCTTATTAAAGTCAAATCAATCAAGTTTTGTAAGGAGCTAAACTTTTCATATCAATTAACACTTCACTTGAAAGTGTATATTTAATAAGAACACAAATTTCTAAAACATATGAGATGGGTTTGATTTACACATTGTTTTGTACATGAGGTACATATTCATCTTCAAACATTTTCTTTGGAGAAAATCTAACTTTATAATGCAACTTGCTATAATAGAGTATTCAATTATCATACACTTAATTTTTCATACAATTCAATTGTATGGGATTTGGAAGTCTGAGGCTACTTTCAATTTTCAAGATTTCTATAAAAAAATGAAGAATGCATCTATTAGTCTATAAATTGGGTCATTTTTGGCAAATCGTAGACTTTCAAGATTACTCTAAAGATGAAGGATGCACCTATTAGTCTGTAAATCAGATCATCTTTGGCAAAGTGACTTGATGATAGGTCTTGTCTTTTCAAGGTTAATAAAATAATTTTTTTTTCGAACAAAATGACCTTGAGCTCATAGTTCAAAAGAAATCTAAAGAAGGATTTGACTACTTTGTCCAAATAAATGAGTGAATAATGCCTATTCATGAATAATGAATAATGCTATGCCGGTTTTCAGAAGGATTGAGGCTACCCAAATCAACCGTAGGCTCTCAAGGCAAATATTTAGGGTTTGCGTAGACCCATATTTTTTTCTACCGACTGGTTGTCTTCGTTTGGATTTGGAATCAGTGTCGGCGTTAGCCGCTTCGGACATTTATGTCAGATATTTGAACGATTTCGGCGTTCTTGAGGTTCGTTTCTTCAATCTGTTTACTTGAGGTTGCTTTCTGATTGCTTGTGTGTCTTTGTGCTTACTTCTTATTTCTGTTTTGGTTTCGTTTGGATGGTGAGAGTTGCGAGAAGTAGATTTGCCAAGCAGAGTCTTAAGTTACTGCGACACTTCTTTTGAGATTCGAAATAATTGTTCACAAATAGTTCGATTCTTTCCTCGGAGTCTTGCGTGGGGGTGCATTCTAGTTTTTGCGTGCACAATTATCTAGTTTCTTGCAAGAAGTTTCGCAGATGGCTGTTTCGAATGAGCCTCAGCAATGTCAGATCTGTAGCTTCAACGCCGTAACAACAACGTCAGGTTGTAACTTATATCCGGTCGCTCAATTTATTCAGCTTCCAATTCGAATTTGAACACGAGGTGCGGCAAAATGAATTTCAAATCGACATTATGATGTTGAACTTGGCTTGCAATTACCTGATTTGCTCAATTCTGCTGCAATTTAAGAATCTGCAGGCCTCAAGTTCTGCGTATGTTCAAATTCTGCTTATCCAGCGTTTGTTAAATTTCCACGAGCCGGTGGATTACCACTCTCATTAGAATTATAGGAATCAAGTAATTGCATGTCATCGAGTGAGAGCAATAATTTTAGGTGGGGAAGGTCAATAAGCCTGTGTCGGAGGTCCATAATTGTTCCTGCAGGTCATGCTATCGGTTGTGAGCCAATCTTGTTCCAGCACCTCCTTGAAATCTGATGGGAAACCCTCGCAGACCTGCACTATCCATCGTCAAACCACGCGCACCTCCTCTCAGCATTAGTTCCCATTGTCGCTTCCTTAGGTCATTGTACAGTTGGTGATTCCTCACAAATATCGATCAAAAATTGCTTGTTGGATTATCCATTCTGAACGCATGGACTCCCGTCGTCGTTTGTAGATGCCTGGAGACGTAAGCGGAGGAAATAATCCAGCCTCTAACATTGGAGATCCGAGAGGTCAGGATTTACGCATTGGCAGCGCGGATATGGGGCGACAGGAGAGCGTCACTACGGATTTGTTTTTCGTGGCGGTACATGTTGGTGCGGGTTTCCATAACGAGAAGAAGGCCAAAGCATATAAATTAGCCATGCGACGTGCTTGCCAGGCTGCGGCATCTGTTCTCTCGGAGGTATTGGACTCAACGGAATGATTTAGAGCAATGTGGAACTCTGTCTTTTTTTACTGGATCTTTTTGGGAGACAATTAAGATGTGACTTATATATTCCAATGTTCAATAGGATTACTTGATTCCTATAATTCTAATGAGAGTGATAATCCACCGGCTTAACTAGACGGATTCTGATTCTGCACTTTCCTCTCATGCCAGCACCAGGCGAGTCCGTCCATTGCCAAGGTTTTCCTAGATATTTACACAGTTTTCCAGAAACAGGAAATGCTATATCATCAAAACACAACTCTAATCGTCCCTAATAAGGAGGAATTAATTAGTAATGACAGCAATTCATCGTCCTAATAATACACCATAAAGACAAGATTGCAGAACGAGGTAAGAATGACATGAAACGAAATTTCAATCTTCAGATATCACGGGGAGTGATGGTCACGCTCCCTGTCGTAAAGAGCGTGACTAATGACTCTTGGTTGTCCGCCGTGGTTCTTTGCATTTTCTAGACCTAGACAATTTGCGTTTCACAGCATGATAGGACCATGAGGAACTGTTACACCTTTCCTTCGTCTTTCATTTTATCACAAGCGCACCAATTCATGGTTCTAGGCATAAATTTTGGATAGCTTGTCATCTTGATGAGTTCAGACCTAGATCGTGTTTTCATTGTTGCATGTGTTTCAGGAATCAGGGACCAGCCTCGACGCTGTAGCAGCGGCAATCAGAGTGCTTGAGGTGAGGGGCCGCGGCAATTCGTGTATAAAGTAAGATCATTCTGTTTTTTTGTGAACCTTATTTATGGGGCACGAGGAGGTTGGCAAGTTGTGTTTTCTTGCGGATTACTTTATGTCAAACATGTCATGGAGTTTCTGTGATTTATAGTTGCAGTTTCGTGAACTTTGTAGTTGGCAGGGGAACAAGAACTCATGTGTCTTGTTTCAGATCCTCTTACTGAAGTTGGATGGAGGCTCTTCTCTGCGAGTAACCATTTCTTTAAATTCAGTTTCTGTGGTTGCAACTCCTCTCTTTCAGGTGCTCGGCACTGGTGTGTCAGGCGCATTATGAAAATTTCGAGAATAGAAACTGAGAATTTTGAGTATACATTTTGCAGGACGATGAAGTTACAAATGCTGGCAGAGGTTCAAACCTGACAGAAGATGGCCGAGTGGAGTGCGATGCTAGCGTTATGGACGGGCATAGTGGAGCTTTTGGAGCTGTTGGAGCAGTTCCTGGTACCTTAATATTCTATAGACTCGACGACACGTGAATGAAATGAGCCGCGACCAACTATATACTGAGACTTTGCATTAATTCGTATGATCGAAGGCTTGTAGAAATACTCCTTGTGTTTCCTTGGTTACTTGGATGAGTAAAGGATTAATGGATAGATAACGGAGTATCATGGTGCACACATTTTTTGCAGGTGTTCGAAATGCAATTGATGTTGCCATGCAACTGGCTAAAGACAGCCGCAAAGGGACCCTTCCACTCGGTCGAACTCCTCCTGTGTGCGGAACAAATTTTTCCATCACTTTAGTAGTATATGGTGTAGCATCATATGGTCGAAAAATATTGCATTGTTATGAAAGTGATTATAATATGCGTTATTCATCGCGTTTGTATAGACACACTATCAATTCTGATTTGTCTCTGCATTATTATGAAAGAAGAATAGTTTCGATTCGTTTTTTCTTTATCATCTACAATTGGCTGCAATATTTGCAGTGTTATTTTGTGGTGAGCATGACAGTTTCTTAGCGGGTGATGGAGCAAGGGAGTGGGCATCTCGACATGAACTTACATCTGGAGCAGGTGGTGGTGAAGTCGAGAAGGTGAGAAATGGTTTTCAATGCTCCTGTTATAACCAGATTATTATCTGGATGCTGAATTTAACTGTGTCTGATGGCCTGCATTATGAACGACGTCTTTTGGGGAAGAATTGCCACTGTTTTTCGGATGTGGCGTGTATGGTCCGTCACGAAATGAACTATGTGAGCCCCAGTATTTGTGCCAATGGCCGAAATGTTGAGTCTTTCAGTGCATATCAGGTTTTTCTCCCTTCAATTCCAGTCGTATGAGCTCCATCTCTTCCAGTGAGGTTCCTGGTTTCATTTTATTTGAATTCATGCATTTATTTTTTGGCAGTGGCTTGTAACTAAGAAGGCGTACGAGCAATGGGAAAAATACAAGCTCATGCTGGCCAGGGCCATCCCAACTGCTTATAGGAATGGCTTGACGGATGCTCTGTTAATGAATGGTATTGACGAGGAGAGCAGGGAAGACGTTGTACTAGATACTGTGGGGGCTGTCTGTGTTGACAGAGATGGTAATGTTGCTGCAGGTGCTTCAAGTGGCGGGATTGCAATGAAAGTAAGATTTGACGTCTTTATGCTTACAGGACTTGATGGAGCTGATTGCTGCCATTCTCTTACTCTTAAGAGTTAATTACCTGTGACTAGCCAACTACAGGTCTATGCTTTGTTGCGAATAATAGATTTTCCATTCTGCGCCTTTTGATTCACGTCATAAGGAATTCTTATCATATCATCTATAACTTGACTCAGGTTAAAGGACGGGTGGGTGTAGCGGCAACTTATGGGAGTGGATGTTGGGCGACCTCAAAAGAAACGCTTGGCACTTCAGTTGGCTGTACTGTCTCAGGTGCAGGCGAGCAGCTTATGAGAGGGCTTGCTGCATACGAATGTTCTTCGCTGGCCACAACGTATGTCGAAATTTTCTGTCCTATTTTGTATTTGTATTTTTTTTCTTCACCTAAATGTTTCTAAAAATGGATCAAAATCTGAAACTTCATTATTTTATGACCAATACAGGTTGCAATTTGGGCCAGGATATGCTTGTGAGTCGATGCTGGGCTCTGTTATTGAGAAGAGTCGGGACTTTGGGGGCACTCACGACGCTGGGGTTTTGTTTCTACAGTCAAGTTCCGACATATCACAGGTAAATAATGCTGGAAGTGAAGAGTTTATGATCCTTTTATTCACTTGTTTGAAGCTCAACCTGATGCGCTTAACTTCTTTTTCCTCTATTTCCCTGTTTACTTTGAGAACAATAGGTAGGTGTCCGGAGTAAACCTCTAGCGGCGTGGATTGAGCAGGATGTGAAACTAGTCCAGCCAGTGAAATTTAATGGACAGGAATTCCAACATTTTGGGTGGCAATCAATGGGGATTCTCAATTCAATCTCTAGTAGGAAGTTCTCCTGTAAGGCATTTAGAAGTGGAGGCTATAGTATTGAAGCATGCAGGGTTCGGACCATTCTTCATCTCACAGGTTGTTGAGATCACGTGAAGCCCTACTTAGTTGAGTTTGCATCTCATGGCCAGTGGTATGGCCCATCTTGTCGTTCGTTTGCATCACTTTTTAAGACACCAGGACTAATATTGGTTTTTGGACTCAATTATGGTTTCCAAGAATGGTAACTGCAAGGAACTCGAGCACTTTTACTTAGTCGTATTAGTAGCGTTACAGTACATGGTTGTTGTTTAGCCCTGGACGAATACCTGTGGTCGTTACTAGGGTTGTGATTTTAGCTTGGTTGAATACAATTACGTCAATTTTTTAAACTTGTTGTGTCAACAGAAGACCGCTGACGTAGCATCGCTGCGGGCAGTGGAATTGGTAGCTGCCTTTACATCGTCATCATTCGGCATCGGCTTCTTTGGAAGCTCCATGAACAGACCAAAGGTAATCGCTGATTCTAATTGAAGTTGTCACGTGTCCGTTGTAGTGATCTGTAAGTGCTGACAGATGGACTTTATCAAGGTAGTGAAAACAGTTTTGGTGTTCGAGATTTCCTTAATGTAACTTTTTATCTCCTAGTACTATGTCATGATTACATGATTGAAATCACTTGGTTTAACTTTACGACAAACTGATCTCCATCTGTCAATACTGAACTTGTAAAGGATGGTGTTGGAATTTTTTGCAGACTCTTATACTAAGACAACCACCGAAGGATGCCGCCAACGTAACACTATTCGCTCAAAATTTCAAATTCAGTTGAGGCAGTCAAGTTAACGCTTTGCTTTTATGCAGGATGAGAGTTGAATTTTCATTTTATTACCAAAGATTTCATATCCTCTGCCGCAGGCAGCTTATTCAACTGGATCCGACAAAAGTTCTCGCCATGGCGTTGAATTTAGCAAGCTTCAACTAGACTTTTTTATAGCTACAATGTGAAAAACATGCTACATTTGAATCTTCATAACATTTAGCAGTGCTTTCAGCAACTAACTAATCATAATCACATTGGAGGACATTGGATTTAACAGATTTAACAGATTTATTTATGGGATAAAATATATCATTATGTACTGATGTGGTAATAGTTATGTAAATTAAGGGGTTTTGACAAGTGTTTATCATCTCAAACATGATGTTGCATATCAAAGCAGTATTGGACTCTATCTCTAAAAGAGACCTTGGAGTGATAATTTGTTGAACCTCTTACTATTGTCCATTCTTAAAGATTTTGGTATAGTGGAAGGCCACCTCCCAAAGGCCTCCTATTGTGTTAAGCATTGACCGATTGTGTCATAAAGTGGAAGATATTGTCTTATAGTGTTGAGCCTTGTGAGAATTGCAAAGCCTTGTAACATAGGCCTTCTACTATGTAATCAAGAGATGATTGTATATGTAGGTGGTAGGTTGGTGCTTAATGAATGGAAGTGAAAAGTCCAAAATTATGAGACTCTAGTTTGTTGAAGTTCTAAGAACCTATTTGTAAGAGGTGAATTGTCTATATTTCAAAACAACTATTTTAAAATTGAATTGTCAAGACTACCAATAGCATATGGTATCTTATTTAATCATAGAGTATAAAGGTAATAACTTATTGAATTCATTAACAAAGCATGGAGAAGGTAGAGTTGTGATGGTAAAGTCATGAAGATCTTAGACTTAGTAATGCAAGTTGTCAACTTATAAGTGAATATTGATTGCCATCTTCGTTATGTCCCTTCAAATGCCATAGCCAAGACCTTTATTAGTCACATTTTTGCCATTCTCCAAATTCAACTCATTTGTGGAGAACTTTAAGCATTTCACATTCTTTTCTACATTCATTGTAATTATGCAACAATTCTCCTTCACATTTTTCCAAAACTCATTATATTACAATCTAAAGGGTTTTGCTACATTTCTAATTGATCCTTCCATTTCTATCTTTCATTCAAATTTCTCAATCACCAAAATTATAGACTCTTTCTACTTGACTTTAAGCACATTCTTAAATTTAAAAAAGCAGTTTTAATTACCACAATTATATACTTTCATTGCTAATTATAACCAAAGCCTACATGCTTGCCAAGGTGGCCTTATATAAGAGCTATTATTATTCAAAAGTATTTCCAAACCTAACCACTAGCACGAGAGTTGGTGGTAGATATTTTAGAAGAATGGAATTCCAAATTTCATAGAATTCAAATGTGGACCATTACTTTTTCATAATAGATGTTTAGGTTGTAAGAGAACAAAACATAATCTCAAGATTTCTTCACTCTACAATGATTATTTTTTTGAATCTTATATAGTTCCATGAGAAGAAAATTAAAATAATTGTAATGAATTTCTTTTGGTATATACTGATTATTTTTATTTTTAACTATAAAAATCGAAAAAATCACATTTTTTTTTCATGAAATTATTAGTTAGAATTTTCTATGTATTTCAAAATATATATTCTTTTGAAATTGAAAAATATAAAATAAAATATAAAATCTCATTTCAATTAAACAACCAAATTGAGCTTAATTATGTCGTTTCAATCTGAGGCTATGGGCTTAAAGATCCTAATTCAATTACTAAGCCAAATGGACCCCCAAAGAATCTTCCAAACAATCACATGAAAATGGTGATTAGACATCACCTCCCATTGGCCATTATTAAAGAAATCAAATCTACGCTCACAAACTTGCCCTGATCCGAGATTCCCCGAATCTATCAAAGCGGATGATTTCACTTGAACCCGTTCACACACAACCGACGGGAAAAAACCGCTTTCCTTGTCGTCAAATCAATTCCCCAAGGAACATTCCCTCACTAAGCATGTATCCAGGCCGTACATAGAAAAGCTCCCTGGCGCCGAAATCTTCACACGTAGAAGATCCTGTGGCTGTCTGCTGGTGGCTCTGCTCCTTGGATCTCCATCGCCATAGCCACGACCGCGTCTTCCCTTCCCTTCTGCACTCGGTGCGTGTCCCGGCGTTCTTCGAGGCCGGCGTTGCAGCAGCCGCCGCCTCGAGGCTTGTCTCCCCTGCGCCTCGGTAGGTTCGATTCCAGCGCTTCATTACAGACTCTGGCCGCTTCTTTTGGTGCAGAATCACGCCTTATGTGCTCGTTTTCTTCACGCCAGTGCTTCTGGCCCGATTGCGGTGCACTTTGGTGGAGTTTCCGGTCGAGCTTTTTGAAGTGCGTGGTGCGTGTTTCCCCGTTGGAGCGAGTCTACAATGCGCGAGGGACGGGGCGGCACCTACAGGACTCAAACGACACTCCAACTGAAGCCATGAAGGGTTTGGATTGTGCAATTCTGTAGGACTCCATGACGACGGATCAAAAAATAATAGGCTCAGGAACTGCTATGTAGAGATTCGTCCTTCTTTTTAATGCAAATTAGGTTTGAATAACGGAGGAGCGAAAGGGATATCAGCTTTTCGAGTCCATGGGTAGGTTTTTTTCCGATGACCGCGTATCCTCGTAAGTGACCATTTCGGTGGTTCAGTGGTCTGAGTATTTCGATGTGTGACACGTATGCGCACCCGTTGTAGTGAGGTTTCTGCAGTGGTTTGTTATCAGTTATGCTGTGAATTCGTCGAAATCTGAGTGGTGGTGCGATGGTCTGGCCCACACATTTACGGTTTGGGCGCCGAGGTGGTCACAATCAGTACTTCCGATAGCTCGTCGTAGTCAGCAGTCGATCCCAAGTTGCTGAGACGCTTTTTGCACCGTGCTGGGCCACAGCGTTCACGTCATAGGACCGGTGGATTTTCGATGATGCACAGGTTAGCAACAGCAACGCCTTTGTGTTCATCTGAGTTGGATTATTACTTTTGAATTTGGTTACAATTGAAAACTGCATTATTAGGGTTTTATTGACTTTTCATTTCTTTCGAAACCAGTTTCTTTGATTTTTTCGGTAAAGTATTGAACATGACGAATGATGAGAACTGGAATGACTGGGATTAGGTTATAGTTTAGTATGAATTTGGATAGTCCTTGTGTGAGGAATATGCTTTTTCGATCGTGTCGAGATATTCAACTGGGAATGTTTATTTGATACTGTGCTGTTTGAAGGAGGTGTTGAAGTAATTTGATGGCAGTATAGCACACCAAATTACTTGTCTTTGGGCGTATTTGTTTACGTGAATTCAATTGTAGAAATTGTTTGACTCAACGGAGACATCGTTGCGTCGTTACTCGCTAGTTTTCAATTTATTTTAACGCGTTACATTTAAAAATAAAGTAGAATATATTCATATTCCGCATCTATTTAGGGTTTGTTTGGATAGGTGATAGGAGATTTATTTTAATGATATTATGGTTTGAACTTGTTAATGATATTATGCTTGAAACAGGTATTGATGTAATAGCAAAGTTGAGAGCTATTGAAGCGCTTTTATTGCATCGCTGGCATGATGCCTTTGTGGCTGGATGAGCCTAGGGGACCCTCATCTACCTCAAGTTCTAAATCCAGTGCTCACTCTTCACCATGTGGTCGATATCATCCCTATTCCCGGAAGAAACTCATGTATGGTTTTCTACGCTATTATGAATTTTGTTGCAGGTGTCCTTAGTTGTAAAAATGTGCTTCCAGCAATAGCGCTGAAATTAAACAAGTGTAGGATTCGTCATACGGTGCAGTGCTTGTCTATTACATATTGCCACATGAGTTTTATCTGTGATGTCAAGTAGGCAATTTGGAATATTCACATCTATGTTCTATTTAATGTAGATGTACTTATGTACTGATTTTTGCTGACCCAGTGAGTTTGCTCCATTGCAGAGGTGGAAATGTAATGAGGTTGTTATCATGGAGGGAGGTAGCACCTACTGTGAAACGGCCTATCAGACGGCTGTGGGGAGAGGCTGCTTCTGTAAGTGTGGTACATACAGGACCTCGGTTGGAAGCAACTAGTGCGAAATTGGCGCTCATCTCGTGGTCAGCTTTCTCGTCTGCTTGCCTCACGCTGCCAATTTCATATTTTAGGGTTTCAATGTGCTAACAAGTATTGTTCAAGTCCTATCTTGAACATGAACTCGACGTAGTTGGTTCCAAATTAGTCTTGCTATGATTTTTAACTGACTCTCACAGGTTCTACAGGTTGGAGGCTGAGTCTCTTCGTCATTGCACTGCTAAATATTGTCCACTGCAACCAGCTCCGCGGTCTACTATAGCAGCTGCCTTCAGCCCTGATGGCAACACTTTAGCTTCCACACAGTAAGTGCCTCACCTTTGTGGAGCTACATTGCAATGTGGAAATGTGTGTTGAGCAGTCGGCTGTGCTGAATTGCAAGTGGTACATTTGAGTACGTTTGCCTTGATTCCGACCTTTAAGTGCAATCTCTTTGTTGAGGTGGTATTTTAATCAGAAAGTTGGATTGCTTGCTAATTACATTTCTGTACTCTGTTGTTTTTTCCTGATGTTCATTCCAACAATTTAATTGCATTGTGCAGTGGCGATCACACAGTGAAAATTATCTGTTGCAGAACTGGCCAATGTTTGAAGGTTCTCAGTGGACACCGGCGAACACCGTGGGTGGTACGTCACCTCTCCCGTTACAAATTTCGCAGTGTCCCATGGTTAAAATTCTGTTGACAATATGACCATCTTGATCACCTCGATGGCTGGATTAGAAGCAGACAAGACTCAAACTAATGTTAGAATTACACTACCAACGACATGTTGTGTTACAACATCTAAATGTTACATTCTTGAATGTGACTCTTTTTGTACATGCAGACATATTTGTGTACGTTGCCTGTGAAAAATAGTTTCCAGTGTGAAGAACTCTGGTTTCATAAACAAACTGCCATGCCTGTTTACCTATGCTCTCTAGTAACATGAATATATTACCTTCAGAGTTGCTGTCTTGCTTGCTCTTAATGTTTGTCATCATAATTTCACCATTCGAATTTATGATGACCCATGCATGACATTCACTCAATCATGTACAGAACTAATATAGTCTGAGTAGGCTGTCTGCCAGATATTTGTTTAAGGTGGTGTTCATTTTTGTAGGTTCGTTTTCATCCAGCGAGCTCAGAGGTGCTAGCTAGTGGGAGCCTTGACAATGAAGTGCGATTATGGAACGCTAATACAGCTGAATGTGTTGGTTCTCGAGATTTCTGTAAGCATTTATAATTTTCCGCTGGTCTAAGCATTCTGCACGTTTGTTGTCCAAGTTGATGCTGTTGGGAGCTGATAATGCTGATTATGTCGCACTTGTCGGTGGGAATGTGTAATTTGTGCTTGAGCTCATGGTAGTTACTTCGATTTCTTACATGTCGGTTTGAGATGACGTCTTGAGATGACGTTTTCATCTTGCAGATCGACCCATAGCTTCGCTCGCGTTTCACGCCCAAGGAGACTTGCTTGCTGTTGCTTCTGGACATAAGGTACTTTTTCTTTTCTTTTCAGGTCATCTGTAGTTTTCTGAGTACACAATATAAAGGACATTTTTATCCCATACCGACATTTGTCAATATTTAACAGATGCATTTCAATGTTGCAAATTAACATCTTCTTTTTTGGACGACTTATTCCTTTCTCTAAGCAAGTTCATTTTCTATGCAGCTTTACATATGGCAGTTCACAAAAGCAGGAGATGCTGCTCCGACTATTGTTCTTCGGACTCGTAGGTCCTTGCGGGCTGTTCATTTCCACCCACTAGCTGCTCCTTTTTTACTGACTGCAGAGGTAATTCGATATCTGGCCTTTCTGATATCACAAAGCTGGTATGACCAAGGCTATTTTAATTTTTAATTCTTACCAGTAGCCATGACTGGTTTGTGATACCGGTTCTATTCATCCACTCTTGATTTCCTTGTTTTGTTCTTGGAATCACTACAAGTTCTAATCGTCGGAGGACCTGTGACAGGTAAATGATTTGGATTCTCCAGACTGCCCAATGACTGTAGCTACATCCCAAGGTTATCTACACTATCCACCTCCAGCTATTCATTTTACCCCATCTACATCAACTTCCTCGCTATCCAACCCGTCTCTCCCTATTCAACAATCAATTGTGCCGTTACCTGGTTGGTTCTGGCCTGTGTTATCAACTGGCTCAGAGCTGATGTTCCCGACGGATCCGACTTTAGCCGTTGAGGTTGCAGATATTGGCAATGCAAACTTCACAGAAGATAGCATAAGCCCAATTATTGCAACACAGCTGGATATAGACACAGGTAGGCCGTCGCAGCTAACAGAGCTACAATTCCCTGATTCTTCATCACCAGCTCCGATGGATATCTCTCCTCGACCTGTGCATGATGATGTTTCCACTAGCGGCCGAGAACCTTTAGAAGAAGGTGAAATATTAGAAAATAACGACACAATAAATGGTTTTGGTTCACAAAGCAGATCGCATGCACATGATCGGGTTCGCAGGTCAACAGATGTGGGCATTCCATGGGATGTCGGAGGGTCTGCAGGTCATCCCTCTTCCACAACACCAGCAAGATATAGCAATACAGACTTAGGCAGAGGTTCTCTAAGTTCACCTATTCCCATTCCCGCCTCAGCAACCTCTCGACAGGATAGTGAGAATGAAATGCCAGGACCAAGCATATGGCCGACGAGTACTTTTCCAAACTTAAATGCTCAAATTTTAGGAGGAGCATCTGGTGTTATGCCACCGTTCCAGAATTTTCTTCCAGTGGGAGAGTACACTAGTTGGGAGCTACCATTTCTGCCCGGATGGGCTCATGGTCAACCTGGAACAGTTCCATCAGGGGCCCCGTCAGGCGTTCCTGTTTCAGGACCTCTACAAAGTGCACAAGAACAGCAACAGCAACAGAGTGCAGCCGTATCAGTAGCCAATGTTGCAATGGCAGCTGCGATGGCTGCTGCAAGGGCTGCTGCTCGAGCAGGTGCAGGTATGGTAGGAGCGGCAAGCGCTGGCTTGGGGGCTGGAATTGGGGCTCAGATTGGAGTTGGTAAATTCTGTGCCCTCGTTTTTTTCTTGCAGAACTAGTTGATGTGACTTCACCTAGTGTTGAGCAGTTTTGAGAGACTTCTAACTAATGATGTAAAAGTTTCCATTGCAGCAGAATCGGGAATCAGTGCGCGAACTGGTATTACAATCCCCGGAAGAGTAGGTGCTACCATTGGCGCTGCTGAGGCAGCAGCTGCTCAAGCAGCTATGGCAGCTGCTGCTGCTGCCGCGGAACTTCCTTGTACTGTAAAGTTGAGGATATGGCCACATGACATCAAGCGTCCTTGTGCATTGTTGGATCCTGAGACATGTCGCCTGGTTATCCCCCATGCTGTCTTGTGCAGGTAATCACTCTAACAGATCCTTGTTTCAAGGTTGTTATTTTATGTGCAAGTGTGTTGCAACCCCTGAAGAAATTTACTTTACCAGCAAGTCTTTCTATACTGTCTTTCTTATAATGGATATTCTGTACTTGATACCAATAAGTGGCATTTACCTTTAGTTCCTGAATGCCATTGTTGTTAGCCATGTTAATATCTTTATCCTTTAATTCGTTCTTTGTAACGCCTCCGTTGAAAACCTCTCTGAATCTCAAGTTGTGCAAGCTCATGTCATTGACTTACTTCTGATAACTCTGTCGCCTGTTGAATATTGTGGGATGCTCGAGCAGTGAAATGGGTGCGCATTTTTCACCTTGTGGTCGATTTCTAGCCGCCTGTGTTGCCTGCGTTCTGCCCATGGTGGATTCTGATTTACGGCGTGGAAACTCAGCGGGCTCTCCAGGTGCTGGAACATCTGCGCATTCTCCAACCCAGCATCCAATCTCTTCACAGCAAGTCATATATGAGCTTCGAGTTTATTCTCTTGAAGAAGCCACGTGAGTTTTTCATACCCGATTGCGACCCATTTGTAACTGTAGGTGTAGGCGTTAATGTGGTCCCTAGTTCTTCAATGTCCATTTATTTTGAGTGGAACTTCTTTTTTAACATGAGCTCAAACACTCTGCGCCTACATTACAACTGCATTGTGTATAAGTGGATATATTTGCTTGGAAGTGTGCATTGATGGTACGTTCAGAATGGGGATTTCAGAGGACTTTCATATGTCTTTCATACTTGTGATTTGTCATGGCTCTTACATCACCCTTCCTGCGACTTTGTATTGGTATTTCAGATTTGGACAAGTGCTTGCGTCAAGAGCAGTGAGAGCTGCACACTGCCTCACCTCAATCCAGGTCTGTTGGTTATAGATGTAGCCAATACGAAATTTCAAGCAACTTTCAAGTCCTAACTTATGATCCTTGTCTGCACAGATTTTTTAAGACCTGTCGCATAATTGATATCCCGTTTTGTGTGATATTGACCATATTAGCACTGAGCAAGTGTGATGTCAGATTTTGACCCATACAACTTGTGGTTTTGAACATGCAGTTCTCACCGACATCAGGTCACATATTGCTTGCGTATGGTAGACGTCATAATTCACTCCTGAGAAGCCTTGTTGTGGACGGCTCTGCAACAATTCCAATTCGAGTTTACACTATTCTTGAGGTTTGCATTCTATTCCATTCAACTCACACGTCGTTGTGGTCAATTAATCACTGTGGCTCTTTAATGACTAATATTTCTGCCTAATGTCTTCTTGGGCTAACGCACTATCTCTGTTCTTCCTATTACGTTTTGTCAGGTGTATAGAGTTTCGGATATGGAGCTCGTGAGAGTACTCCCTAGTGCCGAAGATGAGGTGAATGTGGCGTGCTTTCATCCTCAAGTTGGTGGTGGTCTTGTGTATGGAACGAAGGTGATTTATGCCCTCTTGTGTTTGAGCTAGTAATTAGTCATGAGCTCAATTATCTTTTGTTTAGGAATTTATTGCTTGATTGCAGGTAGTAGCGTAGTGGTACCATAATGCTCATGTTAAGCGTCCTGCACTCGTCTGCATCCTGTATACTGCAGCTCTGAGGGCTGCGGTACCCTTACTACTATGGAAAGCTGAGATTCCTTACGAATATGGGTTGTGACTGGTATGATTATTAATTAACTTCTCTTCTTAATTCAGGAAGGAAAGCTTAGGATACTTAGACACGATCGAACAGCACTGCATTCAAACTCTGGTTCAGCCTTAGAAGATGAACTACTTGAGGTACTGCATTTAACTTTGGAGACCTGTTCTTCTGTGTCTTCTAGGCCGTTTTTTGAACCTTCGGCTGGTCTGAAATTAATGCATATATCATCAACTTTTTTTTTGTGAGTTGCTCTTGATTGGGATGATCACTCTGAAATTTTTTATCATTTCAATATAAACACCTGAGTGCTCAAATAGCCAAGAAAAGTGGTTTTGAAAGTCACTGAAATCAACCATCAACTTCAAAATTTGACTTTCTGTCCCAAGGTAGGGCTCTTAGTTGCTGAAGAGTTTGCTTAGTTTATTTTACTTTTTTAAAGGGCATGTGTTCTGCATATTAGATTTCCTAGTGCAGTAGAAGATGTGAATTCTAAATCTATCTTTAATTTCGCTTCTGTTGCAGGCAGAGACCCTGGATCCACTGAGCTTCGGTATGGTCCCCGACATCGACGATGCCCTATAATGAAATATATCGAAGCCCTTGTCCCAGTATTATTGTTTGTAACGGAAAAAGAGCAGAGTTGTGCATACTTGCCAGGTTTGGAGGCTTCCTTGTCGAAGTAGCCCTTGTTTGTTATAGGTTATGAAACACATCCCAGCTCAAGGAGCTGTATCAGGAATGTGACAGTTCAGAAACATAGTATTATTTAGACTAGCGATATTGGACAGAATGTCTGCCAAGCGAAAAAGAAAAAAGAAATGAGAGCAAAAGGATTATTAATCCACTTTCATCTGGTCCTCAGCATTACGGCCCCAAAGCAGTGCAAAACTCCTCATGCTGTAAATTATTCCATGTGATCAAACATAAGCTTACTGCAGTTGTGCTCATTTTGCCCTCAACTCTTAGTTTCTGGATGCATTCAATGCACATCACCCCCATTTCATCCGAAGTAACTTACTCATGAGTTGAAAGAATGCAAAGGATCCTATTGCCCATGGCCTAGGACACAATGACCAATGAAAAGTGATATTAGGTTGTTCCTTACTAATTTCTTGACATTTTACACTAAGGGTATGTTTGCACTTGGTGTTAGGGGTGATGTTTGGAATGTGAATCCAATCCAAAAATAAATCTAAATTTGTTCCTAAGATCCTTAGTAACAACACTCTTTATCACCAAATGCGAACATACCTTAAGGGAGCTAACCCGTTACTAATCACAAATCTAGTCTCACAACTTAGGGTGGAGTAATTTCAATTAGGAGGTGATTAACAATGATTAATGCTCGCACAGTTCCCAAGCACTTGTAGTGCATTATGATTGGCTACAAGACTCTCAAAATTGGAACCGGCCCTTGTTGGATTTTGCAACCAAACCTTGGTCAAAAAATAGGAAGGTCTATATGACCAATATAGGTAGAACAAAATCTTCAACTCAAAAATTCGTAGTAATTATTTTTTGAGAAAGAAAAATCTGAAAAATGATGGAAACCTTATGAACTCTATTTCTGCTCATGGGAAAATTTCCCCACTGTTAAAACCTTCCTTGTAGGTATGTGTATCTACCTAAGTAGTCAAAAATGGGTCGGCTCCCTTACACATATTTACTATTATTGTACAAGGATGTTGTAATTTCATCAAACCCCAAACCACAGGTAGGCATGGGTTGGTGCACTGGTTGAGGGTGTGGTTTAGAGTTGCATAGGCCTCCACATGGACAAGCAATGAGTCATCAGGTAACTTTTGGGGGTAAGGCACCCCAATTGTTAAGGCAACCTAATTTCACTATTCTATGTAAGAGGGAAATTTGATTTTTGCCAACCAAGGGAAAGAAACACTTTACAAGACAACATTACGAAAAGTTGTGTTGAATTTAATCTCTTAGCATTTGAATTCTTTCTTGATTGCATACTTTTACTTATATCTTCATAGATATATGTTATTTACTTTAGTTTCATCAAATTTATCATACAAAAAGTATTAAGAAAGAAAATTCAAGCATTGGTTTGGATGAATGAGAATTTTTGCGGTACAACAAAAAGCCCTTGAACCCTCTCTATCCATCATCCAAAATTGGAACGTTGAAGCACAAAGGGATTAATCCTTGAGAGATGATAAATGTTCTAAAGAGCTTACTATAGGAGCTATATGAAATGAATCAAGAGTACATTCATGTATGTTGAAAATGCTATATTTCTCTTTTCCTTAGCAATGTGATTAGATAGTCACTTGGTGCTTCATGAATTTTGTACAAGGTTATGAATTAAGTCATATCAAGATGGGTTGACACCAAAAACTTGCAAAAAATGAAGGTTTTATGTTTGAATTTTTCTCACGCCTTCACCCCAAAAGCTACAATTCTTCATTCTACCATCTTATCATGTTGGGCATCTATAATGATGTATTAGATTTTTTATTTTTTTTATATTCGCATCATGTTATGTACTTACAAGCTCTCATCTCATGTATCCATTGCCCCACTAAGAGTCCAATTTGTTTTATTTGTAACTCTACGTAGATCCTATAGTTGCAAATTCCAAAAGATACCTATAAATTTACTCAAACCAATTTCTTAGAAAGCACTATCATTTGATAACTGTGGCCGATTTTAACACAAGAAACTTAGTTTGTAAACACTAGTCTATGGGATATCAAGGTTGTATCTGTTGATTGTCAATACATGATATCAAAAACTAATTCTAAACTGAGATGACACAATGTTAGGAAATGAATTTTGTTTAGAGAAAACACATTTTTAAGGGAATATATTTCTATTTCAGCATCTTTCAAATTTTTTTTCCAACTTTAATTAAATATTTGGCATTAAGTGTTAGTTCTCAAAAGTTGGATACAATAGTGCATAAAATAATAAAACTATGTAATTTAGATGTGTACATCATGACTCTTCCCAATTGTGTCCCTATCTACATCAAATGTAGATAGACAATGGGATCCAAGTATTACCATTTAAGAATGTTTTGAAATTTTTCCAAGCGTATTTTTATTTTTGTTGTGTTCTCTTTTCAAATTCAAATCAAAAATAAATTTTGGTTTCAAACTACGAAGAATAATTTTCAATTTCATGTCTTATGAGCAAAGATAGAATGTAAACTATTTAAATTATTTTGCATAACAAAAATGATTAACTTACTTTTCAATTTTGAATATAAAAATACCACCAAACTCATAATTTACAATAAACTTGGAAAACTAAAAAATTAGAAAAATGTGATATTTTTTCATATAAAATTTCTAAAACTAATCAAATAATTAGTGATAGTAAAGTTTTAAATAGATGTCTAAATCCGTTCGTGAACTCAAATTGATGACCATCATAACATTCTATTTCAAAATGTTTTTGCATTATTTGAGGAGTCTTTTTGATTTTGATGTTTCTAATGAGAAATTTGAGAAGAAAATTTATATGTACTTTTGTAATATTTTGTTCTAGTTTGAGGGATTACTTATACAAAAGTTATACTTTGGAATTTGACACTTTAGCATATAATAAGTTTTTGAAAAAGAATTTGACATTCTCTAATAGCTTTTCTCAAACATAATGTCTTTTACCTTATCATTAAAAGTTTCTTAAAGTTCAACTTTATAATGCACTTTTGTTGAATACCTATAGTGATGAAAGATTGTGTACTTCACCATGCTTTCACCCAATTGTCAAATGCACAACCAAATTTCATATTTCATATCATGAGGGTTTAAGGATAAAAAATGTCAACCAACAGCTTGTCAAATTTCTATTCTACCAATCAAGCCAATAGAATAGACATTGTTAGAAATATGGGATCAACTTGACTAGTTGTGAGTCTTTTGGCACATGTTTCTAAAGTTTATGCAACCCATATTTCTACTAATGAGATGTAGTTTGAATCACTTGCTAAGTTCCAAAGGTCATATCGGTTGCAAGGCAAGGAAATTTTGCCACTCAATGCTAAGTCCCCCCCCCCTTACATTGCCAAATAATATTGTTAGACTACTAGCTACACTCATTCATGACAAAGAGTGTACAAAGAGTGCACAATGTACAAAGAAGGTACAAAGAGGGTATAGTGTACAAAGAGTGTACAATGAGGAGGGTGATATTTGGAGTTGCAATGGCCATAGCTCCAAAATATTTCACAATTGTAGTAGGTGTCAGTATTGTTGAATAGTTCTTTAGATTTTTTTTAAATATGTAATCCTTTTGGGGGCAGATATGGTTGTCTACTACAACCAAGCAATAGTAAGAAGAAACTAGAGCATCCTTCTCTAGAAATAACCTCCCAGGACAAAACTCTTGTCAATAGTAGGCTTCTTCTTCTATTGAACTTGAGGATTGCATATAGACTAGGGGTACCTAGAGGAATTCAACTATAAATCTAATGGTCTTGAAGGCAAGTTCAACAAAGTGAACTATCTTTAATTCAAGGTAGTTTTAAGAAATCTTAATTCCATTCATTTAGTTTTTCATTTATTGTACATGCTTAACAACCAAATACATCTATGACACGGTTTTGATGATTGATTGAAGAAGCTCCATTGGAAAGGAAAGAAGACTCTTTTCTACCTACATAGGATTCACTCCCTTCATTCACCATGCATTTCTTCATATATCACTACCTTCATGCCCAGGAATAAGAACATATTGGTTTTAAAAATATACACTCACCTCAACATCAAAACTCGTGTAAGTTTTGCAATAAATTACATACAAAGAATACGTTAAATCCTTATAACTATTGTAAATGGTCTTCGAAAATATCCCTATAATGAATTTGAACATCCTTGAATTACTAACAAGAATTTTTTTTTAAAGTTGACCATTCCAATTATAATAAAATTTGCTCCACACTTCAAAATGTCATATTTAAGTATAGTTACCTAATCCCATCTCACCTACTCATTACACACACACAATGAAAATAGCCATTGGAGAAGCGCCACTAAGAGATCGAAATTCTATCCATCCACGTCACATTTGCACCTTTTTGAATAAAAAAAGATCCTTCTCAAACATCCTCCCCAATGTATCTTTTTCGCCAATCCAAAAGCTTCCTCCCCTTTGGGAGAGCTTGGAGTGCTACGTCAGGCAGTCAACAAACAGACCAAAAATCAAGAAAAAACATGAAAAAACAAGGGCAATGGCAGTAACTTAGTTTTGGTTGGGCTTCAGGGAGGCGAGGGCGTGGTTGGGGAACTAAGTTAAATTTAAGTTAAGTTAGTCCAACATGAGCCACTTTTCCATTTCGTGAGCCCACCGTACCACTTGTGGTGCCCTGTCTGCTGTGCTGCTTTTTCTGCAGTGAAAGAGTGAGCTTATGCAATGGATTCGCATTTGTTTAAAAAAAAAAGAAAAAAGAAAGAAAGAGTGAGTTTAGAGATGGTTTCATTTGTTTTCCAAAAAAAATACTCCCTCCATTTGGAAACAGTGTAAGGTAGGAGGTCCATGAATCACTCATCTAAGAGCTGGAACCGGAATTTGTGGAGGTAAAACTTCTTGAAATACTTTTCAGTAAATTTTCCGTGAAAGACAAATGGAATTGGCATCTTACCCAAGTCGTTTCATATTTTTTGGAGTTTTGTAGAATTAGTTCTGAATTTTTGAAGTTGAAATGGCAAAGGGCTCTAAAATCGCCCACCTCTGTAAATGTACACTGTTTGTACATCATTGGTACAATGAAAAAGTAACATGTTCAAAATAGTGTACATTTACAGAGGTGGGCGATTTTAGAGCCTGTGCGATTTCAGAACCTCCTACCTTATCCATTCTCAGTGGAATCACCACTCAGAATGGATACACTATTCCCAAATGGAGGGAGTAAAAGGAAGACTCTCACTTGCAATGAAAATTCAGTTTCATTTGTGTCAAAAAAATAAAAATTTATAAAAGTAGAGATGCTCTGATGAGTTCTGCAACAGACTTCATGAGCCCACCCTCCCTCCCTGTCTGTCTGTCTGTGCCCTCGCGCACCAATTATGAGTCTTAAGTCAAATAACTTGCGGTACGTAAAGATACCCACGGTCTGACTCTCGGGTGGTGCACTGCAGAGAGTTGTTGAGGAATTCGGAAGCCGTACACATTCACCCAAAGCAATGGGGCAATGTGGGATGGAGAAGAAGAAGAAGAATCCACAATTCCACATGTTATGGTAACTTAGAAGGTGCAAACTCTGCCCATGCTCCAAGAATTGTTCTTAGAGTGTACCAGGAATTGTCACTGTATTGTCACTGTAGGGAATGAAAAATGGCCCATTGAAGTATTGATGCCAATTTGGGATTCTCATTGCACAGTTTTAGGAATGGTTGGGGATTGAGTTTGATTAGGAAGTTGACAAAATTTCAGTGCACATAATGTGGAGTTATGAGTGGTGGGAGACTTTGTGTCATCCTAGACAATTAAATGCACCATGTTGTTGCAGTTTTTTGTTTTTTTTGAAACAAATGAAAATGATTTCATTGCAGAAGAGATGTTGCAGTTTAACCCCTAAAGGACGAGGCACATTTTGGGCACAAACTGTGAAAAACTGCCACTTCTTAGAACAGTAAGAAAAAAATGAAAAAAAATGTTTTTTTTCAAAATTCAACCGTACAAATTTGTACTAGACTACTATGGGAATATGTGGAAAAAATTTCAGAAACTTTGACCTCACGGATTGAAAGATTATAACGTTCGAAGTTAGAAGAAAAAGTTTTTTTTTGACCCTGCCCAACAGGGCCTGCAGACTTTAACTCCTATGAAAGTGAGATTTTTACACTGTACATGGTTATTTTTTCTTACATTTGTATCTGAAATCATGTAAATTACATACCTGTTAAATTTCAGAAGTAAAGGAGGAGTTTTGCAAAAGCTGCCCGATTAATAAAAAAGTTCGGTGAAGCATAACTTTTGATCCGGGCATCCGATCGAAAAAAAAATTATATTCCCACTTAGGGGGTACATGTTTACACCTTGTGTCAAAAATTCGTGAACATCCAACCAAAATTGACTTCATAGGAACCTACCCGGATTTCGATTGTCCGTTCAATGGACAATTGTCCTTTAGGGGTTAAGGTTAGCGCATCTTCATTTTTGGACTCCATTTGCACCACTAAAGGGCAAGTGTTTGACATTTCATGGCAGTACCTATGGACTCAAAAAGCACCCTACTATTGTAATCTTTAGAAAATCATATCTAATTCAGTTTAACTGTAAAAATTACAAATCAAATTGTGATGGATGTGTCTCCCTCTCTTCTTTCTCTGAAAATTTGTTAAAAAAGTGCTTTGATCATCATAGAAGACATCTTAAGCCAGAATGCTCTTCAGTGGGCAGTTTCTGCACCTCCTACCTTAAGTTAAGTTATGATCTCTCCAAGTCAGTGGCCAAGCCCTGCCCACCTCAAGAAAAATATCCTCCTCCACAAATATCACCTTAATCACTGCTCAGTATTTGATATTGATTTGGGGTGCAAATCAACTGAAATCAACAGAGTTTCAAGTTTTGTTCATTTGGAAGACACGTATCAAGATAACAAACTACACATAATAGTGAGATTAGGTTGTCTCACACTAATTTCTCAACATTTGACACTAAATAAATATGTTCAGTTATTGTACAAGAATGCATGCACCACTTCTGAATTAGGTATTAGGGGTAAGGGAGGCAACCCATTTCCAACCACTTAACCCCTAAAGGGTTTTGACTATGTTTTCACCAAAAACTCTCCAAAACTGCCATTTCTAGTACAAGAACCAACTTTTAGAAAAAAAAATTTGGACACATGTAACTGTAGGATCTTGTAGTATGCTGGTTTGAGAACATGAGGGAAAAATTTCAGAAACTTTCATTATGTAGATTGCAAGATATTAGTGTTTGAATTGTCAAAAATATGTTTTTTGTCCCTGCAAAAATCCGGTCAGCTATTCTTCACAAGGTCACATTTGTATGAAAAAATGTCCAAAATGGATGTGCATCTTGGAATTCATTCTTCAAGGCAAATTTTCTACATGCTTGAAAAAATTCAAATCATTTGGAATTATACAACATATAGGAAAAAAAATAGTAAGTACAAAGAAGTAGATAATGATTCAAAATACAAAATTGTTAAGAATTGTGTTGTGGATTTGAAAAATGACAATCCTAATGGTTGTAATGTTGTAATCAACAATCTACATACTATGATTTTATATATATATAATATTTAAAATTGAGTTAAATGAAGGACTTCAAAGTAAATTTTAGAGTACAAAATCCATAACTTCCCACAAACTAAAACTCCTCATAACTTTCACCTCATTGATCAAAATGGAATGATTCAAAGCTTTCCAAGTATATATAAATCTAGAAAACCAATTTCAAATTTTCATTTTTGAAAAAAGTGATTTTTTCTGATTTGTCCGCATTGCCCAAGTTGGAAAAGAAACCACATATCATACAATAACTTTTTAACCATGTAGTCAAAAGTTATGAAAATTGTTGAGCCTAAAAGCTACTCCTCAACCACATGTTGTGTGAAAATTGAAAAGAAAAAAATTGAAAATTCATGTCATACTGAGTTGCCCAAAATATCTATAATGCCAAAAAAAACCATGTTTGGGACTTTAGGGGTTAAGTGGTTACACCAATTTGTAGGGTGAGTTTCTTCGGGGGGAGGGGGGATTTTCTAGTGCACAAAAATAGAGTTGGGAAGGTTTCCATAATTTTACCAAAAAAATATTTTTCAAAACATAATTACTATGAATTTTTGAGTGAAAGATTCCATTCCTCCCACTCTAGTCATGTAGACCTTCGTGTTTCCCACAAAGGTTGGTTGTACAATCCACCAAGGATTGAGAGTATTGTAAAACAATCACAATGTGCTATAACTACAAGGGGAATTGTGATATAATTAATGACTATCATCTCCTCATGCGTGGAAAGAGATCACTCCATATTGCCAAAAGGGGGTGATGTTCAAGACTGGGTTGCCTCCGTTAGTCACAGTTTCTTCATTGCATGCCCATTTTGCAAAGAATGTAGATGTGTCAATGCCCCATTGGCTTCCCATTGGCTATCCACAAGAGCATCTTTTTCTTCTTCTATGACATCTTTACCAAGCCCATTGTTCTCCTCTAGAGGTGAAGAATGGACATAGAGAAGATTTTGCAAAAGAAGAGTATTGTCCCGATGCTTGCACTTTCATCCTCCATTGTCAATTTCACTATTGTTGTTGTTGATTTCTCTACTTTTGATTCTCCATGCTCGACACACCAAAAGGGGGTGGGGGGCACATCTTCTTCACCCACAAGTGCTCCCCCATTACTCCTGTTTCTTCTCATTCTTCATAGAAGTTTGTGTTGGTGAAGAAATTGGGACTACCCTATTGTTGTAATTGAGACTCATGAACCTCCATGTGCACAAATGGGAATATTTTTATAAATGTTTGTTGGCTTTGATGGCTTGTAAAATAACTTTCTTGATGAAGGCAACCTAATTTCACTATTTTGTGTACACAACATAGTGACATTAGGTTGACTCCACAATTAGGTTGCCTTATCCCAAGAAAGTCACTTTGTAAGCCATCAAAGCTAAGAAATATTCCCACAAATTGTCCTATCTAAAATGCACTCCCCAACTATTCATAAGAGTCTAATGTTGATTTTAGATCAACACCTATTTTCAACACTTTGAAAATTTATAGTTTATTCATACAATGCACGAAAAATGCATAAGAACAAAATCAAGAATAATACCTTTTAGACTACCAACAAGACTTTGCCAAAACTATTTCAGTATAATAATTGAACCATAGATAATTACTTATTTTGTCAATTTCAGGTGTATGTACCTTTTTAATTAGAGGGGAATCACATTAGTTGCACATTTGTGAACAAGTGCTCCTCAAGGTTTGGAGAAACGATACACCTTTCTAGCCAAGCAAGAAATCTTCAATGAATTTGGTGAAGGAATGGCTTGCGGTATCCAATTGCAACCTTCCATGTCTAGAGCTTCATCAAGTTCAAAGATAGGCATGGTGTGAGGGCTTCACAATTGTGACTCCATATATTATCCTCCCAATGGATTGTCGCGTTCTCATCCTTACACAAACATTTTCCTCGATGCAAATTTTGGAATCAATTCTTTCAAAATGCCAATTTTGTCATGCATTGCAATTGTTGTTGCAAACTTTTGCAGCAGAGCTGCAGTTGTACGTCTGGTTCAGCAGTAACTCATCTCTCCACCAGCGTTGAATGGGCTGTCCAAATTAAAGGTGGCATGAGTGTTTTGAATGGAGATGCCGGACACGCCACGCTTGAGAATTATCTTGCTCAAAAGTCGAAAAGCTTACAAACTTCTGAAATGTACTTTGATGCCTTTTGTATTCTTTTGATTTGCCAGGAACTGGCCTTCATTGCTAAAGGAATCTTATGTGGTAACGTACAGTCCACCGGCAACCAGTGTTTTTTTTTCTGGCGATTTATCGCCAGATCTGTCAGAATCTGACCACTGTGAATCTGTCCCTCCAAAATCTGGCCTATGCAGTGAAGCCAACACAGGGGACACTAGTCCAAAAAGAAAACACTGCCGGCAACGTAACTTATGTATGCCACACATGTGCTTGTGGAAATAGAGGCGGAGAGTGTTTGTTTGTCAGCGAAATGATTTGAGTTGAATGTGGTGAGCGAGAAAAGGAATGAGCAGCCATCATCGACACTGCTTGAACTATGGTAGACAAGCCTGGTACCATCCTTGGATTCACAACCTGAATATCTTGGGGCCAACTCCAAGAGGTACACATATTTTTTTAGAGGTGTGTGCATGTTTCATGGATTAAACCTAAGTGGAATTATAGTTTTCTGATTAAAATTGTAATTTTTCTGCATTTCTAATGTGATTTACCCTGAAATTACAAAACCACCAATAGATTAGAGTCTTAAACAACCTACACTAAACTATAACTGCCATTCCATGTATTTCTTAGCTGACCTATGCATTCCCACCAATGAAAGCTTGACACATTAATCCCTGTTGCCATTAATGTGGTCAAATTATCAAAAGAATGATGGATTTGAATGAAGATTGTGGTGGAATTGGGGCCAAAAATAGGATGGCAGAAATAGGCAGTTGGCAAAAATGAGTTGGTCTACTTTGTACATGAGCATGAATGGTGAAGGAAGGCTTGATAAATTATAAGAAGAAAAATTGAAGTTGTTGAAAGAAGTTGAAGAATAAGGTAGACGCACCCATATATCCAATTCTATCATCAAGTACCAATGGAGTACATTTTAGATAGAAAATGTTCACTACTAGTACATGATGGAGGAGTTCTCTCTAGAAGAAATCTGCATTTGCCTCAACAAATTCTACATGACATGTTTGTTGAGGCAAATGCAAAATCTGTAGCTGAAAAATGCAAAAAAAACCCAGATTTAGTGTTTGTCTCAACAAACACATCATGTAGATTTTGTTGAGGCAAACACAAATTTCTTCTAGTATTTTAAAAGAAAGGGAATGGGGTCATCTACCTTATGTCATCTTTTGAATCCACCATTATGTGTGTTTATCATATTCATTTTTTATGTCCCACTATCAACTATGTCTAGAATATGAGTATGAAGAGTGAAAGAATTGAAGGTTTAGTAAATTAGTAGGAGAGGAAGTTGTGGGAAGATGTTATTGAACAACTACTATTTTGTGAATCCTCTATTTTGTGTGCTCATTTTCTTTCTTTCAATGTATGTGAAGTTTGATTAGTGGGAGGACATATTATTGATTATCAATGCTTTATGAGCTTGAACTTTGATTTATTTATGTAGTGTTTATATTTATCTCACTCATATCTTGCTCAAGTGATGCAAATTACCCCCTAAAAGACCATGTGGTACTTGAATGACCAATTGAAATTTGGGTAGGTTCCTATAAAGTCAATTTTGAATGAATCTTTCTTAATTTGGAGACAAGGTATGGATATGTACCACCTTATCAAGAATAGATATTTTTTCAATTGATTGACTAGATCGAAAGTTATGCTACCCAAAACTTTTTAGGCAAGCTAGGCAACTTTGGGCATTGTGTGCAAAATTTCTCTTCTACCTTTGAAATTTGGTAGGTATACAACTAACATGATATAGGAAGAAATCATCAAAAAAAATCCCAAGCATAATGCAAAAATCTCATTGTAGGAGGAGTTGAAGTATGTTGGCCCTATTGGGTAATTAAAGGTCAGAAAATAACTTTTTCATCTAATTTTCCAAAATATTTCCCCTCATTGCCATGGTAGTCTACTAGAAGTTTTTATGGTTGAAATTTTTTTTTAACTTTTATCTTTTTATCTTTTTCTCACAATGGTGCTAGTATGTGAACCCAAGAATGCAAGCTTGTGAGCATTGAGCCTACATTATAGGTACCTATAATATAGATATCACACACTATACAAGGTGTATGTATCATAAACACCTATAATATGGATATTTGTAACATATATATCCTATAATTATAGACAATTTCTATGGTATATACACCTATATATAGGAGTGTAGTATTATAGGCTCATAGGTTCACATTCCTATGCTCACATAATAGCAATCCTCATCTAATGTATAAAGCCTCGTCAAGAGTTTAGATCCAACAATCAAAAATATTATACATCAAATTTTGTTTCATAATATAAACATGATCAAATTTTTGAGTTCAAATATTTATTGTGAAAAATATTGTTCATACTTCCTCAAATGATGCTCAAATGAACGGAATGTAGACTTGAACTTGCTCAACTTTTCAAGAGCTTTCACACAAGCTACAATTTGTCACCATTTTCCCCATAGACTTGAGCACACAATGATTTAAGGTAAAACAATCGATTACGAACCTTTTACCCATTGTGGACTTTCAAGAATGACCCCATTTGGTTTTCTTTTAGTTATTGAGATTCGGGCCACATTCAATGTCTTTGCTAGCTGGAATGGAGTAATTAGTGACCACAATAGGTCTTCTATGTTAGAAAATATAGTAACCACAATAGGTGAGTAAGATGAGTGTTATGGACTAGTTTTGGTTGGTTTTGGGGTAGTCTACAAACTCTTTTAGGTTATGATGGGCTGAACACTTTGAAAATTCATAACAAATTCACACCTTGTCGAAATATAGTTTCAAATGCTCTTGCCATTTCTATCACTTGACTTTCTCTGGAAAAAAGAAGTAGAAAATTTCAGAAATGACAAGAGGGCAAACCCCCCAATTTGGTCCGTAATAGGTTGTTTTACCTTACTGAAGTTGCTTCTTGAAAGGATTTGAGGTGGAGAACCTTCAATTTTTATCCTACATAAGGATTATTAACCCTCAAAGGACGGATTGGTGACCATGGAAATACTCCCTTTTGGAACCGTATGACATCATCTACTTTATAAAATCCAAAAATATTTATTGGAAGCCATACTACTATAGAAGATCTACATTTTTCTCACAAAATTCCGAGGATGAATAGTAGTTCTGCCCTATAGAGAGAGATTCTTTGTCATCCATCAGACACAAAACGTCCGTGTCGACATTTAAGGGTGAAATCATCATATAGGGTTTAGATTTTGTACCTAGCTACCATCTAATTTAAAATTGATCATAAAATCAAATAAAACAGACAGAAAATCATAGATAGAAGATTGACCTATTGCTTATCAAACCAATGTGTAACTTACGTCCTTCTTTCAATAATGTGCTTGAATTTCAACATGCTTGTGTCAAAAAAATAAAAAAAATAATGTGCTTGAATCTACCGTTGATGTGACTTACTGCTCATTGTACTATACAAGTGATGAAGCTCAAAACCTGAAACATGATAAAGAGTTAACCCCTCAAGGTCCAAGCAATTTATGTACTTTTTCACAAGTTTAAACTTTTTTACAGGGATCCAAATGACACAAGTTTGAACTTTGATTGACAATGCACATTGTACATGAAGCTTGCCACATGATGTCAATTGTACTTTTGAGCTTCCCCTTCAATATGATCATCAAAAATATGAAATTCATTTAGATATACTTCTTAGAATGTAGAAATATGAAATTATAACTTGGACCTATGCAATAGGTGAGAGGTTCAAAAATGGCTCCTTGGGCCTTGAGGGGTTTATAGACTTTCTTTTTTCTTAGACCTGGAGTTTATTCTAAGGAGAGACCAAGAACAAACGGCAAAAGCTGAGGGCAAAGCTCTGGAGATAGAGAGCCAAAGAGGATCAAGCAATCATACAAAAGGAGAAAAAAACTACACAAAGTATCCACATTTGGGTTTCTTCAAGTGCCAAGTGATGACCCTATCTTCACAAGAGCCAAAGAACTGGGTGTAGAGCCAAGTGTTGTTGAATTTCCAAAGAAATTTTTGTGCCTTGCCTGGTGTCCAGAGTTCAAGGCCTTTTAGGGCAAAATTTGCTCAACCCCTTGAGGTAGGAGGTCCATAATTCAACTGTGTTCTGAATGCATCCCCTATCTAGAAACGAGTGACATTTTTCTTGAAATATCTATGATTGTCATTGATGGAGTAGGTATACTTAATGGGACAATTTATGGACCTCCTATTTTTAAGGGGTTTTATAGTTTTGCTTTGTAAAAAAATTGTATGTTTAGTAGATATATGAAGATTTGAACCATTCATTACAATTAGTTAGAGAAGTCGTTGCAAAGCCACAAAGTTCATCATAATAGCACAAGAAGAATGTGAAGTTTTGAAGCCTTGTAAATTCTTTGGGCTTAATATCATACAAGTGAAGCAAAATCATACTCCATTGGTTCTACTAAAAAGCTTTGAAGTAGACATAGTGCATGTATGACTAAATCGCTTCATTTATTGATTTTTGATCATTGAGTAAGCAAAGTGGAATTCATATCAATTCCTGCTCCACCAATTCCAAAAATTCCATGTCGCTTGCTCAATGATCAACAATCAAAATCAATAAATTTAACAATTTTAGTAGTACATCTACTATTTCCAATTTGGAGGGTTTTAATGGGAGGAAGGGAGTAATATGTAAGAGCAATTGTAAGAAAACTTGTATTGTTTGATTCATTATGGTTCAATACTTGTGATATTTTTAAGGGCAATGTGATTAGAAAAATAAAATATAATAATTATAATATATATTTAAACCTTTAAGAAGATTTTACCCTAAGAAGATAAAGCATAGAATGATTCTCCTATTAGGAAAATTAAAAGAGTCAAAAGTCTCAAGAAAATAGATATTTTTAATTTTGACATATTGATTTATGAAAAATATAAAAATGATTGAAAATATAAAAATAAAATTTATTTATTATTGAAAATTGTATGAAGGTGGTTATGCTCCAAAGAACCACCAAAATATTCTTTGTCCATGTTCTGAAATGTGTATAGAAGGAAACTTATATTGTGGACTTCATACAATAGAGGGTCTTTTTGCATTAATTGTTTGAATAGTTGCAAGGTCTTTTCTAAATTTCACTTTAAAATATTTAGATTGGATAGTCAATTATACGTCCAACCTTGAAAAACCTCAGATGTGACATATTCTCAAAAATCAATATGTTCTACAAAATTCATTTTAGAAAAAAAAAAATTGATATGGTATATCTACCTTTCGTATAGTTTCAACTATATTGGATCATTACTCCCAAATTTATGCTTGAAATATTAATTAAACATGCAAAATGTGTTGAAATATGATATAGGTCTTTTTTGCAATCATCCAAGTGAAAGACTTTTCATTACAAAAAGAAGATTGATGAAGTTTGTACATGTTGTAGTATTTCATATAAGTTATGCTACCCATTATTATCTTTTTGTTAATTGTGTCTCTTACCAACACTTGTTTAAAAACTACAGATTGAAATGTTGAACAAAATTAGATAAGTAATAGAAAAATAATAAGTATACAATCTTTAGAAATTCGACATTTAGTACAAGACTCAACTCTACAATTCTCAATTGCCTTCATTATTGATTCTATACAATAAATTATTTAGAGTAGGTCATGAATACTTGAATGGGAATCCTTGTTGCCAATTGACCCATGCATTTGGAGCATATTTCATTATACAAAAGAATCTTATCATTCATATGCATTTTAAGTTTGTATTTGGTATTTATATCATATTTGGTTATTATACCATTAGTAGAAAACAATGTCCAAATCAATACATTTTGTTGTTTTGGATTGTTTAATTCAAACATAAATTCTAGACGTGTTGATTCATTCATATTTTGTATTAATTCATTCATTAGAGATATTTTGTTGCTTCAAAAGACTTACTTTGTACATTATTTTTTTTTTCTATTATATATATATTGGTTATGGTTGATATTCTTTGACTAGATAATTAATTTAAGTTTGGAGATAAGATTCAACAAATGCCTAAAAAAGTATACATCAATTTTTTTCAAATAACTTAATTAAAAAATTCCAAAATTTCCAACATCTATTTTTGGGGTAACCATTGGGTATTTGGTAGTATAAATACAAAAACAAGCAAGCCTTTTTCTTAAACTGAAGGTTCAAGGATTCATTTATAATATTGTTAGAATAGTTGATTAACCCCAAAATGTTTAGCGTCTAAATGCCCAAGGCACCAATTTTGGTGTTTTGAAAAATTTGAAGTTAAGGAAAACCCAACAAAATTGCTATTATTAGTTTATATTTTTGGAAAATTCTTTTTGAAGTCTAATTTTAGGATCAAAAAGTTGATCTTAAAAATAAAGGATTATGATTTTTCTATTGAAGATTTTGAGCAAGGATACCCATTGCAATCTTGACTTCCCATAGTGTTGAGGGCTCTTGAAAATGAGCCTCAAATACACAAGATCTTGGAGGCAAAATCACATTAAAAATACATTTAAAAAATTATAGAATAGATTTTGAAAAAATGTAAATTGATTAGGGTTGTGCATGCTAGGCCCTATAACCTCATATTTTTTTAGTGATCAACTTTTTAGAGTTGACATGCAAAAAGTGAATTGAAAAATTTTCATAGTTTTTACACCCTCTTGATCAAATATTATCATCTTTCAATTTGTAAGTGATATTGTTATGTTTTCTTTTCCTATGTGATCTCTAACATGTCTAGTTTGAATTTGTACTATTACAATTCAAAAGAAATTGGTACAACCTATGAAAATGTTGACTTTTTGTTCAATTTAGAGCAAATTTCAAGAAGCTCCAAACTAGCCTTGGGCATTTAGGGGTTAGAACCTTCTCCAAAATTGACAATTTGAAATAAAAATTATAAAGTGTTGATTGGAAGAATATTATGGAATTCGTTTACAACTAAAAGTGGTAGATTTTGAGTTGTAGATTCCATTTGTTTGGTTAGATTCACCAATTCTATCACCGATATTTTTTAATAAATTTTGGAAGGGAAATTCCAAAATTCCTTCTAAATTCAATAACAAGAAAAATATTATCATTTTTTTAGTACAATTTGTTGGAATGGATTTGAAACGAGGTTCTCTTCCAAGTTTATTGTAAGCATCAAAAATCCAATATTGAAATAATTATTTATGATTTTTCAATGGTTGATTCTGTATAAGAGTATCCATTGAAAATCTCGATTTTTTTAATGTGATGAATAATATATTGGAGATGAGCCTCAAATACACAAATCTTAGGAAAAATAACACATTGAAAATTCATTAGAAGAAATTGTTGAATAGATTTTAGGAAGCCATAAATCAATTATATTATGTCCTTTAGCCTCTGATTTTTTTGTGGCCTTAGTTTTAAACTTGACAAGTAAAAAGTGGATTGAAAGACTCCAAATCACTTTCAGAGTTTGAAGCCCCCCTTGAAAACTCAAACATTATAATCTTTCAATCCATACGTGATGTTGTGTTTTCTTTTCCTATGTGATCCATAACACATCTAGTTTGAATGCATACAATTAGAATTTTTTTAAATTGATAAAACTTAACAAAACTTGAGATTTTTGTTTAGTTTTTGAGTGAACTCAAAGAGGCTCAATAAGGCCTCAGGCATTTGGGGGATTAAACAAACAAACACTAAGTTAACTCTAAGTAAGCCAATTCAAACAAAAAACAACTAGAGTTCATTCTCTTTCTCTGTACACAAAACATTTTTGCATGTACTTAAGCCTAATTTCAAAAGAAGACCAAGAGAATACCAACATAAGGTAGGCACCCCCCAATACACCATTGATCCAAAATTGCCATCATCACTCACTATACATCTCCTAAATCAATATGTACCTATGTGGAAGAAACGATTGTAGAACCTCTACCAAACTGAAATCCTTGACCCTTCCTAACTTTTGCATACAATATCCAAATGCCGGGCTTTTTGGTGCATTGGGAACCTCCTTTCACTTGCAAACAAAAAAAACTGTGAAATTTTGACCAGTCTAATAATAGTAAGGAAGCAGAGTGGCAAAAAGTGAGTGGTCAGTTTGGGAGGTGCCCACCTTCATCTTAGCAAGAGTGGCTCCCATTCTCGCTTTGCACATGGCAAGGGTCCTTTTGTGACAGTGAACAAGCGACCAGCCCATGTGCCCGAGGGATTCTTTGGCAATCACAACATTGCTGAAGTACTGATGCAATGTTGGCTTGCATCTCTTATTCGATCACCAAAAATATACTCCTTACTGTACAGGAAGATATCCAAAATGACATGGCAGGTGATATAGTATCGTACGTGCACATACGATACCTCTTATTTATTGTTGCAAAAATATGGAATTGAATTCAAGGGAAGGACTAAGTTTCAAGGTGTGTTTTTTTTCATAAAAAACACTCAAAACTATCATTTTTCTATTGCAAAGAGAAACAAAGTTGTACAATTGGTTGTTTTTTTAGGCATATATGATCACAGGATCTTTGACTAGACTGGAATAAGAATGTGTGGAAGAAATTGCAAAACTTTTGGCTGCGTACATTCCAAGATTTTTGCAAGAAAACATGTGTGGAAGAAAACATGGATTTTGGACCTTGTATTATTTATTTATTTATAAGACTTTAAATCTTCTTAATTTTAAAACTTTTGCATGAAACATTTTTATGTTGAAAGAATGAATGAGGGTTTGGAGGAAAATAATTCAAAAAAAACAATCACACACTAATATTTATTCTTTAAAAAAATTATTATCCAAAAGTAGGTACGATATAAAAGAAAAATCTAAATCGCTAGTAGCTCTAAGATAGAATTGAAAATCACTAACATAGCTTGAGGTCACCTTTGGCAAAAAATAATTAACCCCTAAAGTCCCAAGAATCCCCTTGGGGCAATTTTGGAACTTTGGACAAATATCTCCTATCTCAATTTTGGCAAGTTTTTTACACAAGAAGAAAACTAATTAGCTTTTTGGAAATATAGTTTTTATTTCAATTCGTACTTGGGAGCAAAAATCATGCCACAATAAGTCCCAAATGGGTAAGAGCAAGAAACAAACCCCCCTGCAAAGACTTGATAAAAAAAATTTCAAATTTTATTTTTTCTAAATTACATTTTTCTATTTGGAATTTTTTTATTCATTCCGTTTGGATAAGTGATGTAAAAGTTACGAAGCTTCTTATTTTGCAAGCAATCTTAACAAGTTCTTGAGAAAATAATATATTGAATCTTCTTATAAATTTAATTTTCAACTTAAAAAAAGTTGCATAAGGTTTATTTTTATTTTTAGAACAATCTCACCACTGGAATACGTATGTTTCATTTCCCTCTTAGAGTTGTAAACAATTTTCTTTTTCCTTCTATCTTATATGTCATTAGCTTAACAATATTTAAAAGAATGAAAATCATTAAAAAATTTGAATTTCTTTAATCAAAATCTCAAATCAATTCTTTAGCACAAATTTTTTTTAATGTACAATTTGTAGTACAAAATATGACTCACATAGGAATAATTGTAAATGATGTGCAGGGTAATTGGGTCTAGTCATTACCAACTAATCACTTCAAACATCACCCAACGTGGTGTATGTACAAATATACTAATGTGCATGTGACTTTGTGTAGTCATATTTTTCAACTAACATAGATTATGACTACAATGAGTCACATTATCAATTGATTTTGTTATACATGTGGAATATCATTTTAAGTTAATGTGGCATGTAACTTTGAGTAGTTATATTTTTTATTAATGTACTATATGACTCTAGTGACTCAAATTTTGGGGTCAAAGATGCATCAATATATTTTAGTAATTGAACAAAAGACACCATATGGTTAAAAAAAAAGTACATACGATTGTAGAGATGTACATGGGACAATTATCTTGGAAAATGAAAATTTGAGAAGGAATATAACTTCCTTCAATGACATTTAATTCATTAATTACTAATACAAAATATATCACAATGAGTCACACCGTGAATGTATATATACACACACATCTACATGGCTTATATTCCATACAATAATGTCAAAGGGTTGGTTCTATTGTATTACAAGTAGCCTCGAATGACTTCATTGATGCCTTTGGTGATTGCATGTTCAATCAAGGACAACAAATAATGCTATTTTGTGTATATGAGCATGAGTCTATAAGTACTTAACAAGGATTATATGAGTGTTGAGCTCAAAAATTTGAAGAAGCATTAAAACTTAAGAATATTTCTAAAAATATATTATATTTTAAATTTTGGATCAAAATTTATTATTTTTCGTAAACCTTAGTACCTACTACCTTGGACCTATTACTATGGTTATGTAGAATTCAGATGAAAATTCTAATTTTCAATCTTATCTAGAAGTATACACTATGAAGATGAAGAGCCCAATTGATGTAAAATAAGTTTACTTAGAATATTGGTTGATCATTGTCCTATAAGAGTGTGAATCCTCACGGTTGATGGGAAGATACCAATAATTTTCTCTTAATGTGTTGTTATTGAACTTGTTTGGATTTTAGAAAAAAAAATAGTTGATAGGATTTCATTATGTGTGGAAAGAGCTTAGCTACACCAAATTTCATTTTTGTTGATCACTATCTTGCAATAGTATGGGCCTTCTTAGGGCTGATGCGGGGTACCTTCACCTATGTCTTAATGTGTCAGTAATCAGCCTTGTTAATATTTTAGAAAATATTGTTAAGATTGTTAAGATTTTAAGAAAATATTTGGTGTATAGGAATTATTTTTGTAAAGAATGAGCTTAGTTACACAAAAATATTGATGGGTTGATCATTGTCCTCTTCTGGGACCTCTTGAGGATCCAACTCTTTTGTCTTGATCAGATTGTTGTTCGGTTGATCACTCCCCTCTTATTGCTTGGGACCTTTTGGTGCCAAGAAGAATATTGATCACTTCAAAAGTTTATGGTAACCCAAAACATGTAACACAAGTTTAGAGTTAGAAGAAGCCAAAACAACTATGTCTCTGAACATTACAAAAAATAAGAAGAAAGAAGAATAATGGTGATAGAGGCAACAAGAAGCAAGGGCCAAGATACATCAAGAACTAAGAGCTAAGAGACAATAAGAGACAAGGAAGAAGAAGGAAAAGAAATGACAATTAGGATTTCAAAACCCTTAACCAATGGCTTGTCCACATTTGGAGGGTGGCCTACCCACATTTTGTTTGGGTTGCCATGAAAGAAGAAAAATTGAGTACTATAGAAATGTGACTACATAATATGATTGCAGCAAAAATGTGATTGATTGTCTTGTTGGTTGTTCCCCAAATATATTCCCCATTGTTTTCTATGAAATTTTTTAGCATTCCCATACAGTATATAATGTGCATATGTCAAGTACAAGGCTAAAATATGTATGATAGACATATTTGTTTTCATGACCCCTTCGATGTGCTGGCCTACAAGAATGTGATTGCCAATAGTCATCCCTAGTCACATTTCTAAGTTCTAAAATATTCCATTTGTTGTAGTGCGTGTGAATTACATTGCTTTTTTGCACCTTCTCTTTGTAGATTTTAAGGCTTTAAATCTTTTTAGCTTAAATTTTTGCACTACACGTGTTGAATTAAAAAAATTGCATTGAAAAATTGAGTTGAACTCTAGGAAATAAATTTCAAAAAGCACTCGTTATTCATTATATAAAAAAATTGTTAAGTAGAAGTAGGTACAAGATTGAAGGAAAAACGAAATCTTTCATAGCTCTAAGATGGAATTGAAACACAATAACCCCAACAATGAGATTGTTCTAGCACGCAAACTTGATTGTGTATAACAATTTATTTTGAAAATTTGCTGAAAAATTCTATTAAAAATGAATCCTGGTAGACTTTTTTTCAAGAAAATGTTTACATTGTTCAAAAAACAAGATTGTCCATAATTTTCTTATGAGTAGTTCAAATAGAATGAATCATATCTTTCCATGTAAACAAGATTATTTTCTATGAGAAACAAAATTTTGAAATTTTCATTTTGATTTTTTGTGATTTTTTTGGTATTGCCCAACAAACTTACTTTTGGGCTTAGAATGGCATAGCTTTTGCTTGGGGCACCAATTGAAATAATTAAAAAATTATATTTCGAAAAAGTTGATGAATATTACTATCTTAAAAGAAATTCAAAAAATCATGATGAAAATTGAGATTGTAGGAGCCTACTTGAAATCTATTTTGTCTCCCAAAGGAACACTTGAACTTTAGGAATTAAATTAATCTCCAATGAGAGAATTACTGTAGTAAACTTGCCAATTACCGCATAGACAAAATTCAAATCCTTTTCCACATAAATATAAAGACTTTCATGTTTTGAAATTTGGTGTGATCATTAAATGCTACGTTAAGATTCACCTTCAAAAAACAGAATGCAAAAAGATTTCTTCTAACAAATTTTATTGCAATCTAAAGGCGACAAAGCTAAAATCCAGTTAAAAATTCCTTGCAACCCTTCACGGCATAGTGTGTGGTCATTGGACGGTGATACAAAATTTTGTTCCCATGGCAATTGAATTGGTAGTTGCATCGTGCGGTTAGTGTACAATAAATGGCAACGGTTGTTGTGTGGTTTTTGGACGAGTGTGGTAAATGGAAAATTTACTCTAATTGTAATACCTCCTAAGATAGATTTACAAAGAATTTTCCAAGATGTATTTCAGAGCCTGAATGCCACTCTAATTCATGCTTATAGTACATGTGACACTAATTTACCTAAATCACAATATTTTTTCATTTATAGAATGAAATATTATTACTATTGTACTAATTTCCACATAAGGTAGATTGACACACCCATATCCACCTCTCCATCCAATTCCATCATTTAAATACCAACGGAGTGCATTCTAGAAAAAAAAATGTGCACCATTAAAGCACAAGGGAGGAGTTCTTAAAAGGATGGGAATGGGTGTGTCTAAGGTAGTCTGCTGTAAAAGCGATTGTTCTCTAATAGCAAACATGATACAAAGATACATTTTGCTTTCTTCAATGTATCAATAGTGTACATTTCACAAGGTGGACGCTTGCAATGACCCCTACATTTCAACTTCAAAATTTGTAACTAATTCCACAAACTTCTAAAAAATATGAAACAATTTGGGTTAGATGCCAATTCTATTTTTCTTCCTATGACAATTTACTGAAAATTGTTTCAAGGAGTTTAGGTTCCCGTGGCTGGCATGCTTGTACTCTTTTCTTTTTTGCTATGGACCCCTGTTTCATTTGTTTAAAAAAAAAGAGGAGTTTAGCTTCCCCCCAAAGGCAATCAACTCTTAAATGGTTGCTTTTAAGAGTAGTCTACGGACCTTACCTCACATGTTTTTTGTGTCGCGACACCAATGTTTGTTTCTAGTGACACTACTTTTGTACCCACACTAATTTAATACTATAAATCAGTGTAGTGTGGTTGGGAAGCAGTCCATTTAATTTTATTAATGGAAGGATTGGTATGAAGATGATTCAGTCAGTGGTCTATTGTTGCTGACTAGATGGCAAGCTTTCCAGCAGTTCCAGCCTCGCCAAGAAAGAGGAACCACCAATGAGCTTCGTTCCTTTGCCTCCGTCCATCCATTCGTCCGTCCGACCTGCTTTTCCATCTTCCTGGGAGCCCAATTGCAGACCACAACTTTGGATTGGAAATCCTTGGAACTCAGTGCTTCCGCACAGCCGAGTGGGTGGCGGGGTACATAGGATTGCATCACAAATAAAACATCCTTGCGGTTTTCCCAAGGGTATTATAAAATGCGGGGGCAAAAAACAGTCTCCGCATTCGGCTCGTTGCACTACTATAAATGTGGTTGGTGCATAGTGTCACACCCCACCATTCATTGTCGTACAAGGATATAGTACCGCATGTCAAAATTCAATTTTTCCATGTGCCATAAATTTTGTTCCCAAACACAAACTGAAATTCAATAAATAAATAAATAAATCATAATATTCCCCAAAAGCTAATGTATTTTTCTCTCTTCACAAAATGTTTCATAAAATGATGACGAATATTGAGACTATAGGAGCTTGCCCCAAATCCATTTTGTTTTCCCATAGGGAGAATGGGACTCTAGGGATTCATTTTGATTAGTTATGTGACAAGAATGAAAGAAAATTATTTGCAAAGTGAAAAAATATCACAAATCATACAAGGGGGAGTATTAGCTTAATCCTTACATGACATTTTGTGCCCCTTGGGTCTTGTGTCTAGGGAATAATGAGAATTGCGGGAGTTCCATGCCATGGGTGCTTCTTCTAAAAACAATTGTTGCATTTCCCCCCTCCTCCCTTCCCGTAGGCATAGAACGTGGTGGAACTGCTTTGAAATCATTTTCATTGCTTCTAGGAGATTGTTTTGGATCCGCAAGTGCTTAAGTGGGGGGGCACTTCTTTGCAAGGTTGCCTAAGAAAGAGAGGTGTTGTGTTCAAAGTGGTACTAAGGTAGGAGGCTCTGAAAGCGCACAAGCTCTAAAATCGCCTACCTCTATAAATGTATACTATTTGAACATGCTACTTTTTCATTGTACCAATGATGTACAAATCGTGTACATTTATAGAGGTGGGCGATTTTAGAGCCCTTCACCATTTCAACTTCAAAAATTCAAAACTAATTCTACGAAACTCCAAAAAATATGAAATGACTTGGGTTAGATGCCAATTCCATTTGTCTTTCAAGAAAAATTTACTGAAAAATATTTCAAGAAGTTTTACCTCCACAAATTCCAGTTACAGCTCTTAGATGAGCGATTCATGGACCTCCTACCTTATGCAGAGAGGTTTTTGCCATGAGTTGTTTCCTGCTTGCCTGCCTTGAAAACACTATGGCAAATCTAGGAAGAATTGACCCCCTAATAGACCTGCTAAAGGGTAATTGCAAAAAATTGCCCCCTATTTTATATTGCATTTTTCAGTATTTCTTCATCACTCATTCTTAATTTGGGGCCTCTGATTGCAAATATGAATTCTAAATTTGCAAATTTTATCATGTGTTGCAAATATGTGTTTAAACTGCCAGGCAATGACGGGGTCAATTCACCCTGCCTCTACGGCAGGAACAAAAATGTCCTACCTTCCACAGTTAAGTTAACCACTCACACCCCAGTGACCAGGCCTTCCAAATGGCATTGGACATGAGAATGAAGATCTTTACCTTACCCAAAGCTGAGTGCCTTGGAGTGAAGTGGAAAAAAGCGTCGAAATTGTTGTACTTCAGGATTCCCTTGTTGGCAAAGCTGCGCTTTACTGGTTCCATGATGCCCCTGCCGAGAGCAGTGTCATGGTGACAGCTACCAAAGGTGCTACTATTCTCTCATGTGGCTTGAAAGTTAGCTACACATGATAGTGAAATTAGGTTGCCCCACACTAATTTCTCGACATTTGACACTATATTAATGTTTACTATTACTCTACAAGAATGTACCACTTTTGAATTAAATTTTGTTGTAATTGAGACTCATAAACCTTTACGTATATAAATGGAAATATCTGTATAAATTTTTGTTGACTTTGATGGCTTGTAAAGTAACTCTCTTGGGGTAAGGCAACCTAATTGTTAAGGCCATCTAATTTCATTATTTAGTGTAAGCTTATGGCAACGCTTGCTAAAGTACATCACCAAGGACTGAGGCTACTTTAGGCTACTTCATTGGAAAGAGGTTTGGCTACAACCAAATTGGTTGAAGTAGCTGGAATAATTTCCTACTACACAATTAGATTATGTTTTCAAATATTTAGTATCAATATTTTAATTGTAAATTTTTCATTGTGGTTTTTAACACAAAATGAAATGGGTTCTATAGTAAACGAGTGCAGTACAAGAAAACAAGACCTTGTACAATTGACATTTATAGGAAACTTTATGCTTTTAGATCCCATCATGAAAGTTTGAATGGAATATATGATTTGAAACGTGGATTCCTTGACTCTTGGAGTAGGCATTGTGTTGGAATAGACTTCCAAAGGCTTTGGAAGTCGTATACAAGTAGATGAGGAGCATGGAAAAAAAAAAGGTTGGAGTGATTTGGAGCTCTTGAGATGGATAAGAGGAGTTTGCGTAAGGAATATTGGATGAAAATAATTGTACATGGTTTCTCAAGAATGAATAGTCTAAACCACTTGTGGCTTTGCATTGGATTGCTATTATGGGCACCAATCTACTAATGATTGGATGTTTTTTTGGTGGATGTAGAGTGGCAATTCCAATGGTGATTTGATCCATTAGGAGAAAAGATGAGATGAATATTTTTTTTAAATACTTTCCCGTGCTTTTTTCTTCCACTAACTTTTTTCCTTAGTGGCGACCTCATGCATGTAAAGTGTCCTTGAGATTCTTAACCCCTTAAGTCCTAGGCCTTTCTTTCATATCCCCACCCCCATTGTCATTTCTATTGCAAAGAGCAAAAAAAGTTTAAAAATTGTATTTTTTTTTCAAGTCTAACTAAAGGATCTTACACTAGACAAGACATGCATGCACTAAAGAATTAGTTAAAGTTTTGGAGAAAATAAAATCTAAAACAACAATTTCATTTTTTTCTTTAAAAAACTATTAAGCAAAAGTAGGTATGCAATAAAATAAAAAAATTTAATCAATAATAAATTAAGATGGAATAGAACACACAAATACCAATAGTGAGATTTTTCTAGAAAGTGAATTCAACCTTCTGGGACTTTTTCCATGAGAATTGTGAAAATTGAGTTCAAAAAATATTACAATACATTACTTTTTAAGAAGGTGCAATTATAGCCTACAATATAAGAAGCTCCATAACTTTCACATCTCTTAGGTAAACAAACTTTAAACCATTGAGATATGCAAGATCAATCTTCTAGAGTTGTTGATGAAAGTTGGGTACAATTTTCATGCATTGGAAAGTTGGATGTTAGGGCAATGCATCTTCAAGTAATTTTTTTGGAATCATGTCAAAGTTGTAGAATATTTCAAAAATAGGGAGAGGAAATTACAAATTTGTATGGAGGCCTCTCCATCGGCATAGGAAGAGGCATTGGATGAGACATGGAATAAAATAAAACAAAACAAAATTTATATATAGTTCTTGGTTATGAATAAAGCTTCATAGTTTTGCGAACAATTGTAGGAAGTGGCGGTATTGGAATGCACATGGAATAAGGCCAATCCCAATGGAATGAATCAAAGCTTTTCCATAGAGACAAAAATATAGTCTATAGAAAACTGAATTAATTTTTAATTAAAAAAAATTGTGGATTTTTTTTATGCCTAATAAGATGCTTTGGGGGCTGAGGGTGGCTTAATTAACTTTTGTTGCTAGGCAACAATTGAAAAAATGTATTATATTCTTAAAAGCTAATGCACTTTTCTATCTTCAAAAAAAGTTTTTAAAAATGAGGCCAAAAATTGAGATCACAAGAACCCACTCCAACCTTCCACGGTTTCTTCCAAGGGGATACTAAGGACTTTAGGGGTTAAATAAAGTAATGCAATGTGTTTATACTCAAGTGGAAGTAAGTCACTCTAAAACAAAATTATTCCCAACAGTGTGCTTCAATAAAGCCAAACAACAAAGAGATACACATTGCACAATGTTCAACCCAATGAAATTTTAGAAATTTACTAGTGGTGGTCTTAGAAAAGAGAGTTTAGAGGTAGTGATCTATTTTTTCTTGGCAACAAAAACATTTGAATTCTTTTACACACTACAAGAACCCCGTGTTTTATGTGATGTGCTTCAATTTTTTGTGACAGAATTTTTTAGACGACCAATGCAACAAACCCATGTTTTTATGTCAAAAAAAACACCAATATAATGTTTTTCTAACACAAAAACCGTGGGTGTGTTGCATTGGACATCCAAAAAAATCCATCACATAAAATTGTAGCATGTCACATAAAAAGTGGGTTTCTTATAGTGACAATAGAAGAGAGGCCTCTATAATCATATGAAAAAATATTCTTCAAATATTTTGAAATATATCTAATTCAAAAATATTATTTATAGACCACTAAAAAGTAACCCTTGGACAATCTTAGTTACCAAATTTTACACAGAGTGACATCCCTAGAGGGCCATTGAAATGAGAGCATGCATTTGGAAAATATATTGATTGAAATTTGACCTCTTTTCATTTTTGCATACAAATATTCGAAAGTTGTTTTGGGACTTCATCTACATTAAGCAACAACTTATCTTAATACATGACTAAAATTCAAATTTCATTGAAGTGCAATTATAGATGTTATAAAAATTTGCTCCATTTTAACCAATCCTACTTTATTATATTGGATGATAGTTGGCTTAGGCATATTTGACAATACCATACATTATATGAATGAATAATAGTATCAATGATTTGCTACAATGATTGAAATATTTTCAAAATTAGTGTGCCTATTATACTTAATGGAAAATTGGAATTAGTTATATCTCCAAGGACATACAAGTGAATGCATGGTAAAATGACATAAATATTTTGTCCTCATGCATTAGATTGGACACTTTTAAGAATTCCAAAAAACCATGGACAAATATAGAAATTAATCTTTGTACAAAAATAATTTAATTTTTAATCTTATATATATAATTTCAATGAATTTAGAAATCTAAAATCAAATGAAGATATTTCTTACAATTGAAATTTGGATAGAAATTAGTCAAATTGATATTAAAATTAAGATTTTGAAATTCAAAATCTTTAAGGAAAATCAATTCTTACAAACTAGAGTTTGATTCATTAGTGTTGATATAAACACATGGTTCATTTTGTTTTTCATTATATGAAACCTATTTATTTTTTAACCCCTAAATGTATTTGACTATGTTTTCATCAAAATCTCTCCAAAATTGCCATTTCTAATACAAGTACCACATATTAGAAAAAAATACATTTTGGAACACATATAACACAGGATCTTGTAGTACGCTGGTTTATCAAGAAGTGGAAAAAATTTCAGAAGTTTTCACTGTGGGCATTGCAAGATAGTAATGTTTAAATTGATAGAAATGCCTTTGGGGGGCCCCGAAAAAACCTGGGCAGCTACACTTCACAAGGTTAGATCATTATGAAAAAATGTCCAAAATGGTTGTAACTCTTTGGAATCATTCTTCAAATCAAGTTGTCCACATACTTGAAATTTTTTAGATCATTTGGAATTGTACAACATATAGGAAAAAAATAGTAAGTAGAAAGAAGTAGAGAATGAATCAAAAAACTAAATTATTGACTATTTATTTATGGAATTGAAAAATTCCAATTCCTATGGCTGTAATGTTGTAATAAAAAAATATACACCGAATGTATTAATTTTTTTCCAAAAATATTGAAAATTGAGTTAAAGAAAGTTCTTCAAAGTTTATTTTGAAGTGGAGATTCCATAACTACCCACAAACTACCCACAACTAATTAAAACTCTTCATAACTTTCATCTCATAAATCAAAATGGAATTATTCAAAGCTTTTTATGTATATATAAAACTTGGAAAATAATTTCAAATTTTGATTTTTAAATATTTTTTTTTTGCTGCCCAAGCTGCCCGCTGAGTAATAAAAACTACATATCATACAATAACTGTTTAACCATGTATTCAAAATTTATGAAATTTATTGGGACTTAAAGCTTCTCCTCGGGCACATGTTGTGTGAAAATTTGAAAGAAAAGAAATAAAAATTCCATTCATAGTGAGCTGCCCCAAATCACTATGTTGCCAAAAAACATTGTTTGGTCCTTTAGGGGTCAAATTGGTTTTAAACCAACCATCTAAAACAAAATGCACAATGTGCACACAAGATATCAATATCTTTGAAATTTTGTGCAAGTGTAAGTTAAAATTTGGGTGATCAAACCATGCATTTGCCTATACATTATTAAAGAAAAGAAATATTTAATTTTTCATCCTTTGAAATTTAACATCCACAATATAGAGAAAGTAAATGTATAGGCTGAATTACTATGGATTTCAAGAAATTGTTGAACTCTAATCTTTACCCTTACGAAGTTCGTTTGATCCCTAATGTTTGGAGGGAACCACCAATTAGTTCATTGTTAGCTAGTGCCTTTGGGAAAATAACTTGTTGGAATGTGAAAATGGAGGATTCAACATTGGACAAAAAAATTGGTAGAACCAACAACCAACCTATGTGCAAAAATAAAAGGTGGACTTGTAGCCAATGCTTTCATAAAATTATCAGATTTTAGTTATTTCCCATTTCAAATCCAAGGTTAATACTTAGGTTGTTGGAGGCAAGTATGTTCTTTTACAAGGTGCACATTGCTTTAAGGTTGGTTATTGCAGCCATCCTTTGCTCCATCATATGTGTTTGCCAAATACAATGACATTAGGACTTTAGTTTTGAAACCAACAAGTCTTTGAAAGACAAAGACTGTAGCCTTTGCAAATTTGAAGTTGAAGGAAAGTGGTTGGTGAGAATTTGCTACTTGAAGAAATGCACCGGAAGATTGTGATAAATAGAGGATGTGACTAGGGTATTTTTTTGGCTTTCTGGTACAAGATTGCACCAAAAAAAAATAGTTTGGCCAGAAAATGGCAACAAACCATGAAGTTTGTTGGCCAAAAAACTTTAAATTAAAAAAGAAAACCTTGGATGAAATTGCCGAATTGTGGATGAAAACATAATTTTGGATACATGATACGTACTAATGCAAGATTTTCTATCCTCTATATGAATGAATGTTGAAATTTGGAGTACCACTACAACATTTTATATTGCCACTTTGGCACTTCATAAAAATTGAAAAAAAAACCCTACATCCTTCTACAAAGAGGAGGCAATATATGGGGGGCAACTCCAAAAACTTCCCAAATGCTGATCCCCTAGTCTATTTTCTATTCTCTTGACATGCAGCTATCAAGCAATTCCCCCAATTGGCAAATGAGTTTTTTGTATTATCACTGCAAGGCAAATAAATAATGAGATAATGGTTTATTGATAAAATGACTCAGATGTGGTTCCTTTATCATTGAATGTCATTATCAAGTACTAACGTACCCTTAGAGCACTGAAAGAGAAATTCTGACTTGGCTTTGCTTTGATCTTTGCGTTTGGTGCTCATCTTAAGAAACGTCAGACTATGATTGACAATAGTGTAATACAAGTTACAATGATGAGGACTGACTTGAAAGAGACTGGAAAAAGAGGCTCAGCTTTGAAGGCTCAATAGGTTTGCAAAAGATGTTTGGAAGTGGATGGCATTTGACTAACTTACATAAGCCTCGCTTGAGATGCATCTCTTCAATTGGAACTCCCATAAAACTTGGAAACATTGTACTTTGTTTGTATGAGTACTTGTTACTCTTTGCAAAAGCTTGGAAAGAAGTCCCAAGTGGCCAGAAGCAGCATTGTTTATGCCAAAATGAAAAAAACAAAATGAAAAAACATTTCTAAACCGATGACCCATGTGCGTAGGCATTCAATATTCCTCAGTCAGTTTCAACATGGGTGGTGCATTAGTTTTACCCCTAAAGTGCCAAGGGCATTTATCCATCAAAAAATCATGGAAAATTACAATTTTTATTTATTGTGAAGAGCAAAAAAATGGTTCAAACCATTTTTTTTGGCATATCTAACTGTAGGATCTTGTACTAGATTAGTGTGAGAATGTGTGGAAGAAAATTCACAAACTTTGACCACAAAAGATGCATTTAATCTCTAAAGTTTCATGACTATGTTTTCACCAGAAATGCTCCAAAACTGCAATTTTTAGTACAAGTACAATTTTTTTGGAAAGAAAAACGTTTTCTGACACATGTAACCAAAGGATCTTGTATTATGCTAAATTGAGAAAATGTAGTAAAAATTTCAAAAATTTCAAAAATTTCCACCATGTAGATTGCAAGATATAAGCATTCAAATTCACTAAAATTATTTTTTGGGGCCTTGTAAAAAACAAGGTAGCTGCAATTCACAAGCTCAATTTTCTATGAAAAGATGTCCAAAATGGTGGTCCTTATTTGGACTCTTTTTCTTAGACAAGATGTCTACACGCTTGAAAATTTTCAGATCATTTGGAAGTAGTAGTAAATGATTCAAAATTTAATTATGGACTAAAAAAATTTCAATCCCAATGGTTGTAATGTTGTAATAAACAATTTGCAACCTATGGTTTTAAGGTTTTTTCCAAAAATGTGGGAAATTGAATAAGATAAAGGACTTCAAAGTTTATTTTAGAGAAGAAAATCCATAATTGCCCATAAACCAAAAGTCCTCATAACTTTTGACTCATTGATCAAAATGGAATGATTCAAAGCTTTCCCAGTACATATAACTCTAGAAAACCAATTTCAAATTTTTGTTTTTGGAAAAGTAATTTTTTCTAAACAGCTCGAACTGCCCGATCACGAAAAAGAGTAACATATTAGGCCATAACTTTTGACTCATATTTCCAAATGTCATAAAATTTAGTGCTTATGAAAGATATCCCTCATCCCCACCTTCTATTAAAATTTGGGCCTAAAATATGCAAATCTCTAGTCATAAATACCTGCCCAAAATTGCTATGTAGCCCAAAAACGCATCTTGGTCTTTTAGGGGTTAAAGAGAGGAAAAAAAGTATTTTTGCACCATGTTTGACTAGATTTTTTAGCTTTGAATCTTCATAACTTAAAAATCTTTGCACTACACTTTTTAAGTTTATAATTTTTTATGTTGAAAAATTGAGTTGAAAGTCTAGGATTAAAAAAAAACAAAAAAACTCACTTCTTTTTCACTCATTACAAAATTCTTAAGTAGAAGTTCAAGATTGAAGAGAAAATGAAATTGTTTTAGCTCTAAGATGGAATTGAAACACACTAATCTCAATGGCAAGATTGTTCTAGTAAGAGATTTTAACCTTGTAAAAATGTTTTTTGAAAAATTGTGAAAATTGAGATCAAAAATGAATCTTACATGTTATTTTTTCAAGTAGATGCTCTAAAAACAAGATTCTCCATACTGTTATCCAATTTTGTAGGTCTCAAATTTTCTAATCATTAAGCTAGTAGTGAAATACACTTCTGGTAAAAATTTCACAAAAATACAACATTCATTACATTGAGAAGGACTTGTTCCAAAGTAGAAAATGACTTGATATCATTTCTTAGGGCTCTTAGGGATATAATTTAAATTACCTTCAAAACTTGGTAGAGAAATTCTAGAATTCAAAGTCACTAGTACGTGCCTAAAATTGCTAGAAGACCAAATTGGCCTCCTCTATCCTCTAGGGGGGTAACAAACACCACAACAACCTCATTACAATGACTTTTCATGATATTTTCCTAAACCATGTCATTTACAAGTTAACCCCTAAAGGACCAAGAGTTCATTAAATGTACGCAAGAAATCTCAGGTAGGTTCCTACAAGGTTATTTTGGGACAAATGTTCATGAAATCTGGAAACAATGTGTAACTATGTGCCCGCTTCTTGAAAATTCAATTTTTTTTCCAATCGGGTGCTCGGATCAAAAGTTATGTTGCCCTTAATTCTGCGGGCAGCTCAGGCAGCATGTGCAAAACTCATCCTCTGATTTTGAAATTTGGTGGGTGTGCAACTTAAATGATACAAGATGCAAATGTAAAAAAAATAACCATGTTCAGTGTAAGAATCTCATTCTAGGAGTTAAAGTTTGCAGGCCTTGTCGGGCAAGGTTGGAAAAAAAGTTTTTCACCTAACTTCAAATGTTATAATCTTTGAATCAATGCGATGAAATTTTCTAAATTTTTTTCCACATATTCTTAAAGAAGTAAAGTACAAATTTATATGGTTGAATTTTGAAAAAAAAACTTTTTTATCATTTTTTTCTTGCTGCCCTAAAAAGTGGCAGTTTTTGATAATTTTTGCCCGAAATGTGCCTCGGTCTTTTAGGGGTTAATCAAGAACATGGCATAATACCTAGTCTGATTTTTAAGGTAGAGTTGTCACTATTCCAATGGATAGTTCATCCAAGCATTATAACTCATGATGTAGACTTTCTTTCTACACCCTCAGATTTGCAGAAAATACAAACATGTATGTTTGTGATGAACTATTATACTTGGCATTATGTCTCTCAGACCTTTCGAGCATTACAATACAATAGTCCATATGCCAGTTAACTAAGGTGGAAGTATCCAAATGTAACACAAGTCGTTCAACGGACACCTAAAAAACCAACCTAAAATCCAAGGGCATGTGGATCCAAAGTAGACAAGTGGGGTTCCAAAGTAGGCATGTCAAGTTCCAAAAAGTTGTCACTCTTCTAGGAAATAGCCAATCACCATCACTTGATTCAAGTTTAGAGTGTATTTCTTTTGGGTGTTTCTATGCATGCTTAGATGTTACTCTGATGTCCACCGTAGGTGCATCTACTAAGTTGTTTTCAAAAATGAATATAATATTCATACAAGCTCAACAAAATATGAAACCAATTTTGTTGCTTTCCTAAACCATTTCCTTACACACGCCCATCATTTTTCCCGAGCTTCACACCAGTTCCATATCTAAGAGATCCCCAAATAAGTGTTGCATTTTCGGTGCTTCTACCTTAACTATCATCCCCATTCCCATGGAATTCCCAATCTTTTCCTTAAGTCACACTCATCCGCGACTCATCAGTCAGACGGAGATCTGTGAGTCTGTCCATCAGGTCCTGTGGCAATGATTGAGCTGAAAACAAGGTCCTGGAAACATGCTGTGCTGACATCAGAATTTTCATTTGCTGGATGGAGTGCTGGACGCCATTTTCCATTTAGTTTATATAAAAGAGTTTCGACCAGTGCGGTGGCCACTGTGGATGGCACTGTTGATGATATGGCCCTGAAAACCCATTCACACAGTCCTTCAATCAATAACTTGTAAATTGGGGAGGATGCTAAATCCTGCAAACAAAGTGGGCCCCGTAAGGACCAGATTTACCATGGGGAAAACGCAGGAATTTTTTATTTTTTGCATATTATTTTTTTTGCAAATTCCGAATTCATATCTGCAATCAAAGACTCCAAATTAGCTTTGAAAGGTCTAGAACATACCCTTGGCACGGCTCAAAATAGGGGGCAGGTTTTACTTTTACCCTTGAGTAAAACACAAAATGCCCCTGCGGGGCCCACTTTGTTTGCAGGTTTTAGTGTCCTGTGTAAATTGGGATGCCCGATTGATGTCTGTCTGCTGTCAGGTGCAAGTGGGATCGTCGCCAGGGTGAGTGGATGGAGCAAACCAATTGAAGACGCAACACTGCAAGGGCGTGATGGGAGATGACGCAAAACGCAGGCTTGATGGAAGACAATGAAGAAGAAGATGCTCTGTGTTAGGAGTAACAGCTGGATTGAACGGCAGTTACATCACGGACAGTTTCTGGCGGTTAAGTTAGATTCATCTCCTCCGATTGCATGGAAGTTATGTAAATACCCTTCCTTGCAGAGGGATTAACTTAATCCTCACGCAACCTCCTGTTAAGTTAATCAAAGGAACCTTGACGGACTATTCGGTTTGCCCATCGCCTTGTGGATTGTACTGTCTCCACCCATGGTTTGAGTCTCGACACTGATTGATTTTCTCCTGATTCATCATTACGGAATCTGTTGGGAGATTAGTTAACCCCTAGAGGATCGAATGACTGTTGAACATATGCAGGTAAGGTAATTTCAGGTAGGTTTGGAAGAAGTCATCTTCTAACAGATGTTTTTCAAATTTTGACACAAGGTGTGAACATGTATCCCCTAAGTGGGAATATAATTTTTTTTTCCGATCGGGTGCCCAGATAAAAAGTTATGATGCCCTAAACTTTTATGGCAGCTTGGGCAGCTTCAGGCAACATGTGCAACACACCTCCTCTACTTTTGAAATTTGGCAAGTATGTAATTTATATGATATAAGTTGCAAATGTCAAAAACAACAACCATGTGTTAGTGTAAAAATCTCATTTCAAGAGGAGTTAAAGCATTAGGGGAAATTTGAGGCCTCTACATGCCTGCGATTTTGCAGGCTATAGGGAACGCAAGAATTGAGCCACTACTGCAATCTGACATGGACGAGATTGTGCCACGTCAAAAAAAAAAGGTTAAATTTTTTTCAACATATTTTCACATTTCGGAATTAATAAATTATTTATTTTATTGATTGCAGCCAGTCGTTCCTAGACATCACAGGGAACAAGTAGGGGAACAGACCTGAAACGGACATGTCGAGGCCTCAAATTTTTCCTAATGGCTGTTGGCCTATTGGGCAAGGTAAAAAAAACACTTTTTCTCCTAACTTCAAATGTTATAATCTTTTAATCCATAAGTCAAAATTTCTGAAATTTTTTCCACACATTCCCGTAGTAGTCTAGTCGATATTTGAAGGTCTGAATTTTGAAAATAAAATTTTTTTTTTCATTTTTTTTTATTGCCCTAAAAAGTGGCAGTTTTTTACAATTTCTTTCTCAAATGTGCCTCGGTCCTTGAGGGGTAAGATTTAGCTTGTTTGATTTCCGATCCTAACTGAAGTTTCAACAAGAACATGGAACCATGACACTCCAAGGGCTCATCTCAGCGGGAGGGGAGGCAAAAAAGTTTGCACGATGCTAAACCCATCCCATGAAAGAGCAGGTTGAAGAACATAGGATTAACAAGGCACAAAATAGGTGGCTTTTAATTTAACATTTATCTTGCAAAACACAAAATTCACCCTCCTAGTTCTACTTTGTGGTATAGGTTTAGCGTCCTATGAAAAGTTTACCAAAAATTGAGTTTCCACACAAATTGATTTTGATTGTACATGACGGGATTGGGCATCTATACTATTACCAACCAAGATTGTATGTACTACTATAGGGAATGCACCTCACATGGCATGTTTAGTAGTATTAAAAGCAGTTCCTTGCCATTCTTGCAACTTCCCTGTAGGCAAAATCAGCCCCCCCCCCCCCCTAGTGGTAGAATTTGTTGTTCATTTTGCATTCTAATCTTCCCTTGAAAATGCTTGAATCAGCAGGGGCTACTGTGTAACGTGAGGTCTGGGAACAATTTTGGTCTACAACCTGTTTTGTATTCACTTTCTACTTTGGACAAAGACTAAGGTAGAATTGCCAATCATAGGCAAGATCAGGAATTTGCCTTCATGCCATTGTTGATTTTTTTAAACTCTTAAACAAAGAGAGGTGTGGGAAATGGCAAGAGCAATTGTAATTATATTTTCTCAACAAAGTATAAATTTGTTATGAATTTTTGAAGTGTGTTGTCCATCATGGACTAAAGAGTCTCTAGCATACCCCAAAACTAACAAGAAGTGTATCCATAATGGTCATCTTATTCAACTAAAGCAATTACAACATTTTTAGACATGGCTACAACATGAAGGCATTAAAAAGTCACCTCTTGCAATGAATTTATACTCAAAAGATAGATGTTCTATTGTAGTCATTAATCATTCCATTACCATCACCTAAGACCATAATGGGTTGGTCCAAATCTCATTTACTAAAAAATAAATTATATTGGGGTCATTCCCTAGGTGTTTGGAATGGGTCTTTTGTCTAGAATGGGTTGTTCTACCTTATGGCATTGACTCTCGCCTCAACTATGGTTTCTGAATCTACGACCAAATTTACACTATACAACATGGTTAGGGTTTGTTGAGGGGTGTGCCCTACTAGTCACCCCCTTCCCTATCCAACTATTTTAGTTGAATGGGTGTGTTTGGTTTTTAATTTAAATTCGTGTGTGTTTTTAAGAAAAATGTTTATTTGATGTCTTTTACTTGCATATCGATGATTCAATGTTTTTTTGTTTGAATGAATGAATTCCCTACTATCTACTATCAATAAATGAATATTGTTGTTTACCAAGGATAAAGCCTCGTGGTCACATTGTTCTTGTTTCAATTATCTTGGACAATGTAGAATGCAACCTTCACTAGCCTCATGAAGCTCTTTAATTACATCCATGAACATGAATGAAACACATCAATGTGAATGATGATTCGTCTATTCATCAAAATGTGTAAACATTCACCCAAAATGTAGCAACACTCCCGTAAGATTTTGTCGCGATTTAGTTATTTCATTCATTACAAAATGGGGAATGTATTGCCAAATATTCCCTCCAAAAGATTATATTGTTTCAATAGTTAATTACTCAAAACTTATCCTAGTCTAGGATGACTCAAAGTCGGTGTCATATACCAATATACATGTATTATAGCTACACAAGTAAATTCAAGAAGTATAAGATTCCTACACAATCACATTTAATTGGGTGAGTATTGCATGAAGTTGGTATAATAAATGTGAACATTTGAATGAAATTGAAATGAAACTATTGGAAGCAATTATATGGATATCATTTGGATGAACGAAGATGATGGTTGGATACAGGTTGGATGTCAATTATCCTATTTGAGCTCGTATCATAGAGACCTCGTTACATTGATTTGATCTAAAATTCTATGTAATTCCATATTAGTGCTCTTAAAAAATTTGCATAATTTCTAAGTCAATGTGAGTTAGTCTTATTAGTCTGGGGCACACAAATTGAATGAGAGACTTGTATTGTCACTAATTGATGTAGTGAGAAACTTGTACTTTACAATAAGAAACAAGAAGTATAAAGAGATAATTATTCCTTGTAAGTCTAGCTGGTTTTCTCAATTTATTTCATTTTTGGAGAGCATTTATTTATTTTACTTTAGATTTTAACAAATTTTATGCTCTAGGACATTATTATTTCTACAATAATGATGGCAAAAACATACATTTTGAAGAAAATAAATAAGTGATAATAATTGTAAAATTTTACAAATTAATTTGATTGGCTTAAAAGTTTGTATTGTTCAAGATCTCTTCAAAGGCTAGTTGAACTCATTATGGTTGAATGTGACATAATTAGAGTGAATATTTGGATGAACATTGGATGAAATTATGGACGAAAATTAGATAAGGTCACCCTATTTGTGATAGTATGAAAATAGTATAAAACTCATTATATCAATTCTATCTAAACTACCTTGTATACAGAACAAATTCAAACATCAACCATGTATTTTTTGGAATGTCTGAATGTTGGGAATATTACAAGTGAAATGTCCAAATTGTCATAGAAATTCTTCATCCATATTGTCTATTTTTTGAATATGTTTGAAAACCTACATTGTGTCCTAAACCCCAAATGACAGGTTTCAGAAAACATGAAAACCTAGAAGTTGGTGATCATAGGAAGACTTGGATGCCCAAATGCCAAAATCCTAACACAAGTAGTTCCATTTGTGCCAAAACACTTTGCGAGTGAGAAGGAAAGTATTTTGGCACTAAGTGCCCTATCAAACCTTCATATATTGGAAAAAGAAAGTGAACTTACATATTGGTACACCTTACCAATTCACATCATTTCCAAATTTCAGCGAGTTAGTGTTGTTAACACAAAGCTTACTACATTGATGGACTTGAATTGCAAATTGAGAATTACGAGGAGTAAATTAAATTCTCTTTTTGAAGTACCAATTGCCAAAGTTGACATCCCAATCATCATTAAGGGCATGTTTACATGCAAAACTTTGGGTTGGAGCTCAAAGAGATGAGATGTTTTGATTGGAAGATAGCTATGGTACCATCCCAAAGTTCCAATCAAAACACTCCAATTTTAAATTTTTTTGGGAAACACATGGACAATTTCCAACTTCATTTCTTTTGGCTCCATGACCCAAAGTTTGATCAACGATGCTAGCATGCGAGCCTAGAAATGCAAGCCTATGAGCCTTGAGCCTAGGTGTAGATAGATATTTTACAACTATTGAAAGGGTTTATAACATACATACTTCTAATATGAGTACCCTATGAGCATGTAAGGTGCTTTTAACATAGGTACCTATAATATAAATATACTATAACCATGGAGTGTGCCTATAACATAGGTACCCATAATATAATAATGCACTTATTATATAAACATCCTATGACCATGGAGTGTGCCTATAACATAGGTACCTAAAGCATAGACACCCATAGTATAATTAGGCACTTGTTATATAAACATCCTACAACTATTGAAGGTACTTATAACATAGGTACTTACAACATAGACACCTATAATATAAACATCCTATAACCATGGAAAGTGATTGTAACATAAGTACCTATAACATAGGCATCTATTATTATAAACATCCTATAACTATGAAAAATACCTATAATATGGGTAGCAATAACATGGGAACCTAAGTACCTAAGCTCATGGGCTCAAGATTCTAGGCTCACATGCTAGCAACTATGAAAGTTTGACGGTGCAACCATACCCTTAGAAAATCATCCTGAGCATTTGGGGAGCTGCAATGAATATTGCGCATGATATTAGCTATATTTATTTTATTTTATTTTTTGGAAACTAATGAATGATATGGCAGCTTTATGATTACTGCATTACGGCAATTTGCCGGCACCACCCGGCCAGCAGCTTTTCTTTTTTTCTTCTTACCTTACACTCATCTGTCTGTGGATTGATATTGCAAAATTGTCAAGCCAGGTGCCATGAGAGTCCGCCTACTTTAGACAATTTAAGTACAATGAGCTCACCTAATTTGGACACAAGCTCCCCAACCGAACTCCACATGATCCACACCAGCCCTTTTTTTTGGCACCACGGAGCCAGATTGCACCATTTCAAAATAAATGTCTACTTTTCACCAGATAAAAGCAATATTTTTTAGCTAAAAAATTTCCATTTCTATTACAAATGTGAATGAAGTCGTCAAATTTTGGATGAAAAAGTGCAAGAATGTGATTGGAAAGTATTTCTTGGTCTAAAAGATGGGTGAATATAGAAATACAATGCTTCACCGAATTTTTTAAGTGATCACCATCTTGGCACTTTCTTAAAAAGTAAAAAAAATAGAAGATTGATCCACATCTTCATATGCAGGACTGATTCGGAATAAAATATCATGCCAAAATTGAATTTTCATGTCAAATTTTCAGGGAACACATCACCTCACACCAGTCACAAGATGACATGTGGCAGTTTTTATTATTTTTTTGGTTTTACTACAAAATGACTTAATTTAAGTTATGCACTTATTGGGTTGACTGGCCTTGTAGTCTTCCCTTAGCTTCCTCAGCCAGCTGCTGAGCTGGAAACATCACGACGGCTGTTTCAAGAAAGAGGGCTGATTTGGAAATTCCACGTCACCTCCCCTTCCCCCTCTCCTGGCATTGATATTTGGTGTCAAAGGCACCCTATCGTCCATAATAATGCCACTTGGCACAAAATAAATAAATAAATTCAACACATCGGCAGCCTTGGTATATAATTTATTTGGCCGACAAACATGAGTGATGTGTACCCCAAGCTAATGACAAATATAAATTTTCTTTGGTGGTATAGAACCCCTAAAGTCTCAAGCACTTTTTTCCATCAAAAACTACTTAAAACTTCCATTTCTAGTGCAAAGTGTAAAAAAAATTTTAATGATATTTTTTGGGGCATATCTAAGTATAGGAGTTTGTAGTAGCTGAGTATGAGAATGTGTGTGGAAATTTTCAAACACTTTGATTTCATAGATTGCAAGATAAATGCAATCAAAGTGCAAAAATCATGATTTGTGGCACTGTGGCAAATTAATGTATGAGACTTTTGAATCTTTTGATTTATAAATTTTGAATTAGTAAATGTGGTCTTGAAGAATTGAGTTGAGAGTATAGGAAAAAGAAAAAAAGAAAAGGATTTTAATCCTTAAAAAGTTGTGAAGTAGAAGAAGGTATGTGATGGAAGAAAAAACTAAATCATTGATAGATTTTAGATGGAAGTGAATGACACTAATCCCAATGGTGAGATTGTTCTAACAATCCAAGTTAACCCTATGGAACTTTTTGCTTTGAAAAAAATATTAAAATTGAGCTTGAAAGTGAATCCTATACTTTAGTTTTTGAAAATGAAGATATAATTGCCCATGAAACAAGATGCCCCGTATATTTTGCTTCCCAAATCCAAATGGATGAATCAGAGTTTTACATGTAGAAAAAAATTACAAAGTTTTACAAAATAAAAATATGTGAATCAAAGTTTTACATATTAGAAAAATAAAATTTAATAGTATTTCAAATTTTTGTGGATTTTTTTCTATGTGCTAAGTTCAACTTTAGGCTTATTGTGGTATTTTGCTCCTAAGCGCCTAAACCTACATGACATGTACCATAGCAATGCTCAATTTTAATTTGGTAGCTCCAAAATCCATCCTAGGCACCTCAACCTTGTCATGGTACTTGGATTCCTAAATCACCCGATGCTTTCCGTTATCTGATCACTAAGAGACTTGTCTTAGAACATTACTTAAGTCAATTTTTTCTTCCTTCCTCACTAGCTTGGAATCGCATAAGTACATTGTTCGAGGTTTTGTTAGCTCATTTGGAAGGCACAATATAAATTTAAAAATGTTGTGTGCAAGGAAAAAATTGCAAGGGACTCCAAATTGATGAACCTCTTGGAAGTTGAATTGGGTCAACATTTTTGTTGTTGTCCATCCAAGTACAATTAGAGCAACCAATTACCATTTGCATTGAGGATGCTAGGAAGCCTTGTATTAGAGCATCTTTTGCCTATTGTAATGTCCTCTACCATACTCAATTCCCAAGGCCCTAGGTGTGGAGGCCTTTCAATAGTTTAATGTTCCACTCACTATATGAACTCAATTTGAAGGATCAAACAAGGCATCTTCGACAACCTGCAAACCAAGAAGCCAGTTGTAACATGGTTTTGAGGGCCTCCCATCTATATAGCAAACTTGAACAAAGAAAGATTTCCTAGAGTTTATAAGTAAAGGCCAAGGCAAATGGATTGGAAAGGCTCACAAGTTGTTGCATTTTCATAGGGTCCAAGTATTTACATAGGTTGTGAGCTCTTGTCAATGCATTCCACAAACAAAGAAAAAGAATCAATTTGACTTTTGAATACATAATCTCATTTGCGCATCTGCAAAAGCAACTCTGGATAGTGAGCGAATGAGAAAAAATTAATAGGACCCCAAATTTGAGGAACCACTTGACAAGTTATGTGGGATTTAAGTTCTTTGCTATTCTTATGGAAACTATTTGCACTTTGAGATTGTAGGGCTTGTTTCCCAAGCTTTGGAGATGCTCTCATTGTAGATCCCACTATACGTAATTTATTATTGTCTTTTTGGACTTGATAAAGTTTTCCCACGTGCTTGGCTTTTCCTATCAAAGAATACCTCTCAAGAAGCGAAAAATTGGCTTGAATTTCTTTATGCGAGGTTTTGCGGGAAACTTACATTACCCGACTAGGGTATTACAAACAAAGATCCCCTTGACCTATACAGACCCTTGATGTTCAACATCACAGGGCTCAAAATCACCCTGCATATTACATGTGGAATAAAAAAACCATATTCCTTTAATGTAAAAAGTAGGAAACAGTCCTTGCTGCATATATTACATGTGGAGTAAAAGAAAACATATTCCTTTAATGTAAAAAGTAGGAAACAGTCCTTGCTGCGTATATCACATGTGGAATAAGAACATTTAAAAAAAATATACCAGCAATTGCTTTCCAGTAGCGCATGTGGAATAATAAGAATGTTTTAAAAAAAAAGATGCACCAGCTATTACTCTCCACTATCACATGTGGAATCTGGTACGGTTTTTTAAAACATTTTTCTTGCATAAAAGTAGTACTCCGTAGCAAGTGGATATTGCCAAGGATCTCATGTGGAATAAGAAATTAAGAGCCCTTTTTTTTCTATCAATACATTATTAGGGTTTACTAACTGAAAACTCCCCATGCTCGAGGGAAATATCAAGAGAGTGTTTGACTAAACTTCCACAGTACAAGTACTGTCCGAAAACCTGTTGACCATTTGCTGCAAACAGCTGGGGATGCAAGAGTCTTGTGGTGGCTTTCCATTCCACACATGCCACCGGTGCTCTCCGGATTCCGAGACTCCGGATGATGATCCACAAGAAAAATGTGGAGATTCTGATTCCTCGGTGAAGTGATTGGAAAATTGGGAAAGGGCAACGAAAAGCAGTGAGTGAGAGCAAGCATGGAGAGGTGGTTGTAAGAAAAAATGTAACTTAGATCCACAAATTGTACATGTGTTTCAAGAAAAAATGAAAAAATGAAAAAAGAAAAAGAAAAAGAAAAAACAACTTAGACCCACTTACACTAAATAGTGAAATTAGGTTGCCCCACACTAATTTCTCAACATTTGACACTATATAAATATTTACTATTATTCTACGAGAATGCACCACTTTTGAATTAGATATTGATATAATTGGGACTCATGAACCTTCATGTGTACAAATGGAAATATATGTAGAAGTTTTTATTGACTTTGATGGCTTGTAAAGTAACTTTCTTGGGGTAAGGCAACCTAATTGTTAAGGCAACCTAATTTCACTATTTAGTGTAGCTATTTGGAGAGGATAATTGGTTAGTTCATAGTGAATTGGTGGACTTTGGGAAAAAAACTGTTTGCCATTTGAAAACATTGGAAAAAAGCAGTGGAAAAATCCATAAAATCTCTTATTTAGATTTTTAAAATCAGACTTGGTACTTGAAACTCTGGCAGTTCCATATGGGAGTTAGAGAACTTAAAAAATATCCCCAACCCAGGCTTATGGCATGCTCACAAATGCAGGCACCCTGCCTGGGCTTTTTGTAAAGCAGGTTGGGGGAATACATTTTTAAAAACAAAGAAAAATCACACATATGAATGCCCCTTGCAGTGCTGGAAAGCTTGCATTCAATTTTCCTATGACCTTTGCTGCGGATGCTTCCCACCCCAATTCCAATAGCCCCATGTGGTTGGAAATACAGCATACTTTTTGTTATAAGTAAGGTAGAAGGCTCAGAAATCGTTCATCTAAGGGCTGGTCCACCTTTTTCATGTATTTCTTTTCATGGGAATATTTTTATCTAATTTTTCAGACAAAGAGAAATAGATGCATAATATAACACAAGTGGTTTCCTATTTTTTTGAAGCATTATTGAATTATTTATGAATTTTCAAACAAGTTGTGTCATAGGTCCCTATTTATATCACTAGGTCTTCCAAAAATTGTTCACTTGAAGTTATAAAGAGAAATGGAGAAAGCAAAGACAATGATTGGCTTTGGCAATAAATTATACTTTTTTCCTCGATCCATTCAAATGACTATAGAGGTTGATTTAAGGACCATTTCATATCCATTTTAGAGCTAAAGTAGGGACAATTCTAAATGCCCGAGCGGAATTCGAGCCTCCTACCTTAGCCTCCTTTTTATTTATTTTTAAGGATCTTGAACAATGAAATGTGGAGTCTGTATTTGTTTCAAAATAATTGAAAATTGGAGTTCTTTTCATCTTATGATTGAAACAAGATGGTTAGCATAAATCTGAAAATAATAAGCATAGTTACTTAACCCTTGAAAGGCCTTGGGGTTCCTCTATGCGACTCGTATTTAGCCTTAAAACTCCTCAATTGTGGTGTAAAATATGAATTGTGACACATTGTTATTTATGTGCTAACACAATTATTAATTTACTTTGTACTGAAAAGTACTTGGTTAATAATTTTCTAATCAAATACCAACAAATACATAAGATACTATACGGCTACAAAGGGCTTTCCAGTCCTTCAAGGGTTAAGGTAAATACACCTAAAATTAAAAAAAATTGAGCCTAGATTCTACTATTGACCCCTAAAGAGGACTAAGGAGCTTACTTGGGGCTTGGGGGAACTTAGGTAGGCTCTATCGAATTTATAATTTGGAATTTTTGCATGAATTTCGCAGGATTGATGCTACTCATCGTAATCTATGTGTGAAGCTTTGTTCCATTTCAATAAATAATGCAAAAGTTAGAAGGGTTTTCAATTTTAAAATCAAACCAAATAGATTGATACCAAATAGAAAAATTATATTCTAGAAAAATATGAATTATTTTTTGGGATTGCATAGATTGATACCTACTCAAAGGCATTGAATTCCAAATAATGAGGTAAGAGTTATGAGGAGTTTTAATCTATGGGCAATGAAGGTAGAAAAAAGCATATAAAGTTGTCTTTTGTTCTCAAGTTTGAAAATTTTCACATAAAAATAAAAATAAAGGATGCTAATTGTTTACTACAACATTCTCACCATATTGGTATTAACAATTCTCAAATTCTTCCAAAAGTTATTAGCATATCAGTTTTTTCTTCATTTAAGAAACACCTCTCACTTTATAATTTTAAATAGAATGAATTTGAAAGTTTTTAGATTAAATTTTTTTGGAATATATTCTTGAACATTTTTTCCAACTTATTCACTAAAATGTAGAGGTTAACAAACATACATGTGTTTTTTTTCTAAAAATGTTGAAAGGAAAAACTTCTTGTTTTAGAAGGGCTAGAAAACTAAGCCTACATTTAGAAGTTTAGTCACATGGAACTTGTAATTAGTGGAGATATTCACTCTAAAATTTTTGGACAATGTACTTGAACAAGTTAACCAAAGGACCATACAATTGGATTTGTTAAAAAACTATATACTAATGAAGGATTTTGACCTAGCTATGGTCAAAATGAGCATTTTGAAGCAATTTGGGCCTAGCCTCTAAATATGAAAGAATTTTCGGGATTAAACTCCCTATTATCTTGTTGGCTTTGGATCCCAAATGAATAAATTATAAATTTCAATGTGATGAAAATAAATTTTATCCCAAATCTACCTTTGACTCCCTAAAATAGAGATTCATTTCTAAGCCAAGAACACACTTTCTAGAAATTTATTACAATAATAATCACAAGTAGGATGCACATTCCTTACCAAAAACATGAAAGCATGTGTGAGTCAAAGAAAGCAATTTGTTCCGTGTATACTTCCATGTCCATTGTCTCAATAGTGTACATATTGAGACCATTTTATGGTTATGTAGGCCTATGTACCACTGATGGAGACACTAATTACAAGAACACAGTTTTTAGAAACTATGGTAGGTCACAAAGTAAGGTGCACATACCTTATGAGAATATACACTGGAAGAAATCTGCTTTTGCCTCAACAAAATCTACATGATGTGTTTGTTGAAGCAAATGCAAAATTTGTGCTAAAAAATGCAAGAAAATACAGATTTTGTGTTTGCCTCAACAAACATGTCATGTCATGTAGATTTTGTTGAGGCAAATGCAGATTTCTTCTAGTGGTAACACGTGTGAGTCCAAAGAAAGCAATCCATTCTATGTATATGTTTGTGTACATGTCCATTATCTCAATAGTGTACATATTAGTGGCGTCATTATATGGTTCCGTAGGCAGAGTTTGTTTTTTTGGGCAAGTGTCAGCTTGTTGGTGTCATTGTAGAGGCCCCAAATTTGGAGGGACAGAAACAGAGATGTCAGAATTTGGCGGGTTTATGAGCAAAATTTCACTCCAAACCAAAACTCTGTCTGTAGGCCTCTGTATGATTAACTTACTACCATTTTATGGTGACTCCAATTTACACTAAGCTAATAATAGAATGCAGAAAGTTCACCTGCTCGTTCGAGTTTCCATAGGCAAGGAACGCGAGGATCCAGAAGCCGAGTGGCCTTGCAACAATAACTGATAATAACTTATTAAGTTGATGTGGGCGGGTGCAGCAGGATTGGAAGGAGTTCCCAGAGCTCGGGGCACATGTGTCAAAATGGGAAACTGTGCTGGCACTGGTAGCCTACAACGCGTGGGCTTTCCAAGGTTCCAGGGCCTGATTTGGGGCTCATCTCATCTGCTTGCTCTTTTGGAGCTTCAGTAGCTTACTGTAGCTGACCCCTCTCTAGGGGCACCCCCCGGCCATGGCAGCCCCCACCCTGGTCCCACTGGGGATAGCCACCATGACGGGACCCCCAACCCCGAGTCATTTGGAGTGTTGGCACAAGCAAACTCGATGATGGATGTACTGTCTTGTACAAATAATAAGCTAAGCTAAGCTTGGCTCAAGGTTTGAGGCATGGGTAACTTGTGGTGTTTCTGCATTCATTGGCGTGCGCCAAAAATGGAAAGGCAGGTTCATGGATTGATAAGATACAAACAAGTAAACAAACAAACAAACAAGGGTGGATAGACTTTGATGGAAGTTAATCCACCTCATGCACATGGTATAGTGACACTGTTTCTTACATGCTGGCTATTTTTTAACAGTAGTAGTGTGCCTTGTGCTGTTGCCACATTCAAAATGAAAGTAAAAGTAATTCAAAAAAGAAATAATAATCATTAAAAAAATTCAAAAATTCATACCTTTTATATTGTGAGTTGGAACACTAGGAAGCAAAGTGTTTGTCTAGAGAGATTTTTGAAACTACCAAGAACACGACCAGGGGACACACGGTTCCAAAGATTTCACCGTAATAAAAAAATAAAAAAAATACTAACCAAAGGTATTGATATTTCTAAGTATTGTATACAAAATTGATTTGGGTGAGATGCACTAATTGTTATACATTGCATTTTTCTACTAGAAATCATCATTTTAGTTCTATTAGTTTAGGAACTATTGTGTTGGGAGAAGAAGGGAAATTGCTCTTCTATCCCCCCCCCCCCCCTTGAAATCACTAAAATATTGGAAATAAACTTTGCTCTAATAGAGAATACCAAAGTGACAATATAAAATGTTAGAATAGTGTTCCAAATTTCAACATCCATCCACATATTGGATAGAAAATATCATATGAGTACATATCACATGTCCATAATTCTATTCTCATCCACAATCTGGCAATTTCATCGAAGATTTAAAAAAAATAAAATTAATGTAATTTTTCTGGCAGAAAGAAACCCTCCATGGTTTGTTGCCATTTTTTTCATCCAATTTTTTTTCTGGAGCAATTTGGCACTACAATGCCCAAAAGAAAGCCCTGCTGTGTGAAGAGATGCTTGTTGAGGAAGAACTAGTCTGGAGGATTTATTAATGATTAGGGACCTTCTTAATTTTGACCAAATGAGACTTCTGTTTCTAGTGAAATCGGAACTTGCAGACATTCCTGAATGGAAAGATACCAATTTCAGCATATCCATGAGAGAATTATGCTGTGATTATGTGCCTAAGTTAATAAGAATCCCAATAATTATCAATTATTCATTTTTCCTAATTTTTTTTAACACAAATAGAGGCTGTCATTTTCCATATGATTTGTACCACAACAACAATAAACTGAATGCACTATATACAAGTCAATGATACTATACTTGGCAATGGAAACTACAATAGCAAAGGCACATAGCCGTAGTAGATTGCAATAAACTTTTAGAATTTCATTTCCATTCTTTGCATTTCCATTTAATTATTTACACAAAAAGCAAAAATGATAAACAGAGAGTGGTAATATCTACACTAAATAGTGAAATTAGGTTGCCCCACACTAAAGAAATATTTGCTATTACTCTACAAAATTGCACTACTTTTAACTTAGATATTGTTGTTATTGGGACTTATGAATCTTCATGTATACAAATGGAAGTACATGTAGAAATTTTTGTTGACTTCAATGGCTTGTAAAGTACTTTTCTTGGGGTAAGTCAATCCAATTGTCAAGGCAACCTAATTTCACTATTTAGTGTAGGGAATCACTATACTTCACCTCTCAACCTCCATCTGCGCACACACACACACACAAAAATATATATATATATATATATATATATATATATATATATATATATATATATATATTTATTTATTGGTGTACAAGAATCAATGGTCATGCTAAAGAGTTTGACCTTACCTACCAAGTGATAAATGCTAGATGACATATTATATACCAACCTTATTAGATGGTTGATTCATTAGCTGGTTCAATTTTACAAAGAACTAAGCAAAAATTGAAGCATGTCCAAATTTTTATAAAAACTTGCGAACCGATATCTGGAAAACAAAGAAAAATTTATTTGAAGGTCTTTCATTCATTTAAAAATCCAAAACACTCTCTCCTAACTAGAAAAATTCCAAATAAGTTGAAAATGAACAAAATGATATGTCGAATTGGTGTGAAGTCCAAAATTAAACCATTTCCACATACAAGTGTTGCTTGAATCTGACCCAGGGGACCCAAATTTTGCAAAACAATTCGGTGGAAAAAAATTGAAAGAACACTACCCCTCTGCAGAACTGCAGCACTCGGACACCACCGAGACCCACGTGCAGCTCACCTACCTACCTGGCACTGAGATTCTCCCCCCGTCGTCCAATAAGGCGCGTCTCCGCCAATACCATACAGACACCCGGGCAAGAGATATCCGGACCTCGCCATAGTATCTTCCCGGGTTGCTTCTGGGACCCTCTACAGCCCCAACCAACACCACAAACGCGTCGCCCTCCTCCCCCGCATCGCCTTGCGCTTGCTTTTCGATGGATGGACCCCGCCTGGCCTTGGCTTCTTAAAACTCCCTTCCTGTTCTCCACCATCTCACTCTCCCCCCTTCCTCCACCACTTCTGTAAGGTAGTAGGATCGTAGGGACACGCAACAGACACACCTTCGCAGCCTCCGCTGCTTCAAACAACACCCGGTTGGGTGGCTTCTGGAGCGAGATCTGTCCGAAAACAAGAAATCTTACCTTGAGAATGCTTCTGGTTTCAGATTGGGAGTGTATTGCCTTCCAATGTGCGTTGAGTGGTGAAGATCGGAGAAGGACGAGATTTAAGCGGTCCTGGAGACTAAAGCTTTGATTTGACTGATTGGGAAGAGAACAGAAGAAGTGACTGTCTGCAATTGTCGGAGAAGCACTGTTGAAACAGGGGAAGGAGTTTTGCAGGTAGTGCTTTGGGAAGCGGTTGTGACTTTGGTGGACGCGGAATCCGGTTTTTAGGTGGCGGACTTCGTTGTTTGGAAGCCGTTTTGTGATTCGTATTTCGTCTTCTCCTTTCTTACGACAAGTTAGAGCTTCGCGGTTGAGGATTTGTTATCGTCACTGTCGGTAAGCTTCTTTTCCGGTACGCTTAGTTCGCGTAGGAGATAGTGCTGGTACTAGAGCTCAAGAAGGCACTAGAGTTCTTAGAAATTTTTGGAATACAAATCATCCTGCAAGTTTTTGTGTTACGAAGTTTGGAGGAAGGATGTTGTTTTAATTTGTTCACCGTTTGATTCTAGTACTGCAAGTTGCAAAATTCTTCTTTTGCATATCTCTTCTGGAATTCGCTTTATCTTTGGTGTTTTCAATGGTTACTAGAAGTAGGGAGTGCCTTCTTCCCTTTGAAAGCATAATTAAGAAAAGAAATCTTTAATCTAGTCGAAATTTCATAAAAAAATTGATATAAAGAATTAGTGCATCTTGCAGTTGTTGAAAGAAGTGGTGTGGTTGAATCTCAATTGTGCAATTGTCCTTCGAGATGTGCTCTGGAATTACTTTGGTACTGAGTTGAAATCCTTTGTTTCCTGTAGGATTTTGCAAACAAGTTTCAGAACTTCTCCCTCCATGACCACGGTTGTGAAGTCCAATACCGTGACTGTTGACAAGCTGTGGAGGTCGCTCAGCTACATCCGACTAAATCGTCGAGACACTGAGCTTCTGGATATGACCAGGGTTAGCTCCCACTCCTACACTTCCCTACGAGATGTTGTCTCCAGCTCCCTGCCGGCTGCAAGCAGCAAGCAATGGAACAACCAACTCAACTCGTACCAGTCGCTTCCGAATATTCGTCATGTGCATATGAGGAATCCTTTGGTGGAGAAGGCAGCGAGGGCTTACCTGGCCACGGCCAACCGCACTCACCAAGAGCACAATGCTGCAGGGCTGTCATCGAGCTTCTCCTCTTTCTTCAAGATTGTCCGGTTTCCTTTCCTGAGCACTCCCAGAAGTTTTTTCAGTCTTTTTGGAGGCGCGTCGGCTTGGTTTAAACAGTTGACCATCAAGATATAAGGAGGTACTAACTACATTGAGATCTGAGAGAAGCTTGAGCTTAGCGTCAGCATGAAGAGGAATTGCACGAAAGGAGCAATTCGGATGAGGAAAGTTTTGTTTGCGAACTGGGGGCCGGTGCTGGTGCAAGTGATGGGTGTTTACAGAGAGGAGGGTCGACCTCCTGCAGCCCTGATGCTTCTATCCTGTCACTTAGGTACAATGCCTGTGTGATATAATCATATATTTTGACTTGATATCTGCGTAGAGGTCGATATCTTGCGATTCAAGAGGAATAGCTTTCTGGTGTCTTTTGTAATGGAGTCTTTTGGACATACTTTTACACAGCCCTGCGCCAAATGCGGGTTGTATATATGTATTAATTTAGAATCCTAAATTTTGCTATAGAGATTTGGTTGAATGCAAACAGGCCTACTCGAGGTTATCTCCTAGTCTCAGGAGAGAAGAGAATGTTAAAGAGTTTTTTGAGGGTAGGCTTTGTCTTTGGCACTGTGATGTGCCTTTGCCACAAGAGCTCTATTCTTTGTTGTGGCAAACACTGTGCTAGTTGCCTTTTGAGGCAGGGAGTTGCTTGGAGCATAATCAAGCACTAATTTTGTATAATATTATAACATTGAAATCTCTTGATAATGATATCTGCCTGGTCATTTACAGTTACACTCACTACCTTTGTTTCCTTTCATGCAAATCCTTCTGTTTATGACAAGATCCTCGTTAATCTTAATTTTTCTAACACATCTCATTGCTATGTTTTCACATCATGTTATCATGTGTTCTTGTTCCTGTTCTTAATGCTATGAAATGGATTCTCCTAACATCAATGAAATGTCAATGTTTGCAAACAGGAAACACAACACAAAGAATTCATAATTTTTTGTTATGTGTTCCCTGTTTGCAAACATCAACATTTGCATGTGATTTAGCATTTGAAATGTCTGACTGACTTCTTAAACTAAGAATCCTTTATCTGTATGATTTAGCATGTTCCAATGATCAATGGGTTGGTACTGGTACCTTAGCTGCTTGGCTTGAAATATATATATATATATATATCAGACTGTTTTCTTAAACTGAGATTCATTTGTCTCTCTGCAGGATTTTGCATGTACTAGAGTTTGGGTTCCTGTACTGCAGTCACACAGCTGGTTTGGCATAAACAATTCCAATAATAAAAAAAAAGTAGATATTACGGTAACTTTGAAATGATGAAAAATTAAAGTACATGTATAGTGTGTTTGAAATGAGTATTCCATGTGATGATAACCAAGACAAAACCTAAAATATTATATTTCCAAGGTGTAAAGTATATTTTATCTCTTTGAATAATTATTTTGTTTTGCAAGGACAAATTTGCTATGTGGCTACAGTTGTTGCCATTCGTACACGCTTGACTCAATTGACTAGAGTACCTCTTCAAGGTAACCCATCTTCAAGTTGACACTGAAGCAGGTAGAAGACGTTCTTGGGGCCATCTGTTATTGTGTTCTACTTTGGCCTTGCCTGAAGAAAAAAAATCTTCACTTTTTGATGAATAAGATTGTGGGTCATAACTTAAGAGTTAATAGTAAAGTTCTCCCCAATTTGTACCAGTGGTGTCAGAGGAAGTCTTAACTAAGAATAGAACAAAAGAAAAACAACACTAAACTCCATCAGACTTCAATTTGGGTGCTTCAAGGACGTCGATGACTTTCATCTCGTGTTTTTCTCAAACTCCAGCTCTTGGTCCCTTAATTCACACACTTTACTATCAACTCTATTACAAGGTATGAATGTGATTTAAATTAAAGTTTTAAGTGATAGTAATGAAACACCTTGACAAGGCCACATCATAAATTTTTGCAAAAAATATGGCTACAAGAGAGTTTTGACATTATGTTGATTTTATCCCTATAATGTTGTGAAGGACAATAGTAGTAGATGTTTGATGATTGATCTATAAGCAGCATTTTTTTAGAGTAATACATGCAACTAGCCTTCATTGCATTGGAGCAAATTTGTAGAAACCAATTTTGAAAAGCTAAAACCTGTCCAAGTGAACCATTAATCCCCCCAAAACAAAACAAAAACAAAACACAAACAAACACCTGTTGCTTTCAAGGTTCAAATAGAAACGAAGAATGCACCTACTTTGGATCTTATTTTGGCAAGCTACTTGGGTGATAGTTCTTGTTCTTTTAGGGTTAAAACAACATTATGGGGACAATATCTATATTATATGACCATTACAGAAGCACTTCAATCTTAACAATTTCGAAGGTGTCCTGCAGAATGGCTCTCATGGACTCTTATGGCCATGTACTTCACAAAAATTAATAATGAGTTTATCCTTCATTGGAAAAAGATGATTCCAATGCAAATCTTCATTTTCCATTTATCAAAAATCAATTCATGACTTCTCTCTAAGTATTCGTATGACTATATGAAGTCCAAGTAATTGTGCCCACATTAATCATTTTGACCTTGTAGTACATGAGAAAACTTGCTCTTCCACGGTTCCATCTCATCTTCAAAAAAAGATAAAAACTTAACAAATGAACCTTGTCAAGTCAAGTTTGGCAAGGTCATGGGAGGCAACAACTGCGTCACTCTACTTGAGCATTTGTACAATTTGCTCACCATCCAACAGTTTATGATATTCACAGAAGCAATCATCTTGTCTTGCATGATCGAAAAGTTTTCAACCACCACCAGGTGTTGTCTGTCTGGCAGGAGTCCATTGAGAAGACTCAGTATTTGCAGCTTTTTGGCTAAATCATTTGATATTTTGCCCAAGGGCAATCAACAATTTACATTACATAACTTGACTTATCATAAACATAACAACAATTTTTATCATCAATTTGATGAATGTTTATAAACTTAAAAACACAGATTACAAATTTAAACTCAACACATGCAGTTCATCACTACCTGGTTGCCATAAGGTATGTAAGGTGGTGTTGATTTAGACTTTGATACGCATCTCTTGCTGTGCCATTTGAAATGATGTGGAGATGCTTAATTTCTATGTGATTTTCAAGGTAAACTCCTTTGGCAGAATTAACCAAGCTTGCAGTCAAGACTGGATGGGAACACATTTATTTGTAAAGAGGGCATTGTAGATCATATTTCTCATTTTTTTATGAAGAATGCAAGATAGTATCAACATGTATATTATTGATTTTTGGTCATTGTTGCTTGTGTGGTCATGCAAAGATTAAATATTTAACCCTGGAAGGATGCTGAGGATGTTTTGTGTTCTTCAGATGGTCAAAGAGGCTTTGTGCATACTAAAGAATGGATGATTTTCATCTGATTTTTTGTGTTAAGCTTTGTTGATGCTATATCTACATTATTAAGTTGAGTTAAAGACAATTTAGTTGTTTCTTGATTTTAGGTAGGGTAGTTTTGAAAAAATATTGGTACAATATACAATTTATTTCACTACTTTTAGGTGTCTTTTCCCTTCAAAATTTGATTTTGACATTCTGAACAGTTTATTTCTATTTTAAAATAAATAAATAAATAAATGAAGCTTCTAAGGTGTAGTTTCTACTCTATCTAGAAATTTTGAATTTTTTTCTAAAATATACATTTCATTGAAGTGAGAAGTTGAAAATATATAACCATGTTTCTAAATATGGAGTGAAATGGAATTTTTATTTATACCACAATGTTCTTCTCTATAATGTAATTCTATTAAGAATTTTTTAGAAATTTTAAGCATCTTTTGTATTTGATATGTGTTTTTTTTTTTCATTTTTCCTTCAAAAATTCACAGTAATTTGAAAATTTCCCAAAAAATTCTGAAAATTTTAGAACATACATTGGACGTATGATTTCATCTTTGAAAAAAAAAATCACTCATAGTTATCAAAGAAATGGAGATTCAAAGTGTAGGACTTTTGAGTTTGACCATATGTTCATGGGCAACAGTGCTAGTATGTGAGCCCAAGAATGAGAGCTTGTGAATATTGAGACTACAATATAGGTACCTATAATATAGATACCCTACACTATAGAAGGTGTATGTATCATAAACACCTATAATATGGGTATTTGTAACATATATATCCTATAATCATCGATGGTTTCTATAGTATATATACCTATATATAGGAGTGTAGTATTCTAGGCTCATGGGCTCACACTCCTATGCTCATATAATAGCAACCCTGTGTTCATGGGCTTTGTCCTTTAGGGTCTAATGTTTGGTCTCAATAAAGTTTTGAAGACCCCTTGTCCACTTTCGTCTAAGATTGTTGTTATGGAGTGTGTAGACTTCTAATTTGATTGAAGAGTTTGTGTAAGAGCTCCATTGGTTTAAAATTAGGTTGTGTTCAATAGTCATTTCAAGAAATTCATCTTACTAAGGAGGGTACTCTAATCAATTATCAAAGTAAAACAATTCATCTACTCATACAATATGGGGAAAAACATCAACAAGGCCATAAATGATCAAGTTAAAATAGGAGGATAAGCGTTGTGTGAATCCTAACATTGGTAATTCACCATTGATGAAGCAAGAATTCTAAAATCTAAGTTGGCCTTGTGGTTTTTTTGTAACTATCTTGTTAATAGATTTACATTACAATTTGTAAATATCTTGTTGGTGTGACAATGCATTCACATCCACATAGGCAATAGATAATAGCTTATGTAATGGGATATATGCATCATGATTGAGGCATTCATAACAATTGATAGGGTTGAGATCATTCACCTTTGATACAAAAAGGAATGAAAAATTGATGTGGCCATTCCCCTTTGACACTCAGAGAAATTAAAGCTAGTATACCTATAAATCATCAACACATATAGAATGAAAAGTGGTGTAACCATCAATCTTTGATATTGGGGAAAAAAATCTAATATAACCATGAATCTTTGATAGTAAGGCAAATAAAAACTCATGTGACCATAAATCTTCAATATATAAGGGAATGAAAAGTGATGTGACCATCAATGTTTGACAAGCAATGAAGAGGAATGAAAAATAATTTGTCTACTAACCCCTAAAGCTTTTTGACTACGTTTAAATCACCAAAAATGCTCCAAAACTGCCATTTCTAGTACAACTACCAAATTTTAGAAAAAAAAACCATTTTTGGACACATATAACCAGAGGATCTTGTAGTATGCTGGTTTGAGAAGATGTGGAAAAAATTTAAGAAATTTACACCATGCAAATTGCAAAGTATTAGCATTTGAATTGACAAAAATTGTTTTGGGGCTCTATGAAAAGCTAGGTAGCTACACTTCACAAGGTCACATTTGTAAGAAAAAAAATCCAAAATGGTGGTGCTTCTTTAGATTCATTCTTCAATGCAAGTTGGCTACATGCTTGAAAAAATTCAGATCATTTGGAATTGTACAACATATAGGAAAAAAATAACAAGTGGAAAGAAGTAGAGAATAATTCAAAATACTAAATTGTTGAGAATTTAGTTATGAAATTGTAAAAAAACAACAATCCAATGGTTGTAATGTTGTAAGAAAAAATCTACATCCCATAATTTTATTTTTTTCCAAAAATATTGGAAATTGAGTTAAATAAATGACTTAAAAGTTTATCTTAGAGTGCAAATTCCATAACTACCTAGAAACTAAAACTCCTCATAACTTTCATCTCATTAATCAAAATGGAATGATTCAACACTCTTCAGGTGAATATAAATCCAAAAAAAATAATTTCATATTTATATATTTTTTAAATCATTTTTAAGAGAATATTTTGTGTTGCATGGGCTACTTATTGAACAATGAAGATTACATATCATGCAATAACTTTTTAATTATGTAGTCAAAAGTTATGAAAATTGTTGCATCTAAAAGCTATACCTTTGGCATGTTGTGTGAAAATTCCAATGAAAAAAAATAAAAATTCTCTTCATAGTGAGTTGCCCAAAATCACTATGTTGCCCAAAATATTGTTTAGTCCTTTTGGGGTTAATCTCTCGAGGAGATCATTCCTTGTAATTTAAGGTATACATGTAAGTTAAGAGTGTATTTACCGTAATTATTTTATTTAAGATGAACATATTTTATATAAAATCTATAAAGGGCATATATTCAGTATACTATGGTTTTTTGTAAATTCATTTTCATGTGATTTTTGAAGTTTATATAATTTATAAACAAAATTCAGTTGTCAAATTTTTTTCCCACCTTTGCCTTGCTTCACAAATTTTTCCCTCTCTTTCTACATACACATATGGGATATGCACCTTGAAACCAACAACAATCAATTCAATTCAAGTGCCATTGACCAAGTGACAATTTTCAATAACAAATATACCTTCAATACTTTAAAATCCCCACTAAAACTATTTCGTGAACATCCCATTCAACATGAGAATATTTAGCACATATGACTTCAAAGATTGAAATTAAATGGACTATATACTCTATCTTTATATTATATAGTTTTTAGTTTGTTGAACCCACTAAGGTAAACCTCTTTGTTTTTGCAAAGTGATTTTTTTTGGGGGGGGGGAGGAGGGCAACCCCTATTTACTAGAAGAAATATGTGTCCTCCTCAACCAACTAAAATGTAGCTAGGTGTCCTACACAACTATCATGCAACTGTAACCCTCTCTATTTGCACCAAATTCTTATAGCATTATTTGACATCATTGTTTTACATCAATAGTACAATGTTTTAGTTGCAAAGTAGTTGTAGAATTAAGTAGGATTACAAGAGTTGTAGCAAAGTTCAAATTTAGAATGAATGTGAATTATTTTCCATCTAATATTCATCTAGTTGTCAATGTGGATAAGTCTATACTCTATGGAATCCACTGTGTCTATCTACACTAGCAAAAAACAACTAGGAAACGACTAGAAAATGATTGCAATTGTAAAACGAGGCGAGTTGTTTCTTAGTCGATTTCTAGTCTTTTCCTAGTCATTAATTCTTAGATATATCTTAGTCATTTTGTAGTTGCTTTTAATCGTTTCGTAGTCATTTCCTAGTGATTTTTTAGTTGATTTTTAGTCATTTTCTAGTTGTTTCCGAAGTCATTTCCTGATTTTTTTTTTATCAATTGTACCATATCAATCATCAAGAGTACCATTAGGTTGGACATCTAAAACATGTAAATTGTTGTATTCTAATGTAAAGAATTATGTTAATAGAATTCAAAGATTTATAGATTTTAAAGATTTCTACATTCTATAGAAATCTAAAAATATTTACAATCCAAATCTTTTTGAAACCTATAAAATTGTAAAATTTTCTAAACCGGTGAAATCTATTAAATACCAATATTATAATTTTTGAAATTTAAAAAAGAAGTTAGATATAAAATCTTCAAATCTACGAAATTAAAATTTCAAAATCTACAAATCTACAAGTCATAGATAAGTTGCAAATGAGTCACAAACAAATTGCAATGAAGTTACAAATGAGTTGCAAACAAGTCATACATTAGTCGCAAATGAGTTGCCAACAAGTTGCACAACTCATCAATTGAGAGACCGACCTCACGAGGTAGCAAATACCAAATAAGCAACCACGTCATAAAAATTCATTGATGAAGTTCCACATAGGTTGCTGCGACTTGTGATTACAATCTTACATGCGACTTGTCCATTGCAATTGGGGGCTACAAATTAGCACCAATTGCAAAAATCCTATGCAACTCAAAACTAGTTGCTTTTTGTAGTCGTAAAATCCCTCATTTGCTTCTAGTGATTAGAATTTACATACACTTATTATAATGATCCATTTATTGGGGGGCCTATTTACCTTGTAGAATGGATTATAAGATATACTATTTTTTAAAATATTGGAAAATAGTTGTGATTATTTCTACCATATGGGTAATTATAATGCTTTTTGGTCATTTAAAGGTACCCTATATTATTTATATGTAATTTTTTTCACACTTTCCCATACTCTTTAACCCCTAAACACTCCCACGTCCATTTTTTGGATGATGAACAGATTGAAACTCTTGTTTCATCCTCCTAACTACATGGATGAAAGTTATTTTAATTTGTGGAGATACATTACGAAGTTGTGGTCCTATCTAAGGGTTGGATTTGATGTTATTAGAGTACATATTTTTCTAAAATTACCAATGTGCAAGTATGTCAAGTGGTCAAATTGCATTGACTCTAGTTCAAAATGAGATCATAGATAGGAAGAATACAAAAATTTCAAAAAATCACCATGTGAAGAGAACCTCATTTCAAATCCATTACAACAAAATTTACTGAAAAAATGATAATATTTTACTTGGAATTGAATTTTGAAGGAATTTTGGAATTTCTCTTTTAAAATTTATAAAAAAATATTGGTGATAGCATTGGTGAATCTAACCATATGGATGAAATCTACAACTCACAATCTACAACTTTTCTTTCTATACCAATTCCAAAATATGCTTCCAAATTGCACTTAATAATGATTTTTCTAAAATCATTAGTTTTGGAGATGAATCTGGATGTTTAGGGGTTAAAGTGTATGATAAACTAGAAGCCATGGTGAAATGACATGTATAGAAGAAATAAAAGGCAAACAAAGGCAAAGAAAAAGGATTGCTAATACATACATGTCCCTAACAAAACAAATAGCAAATTAATATACATTATATATTTGAAGAATATAGTGAAGGATTCCATAAAAATCTAGCAATTAGAAACTATGGCATCATGTGTCATCCATATGTCTCAATGTCAAATTTATAAAGTTTCTACAAGAAACTTCTTGTACACTATAATGTCCAAGAAATTTTTGAAGCACTTGCACTATGCTAACCAACCCAAAATTCTAAAACAAAGTATAGAAACAAACTAAAAAAACCCATGGTATCTCCAACATTGTCAATAGTCAAAATTGATGCATTTAATTCAACAAAAATTGTACACCAGGGTTTAGAACAACTTGATTCACCAAAAAGGTCATGACTCTTGAAAGAGAAAACCTATGAACTTACCATTGTCCAACACAATGTTTCGATGAGGCCCAAATCCCCATCGACGCCTCTAAATTCACTCCATTAGCCACATAGTTCTTCATGTTCCCCAAAGCACTCAAGTAGTCTTGCAAATGTCCCAACTCTACCTTGGACATTTGTTTTAGTGGCAGCAAATGAAGGTGTTGGTTGCCTAATGGTATTGTGAGTGCCCAAAAGTTTACAAACAAGCTGTAGTTCCAAACAAATAAAGTCTTTGTCATTTATTTTACTAAACACCATTGTGACGTGGGTTGAAGTGATACCCCCCACTGAGTAAGGCGGTGTGCTATATCCTCAATTGTTTGTTCTAGGGCATCTTCTTAGCTCTTACATGTTCAATGAGTAGCATCAAAATTAGCAAGCGTTGTAAGACAACTAGATTAGGATTTAGGATGGTAGGTCATCCTAACTAGACCATTCAACATGTATCCTCCTTCAAAGTGTGGCAATAAAGAATCCTATAGCAATAGATCTCCATTGCTATTACACTTCACTACAATTGAGCAACAACAATAGAAAAGTTGTCTAAATCCAAGCAAGAGAAGAGTGGATGACAAAGCAAGGAACAAGAGTAAGTTGTAGAAAATGAAGTAAAGGTGGACACGGTGGATGGGAGAAAATTCTTCAATAGAATTGAACAATATAAGAATAGTTGAAAAACAAACAACTTTGAAATACAATGGAACATATTGAATGGGGGGCATTTCTCATGGTAATACATGGTAACATGGACAGAAAAACAGTTGTATAGATTTCACACAATGTTGGAACCGAGACTACCACCACATTCACAAATATCCCTCACACTTATATACTTAGGGCTCCATCTTCCAAGTTTGCACATTCAAAAAAAGCCCACCCTATGCAAGTTGAATACACTTGTAGGGTGATTAAACATCAATAATTGCATGAATAATATAAGAAATGATTCCTGCACATTCAAAGTGTGCGCATTTAATTAGAAGATATAAATAGTTGTTTAATACATATGGGAGATATGAAGGTTTAGGGTTGAAAAGACTACTTGTGATTTAAAAAATATATGCACACTCAATTAGCTTGCAATCTTACTTGTGTCTCCATATGTGGGACAAAGTACATCATTTGAACGCTTATTCTAATTGGAAATGAACTCATTCAATGAATTTGTATTTACTTCATCTACGATGTAAATTTTGCTATTGGATGTATACTATAGCAATACCATGGAGATAATACCATCCTCATCAACCCATACACAATCACTCTCAACATACTTGTAGTTGTTGAGGCCAAGATGTTTTTAAAACCAATGTAGATAAATTGTTGCAGTTGATAAGACCATTCTTCTATTCCCATTTTGAACAACTCATTTCATCAAGTCAATGGTCTGCCTACAAATGCCCCATTTAGTGCCCACATTGACCTTTATCTTTTGAACCATTCTTTTATAGAACATCCCATTATTTACTCTTGAATTGATAGGAACGAGTCTACCCCATTTTCTTTCTTTAACTACCCTTATAGTTGATGAGGTTCCATTACCTTGCAAATCTTTAAAATAAACACCCACATCACATCCCAAACCAAGCAACATGGATGTGGTGGATGACTCAATAATAAGGTAATCATCTAAATTGTTAAAGTAAATCAAATTCTTCATCCTAGTTAGTCTATCCTTGGACAAATATGGATTTCCATTCAATTGAATGACAAATGTTGATTTATAAATGGAGTGACCCTAGAATGTAACAATGGGACAATTTTATAAGGATGGGATCAGAAGATATTTGGACTTTATAATCACTCAGAAGCTCTATAAATACATTATGTATTTCCTCCTCTAATGCAAACAAGCAAGTGTCATTGTCTTCCCCAATTTCATCCTCAAGCACTTCATTGGGGTTAGAAATACTCCTTGATTCAAGTTCAACCTTGGGATTGCTCTATAGTCTTGCACATAGGCGCATTCTGCAACTCCATTTAGACCAAATTGTAGCATGGCTAGCAATTGGTATGCCAAATGCTTAAGGTCTTGCTTTTCCAACTTTTGCGGGGATAGAAACATCAATTTTTTGGTAGGTGATGCTTGATTAGAGGGAGCTATATTCAAAAGTCGGAGCATTCCCTATGCTTCTTTCATCTCTACTTTTAAGGTTGTAATTATGTCAAGGTATGTGGCAACTAAGGAATAGTCACCCAGATTAGTAAGAGGTTCCCTCTCACTCATTGGACATGAAGTGGACCATATATTCTCTACTTTATTGTGTGCTCTTCCAAATTGTAGGCCATTTTCACCATATACCATAGTGGAGAAGTGTTTTGGCATGTAAGTAGTATTAATAAGGTCATGAAAATCTTAAGATTGCTCTATGTTGTTCATGCCTTCAATTTAAAAAGAATATATCTTACAACTACCACTTCCAATGAGATGAAGAAGGACCAATAGATGTGGATACTTATCTTCGAAATGCTTCACTAGAAGGACAACAAAGTGACAAGAGAGTTGTACATCTAGAAATAACATTATTTTCAACCTTAACCCTTAAACAATGTTGAGGATGTTTTTTGTCCAATAGATGACAAAGAATCTTTCTATGTAGGACAAAATTGCAATTTTTCATCTTTGGAATTTTGTGCAAAAAGGAAAGATCTTGCACAATAGTTTGAACTCCATTGAGTATTCTTTGTTTATTTTAAAGTAGATGATGTTACATAGAACCAAAGGGGATGATTTCCATTGTCACTATATTATAGTGTTTAAGGGTTGATCACAAATATTTTGTCCAATAGGATGATCATTTGAGGATAGAGTATTATCTTTTGGTGTAACAAAACCAATACTAGGATATCGTACATGCAAATACTCATGTTTTGATTGTTTGCATCTTGTATAATCAATATCTAGATTTTGTGATACTTTTCAGTCACATGTAGATCACATTTTGGGCAATGTTGATTACTGGATTACAAACAAAGGTAACTAATCTGTACTGAAGTGAAGTACAGTAATTCTTTACAATGTTATGGATCGAGAATTTATGCACTTGGTAATCTTCCTCCAAATGCAGATTGAAAATAACAACTTTATAGCTCATGAGTATTGTGTTATGGACTTCATAACTGGTGGTCGACACTGTTTCAAACAATTATTCAAAATAAACAGTTGGCATAACCCTCTCCAAATTGCTGACACCCAAACTGAGCATGCAGGGACAACAATTTATCATTATCTAGACAAAGGATGATTACAAGTTAAATATTAAAATAGCTCTCAAGCACAGTGCTTTACAAAGATTCGATTGTTGAACTACAGATTACAGAGTTTACAGAGAACCAGGCACTTCCTAACCGAACAGGGAATACTAAATGACAGTCTGAAAGGGCACTTAGTCTGATATAATCACACTCTATTATTTAATACCAACAACAACAAAACATAAAACTGAACTTCCAGAAGAGCTCATATGATGCCTATCAGCTATGATAACCCCGAAGTGTCCACATGGCGAACAGCGTCCACTTCCATATGTATGGGAAATGTAACATATCATTTAGGAAGCTTCAAGGTAACAAATTATACCAAAAGAAAGAAGAAATGATACCCTACATTTCTGAACAACAGAAATCAATGGTTTGAAATTCACTATGTTCAACTATTCACTTCCAAAGGAGATCTCCTATATTGAGCTCACGAACTTAATACTGTACTTAAACTGGGATAGACCAGAGAGCTCAAACACTAACATAAATACAAGGTTCGGTCGAGTTCTTTTGAAGAAACCGGTCTGGCTTTCCAGTGTCAGCAGCTCTTGGTACCTGCGAATGTGTGAAAACCATCACAGTATTAGTAACCATCACAATCAAACGCGCATAGTTGTCCGTAAAACACTCGTCTGCATGGATCCAGCGCTGGTTTGCAGCCGCAATATATAAAATGTGGAAGAGTCTTGGACAACTAGTGCAAGTTCATGGCACATGGCTTCTTGAGCTTGCACGAGCATGTCCACGATCCTTTCCATATTGTATGAAAAACAAGCCAAGCTCCACCTTACAGCAACAAAATCAAACGTCGATCATTGGCAGTATTGGCAAATGTAATGAATCGGAAGCAATCTATGCGGCATGTAAACTAGGTCCACAACGTCAGTTTCATGAACTGTGAACTAAGTGGAGATACAGGGCTTATGGAGAAAGGCAAGAAGAGGGAGTGAATGAAGTTCGAGAGCCCTTAAGCAATCCTTTTATAGTAAAAACTCGAAGTGACTATAGTGCCTATCCAATGGTTTAGGGTGAGTCTAAGAGAACAAGGTCGCCATACAAGCTCAAGGGTTTGGATCTCAGCTGTACCATGTCAAGCATCACACCCGTCGCCAGTCTTCACCATCATTATACTCTGCAAAACCTGTCATACCTCCTTTCCTTAATAAAGGGTCCGTTAGATAGACAGCAGCCGAGTTACCTTTAACGGGGAAACTTCAAGTATGCTATCGACGGTTTAGATTGTCGGTATAGAAATCTGTCTATCATTGTTGGTTAGATAATAACATTTTACTCGCAGAGCAATAAATCTAGATAAACTTAGAGGATGTTTGCATAAGGGAACCCGGCCTCCGGTGGTCCGCATGACCAAAAAAGAACCTATTTCGGTTTCTGGAGATGGATCCCCATTTTGACTCGACCGAACGTTCCTCCAAATTCCAGACCGAACTTTACATTAAAATTTTGTCCAGTCAGTACAAGGTATTATGTATTGAGATATTCTTACTACTTTTACACTCATTTTCTTGGATTCTTCCCTACAAAGTGTTTAGTGACAGCAAGGTTTGCATTTACTTTAGATAAATTAAGCACACCTGGCCAATGCATGCCAAAGAACGATACATACGCCGCGTTAAAAAATGCCACGTTAAATGCACGGACCCCCTGTTGCTCTCGTCATTATCTAGGTAGTGATTACACGCGTACCTGATTAGAAGCAGATATCCACTTCGTCCCCTGAAAATCTGACGGGGCAAGTAAGTAAAGCTGCAAAATTGTGAAAGTCACAAATCAAGCAGGACACATACAGCTAACTTTACAAAGGACAAGAGCAGAGTTTCGACTGACAGCCATCCTCTGAAAAGACTCTGCCTGATCGCAGAGACGACAAATTCAGTTGCCTTGATAGGTCCGCCAATTTCAAAAGCCTGGCAGACTCTAGTTGCACTCAAGTTCACAGTTTTTTTATGAGCAGATAGACGTAGAGGGTCCTTTCTGAAGAGTGCTTCACCCGACTTGACTCTTCGCAACTGTCCTCAAAAACAATACTATATCGTGTAAAACAAGACAGTGGAGGTAGCGTCTCTCAACCTCCTGCAAAAACTATGTTACTTGCCCAAGTGGGCACTTTCTAAAACATCGCCCAATAAGATGCGAGTGACTGAAATACAGAAAAATAAGACGAACTCAACATATTCCAAAGACCATAAAAATTACTAATCACTTGAAGAAGCAGGCATAGGATGCTCTCTACATAGGATGCTGGTCTCAATACCTTGCAATGTAGGCTTGCAGCTGACCTCTAGATCTGGCCATCTAATCTGCTTCAAAGCAGTCCTGTAAATCTGTTGTCTCCCGGTAAACATGTTCAAATGTGGTGCAACCTTTTTAAAAGTCTTGAAAATTCACTTACCCTAGCGATTCTCTCCTTTAAGTCTCTTTCTAATCCAGAAACACTATTTACATTTAACACTACATTTGCATTGACACATTTCTTACAAATACTACATGGCACATGTTCAAGAGAAAATGCATGTTTAATGAATAAAATTGCATTTCTTTCCTTCTGAAATCATATCATTTGGTTCTCTCGTATTCTTTGTGGAAAAATCTTTCTAATAAGCTGTAGTCCACAAAGATCACCTGGCTTCTTGTGTCAGCTGCACCTTTCACTTCCTTACTTGGTAATAAGGGTCCAAGGCAAGTCTACGTGGCTCTCAGAGCCATTAAATCATCGCCATGTAGACTAGTCTTCAGAGTTTTCTTCTGTCGTCAATAACAGAAATGTTGGTATCATCTAACTAAGACCACGAATACGCTGTCAAGATCCAAGTTGTGCAGACCGCTCTATGCGAACAGGTCTATGTGGCCGTGGAGCTGTACAAACCAAAGACGGTACAACACAAAAATCAACAGTTAGTGCAATCTGAAGAAAGCGCTCTAATCTTCAGAATTCAAGTTGTAGTAAGCTAAGGTAGGAGGCTCGAACTCCATTTGGGCATTTTACAATTGTCCCTACTTTAGCTCTAAAATGGACATGAAATGGTCCTTAAATCAACCTCTACAGTCATTTGAATGGATCAAGGAAAAAAGTGTAATTTATTGCCAGAGCCAATCATTGTCTTTGCTTTCCCAATTTCTCTTTATAACTTCAAGTGAACAACTTATGGAAGACCTAGTGACATAAATAGGGACCTATGACAGAACTTGTTTGAAAATTCATAAATAATTCAATAATGCTTCAAAAAATATGAAACCACTTGTGTTACATTCTACATCTCTTTCTCTTTGTCTGAAAAATTAGATAAAAATATTCCCATGAAAAGAAATACATGAAAAAGGTGGACCAGCCCTTAGATGAACGATTTATGAGCCTTCTACCTTAGAGAGTACTCTACCATTAGGGACCTGATTCCATCCCCAACATTGATCATCTATTCACACTTGGTTGGCCTTCAGTTAGCAAGTTGAGTGTACGCATGACTGGGCTAAATCTTTACGGCCACAGATCTTTTAATGGAAATGGAAGTGTCTACTCCCCTTCTATAGGTGGTCTACAACCTCCTACTTCTAAATATCATACGAAATTTCATACATAGTGATTAAAATATGATCTCAGCAAACTTAGATCTTGTAAACAATTCGGTTCTTATACCTACAGCTCTATAGATCTCCCAAAGATCACTCACACGTATGTTAAATTGCTCGAAGTGACGCTAGTAGTATCCTCCACCTAGTAGTAGTAGATTCCCACAATCAAAAAATTTCACTCAATAGAAAAATATATAGGATACAACTCCCTGACTTACCATTTTGATTGCCGTTTTCATAGAATCCCTGGAAAAGAGCCACTGCTTCGTCAGCCATGAAACCACCCACACACTCGAATCCTTTGGTCTGCTGTGCTTCAGCTTGATCGTGCCTGAGGATGAACATCCAAATCCAGACTACAGTCAGCAAGGAAGGGAGAGTGGTATATTATGGATTGAAAGACTATAATGTTTGACCATGAGGTTAATATGAGCTTAAAAGGGCATAACAAGCATAACCCCAATCAATTTATGGCTTCTCAAAATCTACTCTACAATTTTTTTAAATGAATTTTTGATGTGTTTTTTCCTCTAAGATGACACCCTTGAACAAAATCTAGTGCATTTGAGGCTCATTTCCAAGAGCCCTCAACACTAAAAAAATCAAGATTTGCAATGGACACCCTGGAACAAAATCTTGAATAGAAAAATCATAATCATTCAATTTCAAAATCAGATTTTTTATGCGAAAATTAAACTTCAAAAAGAATTTTTCAAAAATAAAAACTACTAAAAATAATAACTCGATTAGGTTTTATTTTAACAACAATGTATTGTTGACACCAGAATTTGGTGCCTCGGGCATTTAGGGGTTAAGCATTTCATAGGAAAAGGAAATACCTCAAACCACAAGGTGCACATCCATCAGCATGTATATTCAAGACCGATCCGCATCCTCCGAAGCGATCATTACCACATCCATAGTAAACCTTCCGAAACCCTGGAGCAGAGTCAAAGCATACATCATCTCAAAACGAACACTACTTGACTCACAACCAGTTTATTCAATTGAGATTTTCTAGAACATACGAAATAGCTGTTAACTGATGCTTCACTCCCAAATGGCCCGCTCCCGCATCCGTAGGAGTTGAGGAAAATATTTAGGAAATTCAAGGGAGGTGGCAAAATGTAGCAAAATGTAGCAATAGAGAAAATAAATCATACCCGACACTCTTAAACCAAGAAATATGTTGGAAAGTAACTAAAATCCACTATTACTTTCCAAAGTGGACATTCTATACTTGGCTTGGGCACTTAGGTGTTAAGCTTCACTGACCATCAGGATATTTTAGAGCTTTCTATCGACTTCGAAGGCAAGCAACTCCAGTGTCATAATTTGAAGCCATAAAGAAGGCCTTGAACGTAAAGTGCAGAAGAGGCTGACAAATAGATACTTGGACCCAGGGTTTCTGCGAGCGAAACTCTACAGAAAGACGTACCTAACAACGAAAGGGCCGCTGCACACATGATGCAGGGCTCGCAGGTAACGTATAAATCACATTGCTGGAACCCCTCATCCGAAACATTGCCATTGTGAGCTGCAGATGACTGCTGCCGAAGGCTAAGCACCATGTCGATAGCCTCCATTTCAGCATGTCGTGTTGCCTGATATTCAGTCACAAATGGTAGAATGGTTGAAGAAAGCCAAAATCATGTCCCTGTTTTTACGCTAGCTACAAGTCTGTCTATTGCAACTTTCGTTCTTATCTTCATTATAAACAGATGCAATAAAGAAGAGGAGAGTAAAATCTTGAGGACCAGATCCTGTCTCTTATACTCGTCCGATTGCCATCAACAGCAAGACTTATACTCGGTTGGACTTATGAGCAAAAGGTGTACGCGCGACTTGGCTAAATGGCCATGACCACTGATCGTTGATTGAAAATGGGGTGGTCCACTGTCACTGACAGTGATCTACAAACTCGCTCTTTGAATGATTGCATAAGATATTGCATAGTTATAGAAAAAATTGATCTCAGCACATTTGGCTCTTGTGCCGAAGTGATCTCTCCACAGCTCTATAGTGCTCTTCCCAAAGTCACTCCTACATGTTGGTTGAAATACTTAAACTGGCGCAAATAGTATTCTTTACATTTCGACTATTCTATTCCGAAGATTTACTGCACAAGTAGACAATTTGATAATTAATTTGAACAATATACAGGATGCATTACATTTTAATGACTTATGCAAGTTAGACGCAAACAGAGCTATTTTTCACTCATCGAAATAGGGATTAGTTTCGCAGATTTGGCTTCAAAACATGTGGATGTGAACATAAGTAAGGAAGATACATTTCTTGTCTCGTTGGTGCGATTGCTCCCACGGCCGATGACTTCCCCATCTTTCACAATAACACATCTGCCCATCACCAAATCCACCGAGATATCCACTTTAAGTGCTCGAACTGGGCTTTCATACTCCAAATTCTTGTCAATATACCATTGCAATTACCCTGACGCCATTGACCAGAAGCATTATTGATTTCACTACCATCAGATGCCATACTGGAACCAGAACCACAGAGTATATAATGCAGAACCCTAAACCCTGATAATGAATCACTTTGCAGAGATGATCGCCCCAAGTACGTAATTGAAACGAACAACATGCATGCCAGAACGAGAATCAAGCATACCCGACAGGCACTTCCAGCCTTGTGAGAGCTTCCCTGGCCTGCATGATGGATAACGAATCATCAGCATGAGCACTGAGCAACCAAAGAAAACATCAGCAACAAACCGGAGATGAAACTGTTTGGCATACCTCAGCAAACGCAAGCCTCATGAACTTCATCACCGACTCGTCCTCATTTGCTGCAGTCGTACTCACACATGCCAATCTGCATACATAACCCATGCTCCAATTCAGAAATGAACATTGACCAAAAAAGCAAGGAGCTACAAAATTTACAAAAGAAAGAAAAGAGAAAGAAAGCAACACTCCCGAGTATAGAATTAGCACAATTGGATACCTTTCTGCAACTGGCGACGCAGGTGACATCGTAGGCTCTGGGAAAAGCTTATACTCTGGCCTGTAAGTTAAAACACTGCAATTAGAAATCGCCATGAACCCCAACAATGCACAAACTAGGGTTTCCGTGGCGTATCACCAAATTGAACAAACCCTAAATTCAAGAGTGACGTGATTGCAGCGAAAGATAGCTCAAATTCGTTGATCAGAAACTTCATGAAATTGCAGCTGCTGTTTTGTAATACAAAATTCGAGGTATTATGCACAAAAACCCTACCTGATGACCTGCAGTGAGCTTTGTTTTCCTCCAATTTCCACGACAATCCACTCAATAAAAGTTTATCAGGCAACGCTTTTTCTGTAGTTTTGCACATCACTTCAGAATCATGCAAGGCAGGAAGACAGAAGCAAATCAGCAAACTAGCGCTCCAATCTTTCAATCAATACTTATCGGCATCCATTGTGTACTCATTATACATCGATCAGCAGGTCCAGGGTGGTCCTTGGTTCTTTTGCAGTTACCTTAACCCTGCAAGGACGGGCCTATGACCACTGATTTCAAGCCTCACTGTTCATCACTCTGTTTGCTGCCATTTTGCAACTGCATATAAAAGAAAAAAATTGTATTTATTTTTCAGAGATGATGTTATAAGTCTTCTACAAGTCATAAAATTTTCAAATTTTTTGGGGAAAATTCGAAATTACTACGCATCTCTTAACCCCTGAATGCTTCAACATCCATTTTTTGGACAATGAATAGATTGAATCTCAAGTTTCATCCTCCTCACTACTTGGATGAAAGTTATTCTAATTTGTGGACATACATTATCAAGTTGTTGTCCTATCTAAGGGTTGGATTTGGTGTTACTAGAGTATATATTTTTCTAAAATTACCAATGTGCAAGTATGTCAAGCGGTCAAATTGCATTGACTCTAGTTCAAAATTGGATTTGCCAAAATGGAGTCATAGATAGGAAGAATACAAAAATTTCAAAAAATCACCATGTGGAGAGAACCTCGTTTCAAATCCATTCCAACAAATTTTACTCAAAAAATGATAATATTTTGCTTGTAATCGAATTTTGAAGGAATTTTGGAATTTCTCTTTCAAAATTTATAGAAACAAATTGGTGATAGCATTGGTGAATCTAACTATATAGATGGAATCTACAAATTAAAATCTATGACTTTTATTTCTATACCAATTCCAAAATATGTTTCCAAATAGCACTTTAGGATGATATTTCTCAAATTGTCAATTTTGGAGATGAATCTAGTCGTTTAGGGGTTAAGACTGAAAAAATTAAAGAAAATTTGTATCGAATACAAAATATATTGGAAAACCCTAAAAAGTTTACCATAGATGTACATTATAGTGTAGAACATCATGGTATACATCAAAGTTATCATGTCACTTTAAAATTGAAAAATTAACAAACCATGGTTAAAGGCCCAAAATTCATATTGTTATAAAATATTTACAAATATTTCAAATTTCCAATCGGAGCAGAAATTTCACTTGATAAGCTTTTTTTCATTTGTTGGATTCAAATTTAAAAAATCTCGTTTTTAAGCTTGAAATTCACATCAAGAGGAAATAGCAAGAAATGGCCAAAATACACTACAATGGGGATTCATGGACTAAGCATCTTTTATTTTAGAAAAGTCAACAATACCATAATAAAGGAATTTGCAATACTATTCATTGAAAATGTACTTGAGTGACTTCAAAAAACAAATTGGATGAATTTTTTTTTTCCATCGTACAATCTTAGGTGAAGTCATCCAAATGGACACTTAGTGTTTGCAATAGTGTTACAAAGTTACCCCCTAAATATTCAAGGGCTTTCTAGAACTTCTTGGATTTTGCTCAAAACTAGACAAAAAGTCCAAGTTTTGATAAGTTTTATCAATTTAAAAAAAATTGTAACCTTACAAATTCAAATTAGATGTATCATGGTTCTTAGGGGAAAAGAAAATACAACAATACCACTTATGGATTGAAAGATTACTAGTATAATGTTTGATCAAGAAGGTGGTAAAACCTTGAAAGTCATTTGAAAATCTCTCAATCCTCTTTTTACATGTTGAATCTAAAATTGAGGTTATGAAAAAATTATGAGATTAAACAAGCATAACCATAATCAAAATTGGTGGATTCTCAAAATCCACTCAATAATTTTTTTCAATGAATTTCAAATGTGAATTTCTCCCCGAAGATCCAATGTTTTTGAGGCACATCTCCAAAAGTCTTTACTCAAAAAACTCAAGATTTATAATGAACATCCATGCACAAAATCTTCAATAGAAAAATCATAAATTTTATTATTTTTCAAAATTGATTTTTTATGTTTAAAAAAGACTTTAAAGGGAATTCCACTAAATAAGGAAATATTTAAAAATAGCATCTTGATAAGATTTCATTTAAATTCAAAGTTTAGTCAATACCAAAAATATGGTGGCTTGGGCATTTAAGAGTTAATAGTAGGGTTATCTTTTGCATTCCTATAATTTTTATGATTATAAAAAAAAATAGATTTTTATTTCAATTTTAATCTCTAAAGTTTCTTCCTATTAGAGTTATCCTATAATTGGTGAAAGTCACCCTTTGTCTCGTCCACAATTTGCTTCTATCTATATTTATAGATTTCATTTGATTTTTTTTTTAAATGACAATAAGTCATGATTGCATGCAACTTAGTCTAACTTTGGATTGTTTTCTTCCTAAATTGAGTTTGAGATCCCACCCCTTGAAAAAAGAAGGGATCCCAATTACAAAAAAACGAAAAAACAAAACTTAGATAATTTACAAGAATAATGTTCAATTGTTTATTTAGACTCAATTAGGTGTAAAGTATGTACATCCATAACAAACACTTCTTAAAATGCAATATCTACATTTGAACCAATAAATGTCACTTTTCCTAGATATTGATTTTACATGGTGTATACAATCAAAACATGAGAATCTAAAAGAGTCTAATGTTGTTTTTTGCTATACCTAAAGATAGTTCTTTGAAAATTCATAATTTATTCATTTGATATCTAGATAATGCATGTTAAAATATGCACACCTATTACAATCACTAATTAGAATTGAGCATAGCTACTATCATTAAATATAAATTATTTTTACTAGATTTTATTGGCAATTGAAAGTAGATCCCATATTCTAAAATCCCTTAGTAGTAGAAATCCTTGAAACCACAATGGAAAAGAAACTCAAAAAAATAAAAAAACAAGATTGAGTTGAACTACAATCGATGATTATAAACAAAAATGAGAAGAAAACAATTGAACATAAACTAGTAGAAATGAGAATGATAATAATGATTGAAAATACTAAGTATTCAAACTTGTGCAAAACATTTAAGAACCTTTAGAGAGTTTGTTTTTTACTCTCTAGAGTCCTCATCCACATGTCACAAAGGATTAAAGGAAGCTTCTATACCAAGGTAGTGCGGTAGTAGTATATTTTATGGTGTATTTTAATTCTTGGATCAATCAAATAAATCATCAAATAAATGTTAAATGTTTGCCTGAAATCCAAAGAATCCTTGGGATCAAATACTTGTCAACTACACAAAATAGTGAAATTAAGTTTCCTTGATAATTAGGTTGCCTTACAACAAGAAAGCTGCTTTACAAGCCATCAAAGTCAACAAATATTTCTAAAAATATTTCCATTTGTACACATGGAGGTTCATAAGTTTTAATTACAACAATATCTAATTTAAAAGTATTGCATTCTTATGTAGTAATTGAAAATATTTAAATAGTGTCAGATGTTGAGAAATTAGTGTGAGGCAACCTAATTTTACTATTTTATGTAACCATTTGTCATCAAAACAATAATTTGATGGCCTAATTAAGGGATTGCTTCACTGAAATTTGTAGGAATGAAGGGTGGAGATGTCATTTTTATATTGAAATTCATTGTCTATCATGAAACCTCCAAGGGTTTGGGATAATTTGAACTTTTGAATATGAGAGCTTGACCACTCATTGTCAAAAAGTAGGAATTATGTTTGAAGTAGAATTTTAGACCCCATTTAGGCATAGTAGAATAATTCTTTTAAAAAAACTTTAAACTAAGATTTTCATAAAATCAATATATATTTCATCTCTAGAATTCTGTTTGTAATTTTGAGACCCCAATCAAAAGTTAAGGACAAAATTCAGAGAGAATGTTTGAAACTATCAAAGAAAATGTTTTTTCCAACCTTTCTTTGAAATTTGTCTATAACTTTTGATTGGAGGTTCAAACTCTCAAATAGATTTTTGGATATGAAATTTAATTTGATTTTCCAATGCTTTCTAGTTAAAAGTTAAGAAAAAATTTATTCTCCTATGCCAAAATAAGGTTTGAAACTATACTTCAAATACAATTCCTAGTTTTGACTTAGCTATGAGTGGTTGAGCTCCTACTAATTCTAATTTACATACCCTACAAGGGGTTGTTTTACCTCCTACCACCCCATATGTATATAAAGGCTTTGTATTTTCAATTTGTTTATTCGAACAAGACATTCATCAAGAAATAGCCCCCCATTGCCTCAATATTGTTGTAATATAGTTTAAATAGGGATACAATATACTACTAAAAGTATACTTGTGCAATATTGCCTTAAGTAGTTTCAATGAGAATGTAGTACACCATTGAAAGTATATTGTTGTAGTATTGAAGCAATATTGCAACAATAAACTTTCAATACTATATTGTATTTTCATTGAAACTATACTATAGGGTGATTGCAAGAAACACTTCACGTTTTTGGCTCAAAAACTTGATTTATAGCTATAGGACTAGCAGTACTACGGACTACTATCAATTTCGCGCATTAGACTGCGCCTAAGAATCTCAACCATTGATTTTGGGCGCCTACAAATCTTAACCATTGATTAGTACTATACAGTATTATGTAGTACTATAGACTACTACGGAGTACTATAGAAGCCACTGGGAGCAGAAAATAGTAGAAAAGGGGTCTATGGACCTTTTCATTTTTATTAATTCAAAAAAAATTCAAAAAATTCCTAGAAATTTTTTTTGTAGACAAGCTTGCTCTCACATTGCACCAAAAATTTCTTCAAAGAAAATTTTCTCCTACCCAACAAATGTGTGCAAACAACGGTCACTTTGGCCCCATGTAGACACCTCATGCAAAGGTTTTTTGCAAAAAACTCTTTGTCTTTCATTGGAATGCAAGTACACCTCTAACTTCTCCAATTTGTAGCTTCCAGTTCGCATTTTGGGGTACAACTTTGGCTCAAAATCCCCCAAAATGGCCAAGGTAGACACCTAATTGGGGTCACTTTAAAAATAGTAAAGTAATTTTAAAACCCCCCCAAAAATTACAAAATGTGTGAAACTTTTATGTGTACCTTCATTCCAAATTTCAAGACAAACGGACTTACGATGCAAAAATTATGACCAAAAAACCCTATGTTTGAGGGCAAGGGGACAAAAAATAGGTCAAGTGTTTCATGCAATCACCCTACAACGATATTGAAGCAATTGGAGGATACTTTTCCAATGAGTTGTCATGAAGCATTCTATTCATCATCTAGAATATGGATATCTAAGCACCTAAGGTTTAAAGTGCATTGGAATCCTCTTTCAATTGCCAATAAGATATAATGAAAATAATTTATGTATACTACTATAGTAGAACCTCCCTAAAGTAATAGGGCTAGGACTAAGCTAAGTATATTACATTGGGAAGGGCAATTGCATTAATGATGTTTGTATAGATGAAGAAATACAAAATTTACATGGCACAAACTAGGGGGCAATTTTTGCACTTGGACAATAAGAGGGGCAATCCTCCCTACTGGGTTTGGTATCAATATTAACTCACCTTAGAGGCATCTGCATGCCAGCTCACTAAATAGACTCAACAAGTTGGTTGGGTGCGTAGGGGCTAGTTTTCTTCCCTATAGTAGGCTCACCAAGAGAAAAACAAAACATGCCACTTTGAAATTTCAAGACATAATTGTCAAGATGTAAGGCTTCATCATATTCTACAAACAGTACAAAGAGGTTTGCATTGAATTTCAACCCTACCTTTGAGGTACCAACCCCAACTAGCCTCCGAATGGGCTCGAAGTCATTTATTCTTGTAGTGAAGTTTCCTTCATGGATGTCATAATAGCTCATGAGAACTATGATAAAGTTTCCTTTGCTTGTATCAAATGATTTGTGATGAAACAATTTTCAAAAGAATTTTGAGATTTCGTGTGAGAAGGGAAGTTCCATATATACACATGGGGTGGTAGGAGATAGGACAACCAAGGCTTTTTTTTTGCTAGTGTCCCTTGTGTTAGCATCATTGCACAAGACAAATTTGGGAGGGACAGATTTACAATGGTCATTTTCTGACTAATTTGGCAAAATTTCGCCAAAAAAAAAGCCTTGAGGACAATCCATATGGGATATGTAAATTAGAGTTAGTAGGAGCTTCAACCACTCATGGTTGGAGCTCCTACTAACTCTAATTTACAAATCCCACATGGGTTGTCCTATCTCCTACCACCCTATGTGTTGATAAAGAATTTTTCTTCTCACAAGAAAACACAAATACAATTGGAAATGCTATTGGAACATTGTAAGGTTGATGATAAAATCAATACTCTCAATGAATTGATGATTTAAAAATTTTACAATTAGATTTTTAAAGAAAAACAACTATCCTTCAATCAAATGCTTTGCTTGGCGCTCCTTACTAGCATGTCTCTTGTAGGGCAGAGGAGTAGTAGTGAGACCAAACACTTCAAACTTGCACCCTAGAACCCCTCTTGGCGCCCTTGTCTAAGATAGGTAACCCATTTCTGACTACTTAAGCAAATACATGTATTTGCAACAATGTTTTTAATAGTGGAAAATTTTTCCATGTGCAGAAATAGAGTTTATAAGATTTCCATAATTTTCAGATTTTTATTTCTCAAAACAAAATTACTATGAATTTTTAGCTGAAGATGTTGTTCCACCCCATATTGGTCATACATACCTTCCTATTTCTGACCAAGGGCTAGATGCAAAATCCAAGAAGGGTAGGTTTGAAAATAGAGAGTGTTGTAGCCAATCATAATGTGCTACAACTATGCTAGGAATTGTGCCAGCATTAATCATGTTAATCACCTTCTAATTGGAATTTCTACACTTTACGTTGCCATACTAGGTGAGTAATTAGGAATGGGTTGCCTCCCCTAGTGTGGTTGCGGTATGGTTGCTCTTAGAGATGTTATTTACTATAAAGTAAAACAGCCCATTATGGACCAAATGGGGGGTTTGCCTTCTTGTCATTTCTGAAATTTTCTACTTTTTTTTCCAAAGAAAGTCAAGTGATATAAATGGCAAGAGCATTTGAAACTATATTTTTTCGACAAAGTGTGAATTTGATATGAATTTTTGAAGTGTTCAGCCCATCACAACCTAAAAGAGTTTGTAGACTACCCCAAAACCAACCAAAAGTGATTCATAACACTCATCTTACTCACCTACTATAGTCACAATATTTTCTAACAAAGAAGACCTAAAAAAGGCACTTCCTACAATGAACTAACACTAAAAAACTGAAAGCTCCTATTGTAGTCACTAATTACTCCATTCCAGTTCGCTATGACATTGAATGTGGCCCAAATCTCAATAACTAAAACAAAACCATAATGGACTCATTCTTAGGAGTCCATAATCGGTAAAAGGTCCATAATAGGGCCGGGGTGGATTGACCCCCTTGCTTGTCCCCCAAGTCATTCTAGGGGGGTATGTAAAAAAAAGACCCCCTATTTGGTGCTTCATTAATTTATCTTCTCCTCCACCCCATCAAGATAATTTGGGGCCTCTGATTGCAAATATGAATTCAAAATTTGCAAATTTTATCATGTGTGAAAAATAAAAAATTTCAGGGTTTTTACTTGGGGACGAGCGAGGGGGTCAATCCACCCCGGCCCGTAATAGGCTGTTTTACCTTAGAGAGGCTCTCCTGTAATAACACTGCTCAGTTGACAATTACAGGTGCACATACCCTAGTTACCTTCCTCGAGGGTTCCAGCCTCCGGCGAGTGCTGGCGAGTTCTTCTGAACTGCCTTTCCTCGATGAATCCAAGCGCACAAGAAGTTTGTGGAGAATCTCTCACATATTCAGTGTTGCAAATCTGGGTTACAAACTTGCAATTCACTCATTTGCTTTAGCTTCCTCCGCAAATTTCGATTCCAATGCTCTTGGAGTCTAGTTGCTCGGTATCGATCTCATCACATGCGCTTAAACCCTGATGATGCTTAAACCCTGGTGATGCCAGACTAGAACAACCTTCACAAGATTCAAGCCCAAATTCTTTTTTGGGGTGGTTGGCGCCGTGTGCTTGAATCCCTAGTAGGGATACAAAAATCAGGAGATGGGTCTGATGGGTTGCTCTTCTTCGTATTCATCTGGCTTGTGATAGGAGCATCTGGTGTCATCAATGTATTACTCTGCAGGACAAGATGTGGCTAGCCTCAAGCGACATGTGAGCGCCATTGCCATATTCTTGAGACAGCATGAGTGGTTATGGCGAGCACACGTTGTGGATTTCTTCCTAGTAAGCACCCTCCTTTCTTTTCTTTTCAATCCTTAACTTTAGAATAGCAATCGTAACATTATCATTAACATGAACATGAACATTAGAATAGCGATCGTAACATTAGAATAGAGATCGCTATTCTAATGTTTGTTAATGTAGGAAGGAACGCTAAGTTTTCAGAGTATGAGAATCCTTTCATTTGTTTTAGAAACAAGTTTTCAGAGGATTGTATCAAAGGTAGTACCCTCGTTGATGTGAATTCACGTGATGCTTTCGTGTGCAGGAGAGAATGTGGGAAAGATTGGACGAGCAGTGGAATAGTTTCCTGAGACTTGCTTCCGTGGGGACTTTGTTGCTATTACCATCTGGTGTTGTAAAGGTCCGAGATTTTACAACTGTAGTCGTGATGAACCTGCTCTTTTTATGTTCACATAGATGGACATTTCTTCCCTAGGTTTCTGACAATTGTAAAATGGCAGGAGGAGTGGGTGGATTCGTTGAAAGAGTTTGTGCGAACTGCATTTGAGTTATCTCTTTCTCGAGGACAAGTCGAGAGTGCACCAAACATGGTACTCTACTCCGTCCCATCAGAAGTTCTTGAAACATTTTCTTTGGCAATGTTTTCATTGACCCTTGAATGAAGCAGAATAGCATTGTCGGCTTTCGAACAAGTGGTGGAGTTTTGTTTGAGATTGGTTGTACTGATGAGTTGTCCATGTAGTCCTATTCAGGGGTCCCGCAGGCTCCCATCAGCCATGTGCTTGGCCAGGGGATGAGCGCCAAGAAGCTTCACGAGGTAGGAAGCAAGAAGTCGTTTGTATAAGTGGAAGATTTTTTTTGATATTTTCGAAAGTTTGGATATCATCCACAAATTTTCAGCCTGTGCTCACTTGTCCTTGTAGTACAATATATTTACTATGAGGTTCATCTTCCATTTTGATTTCCGTTTTCAAGTTGTGTTTCGACATTTCATCAGTTTGATCTCCCAAACATGGTGTGCTCTAGTCACTGAGAAAAGGTGATGAGTAAACTGGTATCGTCCAGTGTGCAGATTGGAATACTGGCAGCACTTATTGCAGGAACTTCGAAATCAAGAGGATCTAAAGATGTCATCGATGTTGGAGCTGGTCAGGTGTGTATACCAACAACCTAAGCTGTATTTTGCTCCTCTATTTCTGAAGCATGATAGGCTGGATGGCTGTCATTTTACAAATTCGCAGATTCAGAGTATGGACTACCCTTTGTTTTAATGCTTGTCGATTTTGGTTTGTATCAGGGTTATCTTGCACTTGTCTTGGCGTTTGAGTATCGGCTATCAGTGATCGCCGTCGATGCGTGCGCTCACCATGCCGATGTGACAAACAAGCGTGCCCTTCGTATCCAAAAGTATTACAATGCATGCTCCCGCAAGTCACAACAAGGTTAGTCTTCTCAGGAATGATAGAAGCATGATCACGAAGTAAGTTCTCGAATCTGAGTAGATGTCCAAATGTTTGTTGCTCCTCCTGCTCCTGCCCATCTTTGAGGTCTTGTTTTCATAGTCAGTTCTTTCTCCGTGTCATTACTTAAACATGTGGGGACAATATGTTTTAGGGTGTTGGAGAGCTGCTTACCCTTGAAATAGATTGCTTTTAACTAAAGAAATGTCCCATCATGGACCTTAACGGCTTAATAGGTGATTACACGGACAGAGGTATACTACATTATATTGAGGAGTCGAAAGATAAGTAGCGAGTGTTTTGTGGTCTACCTTGCAGAGGGTTTGAGGAATCCACACGTACGTGCTCCTCAAACGGTTACATGCCGAGTAGGCACAGGCGAATCTCCGGCCGCGTTGTCTTCTTTGTTGCCAGCGATCAAGGAATCCAAGTCATCAGAAGCCTTCGCCGAAAACACAAGTGCAGACCACGATGAAACACCTGGTGCTGAAGTGAAGGACTGCAGTGTTGTGCTGGCTGGCTTGCATGCTTGTGGGGACCTGTCTGCAATAATGTTGAGGTTTGTGACTCTAATTTTCGCTAATTCACCAAAGATCACAGCTATACCGCTTATCCTGTTTAGTTTCTCAAACTCAGGTAGTAAATTTATTCTATAGCTTTTTATTGAAACTATATTGTTTCATATATGGGCATAGAACCAAAACTAGTCATGTTGAAGGGCTCCTATGAACTTAAGCCAATAAAAAAATGCATCTTCTAGTCTAAAATAACTTGGTTTAGGATGCAACACGAAATAGAATAAATAATGTACTCAATGTAAGTATCTTCTATTATACGTGAGGCTAGCAAATAAACTCAATTTTGATGAATTCTGACCTTCTGTAATTACGCAGGACTTTCGTGGAATGCAAGGAGGTTGCAGCTGTCATAAACGTGGGATGCTGTTACAACTTGTTATCGGATGATACCAGCAACGATATGAATGGGTTCCCAATGAGTACAACAGTGAGAAACTTGGGATTGCAGCTGGGAAGAAGTGCTCGTGACCTTGCTTGCCAAGTGAGATCTCCATCTCGAAAGTTCTCCTTTTAGATTCACAAAGTGATTAATGGAGAATTTATGTTAATCTAACCGAACATTAGATCAGTATGAATATAATTCTAAAGTAATGTCAAGTTAATGTTGACCTAACATCAATGTTGACCTAATGTTGCTAGTATATTATTAACATCACATTAACATTAAATTAATACCATTTTCTTTTCACTAACATGAACTCAATATGAGGACTGTATGAATGTAATATCTATTAGCTTAACAATTGAAAACTTGCCAATTTCATGTGGTGGTGTTCTGATGTCATTGCACCCATCTCCGCAGTTCTTTTTATAATGTCCTTGTGTCTTCGTAGTGTATTGTTTAGTTAAACGTCATGTATGGATTGATTTCGTGCAGAGTGCAGACAGATGGAAAGAGCACCATCCAACAAGGGCTACCCAGAACTTTGAGCTCCACGCCTTCAGGGCAGCATTTCAGCTGGTGAGATTGCGGATCATACGAGTTTTATTGCACACCATTTTCACATCGTTCAGTTGATCTTCATTTTATCATCTCTATCCTAAAGGGGAGAGACTAGACAATGGGTCAAAATAGTAAGAAGTTCTAATGTCCAATGAAAATCTGGCGTGTGAAAAAAATCATGGAATTTTATTTCTATTAGTATTGTAACTTGTGGTTATACAAATTGTGGCATTCTAAGTTTGCCAAATAAGTTTTTTAATTTTTCATTCAATGAGAATTGTAGTGAGAAATACAATAAGGATTATATGGAAAAGAAACATGTGAAATTTATACTTATTCATTTGGGGCAGAGATAGCTGCTTGTTTGATTGATACTAGAGGCATTTTTCATCTATTTTCTGGCAGATTCTGGACCGATACTACCCAGAGACGGCCAACAAGAGCCCATCAGTGGGTCGTGCAGGTAAGTCACGCCGTCGGCGTCAGGCCAGGCAATCGGCATGGGAGCCCTTGTCAAGCAATTCTGCAGTGGAATCTGAGACGAAGGAGGACATGATAGATGTTGATGACTTCACCTGCACCGGTGCTCAGGCCTTAGAAGATCCTCCAGGAACTTATAAATCCTTCGGCATCTGCAACCGTGACAAACCTTCTAGACCAGAACATGGAGAGAGATCTCCTGGGGTTTATTTTGAATCAAACTCTTTGGAACAGCAAGCAACAAGGTTTGAAGAGTATGCTAGAGCTGCACTGGAGCGTCTCAACTTGCCTCCCAAGCCAGCTTCGACGCTCAAATCCGTTTGGATAGAAGTGGCTCCTCATCAGGTATGCAACAATATTGTTGAAAGCTCTATTAGTTTACCATGTCTATCCAGACGTCTTGAATATCTAGTCGACCTCAATGCACAAAATTATATGGAGTTTTGTATCATTGCTGGGGAGACTTGTCTTCTGCTGGAGGCTATTTTGAAATGAGACTTGGAAATTAAATGCAAGCGCTATTGTTTTTGACAAAAATCTGGGACTCCGAATCGTGTAGGGCTCGAAATGGAAAGAAAGAAGGAAATCTCGCAATTGAAGTCGTGCAGTGTCACCCTATTATGAAAATACATTGTTGTATGTTAAATGTAACTTTTAAAGAATTACTGGTGGTCAAAGGAGTTAGAAAGGTGATCTAGAACTCTTTTCACTATTGTCAAGCTCTTGTCAAGTTGTATATGCAACTTCTTGGGAGCTAACAGTGTGACACCGGTAGAGAGAGTAAAGAGGAAGTTTTGAGTTGGGAAAGTGCATTCCGTAGGGTGAGAGGACGGAGGATGTGACATTAGAGAAGTTCATATAAAAGAGACCTGAGTTGTAACCAAGTAGAGATTTGTGTGTTGACTAGCACGGAATTTGGGTGTGGCAGGATCTGGTGGGGCCTTTCTATGCATTGAGGGCCGTTTTGGCTCCAGTTATCGAGTCCTACATCTTGTTGGATAGGCTGTTGTACCTGAAGGAGCAAGCTGAAGTATTTGGAGGAAGCATGACTGCAGAGCTTGTGCCTCTCTTTGACCCCGCCATCTCCCCTCGCAACATGGCCATCGTAGCTCACCGAGTATTGGATGGCAAGGAATGGCATGCGTTTCAATAATGAAAGTTCTTGGAATTGAATGCAGACGCCCCTACTTAAAAGTGAGATTGGGTCCTCAATAAAGAAGTTACTTCAACAGTGGTAAGAGAATCCATGTTAACTTGCTGCTGATATGGCTGTTGATGGCGTCAATTGAATTGCAATCCAAAACTTTAGAAGGAGCTAGGACTTTGAAGGAAAAGCAATCGTGGTGGGAATCATGGAGCAGCAATTGTGAATTTTGAGGAACACCCCTCACTGAATTCTAACCTTGATCAATTTTCTTGGTACAAAAAAAGAGGTGTGGGTGGCCAACTCTAGTGCATCCTATATCTTAACCTGTGGTCTCCTACTCTGTCTCTAATTCCACCCTATTTTTTAATAGCGCTGAGTAAAGGAGACCATGTCCCCTACTATTCATCAAGATGGGGGAATGAGGAAAGCACAGTTTACAACTCTGACTCCACTTAATGCTTCTTATTTGCAACTTAAGTTTACTTCTTCAGAGTGTTACAGCACACAATCTAGTACTTTGTAATGCACTTCAAATTGTTAAGAATGAGGCTAACTTGATCACCCTAAACCCTTTCAAGTTGCTTATTAAAGCTTTGCACTTGATGCTCATGTCATGTGAAAGAGACTGAACATCAAGCTTTTTGTCTGTCACTTGACACTATGACCACATATAATCACCATGACCCCAATGACTTTGGATTTCTATCATGTACTACTGTAGTACTGTCTTTTTATTAATGTGCATTATAGAATTCATTAGTTAGTCACATGCATGTTACAATGTTACATCCCAAAATTCACAATTTGTGAGCCTTTTGATTAACAAAAAATTAGAACAATGTTGATTGATACAGACTTCTTGACATCATGTCCCATAACATGCTTTCCTCTCCTGCAAACAACAGCTTATGCAGTCCAGAAAACCAGTGAAATGACTGGATTTAATGTCTTGATAGCAAATCTCTTGACGAGACTAGTTTAACAAGAAGTGCTTCTTGAGGAACTGAGAAATATCTCCTGTGGTTCTTGGAAGAAATTGGAAAAAGAAACAAAACCAACTGACAGAAAAAACATTATCCAGCTTTCTTTTTTGGCTTTCTGGTGCCAGATTGCACCAGAACAAATTTGGCTAAAAAATGGCAATAAACCTTTGAGTTTTTTGCCAGAAAATTTTGAATTAAAAAAAACCCATCTTGGATGAAATCGCTAGATTGCAAATGAAAACAAAGTTATGGACATGTAATATGTGTTAATGTGATATTTTCTATCCAATATGTGGATGAATGTTGAAATTTGGAGCACCATTATAATATTTTATATCACCACTTTGGCACTTCATAAAAAATGAAAAAAAGAGTCCTAGTGGTGATATCATATGCAAAAGTTAGGAAGGGTGAAAGATTTTATTGGTAGATGTTCTAAATTTGTTTCTTCTACATTAGTACATATTGATTTTGGAGATAGACACAAAGTGACCATGGCACATTTGGAGTACCTACCTAACTTGACTCCATGTATTGAGTTTGCCACTCATGAAGGGGTAGCCTATTCACAATGCTAAGGTAGTGTGCTCATAAACTATTCCTTCAAGGGTTATTGGGCCTTTTTGATGTTTTTTTGATGCCCCCAATTTTTTTCCCCTTATTTTTCACTTGAAGAAAAATTGATGCAGAATCTAACACAAGTGGTTTCATATTTTTTGGAGTATTTATGGATTACTTATGAATTTCCAAAGAATTCTATGGTAGGCACCTATTTTTGATCATAGGCCTTGTTAAACCCAAACACACACAACCTGAAAAAAGTACTCCATAATACACAAGGTTCCTAAATGCAACCATTACTAAACTTAAACAAACCCTAAATTCTTTTAACATTTGTAAGAAGGCAATTCTCATTTTGAAAAATTAAGTGGACACACTTCGGCTTCAAAATGGACCCTCCCTAGCTCTTATTCCATCCATTGGCAAAGTATGAACCAATACCTAGCAAATCTTAATTATGCTCACATTGTTGGTAGTCCATTTCAGAACCATTTCCTGTCCATTTCAGAGGACCCTATTGGGTTGTTTGAAGAAGAGGGTCACAATAACAACATACTACTAAGCCCAGTCCAGACTTCAAAGTAGTTTGATGCATTGCAATTTGCATAAATCCATGAAATTATCATCATCATAATCATCAAAATGGAAAATATCAAGAAATTAGGATTTCTTCAAACGCCCATCTAACTTACAACCTCAGATGTATGCCAGTCCTCATTTTTAAAGCTCGGTGCATGTGAATGTCACTATTTTAGAGCTTTAAAAAATGCCATCCTAACAAACATGACCATATTACAGAGAGTGTCATGATGTTCTAGGACAAACCAGTTTTAACCATCTCCAGAGAAACTCATCTAACTCTCCAAAGTAAATACAGTATGAGTCACACATTTGTAAGATATCCCAAGGAAATAAATCCCTGTACATTCAACCATTATTGAACAATGAAAAGAGGCTAACGCCCACGAGCGCATAAACAGGGACTCTATAACGGAGGGATTTACTTCAGATCTGCCAAGAGAACATCTACACCAATCTACCTTCGTGTTTGCTTTATGAACAGCCAGCGTTCACACTATCAATTGAAAGCAAATCACCTCCATGAACTCAATAACTATTTGCAGTTACAGCTCAAGCTTGGCAAATCTAGAGCCAACGCTTTCATTGCATGAAATTTCTGCATTTCAATACTATGATATGTGCAAGTTCCTCGTCGTACCAGGGCAATAGAATGAAGCTTGGCCAATAGGACTGGGAAGTAACACAGTGCTGCGATCAATGTAAGAAACAGACAGTCTCCATTGAGACGAGCTAGAGAGTACTTCTAACCAGAATCAGTCTTCAGAAAAATCTCCAGTAAGCTCAAAGCCAACAATCAAAACTGGGAAAGCGCAAGTACCACCACTGCTGGAACAAACTTATTATAAGAGCCTAGTTTCAACACCCGCACTGACCAAATGCTTCTTCACGCTTGAAATTTCTACCTGCAACTTCCACATGTTGGTGACAGTGAGAAAAGTTATACAAAACATCCTCTAAAGTAAACACAAAGCCTGAGGGAAAGACATGCACCTGGAACACGTCATCTAAAACCTGATTATGTTGAACTGGTGTCTAATTTGAAATGTCAAGAGACCAAAAAGGAACACTTACTCAGCCGACTACAAATAGAAGGAACCGCTCTCACAAGTTTACAGCTGTCAGCAAGCTTGCAACGAATTCTGAGGCTTACTATGTCCATTGACATTGTTATCCCACGGCAACAATTATTCTGAAACAACCCATGCCCCTCAGCAATAGACCTTCGATACTTCAAGTAGCTCACCTCCTTTCTGTGAAAGATCCCAGCGGCCAATGCAGCGGAAGCTCTAGTTTGATGGAAGACCTCAGAAAAGTGCTCCGAACTGCCAGCACCACTGCTAGCGATAACTGGGATTGTAACAGCGTCAGACACGAGTTTCACAAGGTCGATGTCAAATCCTTGCCCTTGGCCTGTCAACAGAAACAAGACGTCAGCGCCAGAGTCATAGGACAGGCGTGACGAAAATTAACTGCTGTAGACATGAATAGTCAAAACTCATTTGGAAAATTCAAGAAAAAGAGAAAATGACACCAAGAACTGCTGAAAACAAAAAGCATCTAGCCACATCAACAACCATATAGATCACAATTCATACCATCGCAGTCGATGCAGTTCAGAAGAATTTCTCCTGCTCCAAGATCCTGGACAGCTTTAGCAAGCTCATAAGCCCCTATAGGTCTCGTTTCACGGCCACCTTTCACCTGCCAGCACATTGGAACCAATACTTCATATGCTACATAACCAACCCGCAATTTGCAGGTTCAACTGCCAAGCCATTAGATGGATTCAGAAGCAGGGAAGTCACAACATCCAGTAACTTACCGTGCACTGATACCAGGCGAATTTTTCTCCATTCGGGCCTGTCAAACAAAACGGAAGTATGTTCACCATGAGCAGGCTGTCATAGTAACGTCCATAATGTGATATATTGAGAGAACAGCTATCAAGCTGGCGATAGGATTCGGATACTATCGACACAAACGCAGAGGAGCATACCTGGTTGCCGGACTTCGACAGTTTTATAGGGAACGTCTGAAGGATCATTAACGTACACTCTTTTGGGATCTATACTGACAACCACAGCCTGCACATGCAAGCCATGTTACCCTCTTCATTGCTGCCAGAGTTTGACCATTCGCGACTGAGTTGGTTCTCTACCTCACATTACAATGCCATTACATCTGAACATTTACTATGGCATTTGAGGGATGTACAGGATACGTTTCATGCCTCTCATTTTCGTAATCCGAAAAGCTCTCAAAACTTAAGCAGATACATGGACAGTGTTTTGAAGACATACCAATGGCTGATGCACTCAAACGTCATAAGAAAAAACCCTCAAAAAACACCCTAGGGAAGCCCATTGTACCCGATCATACCTGATTTCCATAAACGTATGATATCTGCTCCAAGCTGCTCTTGCCCGTTTTGACCTAAACAAAGGTCAATTCCAATAGCCCAATAAAAAAAAAGGCATCCATAAGCTATATATCTGCCATAACTTCAGTGACTTCCGCAGACTGAAATATCTCAAGAATTTTTTAGCACCCCTGATTTCTGCAAAAAACTCGCGCTATAACCTACTAGTGCGCTAAAAGCGTATGATGTGCACGACTGAAACCACTAATATTGTGCCGGGAAGCTTGTCAATCATCTTCCAAGCCACAAACAGTGACAGCCGAATTATTCGACAGTTCAGGCAGATTACCCCTGAGCGGATATACTCCTCAGCAGCATAAACAGCATCACTTCCAATGGAGATTTTGTCAGCGCCAGATCTGAAGTACTCTGAAGCCACTTCCAGGCACGAATAAAATCTGCACATGCATGCGCGGAGGATTAAACCCAATTACTGGAATAAGAACTCTAACCAATGTGAGGTTGCAACAAGAAAGGACGTTGTCATCAAAAATGAAGCTTAAATCTTCTCCGTCAATGCTGCAAAGAAAATTTTTCTCAGGTAATCAGACATTGTCTCACAGACCTGCCATGCGCATCAGTGAAGTCGGAGATCCCTCCACCCACTGTAAGAGGTACAAACACTTGCTCGGAAGTTCGCTGAAGAACCTGCACCAGATAAGACCATCGAATGTTCAATTCGTGTGGAAATTCCCAGATAGTATTGAAATCACTAGCAAACAAAAAAATAACATAAACTAAATATGTACCTCCAGCATTGGCATATCACCCAGGGGGAAGTCTCGAAAACCAGTAATGTTCAGAAAGGTGACCTGCCAAAAATTAAATGTTATTCAGTCAATCCCCGAAATACATTGCAATAAAACTAGATTTGAGTCATGACAGCATCCTTGCAGTAAACTAGGCTGCTGTTAAAACTTCAGGAGGAATATGAAGGACTTGATAGATCTACAGGATCTAATTGATAGAACTTACTTCATCTGCCCCTTCTTTAAAATAGCGCCCAGCAAGTTCCACGGGTTTTCCAAGATTTCGGACCTGCACAATTTCCAAGATCAGAAGACTCACGAATCCAGAGTGCAAATGTAAGGAAGCAAGTTTGATTCTCACTACAACACCAATCCGATCTCTCATGGCTGTGTTTAGAAGAAGCAACTATCCAATGGAGGAGATCCAATGCTGATACCCTGAAATACCGCAAAATAGTTCTCAATCGGACCCCCCAAATAAATATATTCAAAATCTGCAGTGAATCACGACTTTGCCTCCAGGACGTTACGCTCACCTCACGTGCCGATGATTGTTCTCGTACATCATACTGATCACCTTTAGTCACAACAAGGTCCCCGGTGTCATTACTTCGCACATCTAGACAAGCAATAATCTGCCATCCAAAATAACATTAGGAGAGTCAACTTTCAGTCGTTTCAATCCTAAAAGAACAGAAGGTGTTCGACCTGAACAAGAAAACCTGAAAGCCAATGGGCTTTAACCCACTGAGCGCAGTTTCGATGATGGGCACTCCCAGTAACAGATCCCAGTAACCTTACCCGTTTTGCAAGTGCGGTTGCTGGCTTGTTGACGCACTCGTTTGCCAAGCGCTCCACATCCTGGTGATACAAGATGCACACATGTAGTGAGAGATTGAAAGCCTCTTAAGCTGACAATGTGCACAGAACAATGCAAAGTCTATCATATGAACATTGCGTCTGAACGGTGAAGTCCGCTGCAACCTGTACTAAGATAAGTAACCCAGTACCTGAGCAGCTTCAGAGTGGCTTCCCCCAAGAAACCTTCGAACAATGTCTAAGCCTACAACTGCAAATCCATACAGTTCTACAGTGTAAGAATATAGTCACCAGAAAATCTAGTAACAATTACATAGATGCTTCAGGATTCAGAAGAGCAGAACATTTGCATAAATATGCTTGACTAAATAGATGTACAGGCTGTTTGAACAATAACAAATTCCCACTCAAGCTCAAACTTCATTGCATTTCTCTAACTTGTCGCCAAATATCATAAGTCAGGAATCGGCCACGCTCGAAAGCACAAACCAAATTCTTTTACTTCTAAAGTACAAAAGATTCACCAATAGTACAATGGTAAGTGAAAAGACATACTAAGCCAAAAATTTATGCACAAGTCCAGAGTCATTCTATTATGGCTTGAAAGCCAGCGGAGATGAGGCCTTACCGCCACTTTTCTCTGGATGGAACTGCACTCCATAAACATTACTCTTTCGAACGGCTGAAATGAAGTCAATCCCGTACTTGGTTGTCGCTAAAACCCAATCCTTGTTATCCTCGGACTGTACAAACCATACCCAATTAATTTCTACTCTGATTTCACGCCAAGAAGAGTATCTCGACAGCTACCCTGCTCATTTAACCCTTACATAATTCAATAGTTTAAGACCAGTCACAGTTTCAGGCCCAACCTCGAAAAATTTATGTAACATAATATGTTAAATGCTTCATACAAGACAACTGCACAATACTGTTTGGCAATGACTTAAGATAAGACCGGGGTTAACATAATATAGCCTCCAAAACTCAGGCAGCAGAATTCTCGAGAAATATACACAGTGGTCATCACAAGTAGATCGGAGCTGAAAAAGATACGATCACTTGACGGAATATTTCCACCACTACAATGAATATTAATCTTTCCAAGCACCGAAATGGACGACAAAAATGGAATCTTCACTTAAGAACAGATAACGACTTACAGGAGTAGCTCGATAAGAGTGCACAAAGTACACGTGACGGCCCTTAACACCTTCTAACAAAGAAGCAGAGTCCTGCTCCAGCTGCAATCCGTTCCACCCAATATGAGGCACACAGAGTCCATTTGAAGAGTCAAAACGTCCAACCACACCTGGTATTATGCCAAGTCCGTCTGCTCTGCACCCAACGCACTGACCAACATCAAAATTTCCTCGTAAATTGGTCGACATCTTGATGGAATTGGATATTTGTAACCTGCTGTTATAAATTACGTTTGACGTAGTGATACTACACCAACTTTCAAACATTAACCAATCACAATCCAAGGATCATTCACATTCCAAGGAAATATTAAGAATCAACAATGGGTGAAGCAGTCTGCTAAAGAGAAACAGTACCACAGTCGCCCTCCTCACTGCGCTCAAATAAGAGCTGCAACCCCAGACAGATACCAAGAAATGGCCGGTCTTGCTTGATATAAGATATGAGTGGCTCCGCCAACCTGTTGACGCAACATTGCGGAATAATCAAATTGCAGTGTGATTGTGCTATCTATTGCCTAGTGTCTCGATAACTCCATTACTAGCCCTCAGACAAGTTCCAAAGTAATAGCCACTTTTCACATGAACATGAACATGAACGAGCAGCTTCGCCTCAGTAAGTAAACCAACACGGCTAACTAAATTCATGAAGAGCTTGACACTTACCCTCTTGCTTCTAACACGCCCATGGCAGATTTGAAGGAGCCGACACCTGGAAAAATCAGCCGCTTTGCCTTGCCTATATCTTCAGGTTCGTTAACCTACACAGTCACCATATACACGTTATTCCCTTCAAAAACGAAAACATAAGATATCAAGGATAACCACTTCAATATATCATCAATAGACTTATGAAACAATTCAAAAACTCCGGCACGCTTTTCTATAGTCAGCTACTCGATGGACGAAGAGACTAACCTCACGAATTTTGAAGCCAAGTAGATGGATAGCGTTCCGAATACTTCGCACATTCCCGGCTCCATAATCCAGCAGCGTAACCTCTACAATTCAGAAAGCACTCGTCCCAGTCATATCTGTTGCGCAGGTTCTACAAGGAAACTAATCCAGGATTATTTCTAAAATCGTATTCCTCTGTTCCTTCACTCCAGCCGTTACTAGGAAGAAACTCAAAATTGCAATAGCACAAGCTCCTGGTGAAGAGCAGCTTGTACCTTGAAAGCCTAGGGGGACACTTCACATCCTCATAATTTACTGCATCTTAAGTGTCCTTCACATGTTTGGTGAGAACTGAAATTGAGAACAAATTAAAAGTAACCATAATTCTATTGCTCAAATCATGAATGGACTTGGAGGGGAAAAAAATCATTAAAAAATAATCCTTAAGTTGTCACACTATTACGTGCAGAGTGAAAATACACAAAACCCCTTTGGGTCTTTAGGATTAAACTCTAAACTTTACACTATATCCTCCAAAACTCAAAATTGGAATAATGCAAGCTCCCCGTCAAGCAGCTAACTCCTAAAGGCCCAATGAAACACTTATGTTCCAATATTGTGATCTGTTTTCACCGTAATTCACATGTTTGGCAAAACTGTAAAACTAGCAGTAACCGAAATTCTAACCATTAATGAACTAACAAAACTCGTACAAAAGCACTACCAAAAAATCTCAGAAAAGATTCCTTCAATTATCACAATTCTGAAATGTCGCGATTCGTACAATGTGAAAGTATTCTAAACCCTAAACCCTGAACATCACACAAACTCCTGCGAATGCGAAAGAAAAAGTCACCATTATCAACTCCGCCGTCGCCACCACTGGCCACGTCCATCGCAGAAGCTCGGACGGCCAGCGCCGGACAGTGGGCGGGTCTGAAGCGCAGAGAGGGGACAGCAGAGGGAGCCAAGGAGATCCGCGAATGCAATCGCAAAGCTCTGCCAGCGCGCAGGAGCAAAGGAGACTCGGCAGGAGGGAGTGTGGAGATGGAGGGAACCGAAGAGAGCGAGGCCATGGCCATGGCCACCGCAGGCCCGAAATACACGAATCCGGAATAAAAAGTTTCAAAATGCTTCAAAAAAAACTGAACGGGGGTAGAAGAGACAAGATTTCGCGTACGAAATTTGTAAAGCGAAGGATTTCAAGAGAGTGTGAGAATCGATTTGCAACTAACTTAGAAGTCGAGAGAGAGCAGGAGGGTGAGGTTTAAGAGATGCTGCCAGTGGGAACGGAGTCTTCCTGGGGTTTAGGGTTTAAGCGCAGGTCCTCCGTCTGACTCTCCTTTCGTGTTTCCAGTTGTTATTTTATTTCATTGAGGTAACTAACAGTGAAATATTTTTTGGCGGATAATCGCCCCAATCTTACCTCATTTTATGACCTGGCTCCAATTACACTACAAAAAAAAGAGAAAAGAAGTGGATGAAATTGCCCAAATTGCCCGAATCTTTTCTCAGAAATATAAGATTCACAAATATTTGGATGAACTTTGTTGTATATTGTGGTAATATTGTAGATGAGTGAAGGATGGATGATCAAAATTGGATGATTTGTCTAACCTACCTTCATTCTAGGGTGCATGTTGTGCTTCCATCAAGAAAAAAAAGAAGAAAAGAATTCACTTGATAACTACACCTAAAATCAACTTCTTTCTACAACCAAACCCTATAAATTATTGCCTTAAATGTACTCCCATTATTCATGAGAGTATGAGGTCAATTTTAGAAATAATTCTATTTTTAGCACTTTAAAATTCATAGTTTATTCATGTGGTGTCCAAAAAATATATTCTAAGAGAATCTAGAATCTCCTTCAACTACCAACAAGACTCTATAAAATCTTTTTCAATATAATAATAGAAACTATGGAGAATTGTTTATTTGGTTGATTTTAGGTGTAGTTACTTTAGGGGGCAATGGAAAATCATTGGAGTCATGAACCTCTATACTTCATACATCTACAAACATGCATTAAACAAGCAAAATGTAGAAGGTAATTCATTTTTTCATCCAAATTCACACACATTCATCCAAAATAGAATCAAATTATCTATACACAGTAATGGTTTTGACTATGTTTTCACCAAAAACGCTCCAAAACTGCCATATCTAGTACAAGTAGCAAATTTTAGAAAAAGAAACATTTTTGGACACATGTAACCATAGGATCTTGAATTTCGATGGTTTGAAAACATGTGGAAAAAATTTCAGAAATTTACACGATGTGCATTGCAAGGTATTAGTATTTGAATTGACAAAAATCCTTTTCGAGGCCCTCCAAAAAACAGAGCAGCTGCATTTCATAGATCACATTAGTATGAAAAAATGTCCAAAATGGTGGTGCTTCTTTAGATTCAATCTTCAAGGCAAGTTGGCTCTATGTTTGAAAAATTTTAAACCATTTGAAATTGTAGAAGGTATAGGAAAAAAATAGTAGTTAGAGAGAAGTAGAGAATGATTCAAAATACTGAATTGTTAAGAATTTAGTCATGGAATTGAAAAATGCCAATCCTAATGGTTGAAATATTGTAATAAAAAATCCATACCCTATGATTTTATATTTTTTCCAAAAATATTGAAAATTGAGTTAAATAAAGAACTTCAAAGTTTATTTTAGACTACAGAATTCATAATTGCCCATAAACTAAAGCTCTCCATAACTTTCATTTCATTAGTTAAAATGGAATGATTCAAAGTTTTTCACACACACACACACACACACACACACACACACACATATATATATATATATATATATATATATATATATATATATATATATATATATTGAAAACCAATTTCAAACTTTTATTTCTTAAGAAAGTGATTTTTTAAGAATTTTTTTGAGCTGCTTGGGCTACCCACCAAGCAATGAAAATGACATATCATGCAATAACTTTTTAACCATGAATTCAAAAGTTATGAAAATTGTTGGGCCTTAAAGCTACTCCTTAGGCATGTGTTGTGTAAAAATTTCAAAGAAAATTAAATAAAAATTCCATTTGTAGTGAGCTGCCAAAATTGATTTGTTGCCAAAAAAATGCAGTTCAAGCATTTAGGGGTTAAAGTTACATCATTTTTAGATGACAATTTACAAAAGACATATTTTATAGCACATCTAAGCTTTGGTCAACCCTCTTATGGTCATTAGTAAGTGGTTAACCCCTAAAGTTCTTTTGTATTTATGAGCAAAACTATCACAAATCAACACATGTTAAAAATAAGGTGGAGTGGTCAATTTTTTTTAACTCTTTTGCAACTTCTTAATGCAAGATCTTGTACCTAACTTAATGTCTACTTCTACACCAAGTTCTAGTTCCATGTTCTTTAGCGTCTCCAAGACAATAAAGCTCAAGTAGTTCAAATGAGCTTTTTCAATTCTTCTAAAAGGTGAAAATGAAACTTGAAAACTATTTAAGAAAAAAAATTATCTTCAACTACCTAAGAAATTTGATATTGTATTATAAAATTGAATTCAAAATCTATAAAAGAAATCTTTCTTTTTGTCCTTTAAATAATCATTAGGTGGAAGGATGTTTAAGATAACAAAAATGACTAAATTGCTAATAAATCAGACTAGGAATTGAACCAACTAACCAATTGCATTGGTAAGAAAACTATAGTAAAAAATTGTGAAAATTGTTATATAAAACAAATCTTGTAGTCACATTTTGTGAGACATTTCATGACTATTTGCAAAACATAATTCTTCATATCTTTAACCTCATTCATTAGAATGGAGTGAATAAAAAAATTCCTCATAGATATGAATCTATTCTACAAGAAAGAAAAGGGTTTCAATATCTTTTATTAGTTGTCTAAAAGTTCAAAGAAATTTTTTAAAATGACATAAATCTCTAATGATCACAAACTTGTTTCTTCTACAAATTGGCTCATTGGAAAGCAAGAAGAAATCTCCTCTCTATATTAAAGTTAATTTGAGAAGATATCATGAAGAATTGCATTCATAGGAACATACTTAGAAATGCAAACCCCATTTTTTGGCAATGAAAGACTTTAGGGGTTAATCATGCCTTTTAATCCCTAAAGGACTAGCATGTATTTTTTGGCTACATAGCAATTTTAGGCACGTATGTGTGATTGGAGATTTCTATATTTTTGGCCCAAATTTTAAGAAAAGGTGGGGATGAGGAATATCTTTCATATGCACTAAATTTCATGACATTAGGAAATATGAGTCAAAAGTTATGGTCTAATAAGGTAATTTTCTTTTGTAAATAGGCAATCCAGGCAAATTAGAAAAAAATTATTTGTTTTTGAAACACAAATTTGAAATTGGTTTTCTAGAGTTAAATATACATGAAAAGCTTTGAATCATTCCATTTTGATCACTAAGTCAAAAGTTATGAGGATTTTTTGTTTGCGAGAAGTTATGGATTCTCTACTCTAAAATAAACTTTAAAGTCCTTTATCTTACTCAATTTTCAATATTTTTGGAAAAAAATTAAATCATAGGATGTAGATTCTTTATTACAACATTGTCACCATAGGGATTGGGATTGTTCAAATCCACAATAAAATTCTTAACAATTTCGTATTTTGAATCATTCTCTACTACTATCTACTTACTATTTTTTTCCTATATGTTGTGCAATTCCAAATGATCTGAAATTTTTCAAGCCTATGGTTAACTTGTCTAGAAAAAAGAATCCAAAGGAGCACCATCATTTTGGACATTTTTTCATAGAAAAGTGAGCGTGTGAAGTGCAGCTGCCCTGTTTTTTGCAAAACCAAAAAAATGATTTCTATAAATTTTAAATGCTTATATCTTGCAATCCACACGGTGGCAATCTCTGAAAATTTTACCAATTGTTCTCAAGTCAGCATGCTATAAGATCCTATGGTTATATGTGTCAAAAAAGTTTTTATTTTCAAAAATTTAGTACTTGTACTAAAAATGGCAGTTTTAGAGCATTTTCAGTGAAAACATAGTCATAGGAATTTAGGGGTTAATCAAATGTTGTAATATGTGATCTATAGATAATATCCATATAGCTGAATTTGTTACTATGACTATCAATTATTTATTAATAAAATTTAAACCAATAAAGAAAAATTCATTTTGAAATCAATTGTTGGTTGAACATTTGTAATTTTCATGAGATTTGTTTTTAGTTCAAAATGTCAAGTTCAAAATATGATGATTTTAAGAAAATCATTTAACTTCTTTAGTATTGATGTTGATATTGAGGGGTCATTTTTCAAATTAGAAAATTTATTATTTGAGGTGAAACATTTTGGTATCTTTATACTATATAATATTTCAAAAGCAATTTCTTGGAAATCTTCACTATACAAATGATACTTTGTAAAAAAGAATTCAAAGTGTTCTACTAACAAGTAATATGTATGCAAATTTTGACCCTTCTATCTTATATCAAAAAATGAAAATAAAATAAAATAAAATATATATTTATCAACTTTAGAACTTTATGTTTTGATTTATTGGTTACAAATTTTTGAAGTAAAAAGATATAAGTAGATATAGATAGATTTTCATAAATATAAATGCATGTGTAAACATATGGCTGAAAAGACTTCCAATCCTATCTTATATATGAACAAATTTTCTTAAAAATGAACAAAAAATTTGAAAAATAAATCTTCATTTATATTTTTGTTATCTCAAATGTTGATGCAATGGTCATCTTAGTATATTCTTTATAAATATTTGAATTGAAAAGCTTAACATTTTGATCCATTATTTCACCTATATTGGAGGTCATCCCAAATGTTATTTGGATTGGGAATTTTTGGCAATAGAAACTTGAAGGTAGTTATTATTAATGAAAACTCAAATTTATAAAATGAAATTAAAGTTTATTATTTAAGATGTATGTAGGGTGTTGAAAAATCAATTGCACTTACATATTTTGCTATGTATACACTAAGTGATCTCTCCTAAGGAAAATGGACACAAAACATTAGAAAAAATATGAACCCTCCAAGGGGCTATGAGTCCCGGACAGCAGGGAACGGCATGGAATAGTGGCTGGAAAAAAAAATTCAAACCCCCCTCAAATTTTATTTTATTTTTAATCTTTTCTCCCCACCCAACAAACCGCAAAGCCTCATTCACGCAAAACAATTCAATTCAAGAATTCAAAAAATAATTAAAACATTAATCTTAAAGTAAATTCAAAATTACAAAATTGTGAGATCTGATGTGGCATTAGTGCGACCACGACAAATTGTTATTATTATTTTAATATTATTTTTAAATTGTAATATTTTTAAAATATTTTTTAATTCAAAAATTTTCATTTTTTCATTCTTTTTTCATTTTTTTTATTGTGGCAATATTCGTCATTAATGATGAATAGTGACCACTATTCTTCAAAGGGGCTGTGCGTTCCTTTGAGGGGAACTTCTCAAAGGGAAGCAACCCTTTTGAGGGCTGAAATTTTTTCTAATGGTTTACTAGAATTAGATGGTTGAAACTTCCAAAATTTGTGGACTTCGCCATATTTGGGCTCATTCCTTTTTCAAAATTTATATTTATCTCCTTAAACACAAATGATTGAATAGAAATTGGGTTGTTTGCAAGGACAAACAAGTATTCAAGAAGGCAACTACCCAATTATATTTTTTCAAGATTTCCTTCAAAGTGGAGATTTTAATACAGTAGTGGCATTTTAAAATTCCCAAGTATTTAAAATGAATTCCTATTTACTACCTAATAGCAAATCAAATCTACATGTGAAACAATCTATATCCTTTTCAAAACTTTTAGGAGATTATCAAAGGGGTTATTTGATGGTACAACTATTCATGCATCAATTTATCCTATTTAAAACTTTCAATAGACTATCATAGTTATTTGGAAGTACAGTTGTTTATGCATCAATTTTTGTTGCTTCGAGGTTCCAAATATTTTTTCCTTCTATATCTATGACCACTTGTAGAAGCCTACAATGCAAATGCTTTTGAAAATGTATAACATATTCTCAAAGCAGTAAAAAATTCAGATTCTACTTGCAACATCTTCCACTACAATTTGCTAATCACTAATGGCTACACAAAAGACATGCAATGCTTACATTGAAAAATTAAGGGGCCACTACCTTACAACTTGCTGAGGAAGTGAAACATTTATTTAGTGTCAAATGTTGAAAAGTTAGTGTGGGGCAACCTAATTTTTGCACAAGAATGCACTACTTTTGAATTAAGTATTGTTGTAATTGGGACTCATGAACTTCCAAATGTACAAATGAAAAAATTTGTAGAAGTATTTGATGACTTTTATGACTTGTAAAGCAACTATCTTCGGTTGAGGCAACCTAATTCCACTATTTAGTGTACAGAGATCACGTGAAGGGAGCCTTTATTGACTTTCAGTGCCTCTAATTGCACCCTACTTTGGCAATTGAATTTCATTGAAGGGCATGTCCTCAGCCTTTCACCGAAAAGTAGCTACCTTTACAAAGAAACACCAATCAGATCATGATCACATGAGAGATGGAAAGGGAAGTTTACATACGGATCAGGACTAGTTTAGCGACAAGAGCACCAGTTTGCCATCGCTTAGAAAGAACCTAACGTTAGGGATCAATGGAATGCATTCCATAATTTCAAGAACAGTTCCAAAATGAAAAAACAGAAATGGATAAATTTTTATACAACATAAGTTGACAATAGAGAGAAGTGAAGAGATTCGTGTTCTTCGAAAATCTGGAATTTGCGTTGCAATACTCCACATACAAAGTCCAACATAATAACGTGTTGACTATTCTCCACGTGATGTACTTCTGCACCCTTCTAAGTCTGTTAACGGCAAGACGGATGACAAATACTGGGCAATTGCACTTCTAGAGCAACCACCTGTTAGAATTCATAATTTCTGGTGATGGGTACTCATGTGATAAAGTTCATCGACCTGTAGAGACAGAAACAGACTAATGTTTCACATTGGAAGGCAAATTCCCATGCTTTCCCCAACAGGGGTGTGTACACATATAAATAAGGAGCCTCCACTAGTCACCAATTTAGAAATTCAGGAGGAAATAAATGAAGGCTTCAACTGGCTATGGGCGCAATGTGCCCCCAACTATTATCATCATGCAAGTGGATTGCAGCCTGTGCCAACCTTTCTCCAGACACTATATGGAGCTGTATAACTGCAAGACTAACCACACCTATAACTTGAACTACTGAATCAAGCATGGACCATTCCCCTTACCAACAAAAAACCTTGTAATCATATAAAGAACCTCCAGGAACTGGCCAAAAAGTGCACATCACCTCAAATATTAAACTGCAACGAGCTCGACGTTACAATTGAATGTCATAGATGTCGTCAATATGTCCCAACATGATACGTATTACTTGAACCCAGCATCCCAGGCATCATCACCCCACCCATCGTCTGCCTTATGATTGGGGGCAGATCCAGTGTGGTGGTCATCTTCGTTGTCATCCCATCCGGCCCAAGAACCGGTTTCCTTCTTCGTCATAGTCTGAGGTTTAGGCTCCGACGCTTTCTTAGTATCTTCCCACTCTTGCCAGCCGTCGTTGGACTTCGCAGGAGCATCCCATGCATGATTGCCGTTCAACTCCTGGTATCCAGCACCAGCAGTACCAACAGAACCATAATTTGAGCCATACTGTGTGGAGGAACTACTAATTCCGTCTTTGGTGTAGGCTTCTACTTGTTGAGATGCCATAGCCATGACCCCACGCATGAAGCCCCATGCTTTCTGCCCCACTTCGGTGGTCTTGGCTGCTACCACCGACACTGACTCGTTCACTTTCTGGTCATATCCTCCTTCTCGGACCTGAATGGAAACGACAGCCGCAATCAAAAGCAGAAAATCAGAATCTGAGTGATCCCGGATCTTGATACGCTTCGTGAAATGGATTACAAACTGGAAAGGCACAAAGAAAGGTCCCCTCACCTTAGCTTGGATGTCACTAGTGCCTGCTTGAATTGTGGACGCTGCATTCTGAGCAGCTGACGCAGCCACGGCTGATAAGCGGCTGAAACCCTGCAAAAAGATTCCATTCAGGTTTCAATATACGCAAACAACTTTTCCAGTCTATACTAGGAACTTAAATTCTATCGAAAGCATGAGAATACCGGAAAATGTATGTCGTTCGAGACCAAATAATGAACACCCGGAATTCAAATGGTGTCAGTCTGCAACTGACTACTGAATTCTCGAAGATACTGTGTCCAGGAGAATATAACATAAACGTACAACCCCAAGATCCAAACCTAATACTAACCCAACCGAATAACTGCCGACCGTAGGAACTACAATGCTATGACTAGTAAAATATACCAAAAACACGCTCTGCTCGAATTCAGTAAACTATCCCAAGCGAAATGGCAATGCTTGTACAGCGTACTGACAACAGTCTGCCTTGCTCGCAGAACGTGAAACATACCTGCGACAGCACAGTAACTGTTTCGTTCAACACATCTCCGCTTGCTGGTGGACCCCTCGCTGGCGGAGGTCGTCCACCACCCGAGCCGAATCCCACGTACTTGCCCCCTTGCGATGGTGGAAGATGATCTGGACGAGAAGCGTTCTCCATCTGCTTACGCGCAAAAAAAGATTCCTTCCCAGCCGCCGAAGCTTCCAGCTGCGACTTCGAGTACATGTCACCAGAGCTATGAGACCGAGGGGGTCCACTCCCACCTCCGCCCGCGATGGAGGTTTCCGAGCCATGCCTTCGGATGTTTCCACTCCCTCCACTGCTGCCACGACTGGGCTCCTCCTCCCAATCGTCCCAGCCATTGCTCTCCCTGCTCGCTCTGGCGTTCCCTGTAGTGACACTCTCCTTCACTACCGGCGGAGCATTCCACGACCTACCCTCCGCTAACGACTGAATCCTATCGCGGTACACCGTCGCCGCTTTGGAGTTATATTTCGCTACAATGTCGGTCTCCTTCGGAATCCCATACTGCGCAAAGAAACTGTTGAGCGCGGAGTTCCCGCCAGCTTGCATCTTCTTCAACTGAATCTCCGACCACGAGTCCATGGAAACAGATCGGACGAAGCTGATGTGCACTCCAAGACCACGATGCTTTCCAGAGCACTCCAAACACATGAAGATGCCGTAGGACACCGATGCCCATTGCGGATTTCGCTGGGAACAGTCGACGCAAATTTTATTCCCGGGCTGCGCTTGCAACTCACGCAGCTTCCCCGCTGCTGCTGGCGACGCCATGGCTACAACAACAGAGCACTAAACCTCTTTCCCAACCAAACCCTCGACCCAGTAACTCCCAAAACAAGGACGCGCTCTTCTCAGTTGCGCATCCTCGGAACGCTACTCCGCTAGATCCACAAAGATGCGCTCCCCGATCAGAGGAATGCTCCCTTCAACGCCAACGAAAGTTACGAAACCTCACCACGACACAAACTTCCGCAAGTACAATCTTCCAAGCTCCGAAACCGTGAAACACACATCCACAATTGACCACACGAACTGTGCAAACCATGAAGAAGGAAAACGACTGCACGCACAGGTCTCCTCGCTCGAGATCCGCTCCCGTCTCAACACAGGAAACCCTAAGCAACAGCAAGAAAGAAGGCTCGTTTGGCGACGATTCGAGACCAAATAACGCACGCGACACACCAAAAGAAGGAGCACGAGACCAGGAATCCGATGGAGCCGTGAAGACAAAAAGGCCGCAAACGTCCGAGCTGCGCGAGATGGAATCGCCGAGACGGGGGGCAGACAGGCAGCGATGGTGGAGGGCCGTCTCCTTCCGAGGCGAGCTCCCTCCGCGTTTGACCTCCTGGCTCCTCCTGGCGTGTATACACAGTCGTCACGGATTCCATGGTCTACCAATCCGTTAGATTATCCTGTTCCCCCTGGGTACATGTTCGAAGCGCCTGTTTCGGTAATAATGTAAGGCGGTAGGGGCATATAGAATCTACGTTTCAGGTTCTTGTGACGTCTGGGATCTACGTTTTTGGTATGGAATGATTTGGTTACTCAATGATTGTGGAGGACCAAGCACTGCTTTGTATTTGGGAGGGTTCTTGGTTTGCAACACAATTGGTGCTTATTAGTCCCGAAATGTCTCGTTTATGACCATGGAGTTGCAAGTCAAATTCTGTCACTTCGGATGCTCTCATTTAGCAACTACATGTGAACAATTTTTTTAAAAATTCTTTGGAGATGAAATCATGTGTCTTCTTTACTTCACTAAAAAAATTTAGATTTTTTGGTGAAAATTCAAATTTTTTGAGAACTTTGAAGAAAAAGTGAAAAAAGTCATATCAAGTAGAAAATTATCTAATAGAAACTGAAAGTTTCATTGCATGAGTATATTACACTGAAAAACATCATAGTGTAAACAAAATTTAGGTATCATTCTAAAATTAGAATTTAGTAGACATGAAAATATGCCCAAAGCTCACATCACAATAAAATATTCAATTTCAGGAATTCTTTCAAAATTCAAATTGAAGTAAAAATTAGAGCACTAGATGATCTTCATTTCTTTAGTTGAGCTCAAATTCAAAAATACCACTTCTATACCATTTTTATAGACAAATTTCAAATTTAGAGCAAAGAGCAACAACTTACCAAAGGACTAAAATAGCACATTTTTGTGAGCCTTCAATAACTTTTCATTTATATGAAGATAAACATTGGCAAGACTTCAAATTCAATTTCATGCTTTCCTTAATCCAATATGAAAAGTTAATGCAAAAATTTGGATGAAAAATTGCTTCTAATTTCCATCTAGATCATTTAATTGTCATTAGAATGCGACAAATTGGCCATGTCCCCATTGTTCAAGGGGTAACTTTTGGGCTTGCTTCACTAGACTTTCATTAGGGTGTAATGGTTTGAAATAAGGTAGTAGATCATGTTGTTGTGATGCAAATTGTTCTATTATGTGAAAATGCTTGTATTATGTAATTTGATCGGTTTGATTGAATTCACTCAAAGAAAACAAATCACGGGGAGAAAAGGTCATGGTGAAAACTATGATTTAGTTTATTAACCTATCATGGATGTACTACATCTTGTTACAGCCTATAGGAGATAGATAGTGAGTTAGTTGTACAAATTTCTAGCATATTCTTGCTTGTAGTGTCAAGCTGCAAGCCACTTGATTCATTCAATGAGTCTAGTGGGGCTTGAATATAGTCTAGCAAGGGCAACAAGAATTCAACCAACCAATTAAGTTTGTAACTTGGCAACTCTTTCCACTTTGACGGGGTTTATATTGCCTCCATTCAATAATCACAAGGGTCCATTTCCTTATTTTCTATTTCTTCGAGAAAAGTTCATGTTTTAATTGGGTTTGGTTAAGTTGTTGAAAGGAAATATAAAGCTTTGTCATGTTAAGTGGTGGTAGTTAAGTTATGTATTAGTAATCATTTTAGAGCTTTAGACTAGTGGAGTAGTTTATACTAGTTTAGAAGGTCTAACTAGGACCTAGGAGGGTTAGGATAGAGTTTGAGGTTGTTTGAAGGTGTGAACAACGATATTTGGAGGCAAGAAGGGTTGATTGAAACCTTTGGCTGATTGCCCTTCCCTTTCATTCTCTTCAAGTCTTGTGTGTGAAGATTTCATGGAATTTGGGAGATGGTATACCTTGAGGGTTGTTTGTAGATGATGGTGGTCTTGTCAATTTACATATTAATCTAAGGTTTTTCCTTGTGTACTTCAATTTGTAGGACTAGTCCAATCGATATAAAGTAGAAGCATTTGGGAGTATATTGAATGCTTATTATTGAATATTTGTTCATTCATGCCTAGTTAGTGTGTAGATTTGCCTATGAGTGTTTGTATTTATACATAAAAAGTTTAGTCGACAACACTTTCTATTAGAGATGTAAAATGGTGTGACAATTATGAAAAGCATAATTCCAATAGGTTTATATTTATATCACTAAAAAGCATTGTGTGCGTTGGTCGAAAAATCAATGTGAGACAAAGAAAAGTTCTCATATGACCTACTCAAACTTGTTTAACTAGCCTTAAAGGATAGACTAGTGATTGCGGAAATCATCCTTTCTTGAACCATGTGACATCATCTACCTTCAAAAAAAATTATATTCATTGGAAATCAAACTATTGTGTAAGATCTCTCATTTTTGCATAAAATTACAAGGATCAAAAATTGCCCTTTTTTTTCTATATAGGAAGATTTTTTGTCATCTATTGGACAAAAAATGTCCTCGATGTCATTTAAGAGTTAAAAAAATATGAGGCCCAATTTGGACATTCAAGGGTTAACAAATATTTTTATTATAATGGCAATAATCATACAACATTTTTTCACTCATTCTCTAGGACAAGTATAGATTTCAGACCACATCCATGGACTAAAATCTAAAAGCAATAAACATTTCAGACAACACAATTTAAACCTAAAAGTGCCAACTTTGTGGAATACCACCATTTTAACAAAATAAGAGAATGTAATATTAGGGGTTGTCACACCTTCTTCATTGCACAAAAATTCTTTGAAGAATGAGAAAAATGAGGAGCCAATGGGCCACCTGAATTCATGAAGGAGGTATGACATCCCTTTCTAGTGAGCGGTGAACGAAAGTGGAGAATGGACTCACAGATACCGAAAGTTTTGTAAAAGCAATGGAAGCGTAAAACAAGGAACCAATGAAAAGCAATGAGGAGGTGAAAAACAAGGAGAATGGAATATTTTTCTTCCGCAAAGATTTCTCCACATCCATTATTCACCTCTGAAGGTGAATAATGGACATGGAGAACTCTTCACAAAAGAAAAATATTCGACTCCTAAGAGCCAACCAAAAGCCGATTTGGTGCCGCCACATCCCCATTCATCCCCTTTCGCAAGAGAAAGAAACGAGTAGTGAAGAAGGTGTGACAACCCCTATGATGAACTTCTTCCACATATTGTTCTGGAAATTCCTTTGGTGATCAATCAATTACACTACATTTATTGGCCGGGGTGGATTGACCCCCTCGCTCGTCCCCAAGTGAAAACCCTGAAATTTTTTATTTTTCACACATGATAAAATTTGAAAATTTTGAATTCATATTTGCAATCAGAGGCCCAAATTAGCTTGAAGAGGTGGAGAAGATAAATTAATGAAGCACAAAATAGGGGGTCTTTTTTTTTTACATGCACCCCTGGATTGACCTAAGGGGGACGAGTGAGGGGGTCAGTCCACCCCAGCCACATTTATTCTTGAAGGACATATTTTTGTGAGGACGTTTGGAGTTACCATGGTAAGCTCATAGTTTGGGAGACAATCACATAGTGAATGGTGAGACTGAATGTGGGGAGCTGGTTAGTACATGGAGGTTTAGATGGAGGAGAAGACCTTCGAGCAGCAGCTCTAAGGGACCTGACGGGAAGTACCTCCGCAGAGTATTTGGGAGAGGTACGAGTATTTTCAAAGTATTAATTGTGAGACGCAAGTCGTCGTATTTCTCGCGTGGCTCAGCTTGAACTGGGCGATTCAGTCAGAAACTCGCTTGCGTTATCAACTTTTTTCAAAGAATCTTTTGTGGCTTGTTGCTACTCTGCTGAGAATATCAGAATGCACTCAGCATTATTCTCCTTTCGATCGATGTTAATCTTCCTCGTAGTTTAATAAATAACTAGTGTGGCCTGTGCCGTTGCCACAGTCAAAAGAAAAGTAAAAGTAATTTTTTAATTTTTTAATTTTTTTGATTCAAAAAAACTTTGAAATTCAATAACTTTCACATCGTAAGTCCAAAAACCACGAAACAAAGCCGGTGCACCCCTCCTCGCCAAGGGCTTTCCGATGGTACCAAGCACGTCGCTGGGGGACGCACGGTCCGGGAGATCTCAACGTAACAAAATAAAACAAACAGCCTGTCTTAATGTATGGATATCAAGCTAGCTCTGCTGAAGCTGCAAGTGGTTTGCAGGTGCCTGAGTACGTGGTTAACGTACGTACGACTTTCCACCCAAGGTGATCGAAGGCAAGGCCTACTAATTTGTGGGGAACCAAGTGGAATGGGCAAGCCCCGATACAGAGATGGTCAGTGTAAACTCTTGCCAAATTTAGTCGTCAGCTCTAACAGCACTGATACGTAGAAATTCGTGGAGTACACCGCCATGGAAACGTTAGGACTATGCGGCAAGTCGATCACGTTTACGTTGATACGATTGCCTTAACTCTGTGCGTACCAGACGTTTAACTTGCATGTCTCACACAGGAAACTCATATAGGGTTCCCGGTGTTAAAATTCCCGGTGAGTCTCCAATATGAGTTTCCTGTGACGCGATCATATTTGTTGTTATCTAAGAGTGCCTTTCTGTTCTGGATACTCTATCGTGCGTGTTCCTTGATTGAAATCCGCATGTCTATTCAGGTTCTTGTTCAAAATTCACGGGGAAGGAGACCGAGATCAATTTGCTAGTAATCGATCGATGGCTCTGAAAAACCCTTATATTTTTTGGAAGTGGAAGTGGGTGCCATGGCCAGTTGAAGAAGTCATCAAAAATGTATGGCTACTTAGTAGCTAGTAATTAATCTTCATACTAGTGCTTCTATGTTTCCGCTTAATTACTGCCTCCGGGCCATTTACTAGATTTGAGTTGCAGCTCCCGAATTCCGATGCTGTTCAGGCATGATCGATTTTGTGATTGCTCATGATTGTTACCTAGACTGATACTGATAAATACATCAGTACAGATAGTTTGCTTCTGGCCTGAGCTTCTCATGTCACAAGTGGTGTGGAATTCAGGCTGTGGAATTCAGGCTGTGGAATTCAAGAAACAATTGCAAGTGTACGAGCGGGCTTTCAAACACCTGAACGAGCTGATGATCGATTGAAGTGATGTTGCGTTCGCGAATATGCTCCCCCAGAGGCCTGGTGATCGATCGAGGTCGTGGCAGAATTTTAATTAATACAGTCAAGGAACTCTGATTATGAGTTCTTAAATTTCATCTGCTTTGCTTCATGGAATATCTGAGCACACAATTATCTTGAACCTAAGGAACTTTACGATTGGGTGAGCTCATTGCTCATGATCCGATCCATACTAGCTAGTAACTCATGTAAGTGCATGCATCATGTTCTTTAGTCACCTGTTCAAGCACGTAACAAACAGCCACCCTTAAGGAATTTCATTTCTTAAGAGGTAGTTTGATTATATCAAAGGAAATGGATAATTGAAGAAGTGGTAAAGATTGTTTGATACTCAGAAAAGTTTTTCCATTGAAGGAAAAGTTTGATATATTCATGTCAATGTCTCAATGATCCCTCTAGCAATGCCTTTAGAATGTCAACACAAGTTTTGTGTACAAGGTCTTTTGAAAGATCAAACCATACATCTTTATTCATGAGATTGAGCAAGTATCAATTGATTCCACTTTTTGATGTCTCAAGGGAAGAGACTACATCAGGAACTTCAAGGCATGTGAACATGGTGCCACAATGGTGCATTGAAATGCAATTAAGTTAATTTGGTGCTAACCTCCATACCAACCTACTATGGATAAAATGACACTAAAATGACTTGTATGCAGCCTTTGGTGTCAAAATGACACCAAAACAATTTGGCCCAACTTTTATGATGTAAGGGTTGTTTCACACTATGTCCCTAGTCCCATTGAATTTTCAAAATCTAATTGGTAGAGAGCTAGAAATTAGGACTTGGGGCTTTACATTACGTCCCATGTCTATGATAGCATTTTGGGGGAATTTGGTACAAAAGAAGTTAGACTTGGATGCTAAATTGGGTTAGCAAAAATAGAAAGTTACAGCTTGACCTTTAAGTCCCAACAATATTTTTGAATATAGAATGAGGAGAAAATCACCATATGGAGCATCCTTGTAGGTTGAAATTCTATCCAATGCAACTTTGATGCAAGGGCACTTGATTGCAAGAAACACTTTTTCTATTTTTTGTCCCCTTGGCCTTAAACATGTGGTTCTTTGTTCATAACTTTTGAGTTGTATGTTAGTTTTGCATGAAATTTGAAAGAAAGGTAAATGTAGAAGTTGTAGACTTTGAGTAATTTTTTGCATTTGAGAAAATTATTTGAATATTTTTATACCCCCCCGCATTGGATGTCTACTTTGGTCATTTGGGGGGATTTTGGTACTATTTTTTTTTTCCTAAAATGCAAATTTGAAGATTAAAATTGGTATGCTAGGGCTTCTACTTAAGTTATACAATTCCACAAAGAGATCTTCTAAAACTAGTAAATTGTCTACCTTCCACATGTGCTCAAGAAGCACTACCTTTACAAAAGTATAGGGATCACAATTTTTTTTCTAAAGATAAAAATGGTTGAAAAGAAGTAACTTCAAGTTAGGAAGAAAATTTATTTTGAATTTCTGAGTTTTTTTACTATTTTGTAAAGATCAAACATTATAGTGTCCATTTTCTTGGCATTTTCTATTGTACTTTTTTTGTGCATAACTTTTGTAGATAAAATTTTCTTGGCCTCAATTTTTAGAAACATACTATTCTCAATGGTCTACATATTATTCATATTTTCTTTTATTTAAAAAAATGAATATATTATTATTTCAATATATCATAACACTTCAATATTAAAGCCGTTTTGAGCTCAAAACAACAAGTATTTCTTGCAACGACTTGCAAAAGTATCTCCAAATGGAATGTTGACTTTTTGACTCATTTCTAAGCCACTTAAGTGCTACATCATTTTTTATATGAGACAAGTTGGGCTTTAAAGTTGGGACTTTGGCCTTTATACTATAAAATCCTCATCTCATATTTGATATTTTTTAATTTTTTGAAAGTTGGGATGTGACTTTGAATTGCAATTTGGAGAGTTGGGACTCAGGGCATAGTGTGAAGTGCCCCTAAGCAATGTATTTGGTTTTGGCAATCTATTGTCCAAATTTGACCTCGAGAAGGCCCTTGCATCATTAGTAGAGAAAATTTGGAGTTTTTTACTATATTTTGCCAAATCCATTCAAGTAATTTGGAGAGTTTGAGATTCACCAAAAAATTTGTATTGTAGTGTACTATGAAATACAGATAGAAAAATATATTAAAGATAATATGAAGTCAACTAACATCTTTTGCTTATAGACCATTGCCACATAAGTGATATGACTAGAAGGCAAAAAAAATTACATTTAACTAAAGAGGCTAAAGATAAGTGCACCTAATTCTAACCTTTTTATAAAATCAACCCTTGTAGATTCTTGCCTAAAATGTACTACCTCTATTCATGAAGCTCTAGGGTTATTTTTAGATTCATCTATATTTAACAATTATAAAACTTAAATTTTTTCATATAGTGTCAAAAAAATGCATAAAAAAGATTCTAGAATATTCTTTTGACTTATTACTTATTGCAATATCCATCAAAAAAATTAGGCAATTTGATAATAGGAGCAATGCTTAATTGCCTCTTTAGACACATTTAGGTATAGTTACTTTACCATATTATAGAAAATTAGGAGGGAAACAATGAAGTGGGAGCTTGTCGTCAATACTTGATTAGAGCAAGTGGCTACTACTCCAAAGGAATGATAAAGGAGTTTGAGGAATTTTCTTTTTCCATTTGATCATACTTCTTGCATCTTATGTGATACATTTGAGACGATAAGGGATGAAGAATCTAGTACTTCAAAATCCATGAAATCAAAAAAAAGAATGAATTTTTATTTATTGTCTCTACTTAAGGAGTAATGGTTTACAATGGATTAAAAAATCCAAGGCTCCATATCTGAACAAAAACAATGTCTACCAATCCAAAGAATTCATTTTTTTATTGAAACAAATTAAAGTCAAAATTTTTAGGAGATTGTTTTACATCCACATTCAATGGGTTTGAGGAAACATATTTATTGTCCATAATATGAATGATTGAAAACAATTGCAGCAATGATGTATGGGTCTTGAACTTTGTTGTTATTTAAAATGGATGCCAAACAAAATTCTCCAATAGTCTTGAATACGATATGATTATGTTGAACACAATGGGAGTAATATCTCTAGCTACATACATTGAAAGCATACAAATAATATGGGATAATTTGGAGCATGGTGGAAGCATAACCACTTGTATAAAAAGCACAATTGAGGACTTAGCAAAACTTTGGATCTCATTTAAGCAAAGTGATTTAATTTTTTCAAATAAATTTAAATTAAAAAATGAGGAAATTTAAATTTTACTTTCAATTCAAAAACTTGTTAGTAATTTGAATTCTCTATCCAAAGGTTGTACTCAATTTCACAAAAGAATATGAAGGTTCATTTTCATATTCTTCTCTCTAAACTTTGTCTATAATTTTGAGGCAACAAACATGTGTGAAAAGTCCCTTATTATGTATTAATATCATATTATTATATAATTGTGTACCTGGAAATGCAAAAATAAAATTAACATGGCATAGAAACAAACATGGATGTGTTGTACACATCGTAATATTGAGAGTGCTCTATATTCACTACAAGAAAACGAGGTTTTTTTCATGTCACAAAAAACGTGACTTGACATTCCGTTTGACATGTAAATAATTCGGGTAGATGTCACCTAAAATTCGTTATAACGAATGGGCCAAAAGCGTCCAAAAATCAAGGAAAACGTGTCCAATTTCAGCTTGTTTTTTTCTAACGTCACAAACAATAGGATCTTCCAAGGTCTCTATAGTGCGACATGTGGATGTTGTGTAAATGCTACATAGGCAAAAAGATCCACATGAGATTTTTTTCATCCAGCCCATCAATGACATGGCACTTGACACAGTGGTGGGAAAAGTGATGTGGAACCAATTATGATGATGTGACATGCCTAGTCAATACACTTTTATGTCATTTGAAAATTTTAATTTTGCTTTTTGAGATGTCAAATTAGATATTTAGGCATTTTTTGAGACATCAATTGGTGCATACCATATCTATTAGGCAAGATCAACAAAAATAATTATTTAAAAGAAATTAAACATAAAATAAATCATTGAATTCAACAAGAATTGAAGAAAATTTATCATCTACCATCAAGAAAATCTTTGATGGCGAAATGAAGGAATTCCTTCATTAAAAGTTAATGTAATGTATAAAACGGAGGTCATATTTATATTCATTGTTCGTCCATGGTGAGACAAAAGATATGGGATAACTAGAATATGGGAACTTGACCATTGTACATCTCGACACTATTTTAGACTTCTTATTTTACATATCCCATATTGTTTGTTTCACTTCCGACCACCTACTTGTATAAAAACCATCTCTTTTTCATCCATGGTGCACATCCATCCATTTCCTTTTTTTGGCAGGACATGCCATGTGGTTGCCCTTTCCAAAAAAATTCACATATGGTCCACTTTTTACCATAGACCATAGTAATTTTTACTAACTTACCCATAATCAAAATGGGTATATTTGCTGACATGGAAGTCTATGTTTATTTGGATGTTGCAAAAAACCATCAACATGTTTTTCCTAACATCACTAAGAACATGTCCGTCTACAATAACATTTGCTCATTTTTCAACTTAGCCACATACGTTTTTCTGCAACATCACATTAAATTCACACTCCCATGCCTGTTGACCATCTAACATAGTGACATCTCAAAAAACAGGATATGTTTTTTGAAACAACATAAAAAATGCAAGGTTCTTACAGTGATTTATGTTTAATATCGAGCATTTTGGCCTATATAAATGCATTGGCTTCATTATTCACTATTCAAATCATATCATATTAAAAACTAGTTAAATAACAATGTTTACAATTTGAATTTGTAAATTTTGTAACATAGGATTTTGAAGATCGTAAACTTTCTAAGATTATCAAATAAACTTTTTGAATTGTTTTATTTTTAATATCAAAGTTTGTGAACAAAAAACTCTATCAAGGCTTACATTGAATGAACCATATGAAGAAATATAGATTTTAACATATTTCCTATCGATCACTTTGTGTTTAGACTATGTGGATTAGATCTTGCACATATATTGTTTGCTTGTATTATAATGTGATATAATAGTCAACCCTTACATTAGAGGAGATTTGAGGGCATAGAAAAATTGTTTTGGGCTTGTTCCTTGTGTTAGGAACAAGCCAATATTGTCTAGAATTTTTTTAAATTAAAATTTATTAAATAAATAAATATTCAATAAAAATTTATTTTTTCTTCTTAAAAAATAATTTTAAAATAATAATTAATTAATTAAATATTATTATCTAATGTGGCAATTTTTAACAAATGCATTGATTTCATGATCCTCTCTAAAGAAGTAGACTATGCTACTACACATATATTAGTATGCAACAGAATTCACACATTTTGTTTATGGAATTGGTGAAAGTGATGTTTAGCAATTGTAATTGAATTGACCATTGGCCCTTATAATAAGTATACCTGTGAATATATGAATCAGTGTTTATAAATAAGCCTACTCCTTTGAATCATACATAGATTTCATTTTTCAAATTTGAAATTCAATACAAAAATAAAATAAAATCTATTTGCATTCTCATTTGTAAATTGGCTTGAAATATGCCATTAAATTTTTAGAATTTCTATTTTCACAACCAAACTTGTCTCACTAGTTGAAACAAATACTTTTATCTTTGAATAGTTGTAAACATCAAGGGTCACTTCATAATGTATAAACTTTATAATTGTATGTCTTGGCTAAGTACAAAAAATCTATTTGAATTTATCAACATATATCATAACTTACACTACCAAGTACACTTTTGCTTAGTTTCTATCATATCCAAGATCATAACAGTGGTAGAACTCATTCTTTGTTAATAATATTTTTTAATACTTTGGATGCCCTTCTTAGGAACCAATATGGTTTAGAATCCTTCAACCATAGAATGCTATGATAAGGCCTTACTTGTCTTGTAAGACAATTTATGCCTTTGTGTAGCTATTGTATTAGTAGAGTACATTTGAAAATTTGAAATGTACAAATCGGATGGGCTTTTGAATTTAGGCATAGATTGGATCTGTTACCTCAGTTGAAATATGTATATTGATGCCCAAGTTTTTCTATCAAGAATATTTTGTAAAGAAGAACAAAGAACTCATCTAGAGTCTAAAACATTAAATTGTATAAATAACTACAATCTATGAATCATAATAAACAGTTTTGTATTTTGAAAGTCAATAATATATAATTCTTACTTTTGTCCTGATTTTTTGAAACTTTTTATGAAGATAGAAAAATTGATTAAGTTCATGAGAATATAATCTTTTTTTTCATTTGGTGCTTGGTAACAAATGTTATGCCCAAATAAGCTCAAAACTAGGGAGAGGGGGCGACAACAAAAATTCAAAAATTTGAATTAAATTTTTTTCCCTCATAGATTATATTTTTTTCTACATGCTAAGCTTTGATTCATTCCATTTGGATTTGTTATGAAAAAGTTGTGGACAATCTTGTTTTTTGGGCAATTAGAGCATCTTCTTGAAAAATTGACTTGTAGGGTTTATTTCTAAATATAGTTCTTGCAATTTAAAAAAAAAGGTCCACATGGTTTTATTTTCTTGCTAGAAAAATCTCACCATTGGGATTAGTGCATTTTAATTCCATCTTAGAGATATTTAGAATTTAGATTTTCCTTCTATCTTGTACCTACTTTTACTTAACAATTTTTTTTTGTATTTTCTTTTTTTTCCTAGACTATGAACTCAATTTTCCACCATAAAAATTTTAATCTCAAAACTTTGTAGTGCAAAAAATTAATGTTAAGAAGGTTCAAAGTCAAATAATCTAGTCCCATAATGTGTTGAAAAATTCGTTTTCTTCGCTTTAAACGCATATGTCTTGCAATTTGGGCAGTCAAAATTTCTGAAATTTTCTCCACATATTCTCATCCTAGGTGTAAGATCCTATAGTTTGATGTGAAAAAAATACAATATTCAAATTCTTTTACTCTTCATTGTAGAAATGGCCATTTTGAGTGTTTTTTCGCAGAAAAAAAAGCCTGGGTCCCTTAGGGGCTAAATTTGCACAAACCCTCCATTCTTGAGGATTAAAAGGAGTAGTTTAAGTATTCTATACTATTGAACACTTTCATTCATCAAACTAGGATGATGTTAAAACTGTTAACTTCTAAAGGTCCTTGCATCTCCAAACTAGAAGTGCCTTGGTCAAAATTGATTGAAATTTTTAGAATATCCATTTTGGATTTCTTAATTAAAATAAAAATGAAGCTGGGCATACTTTGTTTCTATTCCATTACAAAATTTTGGAAATATTTGTAATTTTAATGAATTATTGTAGTTGCTAGCTCATTATTTGTAAGCTTATCTCAAAGCTTATATTTTATATTTTCTTTAAGAAAATGTAACTAGAAAAGACAAAATATTATATGTATAAATTTTTAAAAATAAAAATTCATGAAAAATAATAATTGCCAAGGGAGATCTACTATAAGAAGAGAAATCGGGGTTAAAGAAGCCTATAATTTCTCTAGAGTTCTCAAATTGTGGGAACTAGCTACATCAATGATTTGACATGGTTAAGAGATGACCACGTCAAATAATATTTATTATTTTATTATTTAACTAATACTTTTTCAATATTTTTTTAAATCCATTTTTAGTTTCTTAATACTTTTTGAAATTTTGAATTTTTTTAATAGCAATGGTTGGTTTAGAGTTCCTAGACACAAAGGAGAACAACCTTGAAACAACCCTCCCTTGCCCCCAAATCTCTTCTAATGTCTTATGGAACAAACTTAAAATAGTTATGATTACATGCATCATGATGGCACTACTAAATTGTCTAGAGGTTTAATGCATTGTGGATGAATATAAGGTTGATTCCTCAATTTTTGAGCAATGATGGAGCCATGGGAGGATGGCAAAGAAAGAAATGGAATTTTGAAGCCATACATCTAAACTTGAAACCTAGAATATTTTGACATCAAACATTAGATTTGACAACGTTTTTGTTTGTCTTCACCATTACTACTCAACTACTTTAGAGGCCTTGTTTAATGTTCTTGCATCTAGAATGCATTTGAAATTTACTATGAGGTTTTACTATGTAATTTTAATGCACCATCCATTGCTCTTTTGCAAATTCAAATTCACATCTCTTTCTTTGTCTACTTTTGAGCTTTCAAATTATATGTTCAAATTTAATCACATATTTCCATTACATGAAATTTTGAGTTTTCTATCAATTTGAAAAACTCTACTAGTTTAGTAATAAAATGCCATTGTTATGATTTTTGATTTTTCCATGTCTAAATTAAAGAATATTTCTTCAGTAGTTGTCAATTTTTTCAAATTATTTAAAGTGTAAATACAAATCATTGTAATATTGTAAAGTTTAAATAATGTGTAAATGAATTATAAAAATTGAAATATATAATAGAATAAAATAAAAAAAGAATTGTGGGTGACAAATTGTAGATTGAAGTTGGATTTTTTGGACCTCCTACCTTACCTTGGGCACCAAGATCTAAATGAAAATTGCAAAGCCATCACAAAATCTCTCTTCAAAAAGACTAAGGTAAAACAATCCATTGTGGACTCCTAAAAATGCCCCCATTATGGTTTTCTTTTAGTTATTGAGATTTGGGCCACATTCAATATCTTAGCTAATTGGAATGGAGTAATTAGTGACTACAATAGGAACTTCCAATTTTTTAGTGTTAATTCATTGCAGGAAGTGCCTTTTTTAAGTCTTCTATGTTAGAAAATATTATGACCACAACAGGTGAGTAAGATGAGTGTTATGGATCAATTTTGGTTGATTTTGGAGTAGTCTACAAACTCTTTAGGCTATGATGGGCTGAACACTTCAAGAATTCTTAACAAATTTACACTTTGTTGAAAAAATATTGTTTCAAGTGCTCTCGCCATTTCTATCACTTGACTTTCTCTGGAAAAAAAGTAGAAAATTTCATAAATGACAAGAGGGCAAACCCCCAATTCTGTCCATAATGGGCTATTTTACCTTAGTGTGCCTTATGCAGTTGCCATAGTCAATATACAGAAAAAATAATTTTCTATTTTTTCTATTAAAAAATAAATCAAAAATCAAAATCTTGCATGCAAATGCCACAAAACAAAGCCTGTGCACCTCTCCTCGCCAAGGGCTTTTTGATGGTACCAAGAACTTAATTGGGAATGCATAGTCTAAGAGATCTCACCTTAACAAACAAACAAACAAAACAAACATCAAACAACAAACAAAGGTATGGATTCAAAATTTGCAGAATTGGAAACTACTAAACTAGTTTAGCCTAGTGAGCAAGTTCGAACTTTGAACGGTTTCAAACCCAAATCAGCCAATCCACGAACCCAGAGAGCGCGAAATTCGACCTCCAAAGCTCCCAATGCCGTCGACATGGCACCCAAGCCCCTGCCGTCCCGCCGAGTTGGCAGATCTGGGACCTACGTGTCTCGCCACCGTGGCACACATTTAGGGTCTTCGTCTTGCAAGCGTGTCCCTGTCTTTCCAGAGCTTTGCCCCCCGTTGTCATCTTCTTTCAAGCTCTGCCTTGATGGCGCTCCCGCTGCCGAGCTCTTTTGAATGAGTGTGGCGACCGAGTGCGGGCGCTTCCTGCTCCTCGCCGTGCTGGGGAGGGGTACTGTGTTTCTGTAGACCGTGCGACTGGCGTTTTTTCCCGAGTTTTTTCATCAGCTGTGCAGTACAGGCGAGTATATGCAGGGGGAGTGGCAGGTGTGGGAGTACATTGTAAAATTTGTGGAGTTCGCGTCGGGGCTCTGTTTGTGTTCCGGAGTTGTGGTATTGCGGGGCGTTTCGAGTGGTTTCTGAGCTTGGTGTGTTCTCTGCGGCGTTCCTGTGTCGGAGACGATGAGCCGGCCCCCTGTCTCCAAGCCCGGATTTCTAGGTTTATGAGGTTGTGACATGTTTTAGGTCTCGACTGAGCTCTCTCATCTCCTTTGGCTATTTGAATAAGTCATTGCAGTATTTCATTCGTCGTGAAGAGCGCCTCCTCTTTTTTCAGAGGTTTTGCTCGGGACTCAAGAGTTGAGGGTTTTTGAAGTGCATGTTTCCCCTTGTCTTTCTCACCCGTACATTCGCAACTTAGGATTTCCAATCAGAGCCTACATTTAAGCGGTTGCTCGGAAGACTTAGGGTATAGCAAGCACTGTACGGGGCTTTAGAGGATCACGGCCAATTTTTATATCCAGGATGCAGGTTGTTGAACGAGTTGGAGATGGTGTCGTCTTTTGCAATAGGGAAATACGTTATGGTTATCCTGGATCCTGATTACCTCCTTTCTCTTCATCTGTCGTGGCCTCAGGTCTATGGGAGTATAAGAGATTTTTCGAAAGGGCGACTTCTAGGAGGGCTGCATTTGCGTCGGTACAAGAACTACAGTGTGTCCTTGTCCTTGTCCGACAGCCTCCGGCCACCTTCTAGTTTGTGGTGGCGTTCTATCGAGCAATTGCCAATCAGGAACGGGCAGCCGAATCGCTAGGCGGCAATTAACTCGCTTATTTTTCCTTTCGAATGGTGACAATGAAGGAGTTGATAGAGTGCTCGGCGTAAGAAATATTTGGGATTTTGTGCTCCGAATATTGCAATGGACGACCGCAAACAGGTACCGCTTTAACCTTATTTGAACAATTCTGGATTCCTTTCTCCCGTGCAAGGTTTCCGGGTACGTTTTCAAGTAGATGCCATTTCTTTGGTTGTTGTAGTCCTATACATTGAAGGACTTCAGGCTGGCCAGAAGCGATAGATCTGAGTTTATGCAGCAGTTCAAACAGTGCTTGCTTTTGTGTGTATGTGTGTGTTGGGGCGGGGAACATAGATTACTTGGTTTGGTCCTCTTTGACCTATAATTTTCGCTATGTGATATCCTGTTTTGCGCGGAAATGCTCGGTTTCGTTGGCGATGACAGCTTTACTCTTTCATGTATTTTGAGGATGGATGTTTTAGGATATGTGTTGTCTATGTACGGCGATCGAATGACATTTGGTAGGACCTGCCACGGCCTATGAGTGCTACAGCATTATAGTACACAGAATTTGTAGTTATCATGAAACGCTTAGAGCATATAACATATTGCTGTTTTATGCTACGAAATTCTCTGCAAGTAGCTAATTTACAAGGACATGGATGCCCGTTTAGGGCTCAAGGTTAGAAGACTACTGGCTTAAATTGATAGTGGAAGGATGGTCATGGGATGACTTTGGGGGCTTTTATATATTTAGAGTAGAATTTAAAGTTCTAGGCTTTTTTCTAATTGTTTAAATTGCTGTAATCTTGCTTTTAGAGGATACGGGGACGGTAAGGGTTTATGTGTAGGAGCACCTTGAAGTCGCACGCTTAGGGTTATTACTCCAGTTCTACTATAATTGGGCGTTTGATATTCACTCGTACAACACGCTTGTGGAAATACTTGTGAAAGTACCAGGTTAACAGATTAAAGTCCTCCTCTAGTGGAGAATGAATGGTAGGGTGGTGAGAGAATAATGAGATACTTACTAATCTGCTCTCTGACTATGCAGGCAGCGCTGGAGCGCTTGGCACTATTGGAGCCCCGTGAATTGAGTGTTGAAGCGAAGACTGAAACCTGCAGAGCAACTCTTGATTTACGCAGCTGTGGGCGACCTGTTCATCATGTACTATCAACATGTGGCCATGCTTGTTTGTGTGTTGAATGCCTTCAACGCACTGACAGCTGTCCAATCTGTAGGACCCCAACAGCCAGTTTTGGGCAAGACAAGCTACGACTTTATGAAGACTGTGTTGATGCAGGACTCATACGGAAGGACACAGATTTGTTTTCAGAGAGCGCTGATGTTGGCCGTCTTTACTCTTTCTTCGACGTGGCGCTGGAAAATAATCTCGTGTCTTTGATCTGTCACTGTATCCCCTTCATCAGATTGATGTCTGGTGTAAAAATATTTGCACCATTTTCCTTTTGCTGTTTGTTATGTGTAGTATAGTATACGCAGGCTGTGTTTCTGTGGAGAATTATTTTTTCCTTTCCCAATAACCTCGTGTTTGATGCTGTAACGTGTCAAGAATGCTCTCTGGTTACTTCGTTAGTTACTTTTGCTGCTTGTTCTACTTTAATTTCGACATTCCCTGGAAGCAACTGTAGGCATTACAAACGAGATGTAATACCTTAACCTAAGGAGAGCAGATGTTGCAGAGGTGTGCATGGATGAAGGGGCTGTTTCCAGTAATGCATTGGTGTCCATACTATTGGACGGAGGTGTGGTGAAAGATTGGTGTAAGCGGACCTTTCAAAGCATTACTCATCAGCTGCGAGATATCTGTATCCTTCCCTACCTATTAGTATGACTTTTTCTCGGTTGTTGGTGTTGTGAGTCTGTCACCTACGTATTATTATGGCTATATTGACACTCTCAGTTGCTTAGCATTTGGTGTATTTGAAGCTTTAACATTTGATGTATTTAAACTTCATTTCACTTTCTGACGTAGATCACGTGACACCCCTTGACTTGCGGAGCATAGATTGTCTTAGTCCAAAACAGATGATCAATAAGGCAGATGCTATCGACTGGAACGGGAGAAAGCTAGAAGGAGTTGTCTTAGTTTTAGAATCTCTTGAGGCGCCACTTGTGGATCAACCTCTTTCTGCAACTTTGTTTGAGCTCCGTCAGCTTCTGGAATCAATGCGTAAAGTACTTCAGGTAAACATATTTTTAGGAAACAATTCTCTTTTATCTTTTGTGTCGGTTATATCCGTGCAAGCTCATGATGCAAAAGTATATTATATAGATAGGTTTCTGGCTGGGTGGTAGAAAGTCCGTTTCAGAATCTGTTTTACTCCTGTGGTTTTAAAAGAATGCTAATATATTTCTCCCTCCGTCCCGATGTAAGTGTCAGCAGTTTTTTGGAAATATTTTTATACGATTTTCATTGACTGTATTGTGAATAACATGATTCTGAGAGGTTTCAAAATTTATATAACCAAAATTAATGAAGAGCAGTGCATGTGTTCATTGCAATCTAAATGAAATTGGACATAAGAGGCCTCCATATGACGTACACAAAACAACCTTAGAAAAACATGAGATCCAACTTGGACACTTATTTCATGTTGGAGGGAGTATAAAACTAACCTCAATCTTGTCTGATCCTTGCTTCCTTGAATAAGATGGTCTGGTTTGAATTTACTGTACCCTTGTCACTGTTTAGCAATGTGATTTATGTCCTGAAATGTTTTTTGCAGCATTTGGAAGTGATGGCCTGGTGTGCACGACATCAGTTTTTGGAGACAATCCGATCAAGCTATGCAAGTAATAGCCAGTGGCAGTCAGCAGTGAAGGAACGGAAGTCAGCTGCTCAAGATAGGGTATGGTCGGAGACTTCTCACAATAATGGTAAATTAGGGGTCTCACAACCAGCTACCCTTTTTATTGAGGAGGCATTAGCTAACCTTGGACTTCTGGAAGGCGAGGATGAAGATGATGTGGGGTTGGGAGATCTTCCAGAGCTCACCGTGTTACGTCAGGGGCCTACAGCTCAGACTCCAGCTTCGCTTAGATTTAGACGGGACCTGGAGCCGATGCCATCAAGGTCGCCTTACCCGCCTGAAAGCGTACGTGCAGCTGTGGATCTTCTATTTTTGGAGGGGACGTGTGATCTGATACTCGCTAAGAAGGCAATCGTATCCTTCATTTTCCCTGTTAGTAGCATAGGCACAATGTTGAAGCTTGTGCACTGATTACAGTAATTGCCTGTTTTGTTTGAGTCATTTGCATGCATTTCTGTAACTGTTTTTAGTAAGTCTCTCTATTACTACTCTTTCTGTCCGTTGCTAGCCTGAATTGCGACCGTGCTCAAGGGCTACAGTAACCAGAGTATCATTGTTCGTATTTAGTTGTCTAATTTATCATATTTGTTCTCAGGTCAAGCTGGTGGAGGTGTTGTCTAATTGACACATAGACTGGGATTTATTGACATCTTCTGTATTCTACGATTGCAATGATGTTTTGGGGATTAGATGAGCGAACAGGCGTATGGTTTTCTGTTATTCCTTAACCCTACTGCAGTTTCTGTACTTTTTATTTGACCGTCATTGGGCCCTCCCTGACGAGAGTTGGAGAGAGTTGGTAGATGACTACGTCGGCGCTTTCAATATTCCAAGACATTTTATGCTGGAGTCCCTTGTTTTCTTCCTTCTTGATGACAGCAGTGATCACGCCCTGGAGGTTTGTTTACGTCTTTTTGGTTTGGTTATTTCATACTTACTGTAGACCCAGGGGTCTTAACTTCTGATTGTGATAATCGCTTCATTGAATCGAGTTTGGTGAATTAATGTGGATTGACGATGCGTTTTAACAATTATGGCTTTGTGATTTCAGGAGGCGTGCCATCTATTGCCGGAAATTTCTAGTCCCAACACACATCCAAAGGTAGTCACTGTGTTGCTTGAGCGTCAGAAGGCTCAGGCAGCACTTGCTGTCCTTCGTGCCAGTGGACGCGATGGCCTAGCCGCAGGGCTTGTTCCACTTACAGATGCTCTTACAGCTGTCAGAGTCTGGCTTCAATGTGGCCTTCTTACTGAAGGTTATTTATACCAGAGAGCTTACGTCGATGGTGTTAAGCGGGAAGGGGGAGATTGCTTATCTAGTATGGAAGTGTTGGTGAGCGAAATTTGCAGGATATGTATAGGCATGAGCATTTTGGACAAAATGCTAGTTTTACCATGGAGGAAGGACGAGGAGAAGTATGTAAGGAAGTGTTTACTTGATCGTGCTGGACAAGACCCGTCATCCACAGCTGGGAATCTTCTGGTTGTCTTCTATGTACAGGTACAGTTAACGTCTCACTGCCTGCTGCATGGCCATTTTCCAAATTGCCCTTGAATAAGGTGGGGTGCAAGTAGTTAAGGGCTAGGACCTTTGTGTATGGTTGCTATAGATATCCTTGGCATGAGTGGGATCAACGTTCGACCTCTTGTTATTCCTAATTGTAATATTTTACTGAAAACTTTATGAATGTCCTTTACTACTTTCGTATTTAAAGCAGACGACGATCCGGTGCTGTTGTAGTCTTCACGAGGTTATAGATTTCGTTGTTTAATGTTTTTGGTTGTGGAGTGATGTCAGCAGATTTCAGGAATCGGTCACTATTTTTCTTGTGCAAGTCTATTTGGAATCTTCAGTGCTCCCTTCAACGGCTGATAGCCTTTTTATTTAATGGTGTTCGTCATTTGCAGCGATGTCGATACATTGAAGCACATGCAGTGCACAAAAGGTTGAACGAACTTGAGAATTTGTTGGGAGAAAGGTGCACTGATGAAGCAAAGTTCTCTCGGGTTCGCATGGCGAGTGAACAGAGGGGTCGAATTGTTGTAAGTGTTTTTCAAGTGCTCGTATTAAATGTCTTCAAGAACTCTTGGAGTCTGACTATATGCTGTGTGAATTCATACTACTGTTGGGATTAAGGATACCTTTTCCTACAAATTGGGGAATGTAAAGCTTAGTGACGCATCACAATTGGAGCTCGGTGGCCAGTGTATTCTTTGTCCATCACAGTTGGTATCTGTTTGTGCTGTTCTATGTTTCATACTACCAAATTCGCTCTATGGTCAATGTAAAGAAGTAGACTCTGAGGATGATCCATTGTCCACAGGAAAAATGTATGGAGCTTCTACCCGAGGTCCAACAGCAGCTGGCTCGCAGTGCTGTCGAAAGTGACTTGGAGTCACCCCAACCAGCACCCCTGGCCGTGGAGGAACATAGATTGCCTCCCTTAGCTTCCCCACTCTTTGGTCATGCTGGGGGGAACCTGATGAGGGAATCCATGGCATTTGAAGAAACCAATCTTCCATCTACCTCTGCTTGGGCTGGTTATAGTCAGCCTTCTTTCGCACAGGAACGCTTAGGGCTGCGGTCTACTGCACCTTCCTCTCCTCTCCTCGCAAACATGAATTTCCCTAAAATCAATGGACCTACTCCAGCGCGTGAGTTTGTTGCCCTGGGAGAAAGCCCCGTGCAAGGGCGGCGCCTTCGGTACGAGGCTGAACAACCTAGGGAGCCTTCTCTTTATCCTACCATTGACGTTGGAGATGTGCAAAGGGGTGATGGATTGGATGCAGCAGGTCCAGGCTCTTGGGCAAGTGGGGTGGAGAAGCGGATGCCAGTGAAAATGAATGGGATTGCCCATTTAGGCAATGGGTCACCTGCTCCCCTGGAGAATGGATTACGGGCAGATGGGTTGCATGCAGATGAGAATGATACGATGGAAATGGATTTGGAGGGAACAAGTAACTGGCCATCTAACGGGAAGCGACACCCATCAGACCGGTCCTGGTTGCAGAGGACTGGAGAAAAGGAAGCATCAAGAGATTTCACTCTTTCTGGCATTGACGCTGAGAACGGACCCTTGTCCACTGGCATATTGCCTTGGGAGTCCTCCAAAGGGTCAGTACTTTTCTGTCGCCTCATTTGGATTCCAGCTCAGTAGGCGAATGAAGAACATTTTCTTTTCAATATTGTCTTGATAGTCAGTGTTTTAATCTTGATAACCGAAAAGAGCTTGCTCTGCATAACGACCTGGTTTCATCTGCTGTGAAATTTTATCTTATCTTAACTCTGTTCAACTGCTTTCTCTGACTTTTTCTAGTATTGGCTCAAGCCCAGCTTGCTACCCCATGTTTCTTTCAAGCTGCAGTTTTTTGTAGCCAAGGGCAAATGCTGAGAAGTTATTACAACTCTTATATAATCTACTGAGAAGATCGTCTTTTGATTTGTGGAATCAGGAATGCAGAGGCTGATGAGAATGGAGGCAGTCGCTGGCGCTCTGATGAAGGGAGTGATGAGGCAGGACCAACACACACACCATCAACACGCCTGAAAGCTCTTTCTCAATCACAAGGAAGGTCCCGAAGTAGATTCTATAGTTTTCGAGTTTGATTCTTCTCCACCGTATCACATCTGACACTTGCGAACAAGTGACGCTTAGTGTATTCCAGTTTTGCTGCAGTTTTTTCTCCATTTCAGTGTTACAAAAGAAACCACAAACCCGCATCGAGTACGGTAATCTATCTGAATCCGAATTTTCAGGATGTTTGTCTCTCCTGGTCTTGTAGTTTGTAGGATCACATTTACTTGCATTTGAGATGCTTACTACCTTAGTTGTCGGAAAAAAATAGAACAGTGAAAAAGAGAACATACCAGGGAAATGTTGCAATCGCCTTAAAGAGCCAAATACAGTGCCCACTGCTATTGCAGAGGAATTACATGGGAGTTTATTTTCAGAATTTCAGTGTCTTCATGATGATTACAGGTACAGGTGATGAATTCCAGTATTGACCCTCTGTCAGTATTTTGTTCCCATGGCTATTGCGGCCACCCACTGATTCGGGTCATCATCTGACCCTAATTGCTCTATACCAACTGAGCTATTACTTTAGGTGAAGGAAAGATGAAATAGCAGAAAAATCCATTCCTCACTTGGACCTTACCAAATCATCAATTCTCCACTAAATTAACAATTGAGTACACATCTTGAAAGTTTAGGATGGGGAAGATGTATTAAAACTTGAGGTTGAGGCAATTGCCTTACTATTGCTCTAACCCTTGTCAAGCACAACTTTACACCTATTATTCTTATGTGCCATATTCAACAACATTCAACAACATTTTTGGTTCTAAACTACTTGTTAAAACTTGGAAGTGCCTCAAATCAAAGAAGTGTTTTGTAGATTGAGAATGAATTAGTATAAAATTGGTAGTAGATTGGTGGTGAATTGGTAGATAATATAACTTCTAGAGCCTCCTAATTGTGATTTTAATTTATTATCTCATTTTTTTTACTAATACTTTTCTTTGATTGACATGCCTCAAAATTTAATTCCTTTGTTTTCTTTCATAGGTTTCAAAAATGGAGTGTATAGCTAGTTGTAAAATTTGGTGAAGTATTAATTGTGTGGGGAAGTATCTCAATGAGGAATGGATCTTTTTGTGCTTGATTTTATGCATGCTTAATCTTGAAAAGATAGAGCCTATAGTTGAGCTAAGGTAGTCAACAAATAATTACCCACTTACTAGACAATTGGATGCATCTATTTCTACACAGAACCTAACAATCATTCATTAGACACTTTTGAATCCTATGTAGCATTGTTGTGATGTTATAAGACCCACTTGATGGACAATTAGATGCATCCATTTATAAAATAAACATAACAATCATTCATTGTACATTTTAGAATCCTTTGCACTTATTGGACACTTTAGAATCCTCATCAACAATGTTACAACATTATAGGATTAATGTATCACTCAAGTATTTGGATATTCTTTTCATCAAGATTGAACCTAACATGGTCTTGGGAATGGCAATGCTCAATTTGGAATAAATCATGTGCATAGGGCTCTACATATTTTGAACTAGATTATGCAATATCAAAAATCTTCTAATCATTAGTGGATTCAAACCTCTAAGTTTCAATGCATTCAATTAACTTTGCCAAATTCAAATACTCCTCTTTGAGTACAATTTTGAGTTTAATTAAGGTTAATTGAACTTCAAGAATCAAGGACACAAACCATTATTAGTTTTCAAGTATTCCTTGTACTTTCAATTGAAATGGAAATTTTGGTGGAAATTTTGGTGAAGTATGGCTTGACAATATTGCCAAAAATTTTGACCTTGAATTGCCTATTTAGAATAATGAACAATGAAAGAGGTTATAGGATTGAAAAGTATACATGTCAACATCTTTCAAGATTACTCACATTTTGGATCAATGCAACTTAAAATAGACACTTGTATGCACCAAAGATGCTATTGAACAAAGAAATGTGGAACATACTGTCCTACAGCTGTTGGGATTATGCACACTTCATCATTGTAGAGATCATTATATCGAACTAAGAGATATTTCAATCACTATAGAGACAAAGGACTTGGAGATCGGAAAAAATCAAATAATTGAGGACTAGGAGTACAGCCTTTGCAAAGATTGTCATAATCTCAATAGTGTGTCTCCAAAAGGAATCTAGATTCTATATTATCAACAGTTCCAAGGGAGTTAAGGGAGCTGCTAAAGAATGTTACAAAGAAGTGCGAACAGTACTGTAATCATGTTGTGGATTGTGCTACTAGAGGACCTGGTAATGCCCGCTGTTTCTTGGGTTTCACCTCTTGCTCTGCAACAAGCCCACAATAAGTTCTACAAATCAAAAAAGTGCCATTCTATACCCTCAAAAACAAAAACATTACCTATAGCAAGTCTCCGTTCCCAATTGCAGAAAAAGCACCCCATTCTGGCCCCCCGGCCAGCAACTCTTATTCACGCAAGAAATTTGAACAGTAATTTGACATTCGCTAGACAAGCAACACATTCTTCTATCACATGAAGCACATACAAATGAACTTACTTGAAATGAGGGCCTTTGGTCTGCTCTTGAAGAGAAGCTTATGCCTGATGATGCCGACGACATGCATCTCCACTGGAGCAGATGTTGCATCACCGCTAGCTACAGAATCGATCTCCATGTCATCGGAGCCCTCCTTCACCTTCTTCAAAATCACCAGAGGCTTCTTCAATGTCACTTTCGTGCCTTCAATCTCATGGTAACCAATGACCAATTTATATGCGCTCTGCGTGCACATTCATTTCAGGTCAATGACGCCAGAAACAAAACAAAAGCATCAAGACTTGAATCTTCTGTATCCTAAACCAAAATATGCTTAGTTGATATCATTCGAAACCCTAGCCACAAACTTCGCTGCGACCTGAGCATCAGAATATAATGGCTTGGTAGAAGCGCTTTGTTCACAGCCTTCCAACAAGCCATAACTCGCATAATTGACTTCAAAATGAGCAAGAAAGATCTAAACTCAAAAAAACTGCTTGTCATCTCTCTATGTATCCCGCTATCATAAACCTGCAAATCACTTGCTGCAACCTCAATACTCAGAAGGAAAACTGCCTTTTCAGTAGCTCTCCAACATCCTACTTGGTGGAGAAGTGAGCTAAAAATCTCATTTAAGAACTTGAGTACACACTATAAACCAAACTCTACATCAACAAAGAACATCCCAATCCTTGGCCAATCAATAACCACAATTGGAACAAAACCGTCTCCAAACGACCTACTCAAACATGAGTCTCCATTTCCGTTACCAAAACCTTCTACTCCAGTCTAAGAAACCCCAAACCCTAATACAAGAGCCGTAAGAACCTTCCCATCTCAACCACATTCGGAATAGAAAGCAGAGGAATTGTACTATGGAAGTGCGGCAGAGTGATCCGATGGCGAGATTGTGAAGGCTGGCGGAATGTTGAATCTCCAGGGAGCCTTGAAGCTCCACCATGGCCCAATCCTTGCATTCCCCGCAGCTGCATCGAACTGGAATCTGCATCGAGTCTCGCCTATAGATTTTTTGTTTCAGGCTCCAGTACTAAGCATCACAACGCCATCCAGCACTGTGGAATCGAAAGGAAAAGGAAGGTGGTAGAAGTTCAATACACCACCATTTCTCAAGAGATTTCGCAAGGCCTGTGATTTCTACAACATCGGGTGTCACGCGCATTTCTGAAGAATATGCAAGTTTTGTGATTTGGATATCATCGGGTGTCACGCGCATTTGGAAACTGCTAAGCCGATTCTTCACGGTCTTGCACGATACAAAAATCATCTGGTGTTTCCTGAGAGACGGAGTTTTGGCGGGAAAAATCAGACGTGGCTCTTTGCGCACTTTATATTAGGGTTTATCGGGATGTTGGCCCCATTTCAAAACCACCCAAAACAACTTAGTGCTTCATTTCTAAACAATTTAGGGGTCCACTAGGTGAATTATGAATGATTTCAAGAGCTTTAAGTAGAAATCAATGCTTTGGGGAAACAATAACTGTCAAGTGTCCTAATTGTTTTGGCTAATATTTAGAAGGACCTACTTGGACAAGCCAAATCTTATCAAATGGAGCATTGTCTTGCCCTCCCCAAAAGCTCTAGTAGAAGCTTCAAAAAATGGATAAAGTATATCCTTATATATAAGAAATTAAATTTTATACTGTTTTGCAATAATGTAACTAATGTGGTCACTTACTACTTGATGCTTTAATGGAAGGTCATTCTAAGTTCTTTTTATACTAAGGAAGGCAACCCATTTCCAACCACTTAAGTGGTTACACCTATCTAGAGGGCGAATTTTTTTTTTTGGAGGGGGGGGGGGAATTCTGTAGTGTGTAGAAATAGAGTTGGGAAGGTTTTCATAAATTTCAAAAATTTTATTTCAAAAAAATAAATACTACAAATTTTTCAGTGGAAGATTCCGTTCCTTCCACTCTAGTCATGTAGACCTTTGTATTTCCCACAAAGGTTGGTTGCAAAATCCACCCAAGAATTGAGATTGTTGTAAAACAATCACAATGTGCTACAATTGCATGGGGGATTGGGTTGTAATTCATCACTATCATCTCTTCCTTTTGCGAAAAGAAATCACTCTATATTGCCAAAAGGGGGTGGTGATTAGGAATGGGTTGCCTCTCTTATGCGGCTAATTTTGACTACATTAACACATTACATTAGTAAGTTTCTAATACTTACAAACAATATGCTACAATTTATGATATTTATACATGATTGACTATTTTTTGTGAAGTTACTCATTATACAAACAAACCAATTAGCTTGCAATACTAATATTATATTAAAATATATGGTATGAAAAATCTCCAAAATTTTTATTTACAATAGAACATTCTAATTCAAGAACTATAATAATTTATTTTTCTTAATGAAGAAATAATATTAGTGCCTTTATAAAATTAGAAGAAATAAATTTAGTAAATCCCATTATTTTAGTGAATTCTACTACACTCAATGAATCCCTAAAGCAATATATTAATGATTATTTTAAAGATACATTTACTAACAACCTTCAATTAGTCAATTAGTGTCACATACATATACAAGTTAGTTTGATTAGTTTGAATGTTTGAACATTGTGAGTTTGAATAATCATATACTTCAGACAATTTTTATTCTAGTTTGGATAATTTTCAATGAATGTGATCTATTGTAATTAGTATAAATTCTTGGCTAAAATTGAGATTAAATTAGATGAAAGTTGACCAAAATTTGGATGAAAGGTGGATGGACATAAATGTTATGGGTGTAAAGTGAGTGAAAGATAAACGAAATTACCTTTCAATAATTCCTAAGAGTCCTAATAGATGTAGGCACATGTAGATTTTGAGCTTTATTGGGAAAAAAAATTATGGGATGTGAAAAGAATCTAAAAATTAGATCTTCATTTTTGAAATTTTTTCTTTGCTCCATCACTATATGAATTCATTGATAACCTTGCACAATATTCATAACATTTTGAATGACCAAACTAGTTGCATTATTGAAGAATAAACAAAAATTACTCTTATACTATACTTGGATGTGCTTCATCTATTTTTGGTAGCCATGGCAATGAGCTCTTGAAAACATTCATAATCCACCCATTGGATGGCGGCTCTTAGGGACACCCCTTCAAGGTCCAGAGGTGGTGTTTTGGGAGGAGAAAAATCCCAAACTACCAATTTTTGATTCATTGTCCAAAAACAAAAATTCAAATTATTTTTTGAATTCCAAACATACAAAAGTGTATTACACAACAAAGGCAATGTGTGAAAAAAATTTCATTTCATTCTTGCAAAATAGAGTTAGCTAACTCCGAGCCCTCTTGGAGTAAGATTTTGGCTCTACACAAAAATGAGGATTTTGACCATTCATAATTATATGTTATCACATTCACTTATGAAAAATTTCAGAAGAAAATATAAATTCTAGCTTATTCTAAACTCACCTTGCAATGTAAAGAGGTTATGTGAATTGGCATTCCAATACACTAGTCTTTTTTTGATGATTTCATGTAGTGAAATTTTTTTTAAATTTGAAATCCAAATGGAAAAAAGTTAGAGACAAAAATTTGGAATATGTGGAAAAATTTCAAGAACTTTGACTTCACAAATTACAAGAAAATAGGGCTTTAATTTAGAAGAAAATATTTTTTCTTGAAACCACCTTGATATAGATAACAAAGTTTGGTTCCTCTTAGAATACGATTTGGAAACTAAATTTTTTTGGGGGGAGGGAAATTTTATGCCATATTTTATTTGCTATGTGAGTGTCGAATTTCCAAAGTTGATGAGTGTTTGTACAAAAGAAAGACTAAAAGATGCCCCAATTGCTCAAGCTGCCATCAAAGTTCAAGGGAGCATAATATTTGATTCGGACAATTGATTGGGAAAAAATCATATTCCCACTAAGAGGATAAATGTTCACACCTTGTATCAGAATTTTGTGAACATCTAACTGAAATTGACTTCATAGGCACCTACCTAGATTTTCAATTGTCCATTCAATAGGCAATTGGTCTTTTGGGGTTAACTATATTAGCAAAAGATTCACATAGGTGTGGTTTAGTATATTTTTTTGTGACAATCTATCACCCAAAACCAACCTTGAATGGGCCTTTGCAACAAGAGTATAAGAAATTTGGAGTTTTTTTCTGACTAAATCCATCCAAAGAGAAGGATGGAAATTCGCAAAACTTTTCTTATTATAATAAACTATGAAAATCAAATAAAAAAATATCTTAAAAAATAGTTTAGATTGGCATCTTTTTATCTTACAGACAATCGTCACATGAGTGGCATGGTTGGAGGGCCAAAATTTTACCCTGCTATGATCATCTGAACTTCAAATGATTAGCCTATAAATGCCTCTCTCCTCACGGCAAAGGGTTCCCGACCTCCCGAGGACCTAAGACCGCAAAGACCTCAATCAAACGAGAACGAAATCCGGGACAAAGAATTCTTGGTGACTAATTTTGTTTTTGTTTCTCGAGCATTTGCAGTGAGTCCCTTGTGCGAGATGATCCAATAATTAGGTCTTCGGATTTCGAGAATCGTAGTCAAAGTTTAAAAATTTTTTTTTAAGGGGTTGGCCGGCCGGTAGGGCATCTCTAGTACTTTGAAACTCTTTGTAGATTGAAATCTTCGGTGTTGCGTTAGGAAATTGGAAATCATCGAGGCTAGAAATTGAGAAGAAGAAGAAGAAGAAGCGAATGATGGTGATGGTTGTGTGAGGAGCTTGCTTCCGAGATGGCGGATGGTGCGCCTTTGTCGTTTGATCAAGGTCCGTCGTTGTGCTCTTCTTCGTCGGCGTCCTCCACGTCCAGGTACTCTCTCTCAATCCTTACTGGTTTTTGGAAATATTGTCATAAAGGTAGAAAATGCAAAATTACGAAAATCTCTATCTCCGGTGTACTCGCCTTAGATCTCCTGCTGTTTCTTAGGTCTTATTGCCGTGCGCATTCACTCTGATCGTATATGGAAATTCGCAAATTCGCCTTGGGATTCTTAATTTCAGGCAGGAGGTGAACGGGAGCGACAATGTGGATCTTACGGAGAGAGCACGAGCTGCTGTTTATGCTGGGCCGCCACGACGGACAATCGGCAACGACGATGCAATTTTCGATCATCATGACCCTAAAATTAAGGAGGTAGTCACTTCGTTTTTTGCTTGATTTATGAGGGTAGTGATGGAACAATATAGTGATGATAATAATGACACTGCCTACTAATCGCATCTTTGTTCAGGATTTCTTGAATTTTTTGTGTTTGTTCACTGTTGCAATTGTGTCTTCAGTTTTTTTAAGTTTTTGCTGTAAATTGTGGTAAGAGCATGTGATGGACGGCGCTTCTGAAGTGCGATAAGTGTCTGAATCGCACTGTGTACAAGTTTTTAAAGATTGTGTTGTACTTATAACATTACGATTGCGTCGTCAATCTGTTGTGGTCTTTTTGCCAACTATGATAAGAGTATTTGATGGATGGAATTTTCTGAAAATGAGTGCCTACACACTTCGATGTTTGTTTTGTGTTTCATCATCGAAATTGCGTCTTTAATCTATTTAAGTTCTTGGTATGAATCATGACAAGGACGTGGGATTGCAGGATGTGGTGCGAATGATAGTCCAGTACCTGCAGGACGAGGGTTATGCTGCGTCCATCATGACAATACAGGACGAAGCTAGTGTGCGTTTCACTGAGAATTTGCGGAACCGATCTCATTTCAAGCGCATCAAGGCGGCTATCTTGGGTACATTTGCCTTTCTTACATGCTCCTGCTATCACTTCTCTGGTGATTCGTTTTGAGGGGATGAGTCAGATTAAGATCATAAATTTTGTCCTTGATTTATTTGGTGTAGATGGCGAATGGGTGGAGATGGAGAAGTTGGTCCAGAAAACGCCTCTGAAAGATCACAAGCACTTTCTGTACACTGTCTATAAGCAGCAGTATCTCGAGTTGATTGAGCAGCTGGAGTATCAAAAGGTGCTCAGATTGTGAAACTTGACGCAGAATTATTTGTTTTCCCCTTAAATAAGTCTCTAAACTTTTTTCGGATTTGTGTTCTTATGCTTGTGTATTATGCTTGATGTAGGCCTTTGCATTGTTAACCAAGAGGTTGAAACCGTTGGAGCAAATGGGAAGTTTGCATAACGAGTTTAAGGATTTATGCTACCTTCTGACCTGCAAGTCAATTCAAGATGCACCTTTTTTCAAGAGTTGGGAGGGTGTTGCAAGTTCGCGGTACTTCCCATTTTCTCAATGACCTTTGTGGCCTTTCTCTTTGCTTTGTGACAATCAATCAACATGCTGTATTAGATTATATCTGAAATTTATGGTCCTTGTATGAGATATGTATTCTCCTGATAAGGAGGTAGAAGTGTATGTGCTGAGCACATGTTAGTGATATGCTGACGAGTACATGAAGAGGTTAAATCTTGCTTGTTGAAAAATAATTGAAGAATGGGGTTTGAAGAATGGGACCTTATTTATGTGTTAATTTACGAGTTCTGTGTCTTTTACAGAGAAAAACTCGTGGATCAGTTTTCCTCTATGCTGGAGATCGAAAACAATGATATTGCAGGTGTGATTTAAAATAGCAACTTCTATCGAGTTGAGTTTCATTGATGTTTTCCGACAGGTCTTCTTGTGCTTGACGATCCTGAAGAGTGAAATTCGTGAATGTTTTAGCGGTGATCATAACACTCTAGGGAGCCCTTGTTGAGCCCTTGTGTTGAGCACCCTCTCAATTAGTGTGAACCTAATCTCCTAACACATGAAAAGGGATCCTGCACTCCTTGTTCTGCAAAATTGAGCTCAATTTGAAAAAGTGAGAGGTCCTCAAGTCAATGAGCCACTATCTTCACATGAGAGTATGTTAAAGCTTTAATTACCTGATTTGGCATGACTTTTGTTCTACATAACTCTCAGTTGGCACGCTTCTCAAAAGGTGCCATACCGCTACTATTACTCAAAATGTTCTGATGCCTGTCTAGTTCGAACATGTAAAATTTTCAACCTGGATTAGAGCTATGGTCATTTTGTTTCAGACGAGGTTATATTTACATTTTGCCTGCAGGTGTTTCAGTGCACAGCACCTGTCTTCCGATTTAGTGATACAGATCTAAGCTTACGGAAGAATTTTCTGATCTTGTCTATGATGATTTGAAACAGTTGCTAGGCAGGAGTTGCAACCACAAAGATTGCTTCATTTGTTAAAGCAGGCAGTGCGGTACCAGATCGAGTTCAGTAGATATCATCCCAAAGTTGTTCCTAGTGTCCCCACGTAAACCTCGACCTCACTCTTCTCATATTTTGTTCATTTTAGTTTGACTGGACCCCGTTATCTTCCTTTGTATTGTCATAGTCAAATCGGTGAGATATACCCTCTAATATGTTCTATGAATGATTGATGTGGAGATTTCGCCCTGCGCTCCCCCCCCCCCCCCCCTGGAGATGTTGATGGAAAGAAACGGGACCTGATGATGGGCAGGGGCAAGGGATTTTGGGCGGCAACATTTCATATTGGTGCACTGGTTCTGGCAGATTGCTGGAGGATTACACGTGCTTTGTTCTTCCCAATGCGCAGAAGAGTACATTTCGTGGACATCGCAGCAATGTCAAGTATGTCAATCGTCTGCTATAAAACATTGCCAATTCAGGTTGCGCTGTTGTAACTTTATGCTCTTGCACTGGAGCCACCTAGGTTAAGGACTGCAGGGGCTGCTGTCTTATGCTCTGTGATCTGGTTTTGGGGGCAGATGTGTGGAATTTGTTGGAGAAGAAGGCACGCAAATTGTCTCAGGTTCAAGGTGCATATTCCCACAACTCAACTACATGGTTACCACTGTTTCATTCTAGGCTCTGTAGATATCCTCTGTAGATATCCTGTAGGCTCTTGTAACTATCCGTGCATTTTTATTTCTCTATATGTGGAAAAGCATGTAGTCTAGTTCCTAATAGTTCGAGTTCCCAATGCAAGGCAGCTTGATTTTTGTTCCCCAAACCTTCCTAATGGATGTAAACAATGTCCAAAAAGGATGGACAGAACATATATATGCCCTATTCATTTTGTATGGAGCTTACCTGAATGCCAATCTTACCATTTACGGATAAAGCTGACTGTGGCATGGTCATGACTTTTTGTAACTGCCATGCAGTGACAATACTCTGAGAGTATGGGATGTGGAAGATGTTCGCTGTGTACGGATTTTGGGTGATGGTGAGCTCGGCAGTGGAGGAGGTCATACATCTCGAATCTGGGATGTAACTTCTAGTACTAGTGGCGACTTCATTGCGAGTGCTTCTGGGGATTCCACTGTGAAGGTACAAGTCTTGATCGCATTTTTTAGCTAGGATTTACTGCACATCACGACTGGTTTATTTTTGGTGTTTTTTTGTGATCATTTTGGCCCTTTCTATGTAGAATTACTAGGTCCCTTTTTCGGTAACTTTGGTAATCGGGCTGGTTCACTCCCATGTTCGGATCTGTCCATGGTACTCACTTTCCGCCCGTTCTGGGCCGTTCTTGGGCACGGTCAATCTAGCTTGAAGTACGCATCACTAGTTTTTTTTATAAGATCTTGTGGTAATATCGGAATGATTTCCTGCAGTTTTGGAACTTACGAGGGTCAAACAAATCCCCATGCTCAGCGACTCTGACTGGCCACGAGGGTGATGTTTACAGCGTCAAATACCACCAGTCTAATGTAATACTCTTCACTATTACAGCCCAACTATGCCAAATTTCCAATTCATGATGCCAAGGTATTCTACAAAAACCTGATGATGGAATCGTTCATGCAGAACTACGTAGTGACAGGGGGATATGACAAGACCGTGAAGCTTTGGGACGCTCGGACTGGTGTATTGTTGCGCACCTTCAGTGGGCACAAATCATCTGTCTCTCGCGTCATTTTCAATCCTTTAGGCAACCTCGTCATCAGTGGGTGAGTGCAATTGACCTGCATAAATGATTCTTTTTTCCAAACATAAAGAGCCTTGGAGCTGGAAGCTTGTCAGTTGTCATACACTTTTTTGAGAAAGCAGATTTGTTTACTGAATTCTGAGTTTCTGTGATTACAGTTCGAAGGATAGCACGATCAAGTTCTGGGATCTAGTGAGTGGCGTCTGTGTGAAGACTTACAGCTCGCATTTGGGAGGTATTTATTGTTTTCCTCAATTTCTTTCTGCCTTGAAATGTTCTTAACCCCTCAGTGCCTAGATGGCCAAAAGTGGTTGCTTCCATATCTATAAGAGTGAAGTATATAACTTAGGAAGTTGCAAGTTAGGTTTGAGAGTGTTCCAATAGAGAAAGGAAATCATGCCCTGCATTTTTAAGCAAAAGATATGTGATTAACTATTAGCTTCCAAAGTGGAGTTCTATTTTTAGATTGGGCACTTAGTGTTAGGCTGCTGTGTGGCCTTGTCGATGCTCTAGCCAACGACAAGAGCCTCATTGTAACAATTGTGTGTTCTTTTACTGCCTACAGAGGTAACCTCGGTTGAGATGAACAAGGCTGGTGGTCTTCTCTTGAGTGGGTCCAAGGATAATTCCAATCGGCTTTGGGATGTGCGACTGGTCAGTTTATGTCCTTTACGTATAATTAGGTTTTGTTCATTTTTTATCATTTCATTCTGCTCTTGTGAACCTATATCTGTGGGAGTGGAATCAGACAATTTGCTCCCGCAAGATAAAGTAATAGTGCTTTTTACTTGAGAGAATTCGACTTCTTTTCTGGATTTCCAATCCGAATTTCCAATCAGATAATTTGATTCTCTTATGATGTTACCAGGCACGACCTATTAGGAGGTTCAAGGGCCACCAAAATACAAGTAAAAACTTTGTGCGGGCAAGTTTTGGGCCTGACGAGTCTCTTGTCGTTGGCGGTTCTGAGGTATCTTTTATTTTGCCTTGCAGTTTTGATGTAGCTTGTAGTAAGCACTTGTCCTTCGCATGCCTAGCTTTAGCTTCACATTCAATCGCATGCTTGACTCCTAAAGGATCAAGGATTCATGGTTTTTAAATGACCAAGTCGATCATGCTATGAAAATAATAATTCGGATGGGGCCCTGTTTTTTTACTAGAATCAGTGAAGAACATTGCATGCGTTGATAGAAAGTAAATGGCATTGAATGAAAGATTATCTCCTTATCTCCTCAAAATCGCTGAAAAGCATGAGACCCAATTTGGGCTTTTAGGGGTGCAGACCTGGCAAGTCTCAGGTTCGCGCACACAGTATCACATATTTTGCATGGTGCACATTACTTTTATATTTATTTTTATAGTTTTATGTAGCTATCGTGAAGATCTTCTAATTGCTGAATGCTGTCGGTTCTAAATCGGTCTAATTCTTGCATCGTCTGTATCAGGATGGCTTTGTGTACATTTGGGATGCAGCAACAGGAGAGATATTGCAGAGGCTAGGCAGCCACAGCCCTGATAGCCATACTGATATTGCCTATCGAGCAGTCTGGAATGCGCACCAAAGTCTCCTCGTGAGGTAATGTTCTAATTTGAGTGCGCATTTGTTCTATTTAGTGTGCTAAATAATTATTTAATGTTACACTAAATTAATGTGCCATAGAGTAAATGGATTATGTATTTTGGGGACCACTATCACGAAGCTTTTGAGTGCATAGTCACTCAAGCATCAGTAGGGTTTATCCACCAATAGGGACACTGATATTCGGTGTTGATAGTGGATCATAGGCCTATGAAATTGTGTATCATATACACTAAATAGAATAATTAGTGTAGTTTAAATTTTCAATGTTCACCAACAAACGCCGAGGGTTAGGCACATGGCGATGGATCATGCCACCTGGATCATACGTGCTGTTGCAGCTCTATGTTTTAATGCTTGTTGTGGGTGTGCAGCTGCTCGCATGATAGCACTGTGAAGACATGGTGGTATGATGAACAGCAGTCCTGGGATCAAGATGATGACTTCTGAAGCTTGGTACATCTCTTTTTTAACTGGGCAGTTGGGAATTTCGTTTCCTCATTGTCTGCGAGGTGGCAATGGTGATGGTGCTGAAGATTAATGATCCGTTACTAAATGTTCAGAATTACCAACTGTTGCGGCTCCTAGTCCAAGCAGTTGACACTAAAGCCCAAATTTGAGCCCGATGTTTTTTTCGCTGTTTTGAGTAGATCATATGGGGACCTTTTGTTCAATTATATTTATTTACTTACACACGCAATGTTCTTCACTGAATCGGGTGATGTATTGTCTGTCCCCATCTGAATTATAATTTTCCCAATACGATCAATTGAATTTGTCATTTTCAACGATGAATCCTTGGTTAATTTTCAATAACCGTCTCCTTATCTATTCATTTCTTGCTTTATTGTGCTCTTCTTTGGAGAGTAGTACATCCAGTTCCATATATAATTTGCATCGAATTGGCGGTGTTGTTCATAGACCTAAATATTCAATCAGACATTATTTGAGAGCGCATTCTAGGATTGGTTCTTATTTTAAATTATTGAAAACATGGGGAAGAATTTAAGGCATCGACAAACCTCTTTTCTGTATCTGCTTCTCAAGACAGCTGCGGAGCTGGGCGAAACTGTTGTACTGTACATAAAAAGGTATTTCGGCTCGTGAAACGTTCAGATTGCATCCGTTCAGTGACGATTCTGGGTACACAAATCTGAGCAATCGATCAGTGTTACACCCTTGATAATGATTTTGTGTCCTATTCACCAGCACAACATTATTTTACTTTCATTCTGGACTGCCATTGGAATCTGATATTAATAAATATATTAATTCGTTTGGATTGGATATCTCGGCTCCCGTGGCCTAATGGATAAGGCATCTGACTTCTAATCAGGGGATTGTGGGTTCGAGTCCCACCGGGAGTGCTTTTATATTTAAATTCTTTTACTCTGATCTTTGGATGAATTCAAACTCTTCACTGATTGGCTGAAACACCCTAAGTAAACTAAAAAGTTTTGAGAGAAACAATTTTTACTTTTCACATCCTAAGTTTAGTTTCAACTGTTTTGGGACGCCACTGATACATTAAAAAAGTCTGCCGTCATCGAAATTCCTGTGACAAATGCGGATTGAACTTCTCTGAACCCAATGCATTACCGAAGTCGCACAGAGTGCTTTAACTTAACTTCCGGGGTCTTTTGCATTCTACAATTCTGGAACAAGTTGGAGCATACTGCAGCCAATTAATTGTACTTCGAATTTACAAGTACAATGAGGATTTCCAAAGCCAGATCCTTTCATTACGATTGCTTGACAAGGTTCGTTTTGAAGTCACGAACAGGCTTCCTTGAGGTGTGAAGCATTGCAGCAGTCAACCGAAACAGCAGGTCCGGGAAAGTGAAACCGGTTCTGCTTGACGTGAAACCCGACTAAATCAATTTCTTTTAATTGCACAAAATGTACATACTTGGAAGAATTCCACAAAATTTGAAAAAATCTTACATGGTTTTGAAAAATTCGTAACTTACGATAAATTTGAGATCCAATATTTTGAACCCGAAGGAATTGCATATATTTGTCACACAATAACTTAATACATAGACCGACTGTGTTTTCAGTGACAACAGAGTGAACACAGAGGATGAAAACAAATCAAATCATTGAGAATTGATGATCAAAATCTGTTAGCAAAGAGTTGCAAAAAGTTGCAAAATGAGAAACCCTCTTGAAGTGTTTCATCGTTCTGTTCAAAACATCATTATACAACGCTGGTCTGAAGATCGAGGGTCTTGTAAGATCTCATCTTTTTCAGACGGGGCCTCACGAAAAATTAACTTCAAGATTCGTTCCCAGTGCAGGGGCTTCAGGTTGGCAGCCTTGCAAGATCCATCTTGATCTATTGCTAAAGGTTTTAAGTCGAGTGTACAGGGTTCCATCCCTTGCGAGGAAACATATTTTCCTCACACTGCAAGACAGGGAAGGGCTTATATGAATGTCATGGGACTACGTAATATACTCAGTATTTTTGAAACTAAACTTAATCATCTGCAATGGAAGTAGACTACGTATTTTTTTCTCAAGACAAGAAAACCTGTATCTGCATTTTTGGTATGTCGCATTCTAAGATTTATTGCACAAATTTGATTACAACGCTAGTTCAGGCATCCAACAACAGAAATATGAATAAAATTCAGCAAGTAAAATCTGCTTCAATCTTCCGGGTGGTCGATCAAACCGACGAGAAATATTCTGAACCTCCATCAGCCTGCTAAATATGGTTGATGAGGGTTCAAACTGGTGAAATTAGTCATCCAGCATGATCTGAACCAATCCAGTGCTGTGCAGAACCAATGCTGTTGGATATGATTGCAGTAATTTCTATCCCGACTCGTAGACAACAATCAGTGCCACACCGTACATACTCAGAGACCCAGCTCACCCAAAACTGTCTCACAGGACATGGACGAAGTACTGAGCTCCAGCAGTTGTTATGCCCACACAAATGGCAGCAAAAACTGCATAGTGTCAACAATTCCTGTCTCCTACTGAATCGGTAAATGATTTACGATGGTTGATTAGAATCGCACTCTTAGAATGCGGGACTTATCAATCAATTATATATTATTATAAGCCACTAGCCATTGCCACGGCAAGAAAAATAAATATCTACATGTAAACTAAATGGACTACATTATTGTATTTCTACACTCAGCAGATCTCCAACTTACACTTGCGGGGGCATTGGAAACCTTTACCTCAGTGCGCGGCAGCAACAATTCTAAAGCTTTCCATTGCTTTAGCTAAGTAGCAGGCACGTTGATCTTGACAGAGTCCGCCACTCCCTCAGCATCGGTAGACTTATATCAAAAGCTCAATAATCTGTCATCAGTTCATCACAAAACCCAAATTACAGTTCAGAGACTCACGTCTTAATCTTCGGAAGCATATCACGCAGTTCAAAAATAGAGCATCCCACAAATTGGATGTTACAGTTGCACCGAATTATCGCTTGGATTCTATGGAGGTACAGAAATTCGGGGACAGAAACTCATGACTCTTTGAAGAATGACTCATTCCATACTTACCATCAAGTAGCGCTGCCGTGCACACTAAACCATGGTCATCATAATGTACACACCTGGGCAGATCTAGTCATGGGGATTGGTCGAGATGCAGAGCTTCATGGGAGACAACGATAATTTTGGCTTCATCTCCAATTTTGGTTGAATTTCTTGTGCACGGCTCCAAACTAAACCTTAATGGGATCCTCGTAACAAGCAGTCGGATCCACTCCACCGTAGAAGTCGAATCCGTAGTTGTCAGTATGCCTGATAACATCCTTGCTCAATCCTTTACAGTAAAACCCTGACACGTAGGACAGTACAGTGAGGGCCGCTTGGTCCTGCCGGTGATTGTACCGGTCGGAGCCCTCCGGAGCTATGCATTGCCTTGTGATGGAGCATTCGTACCAAGGACGGAAAAATTTCGTGTAACTGTCTAGAGTGAAGCCCATACGGGAAGCATCACAATTACGCTGGCGTTTGAGGTACCTATAGTCGGCTTGGAAGTATTTCAGCTGCCCTGGATGAGTCCAATCCTCCACTGTTCCTTGAGATACGTGAGCACCGAATCCTTTTGCTTTGATCCAGTTCAAGCTCTCAGTTAACGAAGCGGGAGTGAGAATGCGGCAACCGGCATCAAGCCACAGGATGAAGCCCCGTTCTTGTAAGACAATATGAGCCATTATGGCTTTCCATGCATACTCTCCTGCATCACCAAAAAGGTTCGAAAGTAAACCTACCAAACAATACATGCCAAACGAGCGCTACTATCTGAGAGATATCATTCAGAAGAAGTAAGTATATGCATCTGGAATTGCTGTTAAATGTGAAGTGTTTTACGGTGAAACATTAAATTTAGGGTTACGATCTGGCACCTTTGCCACCATCGTGAATGGCGATGAGGTCCTTATTCAGCCGCATCCAAATCGGGTAATTTTCAAAGGGAAACTTTCGAGCCTCGGCCTTGATGCCCAGATTCTCCAATTCCAAGATCAAACAATTCAAATACGTCTCTTGTTCTGCGCTTAACTCGTCCATGGTCCAAGCCACCACAGAGACATTGTACTTCTCTTTAATGCTAGATGCAGACTTGCCGATTGACCTCAAAAGAAGGAGCCCATACTTGAAGTGATTGCTACTGAATGCTGTCACTATGGTGGGTTTCCACTCAGAAAGGGTGACAGGTTGCTGGGTCAAATCTGGCGTATCCAAATAAACAACCTCACGCTCCTTGTAGAATATGTTTTTCGTCCATGAAGGACACGCTTGTTCCACGTACTTGGTGCTGTGACCGACCACAAGTGTCTTGCAGCTTACCTGAAAATAGACAACCACGAACATCGGAACATGAGCTCCACATTCGCAAAGGAGAAGGTTTCTAAAAACAGAAAAATCTTTCCATATGCGCGTGAGGAAGCATCCATTCCATACTCACTCATTGCCATTCTGATGACATGCTTCATAATACAGGAAGCTCCATCATTGTCCCGTACTGTCGGTGTCGTGCAAAGTACAAGTTTCCAATCGCCTAAAGTTTAGAAAGTAAATGTCACGAAATAGATAACAATCCAAAAAGACTCTGGACTGCCTCTACCCAGATGAGGACAGGAGTAAGTATAGAAGACCTGCTGCGCAGACCCGAAATTCAACAGCGTATCGAAGGAGACAAAAGTCCTATCCGGAGCATAGAAGACCCTTTTGAATTTATGACCATCAAAGGTTCGTGAGATCAAACCCTACGAAGCATTCTTTTGTAATTTTTTTAACACGTGCACGCTAGCCAGACTAATCAAAAACCCTACTCGCTCGGCTCCAATAGGATTTATGATCTAATGATCTTTGAAGAGCACCCTGAAGCTGAAATTGGGGATCTTCAAAGCATCGGGAGTGGAAGGAAAAAGGCTTACAGTATGCTGATTTTCCTCAGGCAAATCCTCTATAGTAAAAGTTTGCATCGCATATGACAATCATTAGGTCAAGAAAGAGAGCAATCTTAAATAAATGACTCTATTGAGAACCTAAAATGATGAACATGAAATCTGTCTGACTAATTTTCAGAGCTGAGAGCTTCATCTCGTAATGTCAATGACTGGTGCAACATTGAGAAAGCTAATGTAAAGTCTCCATTCACCATACAGCAAGGTAGAGGTTCCATTCACCACACAGATGAACTTGAGACTCTTCCTACACCAATCTAAAAACTTTCACCATCTAAAATTTTGCACAATTATTTTATGTTAATCTAAAAATAAATTGAGAAAAACAAAATGCCAACAGATTAAGTACTTATACACTTACCACATATCAAAGTTCACCTGTATGGTCCATGGAGCATATAACTGTATAGTGAATGGAGCCTCTACCATAATGCAAATGAACAAATACACGAGGTACAAAAAAACCAACCCGTTCTTGCGACTCCGTCAGTTCGAGGAAGCTCTCGCACTTGACACCCTTCCCCATCGCATCCCTTGCTAGTTTGCAAACAAGAGATGTATAATCTGTGCGCACCAACACGCCCTGCAAGTCCGGTTCCACTAATCCCACTTCCCCTTCCACTCCAGCAACATCAAGCACACGCTGAAAGATCCTTCGCAACTTCCCAAACGGCAGACTGTTGAAACTCGGGACGCCACTGTCATCCCCAATCACGAGCACCACGCAGATCTTGTAATTGTGTGTGGCGTTTCCTCTGTGGTGGATTCGCTCGGGGGGGAGCGCTGCCACAGAGTTGGAGCAAGCGGAGATGGCGAAACTGTATTGCCAGTAGTAGCTGGCTGTTGCAAGGGAGGTTAAGAACAGTAATCCGGCCACTGCGAGTTGTACGGGTTTACACCAGAAGCGGATCCGAGAGGAGAGCCGAGAGCGCGCCATCCTGGGCTTGTTGTCCAGATCTAGAAGCTTATTTTCCTGTTCATGACTGGCGTCGGGAGTTTAGCTTGCAATCACGACTCTAGTAACTGACTGTGCCCAGCCTGGTCAGGATCCCACCTCTCCTAGCCTTAAAAAACCAAGCATTGGTTCACAGTTACGTTCCGCGACATTTAACCTAACTTTTCGAATAGGCAAGAGAGAAAAATCCCCACCCAAAAAGCCCTAAATTCTCTGGATTCCTATCCCTCATCCCTCGCAACCAAATCTATCCTAACACTTTCTTTTCTCCGCAACAGACAGCACAGTACGAACACAAACAAACACCGACCAACAAACACTGAAGCAACAAAATGCGTACACAAGCCCCTCCAAAGTGAAAAACGAAAAGATGACACATTCGGAACTGAAGAACCCTAATGACAAGAACACGCGCGGTCAACAAACAATCAAGCAGCAAGAGACATCAAGCAACAATCATCCGGCACTACAAGAAGAGCGCTAAGGAAAAAGATGACAAACGCTGCCCCAATCAAAAGAACCGAAAAAAAGAAAAAAGAATAAAAGGAATTGAGGGAGAAAGAGCATCACCTGCCGTGATCCAGCCCCAGTACTTGCAATCCCGGCTCAGGAGTAAAGCCTCTCCACGTCATCGAGTCACTTCGTTGATACTTCATGACGTAATCGACCTCCACTAGTTTATCACTCCGCTAGTTTATCACCGAGCAACTAGCAAATCCTTCTCTACAGTGGATAATCTCCGACCGACCGAACTAGCGATGGAATCGTCCACCATAGCCCAACTTCAAGCTTCAAATCATCTCTCCTACATATCTGCAAGCAGAGGGGATGATCATTGATGCATGAGCACTTGAGCAGCTCAATTTCACTAGAATTCAAAAGTTAAGCTACAAATTCGCAAGCACGGGGAGCACTACTAGAGGACAGGGCGACTGAGGAAAGTTCAAAATTGAAATCAGAAGTCGGAGACTTTGATAGAGATTATGAGAGTGCAGATGTTTGAGATCTCTTGCGTCTTCTCCGTAAGCGGCTTGGCTAGCTGTCTTAAGGCTTGTTAGTTGGCTTTGTGACACGTGTCCTCCGCTGAGGTCCGTCAATGGTGGGTGACTTTGTATAGCTTTTGTAAGCTGCATGGAAGCAGTGATTCAGCGAAAGAGATTAAGATATGCATTTTTAGAGTTAGATTTTTTCGAGTTTTGTGGATTTCTGCGAAAGATGTACGTTAAATCTTTGCAGTGGAAGTAGTTTCGTTGTAAGTATTGCATGTTATGATCAGATTTAGATACCTGGGTATTGAAATAATTGTTATTCAAAGTGCCACATTGGATTGAATAGCACTCTCATCCATTGGCAGCATGCCATGTGGAACTTAAGAAATTCAGGTATTTATCAGTTTGAATTGAATTCTGACCAAAACTGATCTCCACGGAGGGTAGCTAGTAGAACGCACCGTGCTTGCACATTTCGGTGAAGACGGGTCCCCCCCGTGCTCCAAACACTTCATTCCTCAAGGAAACCCGTTTTGAAATCAAAACAAACTTCGTCTAGCAATCCTAATGCAAAAGGACTTTCTTTCTTTCGGGAATTCCTCATTTGCACTTCCAAATTCAAGGCCTGTGCTTCCAGAATCCGAAAACGCAAGAGTAAGCTAAAGGCTCTGTATATATGCCCTGAGCGCTTTTATTTCCTTGCGCTCATCGAAAGAAACGCAAATCCACTCTGCCAAGGGAATCTCAATCACAGCAGGCTTTTGCTGTTTTAGCTGTGCCCCTAAGCTTATCCTCGAGGTCAAATGATATGAATTTCTCAGGGAGGAAGAGATTATCGACTGCCAGACCTTGCAAACACATTCCGGTTTACAATAATTGTGCTGTTCGAATACTATTTTATAAACCAGAACAATGACGAACTAAACATCAGGCAATCATGCTCAGTGTATATTAACTTACCGTTCTTGGTTCAAGCACACGCACCTACGATTGATTTCAGTACATTCTGTTGAGCGACAGTGGAGTCCACTAGTAGAATCCATTGTTTTTAAAGAATCGTTCTCTTTCTCACAGTATTTGGTGAAGTCCTTGTTAAATATAGATCGATCAATAGAACCTAAAATTTATGGACACTACTAGTAACAATTGCTAACCAGAGATGATTGCGAAGAAGATTTTCATCTGTAATTTGCAAGGATGCAATCGCGTCAATCTAATAGATCTTAGAGTTCCAGAGAGTTGATATTTCAGAAGCTGGCAAAATTTATTACTGTGCCACACCAGGAGCAGAACTGTCCTTTGGAAAGCCTTCTTTATTAAATGAACATTAACAGGGATGTGAGTTTCTCTTTCTGCAAATTGCTCACAAGGGAATGACTGGATCAAGCCAGTTTCGTACACTAATGGCCAGAAACCAAAATAATTTCTACGCAACAGCTAATTATCTGATGACTGAGGAAGGAGAAACAAAATTGGACAATCAAGTACCAAGGAGAATGACCAATCGACATAATGTTCAAATCCTCCCAGTGACTACATGGAATCATATACATTAATTCGAAATTTGCGTCCATTGCTTGGAGACGAGGGTCTAACATTCGTGATCTGCAGTCCACAAGCAAAAAATCATAAATGCCACATCAGGAACAACAAAATGCTAGATCAGTGCCAATTATTCTCAAGATTGTTTCATTGGCAAATTAGCAGCCAGGCACCAAATGCACGACAGAGGAGGTTACACACACCGGCATTGCTTTCTTGAATAGCTGAATCTGCTGTTCTGAAATGGTTGGAAACTGCACATGCATACCACACCTGTAGAGGTTAGTCAAACATTCATAATTTTTCATAATACATAGTTGGTATACAATCATGCTAATTTCACAGCATGAGTGAGAACGATCATGCTCTAACACAAGCATGTTATGAGCACCATTATTGACCTCTCAGATATGCAGCTGTACGTGCACCTGAAGATTTTCATGGAAAAACTCATAATTGGTGAAAAAAATGGAAATGGGTGATAGCTAGCAGGAGCTTACATTCCACAGCATGACAGTCCAGGTGACATTCTCCGTGCAAGGTGGGGTGGTGAGAGATCCTTGATATCTGGCATAGCTTTTCTGAAACGTGGGCAAATCAATAGGATCCAGCATGAACTCGGTGGGAGAACTGCTCTGAGTCGGCAGCTTGCCAACGAACTGGTTCCATGACGCATCACATCATTCATTAGCACATTACAACTAATCACGGCCACCTGATTGATCAAAATTATTTCAAAGAAGACTCAAAAATTGGTTGAGGGACATGGGAGGATTGGATCGTGGGGTGAAACCTGAGCTAATATAAGATATCAGATTCTCTCAAAATGTGGTTTACCTCCCCCCCGCCCAATTGCGTTTAACTTCGTCAATTCCTTCAGCTCGGCCGTATTCCAGTAGCCATTTTGACATTTAAATTAGCTGCTTGTTGTGCCGATCTAGATGTGCAAATTGTCTTCGTTCACAACATTGTGCACTTCTAAGCTAGGATAGGATCTCTAGCCCCATCTCTTCCCGGCTCCCTTAACTCATTCCGTACTCCTTCCTATCTTCAGAGTCAACTGCACCGTTGAAATGGATTTGCATTTTAATGGATTTGACGTTAGTTTAGCCCCGGGGCTAATCACCCGGCTGGTATAATTTATCATTTCCTAATGGTAATTATATGTTGGATATATATTTGCTAGTACCTGAGCCAGGAATTTGTTTTCCGCTCCCTTGACGAAGAGCCAGGCGATCACTGCACGAACGTTTGCATCTTCTTCACTCACGTACACCTGGTGCAGCTCCATCGGAAAGCTGTGGCCCAGAATCTTGTGTTCGCTGCCCATGTGGAAATGGAACTGAGCAGGCCGGTAGCTCACGCCGTTGATCTTCAAAAGTCCCACATTCGAGTCCACATTGACCTGCTCACAAATATTCAGTTGGGACTGGAGAACAAGGATCAAGTACGTGGCAGGCTACCGAAGAAATGCTCATCTTCTGAGCTCAAAATTATTGGATTTCTGAGGCGGGAAGGGCATCACTTACCTCAACGGCGTATCCCACATTGATAGAAATGTTCGCAGGAACGGGCTCTATAGAGTAAGAAGCGTCAAGTTCACCCAATTCGGGATCGATGACCATAATATCGGGAGTGATCCTTATGGGCGATTGTTGTTTGCCTGCTTTGCAAGTTGTCCAATTAACGTTCAAGTCTCCCCAGTGCGCTGGTCCAGTCGGCCCATTGCCATAGGTAAATCTCACAGGATCTGCTTAGTCACAATGACAAATAAACTTGAATTTCCAAACGAAGTATAATTACGTGTCAAATCGAAGTACGGCAACAGAAAGCTAGGGTACGTCCCAGATGCATAATCTGATCGAATGAGGGTCAATCTCACCTGCCCGTACAACTCCACAGCAGATCGCTTGGCTCAGACATTGGCAAACTGCTATTGTCCAGAAAAAGCTCCATATCCTAGCCATTCTTTGAACAATAACCAAAACGTTCCAGCCGAAAGTTCCAGATCTCAGCTTGATGAGTACGTCAAAACCAAACTTCTATCATTAAGACACTCGAACCTCTGAAGATATAATATTGTCGAAGCTTGAAGTAATTCAAATCGACCTGTCCGCCCGGCGCAGTGGTGCTCAACCCGACTGTTGCACAGGTCTGTCTGTGGGCTGAATTACGTACTCTAGTAGAGTGCAAACACGCTTTCGACATGAATTGCTAGTGGAGGAGTATAGATGGTTGAGGAATAAACCCCAATTCACACGCCGAGATTTATATTAAAAGTAGGTACAGACTCGATCAATTGTCAAGGAATAAACGTCATGGCAGTATGTAGTTTACTACCCTTAGTTTACCGCATAGACTAGATTCAAAATTCCACCCCAGCCTGAGTGGAAACTGTGAAATCCTTGGTGTCCATGACGCTGGACCCGGTCTGTCAACGCGTCTGTCAACTACTAAGCCACTGGAGGCTCTGAATTCGTGTCTGGATCAGTTGAAACACGAGAACCTAGCTAAAGAACATTCTTGTATGCACAAATAATCTTCTTTTTTGCTTGCTTTTCATGCTCACGTGCTATTGAGAAGTCACTGTAAGAATCAGAAGGCACAATTGCTACTACTATTGTAAGAATCTGATCATGCAAGTTTCTCCTATTCTGTACACCGGTATTTCCTTCAGAACGATTGATTTTATCGTTTGGTATTCATGTATTAATACACAAGCGTTAAGTCAGGCTTCCCGATGTGACTCTCAGTTTGCCATACTCTGTTGATAGAAATAACCCTAATCTCTAATAGTCTAACTAGAGTGACTAACAAGGATAAGATTACATATCTTATCATGATGTGCTAATCGTTTGTTTCTATTCTAACAGTCACCGGCTGATCGAATCACTCCAGGACGTACCTCTGCATCCTCTATGTAACTTTAATAAATAGCTGTCGATGGTGACGACGAAGATCAAAGTTTTGAAGAGTAAACGAAATGATCAGATCGAGATGTGAATCTAGATCGATCTAGCTAAGTATATATATCCTATCTCCTGTACAATAAGTTCTGAACCAAGGGAACTCGTGATTTTGATAATCGTGCTCAATTGAGGGTCATCATGATCGAGTTGCAACACAACTATGGCCGAGTCCAGTGAGAAGTCAACGCCATGGCTTCGTGTGTAAGTACCTAGGCTGGAGTTTGAATCGGCAATGTCCCTCAAAATGTGGAAGGAAGGACAAAATACTAAGCGTCCTGAGCTCGAATTTTCTTTTTTGGAGGCCGGGGAACAAATGAGATTAATAGGAAGGAGTAAACACGAACAGCAAGCCAGCAAGAAGGCCAAGGAGATAAGCCCATGCCACCCAAACCAAAGAACGAAGCCTAAATACCCCAAGGCACATTCATTTCATGATCAACAGCAATTAAATCTGCTGATAATCCATTGACTCCAATGACTAATATCAAAATTCCGGAGAATGTTCTTCTCTGTTGTAGAAATCTTAGCAATCATCGCACTACATTTAGCCCAATTGCAAGCGGCAAGGATTGGTAGACGACGCATTTTTGCAGCCCATGGTAGATGGCTCCTACAAGCATTTGAGCATAGTTACTATTATTAGGCTAAGCGTCTCATGATTCATGAAAAGAAGCTACGAAAAGTGTAGGTTGGTTTTGCAATCAGCATTTAAGTACCGGTAGGTGTAACTCATCTGCTACTCAAAGTCAGCCACGTGACTGGACCTTTCCGCAGGTTTATGTAATTATCCTCTGCTAATAATGAAGTGTGAAATGGGATCCAATCCACTGTAGCTACTGCTAACAAGAAGTCAAAAGTGTTGATCGTCGATGGTTTTCAAAAGTGATGATAAACTGATAAAAATATTTGGTTTACAAATTGAGAGGTTTGCCTTGATAAACTGAGGTAGCACACGGCAAATTGGGAACAGTCGGTCGAGGAACGGAAGGTTAGTGATTGAAGGGTGCTTCAGCTGCTGCTTGCAACTCACTGCTGGAGTGCTGGAGTGCGTAACAGAACATATAATTGTCAACATGGCCAAGTGCGTCTGTGAAGAGAATGGGGAGTTGCTTATAAGTTATAATGGATTGTCAGTGATTACGTGTGCACCGAGGGGATATTGGATTTGTTGACACGGATATCAATGCTTGCAACTACACCAAATAGTGAAATTAGGTTGCCTTAACAATTAGGTTGCCTTACCCCAAGAAAGTTATAGTACAAGCCATTTAAGTTAACAAATATTTCTAAAATTATTTTCATTTGTACACATAGAGGTTCATGAGTCCCAATTACAACAATACCTAATTCAGAAGTAGTGCATTCTAGTACAGTAACGATAAATATTAATTTAGTGTCAAATGTCAAGAAATTAGTACGGGGCAACCTAATTTCACTAAGTTATTTTTGTTGTAGATTTGGCAAAGAAAGATTGTTTATTCAAGAGATGAAGAGCTTGTTAAATACATAGCCAATCCCAGCGATAGTTCCTGCTTTCCCCACTGGCTCAAACTGTAGATGCTAGGACGAGGACACTCCAATCGTGCAATATTTACTGTGTCCATAACAATGGGATGAAGAATTCAAACGGTCATTTTTTAGTCTCATGAGTGTTGTGGTTGGATATGCCATGAGGTAAACCTGCCTATGACAAGTAGAATGAGTGTTTTGCTGTGTTACAATTACCAAAAAAATTCTGAGTTTTTTTATTCAAAGACAAATGTGAGAAAGGAAGAGAGAAGTTGAAATTTTATTTTTTTGACGAAGTATGAAATTCTTATGAATTTTAAAAGTGTGCTATGAGGATTGACCCAAAAGAGTCTCTAGACTACCCCAAACCAACCAAAAGTATATGCACAATGGTCATCCTACCACTTAAACGGCAGTCACAAAATTTCCTAACATGTCCACAATATGAAGGAATCAAAAAAACACTTGCTTTGATGAATTTACATTGAAAAGGTCGAAGTTCCTAAAGCAATTACAATAATTCCATCACCATCACCTAAAGCATTGATTTTGGTCACTAACCAACCTAATGTAGTCATAATCTCATTTATTAATAAAATTTTGTCATGGGTTGATGTTAGACTCTAATGGGTCATTTCCTAGGTGCCTATTATAGATGGTTTGTCTATCACAGGCAAGTTTACCTTAATGCCTTTGTTTGGTTTGTTTAAAAAAAACTTGCAAAAAAAAATCCCTTAAGCCTTTAAAAATAAACTAAAGAATACTTAGAAATCCCAAAAAAGGTATTATAAATTTTTTTGGCTTTCTAGGTGGCAAGTTGTGACTACATTATGTGATTCTTCGGAGTCAATACTTACTAGTCTTTTGTGTAATATTCCTCACTCTCAAGATGGTGGATGTATCCCTTTATGTTTAGTAAACTGAACAACTTCAAATTCATATAATTATGTCTTGTTCTTCTCGATTGACATTTTGCACATATTGTCTACATGGTCTAGAATTTTTGAAAATAAACTTGTTGACATTTCATTTACAGGATCTATTGTTACGACCAAAATTCCTTCAATTATATTGTGTTTGTTGTTGATCAATCCTAATACAAGTTTTCAAGTGATACTTGAATTTGGGCCCTTGTCTAGTTACCTTTGTTGCTTACATTGCAAAATTTGGGAGGACTAAATTTCACAACATTCAAATGACTAGGGTCCCTTCAAGGATTGATTTAGAGGTTGCCTTGTCATTTTAAAAGTCATATGCCAAGGTTGTGTATGAAAGCTTTGTATGCTAGGTTTTACAACAACAATGTGATTAATAGATTTAAAATTTTTAATCCTATTCACATGCCTCAAAAACAAATTGGTTTAAGTTTTGGAAGTGTTGTACAATTGAATATATTTTTTTTAGCATTATACATAGAAAAAATGGGTAAAAAGAAAATTCTTACCTTCATAAGTGGATTCTAGAGCTTGTAAGTACAAATTCTTCAACCCCAATTTAGCTAATTATGAACAAATCCATGAACTAAAGACACTCTCTATAATTACGAATGTATCAACTGGCAACCAACACTTGTCTATATTTTTATTTATTTATTTTATTTTATCCAAAATGATGATTTTGATCCATTTTGAAATTAGAAGTCTACATTTGGATTGTATGTATATCATATTTCATCATTCACTTCCACATATGATGTTAATTCATGACTCCTGATTGTCTAAAATTAGTTAAATAGGGGTTCTTTGCTTTTGAGCAACAAGGGGTCACTAAGTGAATGGAAAGGACATTTAGAGACTTAAGGCCTTATTCGTTAAATTGAGACAAGCTGCGGTCTCATTTTAATTCACTTCTATATTTAGAAAACAAAAGAGTTCATTAAATTGAGACAATTCAATAAATTGAGACTTAAAAATGTCGAAGTACATATTTAATTAATTTACTATTGCTATAAATAGCAAGAAGAAGCCGCATTCATCTTTTGAACATTTTTATTTTATTAAAAAATATACACTTTAAATCATGCAAGATGTTATCATTTGAGACATTTCTTGAAATTGAGAGGTGCATCTACAAAAAGACTAATCTTCAGGTTGCTGATGCCAAACTTTAACATCTAAAACATCTTTATTACAAAAAATTCAAATGAATACACTTAATGCAGAACATTTGAGAAAAATAAGAAAATAAAATATACTATTAATAGAAATCAACAATTGTAATACAATCAAACTACCCTCATAAAATGGACAAAATATATTTATGCGAACATCTCAAAACATGTAAATGCAAAGTCCATGGCACTTCACACCCTACAACAAAAACTACTTTTATACCTACACACTATTCATCCTTCCGCCATAGACTCATTGTCATTTGAATTAGCCATGAAGGCTTCTACTAATGCTTTGATGATGTCAATTTGTGGCTCTGGAATTGCCACCCTTGGATCTGAAGTCCCCTCTCGTATACGTGGCTTCCAAGCAGTCATGATACAATCTGTGCTTGACCATATTGGGGTTATTGCTCGATCTTCGCGCCACACATTCCCTTTTTCTGTGTCCCATCCATCATATGTTTCCATGTTAATGTGTCGATCTGAAGCTAGTGTCCAATATTGGATTTGGATCATATTCATATGCCTTGGATCCGGATTCGGATTCGTAATGGCTCTGGCAAGCCATAATGGCTTGGAGTCACCATTAGCAAGCCGCACTACGACAAAATAACTTGCGAACGTATCGCGATTAACATGAAGAGAAGCACGGGGACAATCATGCTTTCGTCCTACAAAGGGTGCATCCTTTGCATCTCCTTTAGGTAGTGTACCATCCCTCTCCCTGCGATGTGCCTCATCATGGATGATCCTCGAAGCCGGCCAAAATCCATGTAGTAATGTCTCACGTGGCTCTAGAGGTGCATCAAGAGCTACTCGAACACTTTTCCAATACTCTTTTATAGGGCCATTCTTCCTCTTGAATTCTCCAGATTGGTCATCGTCTGCCATTCCACTCCACTGTGCAATGAAACCGTTCAAACCTCTCTTGATCTCATCGAGAGAACGCATCTTTTCGGGAACTAGAGGTGGTGGATCACCGCTTGGAAGTATTGTATGTCTGTCTTTAGTCTCAGACCACAAGCAAATTCCTTTGCTGTCCTCTGGCAACCATTTCTTGTCTATACACAGATTTTTATACTCCATCAAAGGCCATCCACTGGAATCCATGTAAAACTTGAACTGCTGGGACCTAGAATGACCTTCCAAAAAATCTCCTCCTATGCCCAAATATCCATCTACATATCGCTTGAAATCAAGAACTTCCTCGATGAGATGAGGAATGACGGGGTGCGTTTTGCAATCCATGAAGGATTTCATGAGTTTTGGAAGTGTTGGATAGTTGTTTGTCTTCAATTTAGTGCTCCATCGACCAAAAAGAGCGTCAATGTCTTCATGAGTGTGCCCAACAATGAGGAAATTGATGTACACTTTGCGGAAAATCCCTTTGTATATAAGTAGGGAACAAAAAGCAAAAACCCATCTATTCTTATTGTCCCCTGATGCATTATCCAACTGCAAAGTCAATATTGGTGGTAAAGGTTGAGCTGGAATTGATTCTTCCGGAGGAGGAAGGAGAGAGTCCAAGCAAATATCTACCTCTTCCAGAATCGCCTTGGTTAATGTGGATTGCATCTCCTTTTCAGAGAATAACTTGCGCGATGAATTCTTTGGTGGTTCTTCAACATCACACAACAACTTTGCGATGGACCCAATGGTATGATTTGAATTTGTCGAAAAAATGTCTAAACCGTAGTGTGCATATCGAACATCCCCATGCCCATGAGCAATCATACTCGTAATTACAATGGGCATTTTCTTGTAGGAATCCGTTGCTTTGGTCTTGTGAGAGAAGTGTAGAAAAGCGGTCTTGGAGTGATCCATTTTATCATGGATAATGGTTAGCATCTTCTCAGGATATGTTTCAGAAACATGTCGATTTGCATAGTACAATTCTCTATGGGCCCTTTGGCCTACAAGGTGGGTATCCAAAGCAACGGTCCACCTCTCTTGCGCGTACGAAAGGGGAGTGCATGTACTACTCAATTGCTTGTATTTATCACACAAGCCACATCTAGCAAAACTATCTCCACGTGCTTTTGGAGCAAATTCTGGGAAAGAAGCACATCGAATGTTGCTCAAGCCACTCAAAGAAATTGGTTGCAAATTTAAAGTTGCATTGGCCTCATTGATTTTTGGTAATTGATCACTCCACCAAAATGCAGACGGCAAAACCATTGCAGGGACTTTCTCCCCTGATTCCAATGTCCTCGTTTTGTGTGGCATTTTGTCAGTTTCAGGAACTACTAGTGTCCGAAGTGTTGCAGTAGCTTGCACAGTATGTTTCCGTGGTTTTTTGGACCCCAAATTCCCATGCGCCTCTGCTTGCTTCCCATCCTTAGCCATCTCTTTGTACCTATAAAAGGTAGCCTTCGAAACCCCATGAATGGTCCACCATGCAGTGGGATACACTTCCCTTCCTTTCAAAGTAATCCACTCTTTGCCAGCAGGATCTTTGTGGATCTGCCTATGCACTTCAAGAAGACATTTCTTCCGAGCATATACCCCATCGTTTACATGGAGTTCAGAAGAAATGGCTCGAATTTGCCCACGTGGAAAAGGTTGCAAACAATTGTTTGGACAACAAGTTTTGGTAGAGACTTCAATGATCGCTTAAGGAACCAAGAGGGTCTCTTTTAGGGGATAACTAAGTTCCATTCTCTCTCGAAAGCTTTCATAGGATCAAACCCCTTTATGAATTCTTCTATTAGTAGCATTCATGGCCATGTTATAAATATGTGTCTAGTCATGGTCATACAAACTAACACCAAAGAGAAAAACTTGCTTGATGTGCCAAGAGTGAATTGACCACATCCACCCAGTTGGGACTTCTGCCTCGCACAAGGATTGCGTAATTTGAACAGAAACTCGATCATTGCCAAGAGGCTTCCCATCGCTGTTTACCACAACATCTGGATCAACACTTTGTAAGACTGCATTTGTGACATCATCCCCTGCTTCACTATGAAGAGTGATTGGTTTAAAGTTCCACTTCGCACGAGGAATCCCGTCACATGTGCAGACATCAGGGTGTAACATAGGCACCAGGTTTGCAAAATCTTCAAGTTCGTGAATATCCATTCTACGGGCTAGAGCCAATTGGTGCATGAGAACAATTATCTTAGATACGAGAACAACACATAGTCGTCTAAATCTATCACACTCAATTTCAAATAGAAGACTATATGAAATATACATTATACACAATCTATTTTTCAATATATTACAAAGAGAATTGTTATCCTCAAACCGATGTGAACTCTTAATCAATTGGAATTGTAGATAACACAAATCAAATTGGCTGATACAATAATCACAAAATACATATGTCTATCCTCGAATCGAGGATAGAGTAAAGAATTGTCTTTACCTCAGAATTTGTAACTACAAAACGTTTCCTTGTGAATAATTTCTAAATGTATTTTTCAGATGAAGTAATAAATTCAGAAAGACTTCAAGAAACAACAAACAAATGAGTGGTCCAATAATGTATGGGAAATTTTGACTATTTCTAAATGACGTAGAATGTGACTCTATTAATTATCAAGTTCTTAATGATATAGAAACTAGAATGTGACTGTCCAATTTTGAAATGGGTATCGTCGACTCGACGATAATCATGTGTGAGATAGAAAATGTAAACCTTCCAATAGTATCATATGAAGAGCTTCTCCTCAATTACGATATATAGAAGATATTATTTGTGAATATATAAATTTCACATTCATGAGTAAATAGATAATTAGACTAATGCATTCCAAAATAAAATAATTATCATTGAGTCGAGGGTAACAAAACCTCTAAAGGGACATAAAGGCTATCATCAAATCCAAGATAAAGTGAAAGAGACATTCCAAGGAACACCAACAAAACATCGTCGAAGAAGTATATTATGTCAAGAAGTATATTATATTTCATAAACACAATTTAGAAAACAAATGAAAATTAGAGGATTACGCACAAGGATAACATGAGTATCACTGAGTCGACGATAACCTCTTGAGAATAAAAAACATATTAACCTTCCTTCGATACAATCTTATTTGGAGTACCATTCATTTTTATCGATAATAGAGGTTATTCCTAAAAATGTGACTTATCCTCGAGTCGACGATAAGACAATTACACAAATATTTTTCTAAAATATTTTACGATTAATGAACTAGGGACCCAAATTACGAGATTTTAATATCATCGAGTCGACGATAAAACTTCTTGAAATATAAATCTTCCAACATTAGACTTTAAGATGGATATCGTCCATTATAATATAAAATCATTATCATTTGTAGGAATATTAAACTAAGACCTATCCTCGTATTGACGATAAGACCCACATACTATCAAATTAAATAGATATCGTCGACTCGAGGATATGACGGATGAATCTCAGGAATTCAGACCGTTCCATCTTCTCATGGAGTCCACGATTGTCAATTACATATTGATTTCTCTTGATATCGTCAACTCGAGGATATACTCTATATAGATATAATATAGGATCCTCCGTAATTTTCGGCGAAAATATCGGGAGACGTATACCTCACCATCTCGATGATGCACAACACCAACACTCTTATACGACACAATAGAAATCAAATTTCTATATTTCACTCTTTTGGTAATGAAACTACTAATCGAAAACCAAAGGGATGTAAGGTACAACAACAACAGGACGTAGTGCGTACTGTACAAATGAGAAGTCAAAGCACAATACTACTTACCAGCAACTTTAGTCAATGTACACACTTGTCTTCTTAAAGTCCCCACTATCTGAACAAGCCAATTGAAAACCAAACATGGATTGGAAATGTGGCAAACAAAATGTTGAAGCGTCGTGTAGGTCAAAGATGAGCAACAAAAAATGAGAATAAGCAAATGCAAAACAAAGTTGCGACGTGAAAGTTGCAAGGGAGAGCTTGAGCTTCCATCAATCGAGGGGCAGGGAAGAATTGGCGCGGGAATTCAAATTCTTTGGAAATACATGGCATTTGACAACATTCATGGTCCACTTTCTATGGTAGCACTTAAATGCCTCTTTATGTGCCGCTTTCTGTCAACTTTGTGGCATAAAGATGCAGTTGAAGAACGAAAGCAGCCCCAAAAGGGTTTCTCTAATACCAGCCCAGAAAGGCTTCACTAAGACCAGCTAAAAAAGGCTTTACTAATATCAACCAAAAAAAGTCTTCGCTAATACCAACCAATAACAGTCTTTGCTAATATCAACCCAAAACAGTCTTTGCTAATTTCAACCAAATAAAGTCTTTGCTGATACCAACCAAAAAAAGGCTTTGCTAATACCAACCAAAAAAAGGTTTTACTAATACCAACCAAAAAAATTCATTCGTTTATAGTCTATCTGCTATTTATTGTCATTGTCTTAATTTTTGTTCATGTGACTCTCATTACTAGGAGATTCCTAATAATTGCTTCTTTGCTTATACTTTGTCCAGTGTCCAGGTTTCTTAAAAAATCCTTCCTTCGACGGTTTGGGATCCTAATTATCTGGAATGTAGGGTTCACGTCTTAGGGTTTAGGGTTAGGGTTTAGGGTTTAGGATTGTGAACAATTCCAGATTTGTAGGGAAAAAATTTGGAATCTCCTAAGTTTCTGAGGTGATGCAATTTATGTGAAGTTCATGGCTCGATTGTATGGAAGTACTCTTTAACTCCTAAAGTCCTAATGTGCTTACGAGTGACAACATGGATTTTAAGTAGGTTCCTATGAGCTCAATTGTTAGTGATTTTTTCTAAAACTTTCTCGTAAGATATAAAAAATTACTAGCCCTGGGGGAATATAATTTGTATTTCAATCAATGGTCAGGAGCAAAAGATGTGCCACAATAATCTGAAAATGGGGAGAGCAAGCAACGAACAAAATTTGTAAAATATTGAAATATATATTTTTTAATTATTTTATTCTTGTAGATTATATTTTTGTCTAAATGGGAAGCTTTGATTCATCCCATTGGGATTACTAATATGAAAGATATAGAGTTTCTTATTTAGCAAGTAATCAAACTGTCTTATTCAAAACAAAAAATTCTTTTACTATGAATGCTAATATCTTTCAATGCATATGGTAAAATATCATGAAATTTTCAGTGGATGATCCAAGAAATGTTTGGTAAAAGATGCTACGGTTAGATTCGAAAAAAATATTTTTTCTGATTCCTTACATGAATGCAATAGAAGTAGTAGTTTCGAGTGGTTTTTGAAAGAAAAATGGCCCTAGGACTTTAGGGGTGAAAAGCTTAGCATTTTAGGAACATTTTTTACTACAATGTTTTCCACAATTCATTTACCATCATTTTTGAGTAGTTTCATGTAAACATGAAATATGGCAATCCCTTTACAATTATTGTATGCTACAGTAATTCATCTCTTACTCTAAGTATGAATACTACTTCATATATTCAATATGGAATATTCGATATGAATTCAATCTTTCAATTGTACTAGGATTCTATGTTTTTTTGTACTTACATAATTCTTATTCATTGAAATGTAAATTGAATTTGTAGTATTCATTTATAGTATAATTGTAGGGTTTAGGATTTAATGATATGTATTTGTCAAATGATTTGCATATGTCATTCCCTAATGGCAATGTAATATGCATTTGAAATTGTAGTAGTATTCGAATCATTGTTTGTTATAATGATTGAACTCTTCAAAATAGATTGTGTAGACATTAAGAATTATTTTGGTGTACACTAAACAATTTCTACTTGTATGATGAGATGAAATCATGCTCCTTTGCACTCATAGTTTTATTACTAAAAATAATAAAATAATCATAAACCTTGAATATTTGAACTCTACAAAATATTCTTCATTGCAAAGAAAATAATTTCATGGAATGCAAGTACTTATACTTTTTTCAAACTTTAGACTTCTAACAAATGATATAATTTACATTACACTTCAATGAAGTTAGTGGCACAATCAATATTGTCATAGGACATTGAAGAACTATGGACATAACCTTCATATAGACGTTCATGCATTGGTATGAATATTATTGATTGATATAATTAATGCCTAATTGCCTTTATGTATAATAAGAGTCTATGTGATTGAAATCAATGATGTTCTAGAGGCACCATAATGCCATAATTGACATTGCATGGTGAAACAATTTAAAAACTTAGTGCCATTCTATAAATACATAAAACACTTTTATAAAAGTGGGAGGTCTAAGGCCTTACAATTCCCTTGAAAATAAAACTTTCATTTGTACTATTAATAACACTAAAGTTGTTAGGTCATTCAATGTATTCATCAAATGTAATTGCAAGCAATTATTGGTTGACTATATGTAAAACCCTGTTGAACTGTTTGTCAAGTAATCTACAAATTGTGGACATAATTCTTATTCATTGGAAATGGATTGGTTGGAAGACAACGATAGTGTATACATTATTAATTTAGGGTTTCATTTGGCCCCAAATGACCATTTCCATCCATTTCTTAAATAAAAACAAGAGATTTAACTCAAATTATTTTTCATTAGTCACTTGTTCATGCAATATTCATTAAGGACTATGGATTTGTCCATAACTAATAAAATTATTAGGAGGCCTTAATTTAACGCCTTCATTGAAAGGAACTTCTCTACTTGAGTTAAATAGTCTACAAACCTACAAATATGTTTTTGACATGAAATTTAGATTTAGGGTCTCTACTTGAAGTACAAAGCTTATTCAAAGAATTCTTGAACTTCAAAAAAAATTATAATTGTCTAATTTCATGAATCCCCTCACAAAGATAAATTCTTCTTTGTAAAACTAGAAGAAATCATGATTTTTGAGCATATCTGTCTAGAAAATATATTTGATATTAGAGAAACATGCATTCAATTCTCATGAGTTCGGGAATTTGATTTCTATCTAATTTAGGGTATGGTGCCTTTTTTTAGACCTATATTGTGCATTACGCAAATTAGTCTTGATCACGATGTACAAATGAATTTTAAATCTCTAGAACATTTACAAATTATACATTTTCGAATGGACTCTATCTAATTTAAATTCTTTGAGTTTGTAGAATTTATTTGTTTCTTCTATATGTAGAATATACCACTATTATTCTCTTGCATCACTCGATCATCACCATCAAATGAAACAAACTATGTTTTATGACCTCATTGATGATTGTAGGGAACTTTGTTGGTGGTTTAATGAGTCTAAAAAACTATTTAGCAAGTAATTAATTTCTGAGAAAAAGTCCATTAATTCAATATATTTAGGCAAATTACATATTCGTTTCAATCTCTCAAATTCTACATTTGCTTACAATTGGATTAAATGACAAAATTCTAGTTCAATCCTTTTTTCAACTTGTCATATGAGTTTTAGGGTAAATTAAATACACCAATGGTGTTAAAGGGTTATATTTTCATAACCCTAAACCCCATAATGTCTAGTTTTTTGGGTTGAATGCATGTTTTCCAAAGAGCCCAACACTTGGTTAGTGAAATGTGATGATGAATTAGGCGTCCATTTCTCTTTTTCCAAATTGAAGCTTTAGTTTTGGGAACAATTAACTTGTAAGCATTTGGATTCAACTCCAAAATTGACCATTCAAGGAAATTCATTTTAATGTGCTATTTGGAAGCATATTTTGAAAATCATATGCACATAAAAATTGTAGAGTACGAATTGTAGATCCCATCAATACAATTAAATTCATGAACCCTCAAACAATTTTTTTTTTTTAATCTGGAAAGGAAAATTTCAAAATTTCTTCTAAATTCAAAAATATGCAAAATATTATCAATTTCATAGAGAATTTTGTTGGAAATGGAATTGAAATGCGGTTCATATCACATATTGATTTCTATAATTTTTTTTGTTCCTAAACTTTATGACCTCATTTTGGCAAATGTAGTTTACAAATATAGTGAATGCAATTTTGACTTGGTCAACCACTTCACATACTTGCACATTGGTAATTTAATAAAAATAGGTACTTTAGGAACACCTAATGTACCCTAAACCTTCAACAATAAATTACTCTTACTTTTCTGAGAACTAAAAGTAACCTTCTCCACTAGAAGCTTTTACGATAATTATTACAAAGTCAAGCTAAAGTTGGGTTCTTTTTCTTTTTGAACAAAGTTTATTTTAAATAATCTTACAATGAGGGGGCCTTACCATCTTGACTTTTATACTCTTAAATTATTAGGAAATAAAATTAGGACAATATACTATGTTATTGCTTTGTTATGGTGGGCTAGGGTTTGGTAATTCTTCAATGAATAGGGGTATTAAGGGGACTGATACTAATTAATCAACATTCTACACTAAAAAAATATCTACCTTTACTATACATCAATAGTTTTTGGAGTGTTTGTACATCGGCGGAACACAATAGAATGTCTATGCTTGTATTAAAAAAAAATTCTCATTACAATAAATCTCCACATGAAAGTAGGTAACTGATACATTCTAGGCATACATGTTTTTTTCGTTGTAGTTGGTTTTGGTGTGGAATTGGCAAAATCTCAGGAGATCAATAAAGAAATAAATGACAATGAATCAAAAGAAAAGAGAAGATGTCGGCATGACTAGGCCAATCTATAGTTTCGTAGAATCAATCCCTTTAACCCCTAAACAACGCGGTAGATGTTTTTTGGCTGATGAACATCAAAGAATTCTCCTCTGTAGGACAAAATTGCAACTATTCATCCAAGGAATTAGGGGTGGAAAGGGGAGATCTTCTACAATAGTTTGACTCCCAATGAATATTTTGGTTTTTTTAAAGTAGATGAGGTCATACGGTTCCCAAATGCTTGATTTCTACGGTCACCAGTCTAGTGGTCAAGGGTTAAATCCTCAAGAAAATGCTTCCTTCATATAAAAGTATAACTCATGTGGACTGATAGACTACATTGATTTATGCTTTTAGTGAGGTCATACGGTTCCAAAATGCTTGATTTCTACAGTCACCAGTCTAGCGGTCAAGGGTTAAATCTTCAAAAAAATGCTTCCTTCATAAAAAAGTATAACTCATGTGGACTAATAGACTACATTGATTTATGCTTTTAGGGATACTTAAAAAAACGCACATTGTAAGTCATCAGAGCATGATGACATATTTACATTTTTTTAACCCCTTAGAGTCTCAGGAATTCAGACGATAGCTTTGGGTCCATAGCTTCTGGTTCGGTGATGCCGAACCTGAGGACGAGGTTTGGTGTAGGAGGCTCGGGTGACTTTGGCGGCCTGGTTTAGGCTTGGGAGGTTATCTCCCTCCCCGCGTCGCACGTGGAATTCTGCACCGCAATTGGGATTCTGCGCTGCGCCTGTTTCTCCTGCTCCTGTCGTGTTTGCGCCGTATTTCTCCTGCTCCTGTCTTGTTTGTGTTGCTAATTCAGGTGTTGTCGGTGAGTGCTCTACAAGTGCGACTAAGTTCTTTTTCTAGTGTGAGTGATTTCTTTGTGAGTTTGAATGATTTTTCTGTGAGTGTGAGCGGTGTATTTGTGAGTCTGAGAGATTGTAATCTGCTCGTTAAGCAGGGGAACTCTTTCTATCAATTGTGAAGCTCCAGTGAACTCGTAAGCAGGTGTATGTAGCTATGAGTGTGAGTGGCCGTGGCGTTGTGAGCTGTGAGCTGTGAGTGTGAGTGGCCGTGGAGGTGCAACATTGTTTTCGTTTCAGTTTGGTGAGTATTGTTTTAGGGTTTCCATTTTATTTCAATTTCTGAAGTTATGTGCTTATTTTCTACTTGGTTTAGTTCTTTTGTAAGTTACTTCGCAGTTTCCTTGCTTCTTACACAGATTAGCATGCTCACTTGCTTCAAAGAAAAAGCTACTTATGCTATGTAAGAATTAAGAATTTGGGTTTCAATTAGGGTATACAAGGAATTTTTGATGCTTGGATTTGTTGTTGGGAATTTCTTCTTAGTCTTCTACTGTTTGTTTTCACAGTTGTACTTTTGTAGTCTCTAGTGTTGATGTTGTGAAGTCTGAATCCTATGAATGATTTGAATTTGTTGGAATTCATTTACCATTCTGTTCTTAACCTTGGATTGCAATGACATCTTTTTAGTGTGATTGTAGTTCTCCAAGTTACTGTGACAATCTTAGAAATTTTGGAGAGAAGACCGTTTGGAGAAGCTCCAAGAATTTTAACTTCAAGGTATGTAATTCCCCTCAATCTGATTTTTATATTATTTAGGGTTTATGAATAAAATTAGGGTTTACACACTTAAACTCTGGAATTCACAACTTACATCAATCTATCCTCGACTCGAGGATATCTATCTTGCGGTAGAGAATAAAGTGAAAGACAAACTTCCAAAACTCACTCTCACAATACTAAAGATTCACCCTCCAATCCGTCAATAGGATCCATCTTAAGATGTAATTTGATGACTAAAATTCTACATCTATATATTTTTAATTCTAATTAACGTAAGTCTTATCATTAAATGATAAAAACGACAAGTCCTAAAGTCACATGACACCACGTATTTTCATAATGAGACATCTATCATCGACTCGACGATAACATAGCCTCCAATGTCATGAGAGTTTATACACAAAACGAAAACAAATAGCTCCTTTCAATTTTATTAATATCAATCTGACCAGAAACAAATGGAAAACCGCCAGTAAGTAAATATTTATGGCTAGAATAAATTGTGAAAAGGTCAAATCGCATATCCTCGATACGATGATAAATAATGCAATGTCCTATACCAATGTCAGAGAATGTTCAATTCAAGAAAATTTACAAACAAAATGAGTATCATTTCATGATCATCATCCACTTTTTTCCTCTTCTAGAGCCATAGAAACAAATATTTACTACATCAACTTAATACAGATCTCTTCTTAAACAAACCATTATCATCGACTCGACAATAATAGAATGTTGAATCTCCGTCAAAGAATTTCGAACGTTCATGTATAAAAACGAATATGTTATTCCCAAATTCATAAACCTCTAACCCATAATAGATAATTGAGTTCGATGATGAACACTAATTTTTGAGAAGTGGATTCATTTATCCTCGATGCGATGATAAGTCCATCATTCATAACAGAGGATGACAACAACATAGAATGTTGCATATTTTGGAAGGACCACATTCCTGATCATCCCATAAATGTTACTATAGGAAACTAAAGGACGGTCTGGAACTTGAAGAAAAAATGAGTAAACTACTTACATCTACATGTGCATGTTCAACAAACACGTAAAAATGGACCAGGTGGACAACTACGATTATTCTGCAACCTCACATCATCTTCAACCATTCATAAATCCATTGAACAATGAACCCTTCATCACTGAAATGGAGGACACGTATGGGACGCTTTGGGAGTTTAAGGAGCATATCCACACCTGGAGTTTTGGTGTAAACCAGAGGAAAAGTTATGTCTACCTTCGCTACCGAATCCAAGGGACAACAAACTATAGTCCTTGGAATATGAAAGAGAAAGTGACTGTGATAGAAGAACATCAGGGGAACTATGTCGTTATAGTTCTCTGAGAAGTGGATGACAATGGAAACAACATGGGCCACTATCACTCGATTGTCATCAACGTGAACTCGTATCATGGAAAATTTGACCTAGAAAATCTCATGACTTTTTTGGAGGGGTTACAAATGGAGTATCTCAATGACGAATTTGAGAACAACGGATATGTTCCTTAGAAAAACAGCACTACAAAATCGAACGCAACACGACTGTGACTGATTTTTCAGACATTGGACCGATACGCATTAGAGAATGTCGAACAAAGGCTGGCACTTGGTCGACTGGAGTCCCAAGCTAGAAGACAAGAATTGGATTCTCGTCCAAGACAGTTGTCTGGAACTCTTGGATCAGGGAGAAAAGACAAAACACCTAGTCAAGCCCGATCGGAGCCAAAAAGGAAAGGCTCAACTACTTCCGGTGGAGTTGAGTCTAGCAGGAAAAGGAAGAAGAGTCTTCCAACTGGAATTGGACCTACGAGAAGTTGGGACTCAGCTTTGACAACAATTTCAGCTGGTCCGTTGACCTCCGAAGTAGCGTAGAAGGACTACAAAAGATTCGTCGTTCTTCAAAGAAACTTTTGGGCAGAGCACAAGCAATGTTTTTTGCTTGACATGGAGACCGTCAGTGTTGATATTAAGCAATGCATTATTGCTTCTGACCAGTACATCATTTGCACCCTACAAAGAGACATAGTTGAGGCCGTCAAGAATGAACTCATCCAACTTATCGATATTAAGCAGCGCCAAAAAGTGTGTTTAACACCTATCAACAAAAATAACCAACTTCTCAAAAAGAAACCCGAGAATTGGAAAGAGATTGAAAGTCGGCGATTCATGATTATTAACGGCCAGCACAGTATTACCGCCTCAAAAGAGCTCCAAAAGTCAGGTTGTGGAGAGGCCAGGAGGGTGGAACTACAGAGATGGGATGCTTATATTGTTTGGTCTCAAGATCATAATAAATTGAGAAATATCTTGAAGTTCTACAACTGCACAAACCATCTGGACCATGCCCAGCTGACATGGGGGAATCAAATCATTAGTTGCCATAATATTTGGCTGGCCTATAAACATCCAACTGATGATCCAAATGAGGATGCTTGCAAAAATAACAAGGTGGTGTTCAATGTGAACAATTATAAGGTAAATATCTTATATTCTATCGTATCGTCGATTCGATGATAACACATTCTTGTTGTAAAATAGATCTTATTCTCATAATGAGTAGATACCCACAAAATGCGACATATCGACTTTATTCTGAAACACTTAGATGTATCCTCGAATCTAGGATACTATGGGTACGATTAGAAATTGATGTCAATTCTAGTGCGACAGAGCTTTATAGGGGCTGTCACCAAGTGATTTCAAAATATAAATCCTGAAAAGGATGGCGCTTCAATTGGTGGAACCACAAATCTGAAGAACGAGATTCAAATAATAACTTTGCCAAATGCGTTGTGGAAGCACTAGAACCTCTTTCTAACAAAGCACGCCGCGGGGGAGCTGACTGATCCTGTTTCCCTTTCAAAGTTTAAGGATATCAAGGGATTCAAAATCAAAACAATGTCACTAAAACAAGAGTTTTTCAAACATTGTGGGCATTTTACAGATAAGGATTTTGGAGTCTTTGCATAACACCTGCTTGGATAGACTCCCAAATGCTAGGCCTTGTATCCTAAGGTCTTAGTTTCGAAAACAAAGGTTCTTGTGCCAGACAACCTTTCTCATGCAGATTGGGTAGAGAGGAGGAAGCGGAAGAAAATTGTTCTTCAGGATTTAATGGACATCAAACCCGCTTTGATACTCACGAATATAGCTAGCGATGTCGATGACAACGTGTGGAAGCCATGGAAAGCGAGGCACAAATTCACGTCAACATCATGGGACTTCTTGATCTCGCACCCCAAGGCTGAGTACTTCAAAAAACGTCTTAGAAACGATGCCAGGTTGAAGCGTGCGAAGGATCTCCAAAAACAATTTCCGGAGGTTCTCCACATGTTTACAAGATTCATGAAGTTGAAGTATTAGCTTCCAAACCAGGTCGGGGGGGTCCAAGTCCGAGGAATCGATATGACTGCGAGGGTGCTGGTGACAAGTACTACTTATCAGTATCATAGTCGAGAGATAAACTTGGCTGTCCTAGACGCTAGAGAAGTTCATAGAATGACTCCTACTGATACTATAAGCGCAATTGAGCTTGCACTTGATTTCCTACTTCAGAAATTGAGTCCAAAGACGACTCAGCCGAATGTATGGCTCTTTATTTTGGAAGATAAGGACGATGTCAAAGTTGCGACTCATTTTGCATCTATGAATCTTGGGCAATATGAGCACGTGCTTTCTACTTACGTTCCCAACAAAGCAGAGATGCTTAATAACGTCACAAATCGAGGGACTGCTCCTAATGTGCCACTCCTCTTTCTTTCCAAGAAAGCAAATGCTTTTGCAAGCGCCGCTCGTGAGTTACTGAAGTCCAAATATGACATGCCTTCGAATTGCGTGTACTATTTAGATCCCTCAAAGAACACAGAGGCGAAGTGGAGGATAGAGGCCAATGAACTCAGAATGGAGTTCTACCTAGACATCCTGCATGCGTTTGCCAAGCCAGACGAAAATGTCCTCGGTTTGTACTCAGGGGCAAAATTCATGCTCGCTGCGAAGGTATATTTCCATACTTCAAGCTAAGTATCATCGATTCGAGGATAGCTTTCATATTTTGTTGTTTTTATCTGAATTTTCGCCGTCTTGTTAGATCTTTCATTTTATCCTCAACTCGAGGATAGTATCCACCATCTTAGACCAATCTTCTCTACCATTCATGCAGATGTTCGGGGCATTCTTCTACGGCTTCGTTGACAAGGATGAGGCGAAATCGTATATGAGAATTTCATATCTTGCGAAGAAAATGGACAAAAATGATTTCATGTTCTCCAATTCGCCCTATTCTCTGTGCTACGAGAAACCACAAAGTCGTGGACCTGTCATAGTTCATTCGAACTTGCCTCCGTCGCCACCTATGACACTTGATTCACCGGCTGCTATTGTCACCCCCGTTAACAGAGAGAGAGAGACGGTGGGTCCTCATGTATGTAATGATCCTAGCGTGGAAGGCATCGATGAGTTTGGAACAAACACAATTCAGATTCACACGTGGATGGCAACTCCAGTCTCGCCTCCATTATTACAAACTACCAACGATGAGGAGGACATCGAGACGGATTCCAAGTTTGAACGTGAGCAACAGCAACAAGCAGTGCTTCCACCGAGAAGGGCAAGGATCGAGGCCGAGAAGGAAGTGATCATGAATGAAGTGTTCGGGCCCGATGACAGTCCCATAATTGAAGAACCCCAGCCCCCTCAGAGAAATAATATGCTGATGTCGAAGGAGGTTGGGATTATCATCATTAGCGATGATGATGATATTGATCATCCCCGTTCCTCGGACGACAAGGAGGAGGAGGAAGGCATTCCGCCGGTGACGAAGATGAAACCCATTGTTGCACCCTCCGCTGTGGTCGTCAAGGTGGAGAAGGATAGGTGGCAGAAGGACAAGGAGAAGCAAGAGAGAAGAATCACACGGAAGGTGGGGAAAGAGGTGAAGGAGAAGCAATTGGCAGATGCAGTTGCGAAAAATGCAGATTGAGACAAATGCCAAAATGTTGAAAATGCAGGAGGAATCGCAGGCTCAATTCTCTAAGCTGAACAGTCATGTCGCATTGCTCCTACAAGTAGTGAATTCGCAGAGCAACCAGTCTCAAAGCCTACCACTGTTCGTTTTCAGGGCTCCAGCTCCTCAGCCTTTGCCTTCAACAATCCATGTTCCTGTCTTGTAGGAAATGCAACCTCCAATACCTGTATTGTCTTATCCTCGAGTCGAGGATAACCAAGACTGTGTTTCCCTCACCCATGAGGATTTGGTCAGCTCAACACCAACATCCCAACTGCCAAGGGTTTCTTCTCCAGAGCAAGCGACACTCAAAGTCCTTGTTCCTGGAGCTGCGGATGTCTCTCAAGCAAGAGAAGACACAAAAGTTCCACAGCAGTATCATCGAGGCGATGATAAGGGCGAAGTGGAATCAGGACTTGTTTCACAAGCACCCGAAATGGAGATACCGGTGTGTGGGACGTCATCTCAAGTCGTGGAGGAGTTGCAATCACCTTTATCCGCAGAGGAAGAAAGGGTCAACTATGAAGCGAGCGAGGACGATACCCAAGATAATGTGGCAGAGGAGATCCAAGGGGAGCCTCCTACTGCAGCGCCAGTGGGAGGGGATGAGCCTCAAGAGCATGGATCTGCTCAGGTACAACCCTCTAACCCATACAATTTCGATTGAGTCGATAGAACTTGAAGTCGATCATGTCTGTGTATATGAAGACTAGAGAGAAGGCTTTGAGTGGTTATCGAATCTCATATGTACTCTTGTTGCATGGCAGGATGGTGTGGCCACTCGTTGATTGCTTGCATGTGGACTACATATACGTTTGTGACTCCTTCTCGTGTAGTCTAGTGTACCATAGTTCTGTTAGAATAGATTTTGCGACCCTATTTGAAACAGAAAATTTTCACCTATATCATGTAATCTATATAAATAAAATATGCACATTTTCAAATATCATGTAGTCTAATTGGATCTTGCTTTTGATGTTTTGGGTGACCAGCTCGAAAAACCTAAAAGTGTGCACCGCCCACTGCCAATGAAAGCACTTCCTACTGGGAGACCGCAATCAATTAGTGGAATTCAATGCATCTCTCCCCTTTTTGGCTCACCCGTTTCTGCGTTTAAACAGGTAACTTCATTTCTTTGTTGTTATGCTTTGATCAGGTAGTAGTGGAGGGCGGAAGAGAGATCATGCCCAGGAATGTGCCTCTCGTACTTCCTCCACCGCGGAGGAAGTGGCTGAACATTGTCTTCGACTTGAACGGCATACTTTGCCATATAGCGATGAAGTCCTATGGGGAAAAATTCAAACCATACAAGCTCGAAGACAATGTTCTCTACCACAGAAATCCCACAATCATCGGACCCAAGGCCATTTTCGCTCGGCAAAATCTAGGCGAATTCCTTCGAGAGGTGTCCGTGATCGCGGATAGGGTCTTAGTGTAGACCATGATGTTGAAGCGCAACACAGAACCCATCGTTGGACACCTGTTCAACAGTTGTAGAGCACCCTACGATATACTCAATCAGGAACAATGCAAAAAGATAGAGTACTCTCTGGGAAAGATCTTTCATCTCGCTGAGCAAGTGCATTGTATGAAAGTGCTCTCCGAGACCTTGTTCTACAATCCAAGCGGAAGCATGTCCTTCACCTCGGATAATACGCTTCTCATTGACGACTCTTCGAACAAGAGTGTCTACAATGAGAATGGAAATGCTATATTCCTAGACTCTTGGAGGCACCATAATCGCAGAGATGACGTCCTCATGGGGGAACTTCTGCCATGGCTCTGACGTCTAGATTCAATCTGCCAACCGGGCCAAATGCGGACATACGTCGAGGAAAACCGCATTGGTCTGAACCCATTGGGAGCGGGGGACTACAAGGTGGACCACCTCATAGACGTGATGAGAGAGTCATCGAAGGTCATGGGTTCTAGATATGAACTTCCTGGCATAGGCTTAATCATAGAGCGAGGCCGATGTAGGAAGTACGTTGTAAAGTAGATTCTTTCTAGATGTGAGATAACATTTTGTGTATAGTCCTCCATTTGTACGCTACGATCTTTTGTAAATAATATATTGAATTCGCATTTCTCTAGAACCTTTGCCATCTACTCAGGGGTTTACTATACATGTCTCCCAATCTCAATTGAAGATGCTTTTGCATTTGTTGGACGGAGGTAATGTGGGTGGGCTTATTGATCATATATGTACTGCAGGTTGGAGGCGTTCGCTTCGTTGAACCGCCGGAAAGGCAAAGGCCGACCAGGAGTCTACTCTCCGGATCCGAAAGGTCACTCTCCAACCAATCCAAATCCGAGGGGGGGGGAGTTGCGACACGATTCCGTATTCCAAGCCATACATGTTGCAATCTGCCACGGACGCCGCATCTACAGCCATAGACTATTCCAAGGCAGATGTGGAAGAAGGCGTCGTGGACAGCCCCCCGAGTCGCGGACCTGTCAAGACTCCCATCTGCTCTCCTTCACCGTTGAAACGGGCATCCTCGACCCGAGGGGACTCGTTCTCCGTTGCTCCACGGACCGATGCTGCAACCACTCATAAACTAGACCTGACACTAGACGAACCGACAAGATCATCGCTCGCGATTCAATAGCTTCCTAATGACATTGCCAGACGTAAGGCGACGCTTGCATTTGACCATGAGGCAAAGAGTGCATTGCCCTTGCCTATGACTGATGCTCTTGGACCTCGGCTCCAAGATAAACAGCCTCGTCCCTCGCTGGTTGCTGGAGCCAAACGATCTCCTTCTGTTGACAATCTCTTTTGGCAATGAATTTTCAGAGATCACAGGCGGTTCCTCGACTTGAAAACAAATGGGGCTTGACTTCCATATGTGGACAATGTCAATGCAACGCTACCAAGGCTACCTCCTCGAGGGTCAAAATCGCTTTCCACTTCAGAGGTGCCTCAAACTACTCGAAGGCCAAAGCGGAAAGATAGTGGATCTCAAAGTTTGGATTTGTGCGGTGGAAGTGGGTGATATTATCATTCCCGACGCGATGATATCTTTAAAGGTCTAGCAAAGATAAAAGCAATGGAAGCAACCAAGAGCAATAGTACAGCCAATAGCAATGCCTAGGTGACCAACTGAAGTTTCTGAAGCGAAAGGAACTTCGGGGTCTCTTTTACTATTAATAGCATAGGAAATAATTACAAAAAAATACCTAAAGTAGTTCAGTACTCTTACATGTACGGTAACGCCCCTTGTTACTACTTACATTCTAGGCAATCGTTTGCCTTCATAATTTTATCACTTCAAAGGACATTGTAAACAAAAAGTTACATACTCTTTGTGTATTAAATCTCCCAAATAAGTCAAACGGATTGAACTAAAATTCACTTGCATTTCATTTTTCCAAGGGCTTTGGTACATTCTTGAATGAACTTCTAAATATGTCTTTTCATGAGTTCTTGCAATCGATGTAATTCAACTCACTTGTTTTAAGTCATTTGAACCCAACCCTTATTCAAAACTATGTGTCCTTGGTTTTTATCGTTGGGTTCAACAACTATTACCTCAATGAAGCTTCGCACTCGTTTTTCAAAGTCTCAAAATAACCATATTGTCTCAATTTAACGAATAAGGCCTTACTTGTGGACTTCCAACAATTAGAGCTCGTAATTATTGAAATTGAAGTACCCTAACCAATTACTTCTTGCAAAGATAGCAAAGGGCCATGTTTGAATACTGCTATTTGTTAATGTGTGTTTTTTGTGCATAATTTCATATAGATTAAAAACCGAAATTGTATGACAACTTTAATTATTTTGAACAATGGTGCTAGTATGTGAGCCCAAGAATGTGAGCTTGTGAGCATTGAGCCTACATTATAGGTACCTATAATATAGATACCACACACTATAGAAGGTGTATGTATCATAAATACCTATAATATGGGTATTTGTAACATATATACCTTATAATCATAGATAGTTTCTATGGTATATACACCTATAACAAAGGTGTGTAGTATTATAGGCTCATGGGCTTACACTCCTATGCTCACATAATAGCAACCCTCCTTGTGGATGCCATTCTATTATAGAAGAATGGCATGAAATTTTGGTTCTTGTTTACAAATCTAGAAAAGTACCTTGCAAGGACAACTAAAGATGTACTTGAAGAAGATGAAAATCTCAAACTCTGAACTCTTTTGAAGCTTTGCAACCTTCTCTAAACCGCTCTCAACTCAATCTTGGACAAGTTGGGTGGATCCTTGACCTCCAATTAGTAAAGAGCTATGCCAAATTCAAATCTTGATACCAAGAGTTTATTGAAATTTGAAGTTTAGTTTCAAAATTGATAGTCTTGTCTTTGAAAAAGGAGGATTGTAGCCTTTACAAATTTGAATTTAAAAGAAAGTGACCGATGAGAATTTGATATTGGAGGAAATAAACGAGGAAATTTTAATGTACAAGGAGAGGATGGAACTTGTACCTATAGGAAACAAGGCCTAGCTCTTTTTACAAAGAGCAGGAAATTATTAGGGCAACTCTAAGAACAACCTTAAACCCTAGAAGAAATATAATCTACGTCCAAGGCATGGGAACTGGTTGTCTGAAATCTCTTGTATAAAACAATTGTTAATTTAGCTTTGTCTACATATGAATAATCATTGTAGAAGGGTCAAATTTGTTGGAAACTGACAAAAATTATGAGGTAAATCTACAACAACAATACTAAATACTATTGCAAACCGAGTTACTTTTTATTCTCTGGAATAGCTACAAAACATGGGGTGAGTGAAAAAAGTCACAAGGGACTAAAAATGGGGACAACTTAAATAATACCATTAGATCATTTTCAATGAGAAGTGACATAGGTCTAGAGCTCCAAAATAAAAAACAAAACAAGGTTCACTCTAGTAGAACAACTTGGGTGAGAGGTTATGAATGTTGCAGGTCATTATCTTTTTCACTTGTAATGGACTTGAATATTGTGGTACACTTACTACGGCCTTGCAAAAAACCACCTCCCTATATTGTCTAAGTTATAATTGGATTTTGTACACCTACAAATAATGCCCCTTCCCAAAATGCACCTCATACATTTGGATCCAAAAGAGTCCTTTTTTCCTAGTTGTTGATTATATAAAATGTACACAATCTAAAATTGAAAGTCAAGGAGAGCCTAGTGTTGGTTTTTAGTACACTTAGAGACAATACTTTGAAAATTCATAACTTACTTATACAGTGTCCAAATAATGCTTGCTAAAGTGAATTGGAATCTTTTTCCAATTACCAATAAGGCCTAATAAAAATAATTCATGTTTAACCCCTATAGAACTAAGGCACATTTTGAGCACGAATTGTGAAAAATTGCCACTTTGTAGGGCAATGAGAAAAAAATGAAAATAAAGTTTTTTTCAAATTTCAACCAAAACAAATTCTATAGGTATACCATGGAAATGTTTGGAAAAAATTTCAGAAACTTTGACTGCACTTATTGAAAGATTATCAATATTTGAAGTTAGAAGAAAAAAAAAATCTAACCTTGTCAAACAAAGCCAATAGACTTTAACAACTCCTAGAGTGAGATTTTAAACTACATACAATTCTTTTTGGATTACATATGCATCTTGAATCATATAAATTACAAACCTATCCAATTTCGAAATTATAGAAGGAGTTTTGTACATTCTACCCAAACTTGCTTCAACTCTTCCAAAAATTAAGGGCAACATATCTTTTGATGTGGGCACTTGATCAGAAAAAAAATTATATTCCCACTCATGGAGTACATGTTCATACTTGGTGTCAAAATTGAAGAACATTTGTTAAAAAATGACTTCATATGCACCTACCTAAGACCACCTAGGTACATTCGATGGTCATTTGGTCCTTTAGGGGTTAATAATAGTAACTATACTTAGTTGTAACAAGGGGCAATTGTGGATGTATATACCTTAGTGAAGTCTTATAAGCTTCAAAGAAGCCCTTCATGAAATAAAACCAATACCTTTTTCCCACTCATTAGGTTGATAGATACTTAGATCTTGTACCCGGTGGTTATGTTCAACATTCCTTGCTAAATAATGAATGAAAATTCAAAAATGTGATTCAACAAATGCCTAAAAATTGAAAGATTTGTTTCTATCCTCACATATTTTTGAAAAAGTGATATCCAAAAATTTTGGCATCTATTTATAGAATTATTTTTTATTGACCCTGACCACCAGGTGTATTATTTGTTATCACAAAATCAACATCTTGATACTATATTAAGGTAAGGCCCACTTAAATACTCACAGATCTAGGCTAAATGTATAATTTTGACTAAAATTAGCCCACCATTTTCTTGCTATTCCTTTAACCCCTAAACGCCAAGGTGGACATTTTTCGTCCAATGAATGACAAGGAATTCTCGTGTATAGGACAGAGGTGAAACTATTCATCCTCGGAATTAGGGGTGAAAAGGGAAAATCTTCAATAGTAGTTTGACTCCCAACGAGTATATTTGATTTTTTTAAAATAGATGATGTCACACAGTTCCAAAATGCTTGATTTCCACAATCACCAGCCCGACGTTCAAGGGTTAAAAGAACTTAAAAACTTCGGACATTGCGCTGCCGTGGCTAGCTATGAAACTTGATCCAGCATCTTCTCAATTAACCCTTGAACGCCAGGTTGGTGACCGTGGAAATCAGTCATTTTGGAACCATATGACATCATCTACTTTATAAAAATCAAAAATACTCATTGGGAGTCAAACTACTGTAGAAGATCTCCCCTTTCCACCCCTAATTCCGAGGATGAATAGTTACAATTCTGTCCTCGAGAGGAGAATTCCTTGGACGTTCATCGGACAAAAAACGTCCGCCGCATCATTTAGGGGTTAATGTAGCGGAGTAATTTTACCTACCTTCAGCCCAAAACCTCGAAATGTCTCGCAGCTAAAATCAGGCAGCTACCACATTTTCATGTTGAGAAATTCAGACAAATATTTTCATATCACCACAAACACTTCATATGAAAATTTGAGCAAGTGGGAGTCCAGGGATTTTATTTTCAGATTTTCCAGCTTTGGGCAAATCTGGGCGAAGTTAGGAGTGCATCAGTGCATCAGTGCATCGTTCGGACCGGGGTTGAAATTGGGGGTCCAATAGATTGAATGAATGTCAAGCAACGAAACGGCACCAAATCAATCAACACTGCCCTAGTCGAGGTGGAATCTGTGGAATCATGGTAATTAACTAGCTGAAGTTCAAATTGAAACTTGGTCCTAAGGCATGTGAGCACCCAGTTTCCGCATGATATTTTCATATAACCAGCCCACAAATGTAGAAGAGAGGATACTGACTAAAACTGTTGAAAGATCAGATCCAGTTGAAAAACTGTGAATTTAATTCGGTCTCATGTCGAAGATGCTCAGTAGAAGAAACCTGATTTCAATTGAAAATCTTCACTAAGGTAGATGGTGCCGAAACTGCTCATTTAAGAGCATTTTTGCTTCCATAGTCCAAAATTGTGGTCTGAACAATTTAGATGAATTTTAAACAGTAAGAAAAGAGAAAATGAATTGAGAAGTAATTTTTTCATAATTTTTGCTAGTGCGTTGAATTAAATATGATTTTTTAAACACAATTGCCATAGGGTGCTGTTTATGTTCATAGAGGACATCAATAAAAGTGAAGCATCTGTCCTTGAATGGTGCAATTAGACCTACCAAATGTGAGTGCCTTAATTTTAGGTGGCCTCCCTTTGGTTCATGTATGGTCCTGGGAGGATACAAAACTTGGCACACATGCCAACTTTCAAAAATTAGATTATAAAATTAGATATGAAGGTTTGTTGATCACGCTGTGACAACTCTTAAACTTAAAATGAAAATATTATAAGAGCCTCATTAACTCTACGATTGCATTTGTAAATTCTCCAGGTATGGTTTAAAAGTTCACCATTCTCAACTCCAAAAGTGTCCAACACCATTTCAAATCACATCCATATATCAAGGACATCATCAGAAGCACTGTTATAACAATGTCAAAAGAACACTTTTTGTTCTACCTATAGGACAATTGTTGGAACACGCACAGAATTATCACCATCTACCATAGTCACCAAGATAATCTTTGATGATGAGCACACATTCAATTCAAGAACGTACACTGCATTGATACCATAACTCATGACCGTAAAAGCCATCTACCATAGAAAACTTTGAAACCCTTACAATAATTTTTCACAAGGCATGGTCACTGTTGCATCAAAATATTTCTGTAATTGCTGACAAGAAGAAAAAGAAAACTGGTCAGAAGCTGTCAAATAATGCGCCTGTGCACAGAAACGTAAAAAACAAAACAACCATGCAATGTCATATATATACGTTGGGAACAATCAATGTTTCTTCCAGTAGACAGAGATCCTCATTCAGCCCACAACTCAGGAACCTCGCGGATCGAAAGCCTGCAAACTAGGAAATGTTGATCAACACATTCACCGGCTTGGTGTCGTTTCGGTACTTACTTTCAGGGTTTCAAGGATTCAGGGTTTAGGGTTCACGGTTCAGGGATTAGAAGCCCATTTGGGCACCAATTAGGTCCGCAGGCTTGCACTGAGCAGCCAGGTATCAACTCCCACAACAGAAAACATTCGTCCAAAGGGTCGGCTTGAGACAACACAGAAGATCGAAATCCAATATGCTATTGGACAAATGTCCTTTAGTGGCTATGGAAACTGCACAAATGCCTTAACCTTTTGTGTCCAAATTCCATTCCTAGTGCACCCCAGTGTATCCCACTCTATCATCACTGGACATGGACTAAAAAATTCTTCAATAATTCCCTTGACGAACATTTTGGATTCCTCCTTTGCAACATTGCTACCACACGCTAGTGTCTCCTATTCTACCATCACTGGAAATTTACAATGTAATTCTTCAAAAACTCCATAGATGGGCATTTCCTGTGCAGTATTGCTCTTCCATGCATCCCACGAATTGAACTACCCTACCTTGGATTCTTTCAAAAAGGGGTAATCCGTGTATCCCACCACGGGATCCGAGGTGTAAAACGTGGATCGGTTGTATGGATTCAACGGAGCACCAGCCGCAAACCGTGCCACCAAGTCCGGATTTGCAATGAACCACCTCCCGTAGACCACAAGATCCGCTCTCCCCTCGCGCACAGCTTCATCACCGAGCTCGCGGTTGAATCCACCAGCCGCCAGGATCGGCCCATGAAAAGCTCGCCTCATAGGCCACAAGCTATCCTCCGTCTCCCGATGCTCCTCCCCTGAGAAGTGGAAGCGCGGTTCCACGACATGGAGATACAACGGGTGGAGCTTCTCCATCACGGTGGCGATGTGCACGGCCAAGGCGCCCGGATCGGACTCCGAGGCGTCGGCGAGGTCGTCCACGAAGGGGGAAACGCGAACACCCACTCGGTCAGCGCCGATTTCGTTGGCGACAGCAGCAAGAACTTCTTCCAAGAAGCGGGTGCGGTTCGGGAGAGAGCCGCCGTAGTGGTCGGTGCGGTCGTTGACGGAGGATTTGAGGAACTGATCAATGAGCATGCCGTTCGCGCCGTGAAGCTCCACGCCGTCGAAGCCGGCGGTGATGGCGTTGCGGGCGGCGAGGCGGAAGTAGTCGACATAGAGCGGGACTTCGGAGGTGGTGAGAGCGCGGGGGGTGGAAAAGTCGGCGTAGGCGTCGCCGGTAGCGACGGGGATTTTGCCTGTTTTGATCGGCTGGGAGGTGGAGGAGATGGGCGCCGCGCCATTCTGGTACGCTGCAATGGATCCAAGCATAATTTCATGGCAAAGGAACATCAGGCTCATGCCAATTGAACATCAAGCAAAATTTCATGTCAATTGAACGTCGCTCAGGCTCATGCATGTCAATTTCCTTCCGGCTCAGTCTGCTGGCGCACTTGAGGAAACAGATATGATTGTATATCAGGACCGTGAGTGATAAGCCGCCAGACTAGAACATAATCGAATTCACAGAAACCACAGTATGAACTGAAATGCATGCTGAATGTTCAATTTGCTTCCAGCTCAGTCTGTTGGTGCAATTACGGAAACAGAGATTACTGTGTTTATCAGGACCATGAGTACTGAGCTTCCATATTACAGCAGATGGAGTGAAGTGAAATGCATGCTGAAAGTTCAATTCCCTGTTGATTCCCTTCTGGCTCAGTCTGCTTGCGAAAATATTGCGGAAACATATACATGATTATCGAAGCATTAGAAAATTTGGTAAAGCTCCTGCTTCGCCCAGACACTTTCATCTAGTTTCCATTGAATGCAGGGCTCTGAGATATATTGGAAGTACGTGAGCTTACATGTGTGCGAGAATCGGCCAACGTGTGCGATTTGGCAGAAGAAGATCCCGCCCTTGTCGTGCACGCCCTTCACAATGGGCTTCCACGCTTCCACCTGCTCTTGAGTCCAGATGCCAGGCGTGCTGGGAAAGCCGTTGCTGTCCTCTGACACGCCGGTGCCTTCCGTTAAGAGAAGCCCACCAGGCGTGGCGCGCTGTGCGTAGTAGAGCGCGACGTGGGGCCCTGGGATCGAGCCGGGAGAGCGCGACCTCGTTAGAGGCGCCATCACGACCCTAACATCACGACCATAGCCAAACAGATGCACGATTAATTGACAATTAAGGTAGCTAGTTCTATCAATCACTAGCACCGAAACACCTATTCAATCAACAATGAGATAGTTTAGTAGGAGCACTGTGATTAGCTGCAACACAAGTTGGAATTGCAATTCGCTTGCCAGTCAAGTACCTGTGCTGCAATTTGAATGGACCCAGTTGAAATGGTGTCAGTAGTGGAATTTTGGAATTCTCAGACTCGGCATTGGCATCCTCGAAGCTGCCATTTGCGGGAACAGTTTCGAGATCTACGGAACCCATCTCATATGCAATCCACACGCCGTATGTATCACCACTTGAGATCAATTGCTCAATGGACTGCAATCTCAGCTAGCTGTCGATTTCTGCGCGCAAACTACTGCACCAGAGGCCGTCTTGCAATGTATCTCTGCTAACTAATTTCCATTTTCCAGCTAGCTAGCTAGCGAAATCCCTACACTTGTTTCTTCGGACTGCTCTATGGCAATAATCGAACTGATCGAAAGACAGTCCGGGTGATTTGGGGGAATGAAGCAGGGAAGAAACGATGGTGGTTTATAACGTAACTGAATTAAAGCATAATTTAAAAATATAGTCGGGGAATGGACGGGCACAATCACTGTAGTTCTTAGCGAAGTTGGGGTGGCGCCTTCGAAATTTCTACACTGATGACGTTGTTGCGACCACTTTCCGATTTCGTGGTTTGATTCTGTACCCGTACAACACTTGAATGGACTGTAATTTAATTTTCATAGCCAATGGACCACAAACTTGTACTCATAACAATAATAATGATAATAATTAATGTTGGTTCTAAAATGATTGTAGGACTAGCTCCAACTGAAACTCTCAAAGTTAATGGGAAACCAAAGTCTAGATTCCCTCGTGGGTAGAGTGTGCTACCCTTTATCTAAAGATACCCTATATCTAAATCTAAAGAAGTTCTGATTTATTGGTATGGTGGAAGGAGTTTCTTGAGTCTAGTACTTAGCATGTAAAAGAGTTTGTACTTAGCTTGTAAAAGAGTTTGGTAAAAGGTTGAATATAGATTTGAAACTTTTTAAGCAAATGTACAATAATAATGTCTTGTAACCAATTTTTATTTGTTTTGGATGGAGAAAAAAAGAAATAGAAAAGGATTGATTTAAATAATGTTGGCTATAACTCTTGTGTTAGGAGTTCCTCTAAAAGATTTCAGATTCATAAACAATATATTTGTGACTATTTTACACCTTAAGGGAAAGGAAGAAAAAATTAATAAACTACTTTAATATTGACATGGTAATCTATTGAGGATAAACTAGCCTATGATAGACAAAAGATCCATTATACTTAGACACATAGGGAATAACCCCATAAACTTAAATCTTATAGTAATCAATGACAAAAAAATTGGAATGATTGGAATATGAACTACATTAGGTTAAGTTAGTGGCCACAATCAATGCCTTGGATGATTGTGATAGTTAGGAGTGATTTGTGACTACAATGGAAATTTTCACCTTTTGGGTGTAAATTTACTAGCACAAATGACTTTTTTAGGCCTTTATGGTGTAGCCATAGTAGGTCATTCAAAATATTGTGACTATTTTAAGTGAATAAGATGACCATCATAGATACAATGATACTCTTATTGATAGTTTTGGGGTAGTCTAGAGATTCTTTGGAGCTAATTGGGCAACACATTTCAAAATTTCATAAAAAATTTATACTTAGTAAAAAAAATAAAATTTCAATTGCTCTAAATCTCCATTTCTTGTATTTGTCTATAATTAAATTTTTCAACAATGCCAATAGTACAAACCAATCCTTGTGCTTGTCATAGGTTGGTTTATGTCAATATATGACCCTATGTTGGATGCAAATTTCAAACAATTTGGGTAGGTGCGGGGTGCAATTCGTAGTCTCTAAAGAAAATTTGCTCCTAGTAGGACACTTGTAGTTGGTAGGCTTGTATTTTCCCCCCATTTGCAATAAAATTCTATTTCATTTATTTAAGAAAAAATTTAACCCATAAACATTGACATGGACATTTAGTATTCAATGGATGACAAACACTAGAAGAAAATGAGGGGTTTTGCAACTAAAGACAACAATTGATTTTGAGTTGTACAGGACATTTTGCGACTGGTGCTAATTTGGAGCCCCTAGTTGCAATGAATAAGTTATTTATAGGGAACAAATGCAAGAAAGACTAAACATTTTATGTAGGGGTGATTGCAAGAAGCACTTCACATTTTTTTGTTTTTATCAAAATTGTGGTTATTGACTGTAGTATTGGCAGTACTACAAAGACCAATCAATTTTGCATGTCAATAGTGCGCCTCTAAATCTAGACCGTCGATTTCAGCGCTTGTGAATTTGAACTGTTGATTTAGTATTATGTAGTACTATAGAGTACTACGGAGAACTACAAAAGCCACTAGCAATAGAAAATAGCAAAATAAGGGTCTACTAACTTTTTCATTTTTAGTAATTCAAAAAAAATTCAAAAAAATTCCTTAAAAAAAGCCATTTTTCTAGAGAAGATTACACTCCCATTGAAACAAAAAACTTGTATAGAAATTTTTTTCTTCTTTGTAGCCTTCACTCAAAGGAAGGACACTTTGACCTTATGTGGGCACCCGACATGTTGCTATTTTCACAAAAACTCTTCATGAGTTTTTGAAAAGGTAGTACACCTCCAACATATCCAATTTGTGGCTTCCAATTCTCATTTTTGGGTCAAAACTAGTACTAAAATCCCCCGAAATGACCAAAATAGAGATCCAATCGGAGGTAGGTGAAAAATAGAAAAATAATTTGAAAAAATTTGAAAAAATTTGAAAAAATTAGGGAATGACTGAAACTTCCACACCTAATTTCCTTCCAAATTTCACACCAAATGGACTAAGGATGCTGAAGTTATAAGCACAAAACCACTTATCCAAGGCCAAGAAGACAAGAAATAGGACAAGTGTTTCTTGCAATCACCCATAGCGTTTTGCCAAAACAACGATTTTTGTGCTCATTTCTAGGAGTATTACGAGTACTAGAAAACCAAAAAATCTTAGCCGTTGATCTAAAAAATCGACCATTTTTATGACTACTAGTAAGTACTAAAATAGTACTATTTGAAAAAAAAGACAATTTGTCATAGATAATAGATATAATGAAATATGAATTAATAATAAATAGAAAATCATGAACCAAAAAAATCTAAACATTGGCAATTTCTGAGGACTTGATGGTGATCGGATTTCACCAAAAAGATGAAGTCAAAACCATCTTCAATCAGATCAATGTTCATAAGTGTGCACACAAGGGAGCCCTACTTGCACAAATATGGAGGCTATAAATTAATATATTTTTAGATTCCCTTTGGTGGGCACATGCACTCCTACTATGGGAATAGACCACGAAAATTTCAGCTTTAGATCATTAATTTTGGATACTCCCCAATACTAAGACCCCCTAAACCCCAAAGTGTGACAAATTAGCAAAATTGATTTTTAAATATAAAATGATTTTTTAAAATTTCTAAAAAATAAAAGATGTGATAAAAATCAAGTTAGTCATCTCCAATAAAAATTTCAAGCTCATTGGGATCTACCTCCAAAAGTTATAGTAGAAAAAAACTTTGTCACATTGAATGTGATGCAAAATAGGACTAGTCTTTCTTGCAATCACCGTAGAATTGTAGTCGCAAGTTGCGGCAACCTATTTGGAACTTCATTGATGAACTCTTCTAACGTGGTTGCTTATATGGTATTTGTTGTCATATGAGGTTAGTCACTCAAATGAAGAATTGTGCAACTTATTGGCAACTCATTTGTGACCAACAATCATAGAATTGCTTTAGGAAAATTAGCCAAATGTTCATTTTTGGAAGATTTTTTTGAATTTAACATTGAGGGCATGGAGAAATTATGTAGCAACTGAGCGAAATTTAGCTAATTTTGGGATCGCTATTTGTGACTAATGTTTGACTTGTTTGCAACTCATCTATGACTTCATTGCGACTTATCTATAACTTCATTGTGACTTGTCTATGACTTCATTGCAACTCATATGTGACTTCATTGAAACTTATATATAACTTCATTGCAACTCATTGCAACTTCAATGTAACTTGTTTGTGATTTGTTTGCAACTTGTCTAGGACTTGTAGATTTGTAGATTTTGAAATTTTAATCTCAATGATTCATAGATTTCAGATCTAGTTTTTTTTTTTAATTTCAAAAATTATAATATTGGTATTTAATAGATTTCATTGGTTTCAGAAATTTTACAATTTCATAGGTTTTAAAAAAATTTGGATTTTAAATATTTTTAGATTTCTATAGAATATAGAAATCTACAAAATGTAGGAATCTTTGAATTCTATTGACAAAATTCATTATATTAGAATACAACAACTTATATGTCTTATATATCCAACCTAATGGTGCTCTTCACAATTGATATGGTACAATTGATATAAGACAATCGGGAAATGACTTTGGAAACGACTAATAAACAACTAAAAAATGACTTTAGAAACAACTAGGAAATGACTATGGAACAATTGGGAATTGACTAAAAAATGACTAGAAATTGACCAGGAAACATCTAGCCTCATTTTACAATTGCAATTGCTTTCTAGTCGTTTCCTAGTTGTTTTTTGCTACTACAGATTGACACAGTGGATTCCACAAAGCATAGACTTGTCCACATCAACAACTATAATGAATATTAGATGGAGAATAATTCACATTCATTCTAAATTTGAACTCTATTACAATTCTGGTAATCCTACACTTCATTCTATGTTTGCTATGCAACTAAAATGATGTAATCACTTCATTCTATAACTACTTTGCAACTAAACTACATTGTACTATTGATGTACAACAAGGACGTAAGAATTTGATGAAAATAGAGAGGGCTACAGTTGCAAGATAGTTGTATAGGACACTTAGTCAGATTTTTGTCCATTGTAGAGCACATGTTTTTCTTCTAGTGAAAGAATCTCTCTATCTAGGACAAAATTGCAACTATTCATCCTTGAAATTTTGTGCGGAAAAGAGAGATCTTCTATAATACTTTGACCTCCCATGAGTATTTTTTATTTTTTTTAAAGTAGATGATGTCACACTGTTCCAAAAGGGATGATTTCCACGGTCACCATCCCGACGTTTAAGGGTTAAAAAGCAAATTTGAAACAGGTCATAAGTACTGGTGCAGTTACTTTTGAATACGCAGGTCTCCGAGCATCTGGGAATCCATATCAGCATAATGAATATGGTTGTATAAATCAGAAGGTCAAGCAATCAAAAGAAAGAATAAGCTATTGGCAAAGAGAGATGCCCCGGTTGCGCCCTGGAGTGCCGGCGGAGTCCCCACAAGAAAAGTAAATCTTAAATAAAAGAAAAGAAAAAATCAGTGGAAGGTGCGTCGGCAACATCGTCAGCATTACATGGTCAAAATTTTGATGGAAGGCATTTGCTACAGTATCTACCTTACACCTAAAATCGACCTAATAAGCAATTCAGCTTCAGCACGGTTCCCATTATTATACTGGAAAGCTTTTTGTGGGATCTTGTTGGTAAGTAAAAGGGGGTTCCAGAGTTTCTTAGAATGCATTTTCTGGACACCGTATGAATAAACTCTGAATTTTCTAAGTTTTGAACATAGGTGTTTTTAAAACTGACCATAGACTCTCATGAATAGTGGGAGTACATTTTAGACTAGAATCTAGATTGGTTGGTTTTAGGAAGCAGTTGAAATGAGGTGTGGCCCTCCCTTACCCCAACTTCCTATAGAACTCCTACAATGTGCCAAAAGAATAGGGGAGAATAGGAGAACCCAAACTCGTTTAACTTTGGACTTTGGACCCCGACCTCTTGTGGTTGTTTAAAGCTTCAACATGCCTTTGTTTCAAAGCAATTTTAGTTGGGAGCTTCGTTAGTTGTGTGCCTTGAAGACACAAGGAACAAAGGAACATGAGCACAACAGGAACAAAGGAGTGCTTGCAAAGTTGCGATGTGGTGGTGGAGGGAGGTGGAGTGGCCTTTTGGCATATTTGCACATATTCAAGGTGGCTTTGAAGGGTCACGGTGGGGGTTGGCTAGCTCAAGTAGGCAAATGGAAACTTCCTTCCCCGCCCAAGCTATGTGTCCTTCCCTTGTTCTGTCCAACAACAAGGATGCTCATACCAACTACATTCCCCAAAACCCCCCAATTTTTTGAATATTACTTTGCTAAGTAGGGTAGGAGGTTCATAAAGCACCCATTTAAGAGTTGAAAATTAATTTAGGGAGGTTAAACTTTCTTAAAATATTTTTCAGTAAATTTTTCTTGAAAGACAAATGCAATTGGCATGTAACCTAAGTCACTCTTTTAAGAAATTAGTTTTGAATTTTCAAAGTTGATGTGCAATGGTCACTAAAAGCGTCCCCCTCTTGAAATGAACATTGTTGGTATATTGTTGATACAATGAGAAAGCAAAATGTACCTTTGTGTTAAAAGGCGTTTTTAGAGCCCAAGAACTTTATGGACCTCTTACAAGAGCAAAGAATTCAAAGGCTAGCCAAAACAAATAGAGCTGTTAATTGAGATATACTTCAAGACAGTCTTTGGTGCAACAATTTGCAAAGAGTTGAGATTGCATGCTGAGATTATTACAGTCCATTGAAAATACAATCTCAAGTGGTGAGACGTACCAGAATTAGAGTGAACAATGTACCGTATGTTTGGCACATCGCTCTTACTAATTTTTTGATCACTCTTCTTCACTTTGATGAAATGATTGATTTTTTCTATTCATGTGTGAATGTATTCCTTTTTCAAAAAAAATTCAAGAATTATTTTTGGATATTCAAATTTAGCAACAATGAAATTTTCTCAGATTTTCTAAAACAATTGCACAATTTTTCATATTTTAGACATGTTCCAATTTTCTCTAATAAATTACAAAATTGAGCTACACACAGGATAGTTGGTAGAGTTGTTTAACTTAACCCCTAAGGTAGCTTTATCCAATACCGACCCCTAATCCAATACCATCCCAAAATAGGGTCCTCATTGATTTTGGAGTGAGAATGTAAAACTATAATACATGTCTTCTTGTGAAGTTAATGTGAAGTTAAGGCAAGTACTTTTGTCATAAATTCTCATCATACAATCAATTAGGGCCCTAAATTTGGGTGGTATTGGGTCAAGGGTTGATAATGGGTTTGTCTATTTTAAATGTATTTGACTATATTTTCACCAAAAACATTCCAAAACTGCCATTTCTAGTACAAGAACCAAATTTTAGAAAAAATACAATTTGGCGCACATGTAACCATAGGATCTTGTATTATGTTGGTTTGAGAAGATTTGGAAAAAAATTCAGAGATTTTCATCGTGTACATTGCAAGATATTAATGTTTGAATTGAATAAAATCCTTTTCTTGGCTTTGAAAAAAACAGGTAGTTGCACTTCACAAGGTCACATTTGTATAAAAAAAATGTCCAAAATGGATGTGCTTCTTTGGATTCATTCTTCAAGTCAAGTTGGCTACATGCTTGAAATTTTTTGGATCATTTGGAATTGTTCAACGTATAGAAAAGAAAATAGTAAGTAAAAAGAAGTAGAAAATGATCCAAAATACTAAATTGTTAACAATTTATTTATGGAATTGAAAAATGCCAATCCCAATGGTTGTAATGTTTTCATAAAAAATTTACATCTAATGCTTTTATTTTTTTCCAAAAATATTGAAAATGAGTTGATGAAGGTCTTCAAAGTTTATTTTAAAATAGAAATTCCATTACTACCCACAAACTATCCACAACTAAAACTCTTCATAACTTTCATCTCATAAATCAAAATGAAATGATTCAAAGCTTTCCACACACATATATATAAAATCTAGAAAACCAATTTCAAAGTTTTATGTCTAGAAAAAAAAGATTTTTAAAGAAGTTTTTGAGCAATGAAAATGACATATTATGCAATAACTTTTAACCATGAAGTCAAAAGTTATGAAAATTGTGAGGCCTTAAAGCTATCTTACATTGGGCTACCGTACGTTTGGTCCCATACAAAATTGTTTATTCTTTGGGTGATTTCCCATTTGTCAACTCAATTAATAATTTCTACAACTTTGTTTTAGAAAATTCAAAATATTTTGAGTGATTTTTAGCAGTAGCAATCCCTTTACAATATTTGGATTTGAATTATTATCGGATATCATCAATTATGATTGTTGTTGCATTAGGGGAGATTTGTGGGGAACGCAGGAACAGTGCCACTATGGCAGATTGATGTGGCCACGACACTGCCACGTCATTTAAAAATAAATAAATAAATTTCAACTTCTTTTTGCATTTCAGAACTAATAAATTTTATTTCTTTTTATTTTATTTTTTTGAAATTTTTTTCCTAACAACAATCAGTCGTTCCCGGATTGCACAAAGAACAGGCAGGGGAACATACCTAAAATGGCCCTCCTGAGGCCTCAAATCCCCTCTAATGTATTTTGTAGAGGAATATCCTTATCCAATTACGAAATCTAGTTAATTATGACTACCTCTTATATATGCTCATATGTAGTCAGAGATCTGAAACTTTTGATTGGAGTTTTATCTTGCATTATTGTATTATGTCCAGATAAAAAAGATTAAAAGTCTTTTCGTAAAAAACTTTTAAAATAGTTGTAAAATTAAAACTCTAGCCTACAAAATTATGTGGTAGTCCCTCCTTGGTATGTATATTTTTTTCATTTCTTATTTTTCATTGTGATTATTTTGAGATTTTAGATTATTTTCATTAATATTTTCTATACTATTCTATTATGCAATGTTGTAATTTCTGAAAATTTCATCATATGCCATATTTATTTATATTTTGAATTATTTTTTTAATGAATGTGACCCAAGCATAGTGTACTCCTTGGGCACATGTTTTGTGAAAATTTTTAAGTAAAAAAATAAAAACTCCATTTGTAGTGAGTTGCCCCAAATCACTATGTTGTCCAAAAACACATTTTGGGCGTTTAACCCCTAAAGGACCATTGTCCCCTCGGGGGACAAAATGGATTTTGGGAAGGTTCCTATGACCTCAATTTTTAATGAAGCTTTCTGAAACTTTCTAATAAGATAGAAAAAACTGATTAGCTTTGTGGGAATATAATTTTCATTTTAATCGGTGCCCAAGAGCAAAAGTTATGCCATCTTATACATAATTTTCACGTCACCGGGCAGAAAAATAAATCCACAAAAATTTGAAATTTGAATTTTTTTTTCTCTTATAGATTATATTTTTATCTACATGCGAAGATTTGATTCATTCCATTTGGATTAGTGATGTGAAAGTTATGAACAATCTTGTTTTTCGGGCAATATGAGCATCTTCTTGAAAAAATAGCTTTGAATGCTAATATCTTCCAATCTATACGGTCAAACTTCATGAAATTTTTACCTCTTGGTTTCAGACAAGTACAGCACAAGATCCTACGGTTAGATTCTCAAAAAATTTTTTTTTTTTGTTTTTTTGGGTGAACACAGCAGAAATGACAGTTTTGAGTGATTTTTCACAGAAAAATGGCCTTCGTCCTTTAGGGGTTAATAGCTTGCTAGTCTCTATATAAGAGTCACACACATGTGAAAGGATTTTGCTCTCAACCATTTCTTGTAGGGAATCTCTTGACATCTTTAATCCTCAATTTAAGCTAAAAATCCTTTTTTGAAGTTTTGAATATTTTGTTTTGTACAAAAAAATATATTATTTACCACAATTTCATCAATTGGTTATGAAAGAAGAATACTTTTTGAAGAGTTGCTTGGGATGAATGAGAAGTTAGTACTTGCATGAAAGATCACCCTAAAGCACTCTAATCATCAAGGTATTGGGTTACCTAGGATGAATAAGAAGTTATTTGCATGAAGTATGAACCCCTAGCACTCTAATCATCAAGGCACTTTGGTTTTAATAATATTATTATGCACTCATGGATACAAATTTGCAAGCTCAAATCAATGAACAAAAGTAATTCTATTAATCAATATTGAATTAAGTTCATGATGTTACTTTACATGTTATTACAAAAAAGAAATATATTGAGTAGATTGGCAATAGAGTCAGAAGTGGAGACACCCATTCTCACATTGCACCCTAAAATACTCTTGAAAATATGTAGAAATAAGAAGTCCCAAATGTACAACTTCATTGGCTGAATGCACCCCTTGGGGTGGAGTAGACCATATATTTGAACTTCACAAATTCATAGCATATTTGTACATATTCAAAAAAATTCAATTATTTTTATTTTCATGAATTTTTATTACCAAATTGAATGTGATAAATATGGTTACATGTCTTGATTCCACCTCCAAGTATGTAATATTGCTTTAAATGACTCCAAATATACAAAATTGAGTCAAGTGATGAGTCAAATGACTCCAATTTGCAAATAGTAACTTATTTCACTGATGGTCAAGTTCATCTATAGACCCTAATTAAACCTTAAACTTAAAGACCTTGAAAAGCCTAAATGGCATTTTGAAAGTCAAACCTTGAATTTTCACATGGTTCTTGATTATAAATATTTTTAGGCCTAACTAAGAAAACCCAATTCCAATAATAGAATTTTGACTCCATTTTTTTCAAAAATTATAATTTAAAATTTTTGTGACAATTTGAAGATTCATACCATCTTGAAAGTTCAAAATACATCAATTAATTTTGAATTTTTTCTATTGAATTTCTTTTGATGTAAGCTCAAAGAGTACACCAATTATACCAATATGTTTGTCACTATTATTTTCATTTTTCTTGAGAAAATTCATACTATTTGAAGAATTTTTTTCATTATTGTGATTCTTATAAAGATTTTTTTTAAAAGTCATATAAAATTAAATTTGATGTCAGTAAATATGAAAAAATGAGAATAAATTTTAGACATAAATTTTTATAATATCAAAATTTTGAAATGTGTGTTTTAATGTAGAAATCTAATGAAGTTTGAGTAATCCCAAGCATGAAATATCCATCAACCCCTAAGTGCTCCGATGTCCATTTTCTGGATGATGAATAGATTGGAACTGGAGTTTCATCTTCCTAATTGCTTGGATGAAAGTTATTCTAATTTGTGGAGATATGTTATCAAGTTGCTCTCCTATCTAAAGGTTGGATTTGGTGTTACTAGAGTACATATTTTTCTAAAATTACCAATGTGCAGGTATGTTAAGTGGTCAAAATGAGGTCATAGATTTGAAGAACACCAAAATTTGAAGAAATCGCCACATCAAGAAAACCTTATTTCAAATCCATTCCAACAAATTTTACTCAAAAAATGATAATATTTTGCTTGTAATCGAATTTTGAAGGAATTTTGGAATTTCTCTTTCAAAATTTACAAAAAAAAAGATTGGTGATACCATTGATGAATATGATAGAATCTACAAAACGAAATCTATAGCTTTTATTTGAATATCAATTTCAGAATATGCTTCCAAATTGCACTTTATAATGATTTTTCTCAAATCGTCAATTCTAGAAATGAATCTAGACGTTATGTTTAGGGGTTAAGGGTTAAGTCTCAGAACACAAACTAGTATAATGACAGAAATCCTTGCTGTGACAAAAGGAATTGTATTTTCAAGTCTCTGTAACAAGCATTCTGGCTCTTCTTTACATCTCATGATAACACTCTATCTCTTTGTCACTTGAATTTCAGATGACAAAGGTTAAAAAATTATAAATTGCATAAACAAAGGCAAAATTAAGAAATTATTTGTCTTAGGTGCACCCGCAGGTTTACCACCATCTATGTTAGTTCCAAACTTTGGTCACGTTCCAAGTTAACCCTTGTGAACTTCTTTTTAAGTTAACCCATAGACAACGCAGCAGACATTTTTGTCCGATGAATGACAAGGAATTCTCCTATATGGGACAAAATTGCAACTATTCATCCTCAGACTTAGGGGTGGAAAGGGTAGATGCTTTACAATAGTTTGACTCCCAATGAGTATTTTTGGTTTATTTAAAGTGGATGATGTCATACGGTTCTAAAAAACATGATTTTCACGGTCATTAGTCTAACATTTAAGGGTTAACCTCTAAAGTTTCTAGGCCATTTTTTCATCAAAAAACACTCAAAATTGTCATTTTTATTGCAAAGAGCCAAAAAAAAATTTAATTGTTTTTTTTATACATATTTAACCATAGGATCTTTTACTAGACTAATTTGAGAATGTATTGAAGAAATTTTAGTAACTTTAGCCTCATAGATTGCAAGATATTTGCATTTAAAGTGAAGAAAATAGGTTTGTTCGTAACTCGTGAGAATTGATAATATGACTTTGAATCTTCTAAGTTTAAAATTTTTGCACTATTGATTTTGAATAAAAGAAATTTATGTCGTAGAATTGAATAGGGAATCTACAAAAATAAATTCAAAACAAACATACTTAATTACTATTCTTTAAGAAATTGTTAAGTAGAAGTAGGGTATGAGATTGAACTAAAGACTAAATTGATACTCCCTCCTTTTCTAAATAAAACCAGTGTTTCCTTTATAAAACACTAAAGCAACACCAATATTATTTAGAAACAAAGGGAGCAATAGCTCAAAGATGTAATTGTAATACACTAATCCTAATGCTGAAATTTTTCTAGAAAGCATACTAAACCTTATTGAACTTTTTATTTTTGAAAAACACACTAGGGGAGGCAACCTATTTTTGACCACTTAAGTAGATACATGTATCTACAAGGGAGTTTTCAATAGTGGAAATTTTTTCCAAGTGCAAAAATAAATTTCATAAGATTTCCATAATTTTTGAAATTTTTATTTCTCAAAACATCATTACTATGAATTTTTTAGTTGAGGATTTTGTTCCACCCATATTGGTCATACATACCTTTCTATTTCTCACCAAAGGTTGGTTGCAAAATCCAACAAGGGTTGGTTTCAATATTGATAGTCATGTAGGCAATTATAATGCACCACAATTGCACTGGGAACAATGCCAATATTAATCATGTTAACCCCTAAATGCTCGAGGCACCAAATTTTGGTGTTTCAAAAACTTTGAAGTCAAGTAAAATCCAACCAAATTGCTATTATTATTAGTTTATATTTTTGGAGAACTCTTTTAGAAGTCTAATTTTAGGATCAAAAAGCCAATCTTTAAAATGAAGGATTATGATTTTTCTATTCAAGATTTTGTGCATGGATGCCATTGCAATCTTGACTTCCCATAGTGTTGAGGGCTCTTGGAAATTAGGTTAATGAGCCTCAAATACACTAGATCTTGGTGGAAAAATCACTTTAGAAATTCATTTAAAAAAATTGTAGAATAGATTTTAAAAGACCATAAGTTGATTGAGTTTGTGCATGCTAGGCCCTATAACCTTATATTTTTTTAGTGACCAACTTTTTAGAGTTGACATGCAAAAAGAGAATTGAAAAATTTTCATAGTTTTAATACCCTCGTGATCAAACATTATAATCTTTCAATCTATAAGTGATATTGTTATGTTTTCTTTTCCTTTGTGATCTCTAACATGTCTAGTTTGAATTTGTATGTATAGTTACAATTCAAAAGAAATTGGTACCACTTATGAAGATGTTGACTTTGTGCTCAATTTAGAGCAAATTTCAAGAAGCTCCAAACAGGCCTTGGGCATTTACGGGGTTAATCACCTCCTGATTGAAATTACTACATCTTATGCCGCCATAATGGGGGCAGTGATCAAGAATGGGTTGCCTCCCCTACTCACACAAAACCAAGCATGGGACAACACGCCATTCCACAAGCACTTTCATTCCATTCCATAAACCGAAACAACTCTTTGGCTGCAGTAGAGCCTCATTTAGTGTCTCATGCAGCTTCACTAACTGCAACATAAAATTCTCGCAAGTCTGTTACAACCCCAAGACTCTGTGAGCATAGAAGTCCTACACGCACAGGTCAAAAGCTCCTGCTGGCAGCATGGTAGTCACACCCATCTAAATTGAAACCCTTTAAAACATACCACTTAGAAAAAAATATTCACGTGTCGGCTGTAACGGGTCAGTCTGCCAGTAGACCTCTCGTAATCAGAGATTCAAACACTGCATCTGTATCAAGATCTCTCAGAAAGGGCCTTAGGCTCCTAATAAACTCTTTTACATCACCTGGCTAAAAAACAATTTCCCTATGCTTTACGCCCAAAGAATGAGCTAATCTAGAATATAACATTTTACATTCCCTCAAAAGGAAATGAATCAGAAATATCAACGCTGGGAAAAATATCAAAAGACTCCCGTACCAGAAAGATCACGCCGGAGATCTGACCTTGATAACACAGATGTAGACAACGTTCTTGACAAGCCAAGGCTCGGCAAATTCAAACCAAGTGGCCTCGACTCAGCGGTGTTCATCACAGGTGCCATTTCCAAAAAGTTGTTCACCGGCTGAGGTTCCAAGGTATCTGAAAACAGCTGCTTCAAACCCAGGGAAGTAAAAGCACCACCAAATTTCGAAGTTTTTTCCAGGGTGATAGCTTTTTGGTACCATGATTTGAAGTCCGGTGCAAGCTCTGCACGTTGGTTAGAACCAACGACGTTGAGACGATGCACCCACTCAATTAAGAGAGCAATCCCTTGATTGGCGAAGTTCTGGCTATTCCGAACCTCATCGATCTTCAACCCTAACCCTTCTAGATTCATATTTACGTTCTCGATCTCACGACTACTTCTCCAAACTGTGCTTTTCACTTCTTCCACCTGATCCTTAATCAACCCCGTAATGACTATGCTATCATCCAACTTAGAGTTCACCGTATCCATTCTTTGATTCATATGTTTTCTCGTTGACGAAAGACCTGCAGAGACATTCTCCAGCTGCTTGCCCATCGATGCCACAGCTTCATTCATGCCCTTTCTCGTGACATACATAACGTCTGTGAATGCGTAGCCTCGCCACTTCATCCAACTGTAACTTAGAGCTCCCAGAATAGCAGCTGGCAAGAAGAATGTTGTGATCGACACTCCTGAGCCAGAACTGCCTTGAACGACGGTCAGGCCCGTCCGTGGTAACGATGCTAACGAACGAATCTCTTGTGTCAGTCGCATCACCTGTGAACTCAGAGCTGATTCACTTCCTCCCCCTTCTCCTTTCTCTCCTTCTTTGAAATGCTTCGAAAAAACCTAAGAAGTGCACGTCAACGCAAAGTTAATCAATCCAAAAATGAAATTACCAACCTGAGGTCAGCTCTAACGCATGAGTCCCGATTCTATTCATTGGGTACACTCACCCCAAGAAGACCAAGGATTCATGGTTTTAAGAAGACCAATTCGTTTGGTCAAATTGAGAAAAGTATAGAAATGCATATCATTGGGGTCGAAATACATATGTATTTGGACAAAAGAACGTCCACTTATAGCATACTCAAAACTGCTGGAAATACATGACTCCAATGTGGGCTTCTTGGCCCAAGTCAGCATATGCTTAGTCTTGTGTTGCCTGGGTTAATATGATTTCCCGGCTTCAGCGAATCATCAAGACAAACGAAATTGATGGCTACCAAAACCCTAAACCCCTTAAAATCGTAGATTTCCTTTAATGTCGCAATAGGCACAGCGTAGAACCGAGAGTTGGTATCAAACACACAAGTTCGAAAGCTCTCCAAGAAATTCACGGAGCTTGTTTTTCCTAAAAGAAGATTGCGTAATTCAGTTCAACTAAGATTGCGAAACCCAATTACTGCTCCACGTGGCTTCGTTGTGCAGGATTCGTTCTCCCGGTTCCCAGTAAACTTGAACACCAGGTTTCGTTAAACAGACACATCCATTCGTAGAAATTAGAATTGCTATCAGAATACCTTGGAAAAATCTCCAAAAACTTCACCCAGCTTGTTTTTGGTCATCAGCCACGATCCAGCAAAACCCGACCCAACCAGAACAATGAGCTTGGTAACTCCCAGATTCGACATAGCTCCGGCTACCGCCACAATCGGCGGCACTCCAAAGCCAATCTCCCGTTCAAAACTTCAATTTCTCCAGCTATGTACTAAACCTCCACCGATTCCAAGATTGAGACATCACCCAAAAACTAATTTCATTGAATTCCGCAGAATTCCGCAGAATTCCCAACGGTGACTGTCGGTGCGACAAATCGAAAAAACAGAAACAAGACACGATTCCCAAGGAACTGGATGCCCTTGGAACCGAGATCTTGGTCCAAGCTAGCATCAAAGCAACCTCCTGGCAATGTTGATTTAACTTTATAGACTTTAAAAATCCTTTCGCACAACAAAGCTCCGCTTCTGCATTTAAAAATTTTAAAAACTAAGATTAAACTAAGATCAATCCAAAATTAGAGAGAAGTTTACTTTCAGGTACTTTCAGTTTGTGTGTCCTTACTATTGCTACTTTAATTGCTAATTTAGGATTAGCTTTTCCTTTTTCTTAACCCTTTAAGTACAAGCCAAGCCCCTTAGGTTTTGGTTTTGAGAGAATTGTTGACTAAAAGTAGCATTTGGATTTTTTGGAATGTTCATCCTACGGATTGTCTCTCTATAGTGAATATAGTTGGCCAAACACCACATTTAGGTTGCAAAGTCAACTTATTATTATTTACTATAGCATGCCCTAATTGAACAAACTTTGGACAAGCAACAAGACTCATACCGTGCTTCAAGGAGATTTTTGATTCCCCACTAGACTACCCTTTAGGCAAAGTGAATGAAAGGTAAGCAATTAGAGTATCCTCAAAACTCCAAAGGTGCCAATCAAAAGTTACTCTAGGCAAAACATTTTGTTTAAGACTTGGAAAGTGGATCACTTGTGTGTCTTGCTTGCGCTACTCACTATTTTAAGTTTTAATTGATGACACATTTCAAAGTGTGCAAAATAAAATAAAATAAACCTCATCATTGATGATGTCATTGTACTATTGCATAATGAATAGTAGTATTTGATGGAATTGCAAAATATCAACAAAAATGCAATTTTGGGCTTTGTGAAAAAGAATATTATGGAGGGACCATGCATTTATTGCACACTTTTTATCTTTGAAATACCAAAGTGAATTTAAGAGTTGTATCATTGGGATGCTCTTCTATTGAATTAATTGCTTGAGAAGATTTTGTATACTAGTCAATCTAAATCTAAAATTGATATTTTTATCACTTTGATGGAAAAATACAAGAACTAACTATTTATTGCAAGATGATGAAGTTTAGATAATTTTATATTGAATTTGGAATCAAGGATCCCAACTAGTAGTAAATTGAGATTACAAAATACAAAGAAACTAACCACTCTCAAAGTGGGGGAGAATTTTCTCATTTATTGACAATGGTAAAAATATTAGAGTTATTGCAATTAATTTTTTTGATTTAGTAGGATCAATACAGGATGGCACTTGAGTAATTGAAGAATTTTAGTAAAAGGATGTTGTTTCACCCAAATTAGATATAATGTGTTTTTACCCAACTTTTGAAAGGTTAGGGACTTTCATTTGTTCAAATTTATTTATTTTGTTGGTCAACACATACAATGTTCTTCTTGACTAATTCCAATGTAAGTAGTGATATATCATACTCAACTATTAAGATTGGTGTTCATTGCCAAAAAATTTGATTACCAATATTCTACAAATATTCCTTTTTGGTCCATATAAAAAAACCAAAATTTGTAAAATAAATTTTCAAAAATTTTGGGATTCATTTTTAGAATTAGTTAGTGTCAACCCTAATAGTTGGATATAGTAGTGACAAATAGGGAGGCATAGTGACATTTTTTCCATATGGTCTATGTCCAATTCCCACTAGTAGAAAACTATGTTGTAGTGAACAAAAGCTAGGTGACATTTATGTTCACAACACAAATTTCTGAAAACTCTATTCATTGCAACACAATTTTCTAAAAATTGTGTTGCAGTGAACAAAAATGTCACCTAGCTTTTGTTCACTGCAACACAATTTTCTTCTAATGTCCTAGTTTGGAACAAATTGCAAAAATCTCTATGGTTGCTTTTTCTTCACAATATTCTCTGTAATGCAAGCCCATGTATAGTAAGTTCTTGAAGTTGTTTTCCAAACATTTGGAGAATCAAAACTATATTGATGATCAACTTCAATTGTCCAAAAGCTTTTGGATAATGAAGATCTACATCTATATCTAGTTTTTTTATCTTGGTTACTTTACCTACTTGTAGCCAAATTGCAAGTCTTGTAAGAGGATTTCAACCAATGTATCTGGCTCTTTCAAAATATTCTCCATTGCAGAAAGGGCATGCAAGGCTCTATTCACCCCCCCCAAAACCCAAATCCATATCCATATTATCGCACATATGTATCCATATTTGTAACTTACATTATATATCACATTTATATCCATATCCATGGACAAAATCTACTTAGCTCTACTCTTGTTTGAATTACTTTTTCACAATATATTCAATCACATTATTCATCTTAATGATTTAACCCCTCAAGGCCCAAGGAGCCTGTTTTGGGCCTCTCACCTGTTCAACAACTCAAAGTTATAGCTTCATTTCCTTACATTCGAAGAAGTAAATCTAAGTGAATTTCCTATTATGATGTTCATATTGAATGGGGGAAGTTCAAAAGTACAATTATCATCATGTAATAAGCTTGATGTACAATGCATACTATCAATCAAAGTTCAAACTTGTGAAAAAGTACAGAAACTGCTTGGGCCTTGAGGGGTTAATGGCAAGTTGACCAAAGATTGGTTGATGGAAGTAGTTTTTAGGGTTTCTTAGTGGGCTTGTTTATTAGTTGGAGGTGCATGGATATTTTTGGGGGGGAGATTTTAGATTGATTCTATTTAAAAATGAACCAATTTTAGATAGTTATTGACTATGATATTTTTCTTTATTTATTGAAAGATTAAGATCATATCTAAGCCTTAATTAAATTGAATTCCACAACTAATTGGATTGAAGAGTGACGAATTTTGATGCTCAAAATAGAGCCATCCTATAACTAATGCTTAATTCTAATGTAACAATTTTTAGGTCGCGGCAACTTCCTTAACCCCTCACCGCCCAAGGGGACCAAAAGTGTCCTCAGGTCAAATTCAAAGTGCTGTAACTTTTGCATACGATGTACAAATTCAATAAAACTTGTTGGAAAAGTTGCACTCTATATTCTAGTTTGTGGTAGAATTTTCAGATCAATACAAGATTTGATGAATTTTTGGAAGCCAATCGAAGTTCACAAGTTCAATTTGAATTTAGCAAACTGCATTTGATGGCTGCAACTTCAGGGGCTTGTATCTCCTTCATACAAATTTTGTTTTCAATAAATTTTGTTGGATTATGTTTGCCTTGAAGTCTAGTTATTGTGGTAGAGTTTTCATGTGAATCTAGGTTGTTTTGAATGTCTGGGATCAATTCGAAGTTCAAAATCCCAACATTTTTGGATTATAGTGAACTTTGGTGGCGTGTTTCTTCTTCATACAATGTTCATTTCCAATAATATTTTTTGGAAAAGTTGCGCATACTAGTTTAGTTTGTGTGTATGAAATTTCATATCAATCTAAGAAGTTATAAGTGACTGAGAAGCATTTTAGTAGAAGGAGGTTCAATTTTTGATGTATTTTTTGCAACTGTTCTTGCTATTTTTTTACATTTCAAAGTCATTTTGCAGACACAATGAGTCAATTGAATGATATTTTTTTTTCATCAATGTGTTTTTATGCTGATTTTGAATCACTTTATAGTTTAAAGTTTCTTCATTTGAGTAGATTTAGCAAGTGAATTTCGCCTCCAAATGTATTTTTAGGAAAACTTCAGCATCCTTTTTCAACACTATAACATTATAATCTTTCAATCTATGAGGTCAAATGACACCAAATTTGGTGCATGTAATCTACAACAAGTGCACTACAAGATTGTATGGTTGAGATCTCTATAACTCAGTGCAAATTATATCTACAACACTTCATAAGAAATGTTGTTTTTGACTTGTTCAGGCCTTGGGTGGTGAGGGGTTAACCTCTTTCTTACAATAAAGCATCATTCAACATCTTCAATTTGTATTCCCAAAGTGAAAATAATTACATTCCTTAGTTCTTATAAATTTTCTATACTTGTGCATTTGCCACATTAATTGCAAAATTATGATTATCTCATTTTTGTATTTGTGTTTGCTCTTGAATTTGTACTAGCATAAACAATGTCCACATGGATCACTAAGATGTGCCCAATTTGATTCATCAATGGTCAAGTTTGCCATATAGGGTCTTCTCATGGGTCTTTCCCCTAGTCTTTGTAGCCACCATTTCTACTAGTGTACACCTTGAAAACTTTTATTTATTAATAATAATTTCCAATTGTAGACTCCTATAGTACGTTCAAACCCAACACCTAAATGAACATTTTAAACACTAAACATATTTTCTACTATCAGATTGGTCAAATATTTAGATCCTTGTTAGCAAAAGAAAGGGGATTCTAACACATCTGAATATGAAAGCAAAATTAGGGTTTGAGACCCTCAAGCCTAATCTCCAAAACTTTATTCGTAAGCAACCTGATACCAGCACAAGATCAGAGGTTTACATTATTATTATCAATATCAACATGTATTTATTGTGTAAGATTTTAGGGAGTCACTGTTAGGCAGTGCATTTTGCGTATACAATTCTTAGATTCTCCCAAATCACGTGTGTGCTTGGCCTTGCCTTACAAGAGATGTCAAAGTTATTCAATGAGAAAGGAATGACGGCACTGGAGTTTCTCAGCATAGTCTAAGAGAATTTTCAGATGCTGGAGAATGAACGAAGGCACTACTCCGCCAGATCACGAAACCCCAAGGGCATAAACCAGAAGAAAACTCTCAACAAAATTCTGATATCCTATTTAGTAGCATCTGAGAACTGATCCCCATGCCTGGTCGTCTTTTAACTGGTGGTGTTTTGGCCTTTCCAAGCTAGTGACTGCAGGGCAGCCTCATGAAGACTTGCGTTCCCAGCTGCAATCACTTCAATTCCAACTTCACCTACAAAACAACAAAGCCAAGCCCACTTAGACCACCACTCTAAAGGAAGGACACCATTTGCGTACCTTTAAGCATTTTATCAAATGAAGAGAGAGCGTGAGTTATGGGAGATCACTGCAGAGCAGTGGTGGGATCACTTCGTGAACAAGAGTCAAATCAGTTGAGGTCAGATATCTATCACTATTTAATAACTTTTTATGTAATGATTTCAAAGTGGAAAGTGGTAGACCACTATTGAAGTAGACAACTCTATTTCCATTCAAAGATCAGTGGCCAGAAATTTAACCACGTCATTCTTACGCCACGCGTTAATAACTGTTGGTAAGAAAGGTCAGTACAGCTCACAGGATCAGGTCCGTAACGGTTATGATATCCTTTACTTACATTACCTCCAAAAGAGATAATATACACTCCAAAAGTTGCAGCGAGGAGACCATTCTACACAGAAAGTCGAAGGTTGAGAAATGGTACCGATTTCAGGCAACCAGCGAAGTTTCTGACCATCCCAGTTGGTAATTACACCTCCTGCTCCCTCCACCACTGGAACTAAAGCCAGATAATCGTATGGCTATCACAGAGAACAATAACAAACAGTAAAAATACAGATTCAATAATGGGATGGAAGTACGTGATGGATCTCGCAGCTGAAAACAAAATTGAAGGAAACGCGAAAGGTGTACCTTCAGTCCAGACTCGACGACTAGATCAACGTGGCCGGCTGCCAGCAGCCCGTACGCATAGCAGTCACAGCCATACAGAGGTACCTTCACCTGAGAATTCAAACTTGTCAGCGTCTAATAGAATCATTGGGCTAGGTACTGGCAATCAATCAAGTTGTCATCAAAAAAAATTTGACAGTTAGTAACTAGTTTGCCAAGTGGCGTTTTAAAACTACAACCAAAACCTAATCCTTCCAAACTTCATTTGGGTGCCAGATCTGCCAAAATCCAACGATACAAACTTGATGATCACCATGTGTTTGTCCTGTATTAAAATTTTCACCCGCTGATTCTATGTGTACTAAAAGATCATGACTATTAAAGTCTTAGGCTTCAAAATGCAACACTGCAAGGTGACCTTGAGGGTAACATTTGAGCGCTCAAATCTCATTGGTTGCATATCTTCTAAATCAGATTCTGTGGTGGTTTGCAAGTGTCATTAAGACGGGCAAGCATTATATGTTCTAATCCTCCTCTCAACCATGGAGACTCTGCCACATCAGTTACAAAAATCTGATTTGGCATTACGGGTGTGTCTTTAAAGTTCAGGCGCTGCAACGTATGAATGACTGCAATTAAGCACATAAGATTTCTTGAGCAGTGTAAGGCTGTAAGCCACGCTTATTACCTCATTTCGGACCCGAATGAAAGCTTCTTCTGCGTCTCCAGCGAATAGATGAGGGCTGGTTGTATACCTGGCTCCACATCAACGATGACTGTTCAAGTGAGTGAATGACATTGATATCTGCAAGTGATCCATGAATGTACTTGTGCATGTAAAAGATAATGAATGCCACGTATTGGACGCCACGTATTTCACAGAATGAAATAACTAACCGGACAAAGGATAAAGGAGAGATGTTGTGGTTACAGGAAGTATTTATACCATTGGTTTGATGTATTACCATGCAAAACTAGTGACGGGGTTTCAGGTTAATCATTTCAATCACCAAGTTCATATAGAAGAGTAAAGTGCATACAAATAAGAATCCTTGAGCAAAGCGGTGTCACGCGTTTGAATCTCAACTCCATTCAATGTAGTAGCTCTGCCCTGAATTCCCAACCACCGCTCCTTAAGCACTGGCTGATCAATGACGCCAAGCACCTGAAAATCACTAACAATCAAAATCAATTGAGGCAATGCATCTCAAGGGCAGACGGTGTACAGAATCAAAATCCTGCAGCTACAAGGAAATCCTCTAGGAGATGATGACATCCTCTCTGTACTAACAGACAACATGCTACTGAAAATTGAATCGAAACGAATAACCTCAACCAAGAGTGCGAAACGAAAATTCTCAAGGGTGGATTTTATAAACTCAACGGCCTCAGAAAAGAGACTATATGGGAGGTTAAAGATAAGTGAATCTTACTGGAACTCCTTTATGCATTAGAGCAATGAGTGTGCCAAAGACTGGCTTCCCTGCAGTTGAAACAGATTCCAAGAAGTGAGTTGCAAAGGCAAATCCTTACCTACCTTGTTGCAAAATGAACATAGAGACAAAAATTTCATTTCAAAAGATTTGGCTCTCTGGCGCAAAAATCTCACCATACCTCTATTCATCTCCGAAAATTTACCCTCATACATATCTTAAAGTGACGGAAAGAGTATCCTGTGCCTTAATGCCGGAGAAGACAGTGTGCAAATTCGAATCCCTTGGAGGAACTTACCAGTGATGAAGCTCTTGGTGCCATCGATGGGGTCCAGCACCCAAACATAATCCGAACCTTCAACAGGAGTTGTCAATCCCCATTCCTCGCCATATCTGCATAAAATCCTTCATTTCAGCATACAGAATTGCTCCACTCGCACCATTATGAATAGAGTTTACAGGAAAATAGCCATGGCTACACTATTCATTCTATTGGGTGCCATTCATGATTAATGCGCCACCAAATAGCTTTCCATACAATAAATGAACTTTTTGTCCAATACCAATAGTGTAGGTGGTTTAACCTTAGGACCACAATCAAGCTTTTGAGTGAATGGTCAGTCCCTCGACAAGTGGCTAACATGAGATCCAAAGCTTCGAAAATAGTGTTCACTCCTTTCTTTTATCACTGTCCTATGGGCTTTGACGTGAGATCCGAAACAAAACAGACTCATAAGGTGCCAGTTTCAAGGAACTAGAGACATTTCTCTCTTTTTTCCAATCTTATCCATGAAAAGATTCAGTAACACATGAACTCAAGAATGATGTTCAAATTAGTCTAAGAAATAGTGTATCATACACTAATTAGAAAAAACAGTGCAGCTGACTTCCAGAGAGGCACTGCAAACCCTATATCCTAATACTAATTCTGAGAGATTCTTACATGGAATGTGATGGGCAAAGCTCACCCAATAACTCACGCATTGCCAGCTCCGCACTCCGATCAGCGATTGTAACAGGGCCTGCATGCCACTCAAATGCTCAATTAAGAAAACAAACTTCTCCAAAATTCTTTCTTGTTTGTTCCTTCGAAAGGAATGTGCTTCGTCTAAGTGTGCCAAATAAAAATTCAGAGAATGTGCTTCACGTGTCCAGTGCACTTACTCGAATCGGCCTTGTCAATGATCTGAAACTTGGACCTGAAGTACTTCAAGGTGATTTCGCGAGCAGTATCTGCAAGCTTGTGGACTACCTCAACAAACTGGTCCATGGTCTCATCCGACACGGGAACCTCAACTGCTATGCTAGCACAAATGCGACGCTGCCTTCGGGACACACCCAAGCTCAAGATTCGCTCTCTTTGCGCAATTGAACACTTTGACAAGGAAGCAGAGAAAGTGGAATCAAGACCGAAATTGCGAACCCTGATTGACTTCGTTCCCCATGTTGCTGTCAGGACATTAGATTCCTGTCGCTGCGAAGAGAAGGTGGGGTTGGAGAGGGAGCAAATTTGGGAGACAGACATTGTCACTCACTTGTTTCCTGATTCACATCTATCTCTCGGTACTCGCATCTGAAACTAACCAAAAAAATCTCTAACGTGTTGGTGATATCTCGTGAGAATGATGCTTCCCAACATTCAGGTCTACACTGAAGACGATGGCAGACCTACGTAACTGATCCGCACGATATTTGTAGCAATTTCTATCAAGAGAATTGAATGACCAAACTAAAGTTATCCCTTCGCCCACGAATTGCCAATGCTCGAGAACTCGAAGAGTCTAGAGAACTTGCTCGTTTTTTCCCCTGCCTAAACCCTAACCCTAATTTGGCAATTGGACGAAGTCCCGGAATCCAGTTCCAGATACTCCTTTGAAACCTGCGCGTAACTCTTTCAGTTATTTCTGCAATGTTATTTCGTTCACGTTCTTCTTAATTCGAGTATTGCACGGCGGTTTAACTTTCGCTTGGATTGACGTTATAACTCTACTAAACCCTCCGCAGGAAGATTGACAAGTATTCGTCATCATGGTGATTTTCTGACCCTCTTTCTCGCGTTGAGTTGCATGTAGAGTCAAGATTTGTTCATTGATTGGCGATCAAAGTGTCGATGTAAGAGCTGGAACTGAAGTGTCGATGAACGCTTGATTTTGGGGTTTGTGCTGCTTTACAGTCGGTAACATTGCACACGAATGTGGGGGAGATTAAGTGTGAGATATTCTGCGACGAAGTTCCGAAAGCTGCTGAGGTACAGGAGTTCACTACCATCCCCTGCTTGTGTATGAGAGTGGCTTCTTGATAACTCTAAAGATATTACTCTATTGCCCCTCAATCGATTTCTTATATTGTAAATTGTAAACCCTTTACCAGAATGTTTGGCAACCTGAAGGTTCTGGAAAGTTTTTGTTACGCAATCTCGTGATAAGAATTGTAACTACAAGGGCTGTCAAGAGGTGCACATGACAAATTCCTCTGATTCTCATGAGTTATATTCGTGCACGTACAGAACTTTCTTGCGTTATGTGCGAGTGGATATTACGATGGCACGATCTTTCACAGGAATATTAAGGGATTTATGATTCAAGGTGGAGATCCTACGGGCACCGGGCGAGGCGGCACCAGTATATGGGGGCGCAAGTTTAACGACGAAATCCGTGAGTCCTTGAAAGTGAGTGTGCTATCAAATCTGACAAGTAATTTAACAAGAATCAATGAATAAGAGCAGATTAGGGCTTGAAATTCGATAGAGGTCCCTGGATTTCTGCAATAATGATGTGGCTTAGGGTTTAAGGGGTTATTTAGATCAGCCTTAGCTTTGAACTTCCAATTTCTTGTATTTTTTGTGCTGCCTCTTGCTGCTGCTTAGGTAGAGGATACGAAAACTGTTAGCGACCTATTCTCGTCTCCTATTCCGATCCCTGATACCAACTGCATCTCTTCTACTCTTACTCTTCTTTGCCCTTCAATTAGCAAGTGGTGTAAGCTAGACTTGGATAAATGTCTATGACCACAGATCATTGAATGGAAATGAATTTATCTACTTTCGCTTGTAGTGGCCAAAAACGTCTCACTTTGAATTATTGCATAAGAAATTCATACATAGTGATAAAAATTTGAGTTCAACAGATTTGGTTCTTGTACTCAAAGTGGTCTCTTCACAGCTTTGCACATCTTTTAAATTTCACTCTTATGTCAAAACATGCTTAAAGTGACAGAAATAATATCCTCTTCATTTCCTGATCATTTGATGGTGACCTATTCATTTCATGATCGTGAATTCGTTTTACCTTCACCGATCTTTTCTCAGACATTGCGTTTTACAGCTTCTAGCGGTACTGGTGAGTTTGCGTTCGTGCATGTTAAGCTGCTGATTTCAATCTTGGTTCGCACAAGGTTCTAATGGCTTCTGTTTTTTTCGTTGCAGCACAATGCAAGGGGTGTATTGTCCATGGCCAACAGTGGACCAAATACGAATGGGAGCCAATTCTTTATGACATACGGAAAGCAACCTCATCTCAATGGACTTTACACAATTTTCGGTCGCGTGATTCACGGACATGAAGTCCTGAACGTGATGGAAAAGGTATGCCTAGTGAGATCTATCATATACCTGTTGGAACGCATTCAGCGTAGAAAATTTTCAAGCACTATAGGTCATAAATTATCTGCTTTGAGGTCTGTATTAACCCCATAAGTGCCCAAGCTAAAAATAAGAAGCCCACGTTGGATGCCACTTGTCGACTGTAGTAACTCTTGAAGCAGAATTTTATTATTCAAATATGTAGGGATGATTTTTTCTTTCTATTGTTATTTTTTGTTACCCTCCTTGAAGCTTCATAAATTATTTAATATAACTCATTTGAGCAGTTAGGGCTAAGGATTTGATGACCTGATTAGAGAATTCTGGAAGATTTTGTGTTCGCTATCTTTATGAGCGTTCAGTAACCTGAAATTGCTGTCATGATCTTTGCTGTTTCTCGTTATTTATGATGCTGTGGTTTGTTGCAGACACCGACAGGACCAGGTGACCGGCCTCTTGCAGAGATTCGTCTAAACCGGGTCACAATGCATGCTAATCCATTAGCTGTGTAGAAACAGTGTCTGCATTGCATCTTCGGCAGTTTGGAAGTTTTAGTAGCTTAGCTTAACTTTTGGACGAATGAGTTTTTGTTCTTTGTCGGCCACCCTTCGTAAGAAACTGGGTCTCTTCAAAGGTTTCTTAACTTTGTATCAACTCTGAGCTTGTAATTTTTTCGACTTAATGTTTCCACACGCTATTCTTTACGATGGAATATGATCAAGAACTCTTGTTTTTATGACTGCTTGCTACCTAAGAGCCCTTGCTTACCTCCTAGTGAGTTCGATGTAGCCATGATTTTTGAGCTCTTATTTTTTATCTGAATTATTTGGAACAATTTGGTCCATTGAGTCACTTCACTAGCTTGTGTCCAAGATGATCTGGTGCCTAACGCTGAACATGCTGAAGTGCTGGGCCTCTGTCGAGGCATTAGTGCCAAACTTTCCCTGTAACTGATTGCAAGAGGCACTTCAAACATTTAACTACTGCACATTCGCATTCATTTCGCATGGCCATTCGAGAAATTGTCACTAATTCACAACCTAATATTAATAGATAAAATTTCAGAATGAGTTGTTGAACTCCTTATCCACATTCTTGGTGGGATTGTTGATTTGATAATTATCCTGATGGTCATTAATTTTGCTATGAATGGCTGCTGCTGTGTACAAGGCCACATCTCCAGATTGGAGAAAACTAAAATGCCGATGCTGGAAGGTTAGTAGTCTGGTACATAATCAAATAGAAGAACTACTTAGATCTCTTTCCTCTAGTAAAAACCAAAATTTCTGTAAGCAAGTAGGAACGCTAATACGTCACGTTAAGTAGCAGCGTTAATACTTAAAGGCCTGGTGAGCGCTTGAATGCTGCAAATAATCCTGCAAGTTTTTTGTCTTTATTTCTCCTAGTCAGACCTTCTGCATCACGATTCACCTGCTCCACATAGCCAAGGCCACAAATTATTATGAGGCATGGACTAAACAGCTTTTGCAACTGATTACCAAAATCTTCATATCCGAAAAAATTGTAAAATTTCAAGATATTGGCATTTTTTCAAACAACCATCTGGAACCTCAAATGTAAATTGCCTAGCTAATGGAGCTCTGTACAATTGGGTGCCATGACTTTGGAGTATTGAAATATGCCATTTTAACGGATAAGACCATCAAAAGGCAGCCCAGGTGGTTTTAGGTCAAAACCTCTGAACATAGAAATCAAGCAAATGGTAGAAACTCTCAGGGAAAGTTCGCATGCAAACCTGTTTCAGGACGTCCTCAAGCACACCAGTTATTTCTGAGAAATCTGGCCTTCCTTTTGGGTCTGTTTTCCAGCAACGTTCTAGTAATTCGTTCAGAGTTGGATCTATGTTCTCAGGAATGGTTGGCCTCAAACCCTGGAATAACCCCATCCACAGATATATACGAGTCAGCATTTGACAGATTCCTGAGCGGGGTGATTATCTATCAGACAATAATGGCTGAACAAATGCAAATTGCAGAACCGAAAACAAGACTGAGTACCTTCTTGACCACACCAACTGCAGCTTGAAGAGGAGTAAGGTCTTCGTAAGGAACCTGGACATAATTTTGTGTACAATGTGGAATTATAAACCCATTACCATCATCGGTCATTTCTCAGGATTTGCTCACTCAAAATCTGTCTGCTTTCTAATTGTACATGTCAATGAGACAGGCTAGGACACAAGCGCAAACTTCCTGTTGAATAGTATTTCGACAAAAACAACATTGGGATGTTTCAACCTCCCAATTAGTTGTACCACTGTAAGTTGTTACTGGTATCATTTTTTTCAATACTACATACCAAAATGGTAAGCGTATCCAGGAGGGTATCAGTTCTTTTTTTCCAATGTTATGCATGCAAGTATAAAAATATTTCATATTAAATTGAAAATTTTTACTCGCCTGGTTTGGCAATACTGAAGACCACTTTTCATAGCAGTATTGCATACATTGGCCACAACTAATATTCCATTGCTGTTGTTTTATTTATGATATTCCAACACTGGGGACAAACTTCAACTTGAGATACCTCACCTAATTCCATGCATACTAAATATATGCCAATGACCGCGGCCATACCTGTCCTGTTAGTAGCTCCCAAAGTACAATGCCGAAGCTGAAAACATCCGCCTTGTTATCATAAGGTTTGTGCTCTATAACCTGGCGAGCAGATGTCAGGACTAGTCATAAACCACATTCAAATATTTCTCTGTAACTTTAAGCAAATACTGCTTCGTTAACAGTACGTTTCTCAACATGACAACTTCATTAAATTAGTGGAATTCATCGACTCTCGCACTTTTCAGGGTGCGCGGCCTATGTCTAGTTTTTGTCCTATTTTGTAGAGCTTTGTGTAGATGAATGTCACAATTATTCGAACCCAGAATTAAGACAAGTCAATAAAATTGACAATTCAGGTAGAAATCATAGACAGCATGCATTGCCTGGTAATAACAATATTTGATGGAAAAAAGATGATCTACGTATAACCATACCTCAGGAGCCATCCACCGGTAAGTGCCTGTCTCTGCTGTCATGATGCCCGACTGTGCTTGCACTCTCGCTACACCAAAATCAGCCACCTTGACCACCTGAAATCCTCCATGAAACTCCACTAGTGTCAGTGCTGGAGGTTTTGTATAAGGTAAGAGGTGCTAAATTAAAACAGTAAAATCATCCTCAAACACAAAGGTACGTACATATTGGAGAATTATTCAATAGTGGGATTGCACTACTGAGCTAGACTTAGGAACTGTAAGCATATATGTCGAACTCAAGAGGCAATCAAAGGAAGAATTGAAGGTCACAGGCCATGGCTTACCTCATTCTCGTCCATAAGTAGGTTCGATGCTTTTAAGTCACGATGTATGATTTTGTTCTGATGAAGGTAGTCCATCCCCCTGGAGACATCAATGGCCACTCGCAGAAGCATTGGCATCTTCAAAGCTGCCTTTTGCTGATGCAAGTAGTCATAGACACTCCCACCAGACATGTACTCTGCAAGCAATTCATGCAGACAACTTAACTTACAAAACATTAAACCTTAAGACCTAAACCCTAACCCTGAAGCTACGTACGTACAGTATTGTCCAGAAAAAGGAAATTAAACAAAAGTGAATTACACTCATTTGGTGCCTTAACATGCGTCACAGCTAGCGGTTTTTTGTCAACATAAATCACAATGTGCAATATTATCGGGAATATTATTCATTCAATAATTGGCACAAGCAGTTCCTTTGAAAACTCAGACGCATGCAAATTTCAGTTTTGAATACCTGCATAGAACTTCACCAATTGATATCATGGAAAACTGTCAATTAAAATTTAATCAATATTCTAATTAATGACGATCGAGGATATCCAAATTGACTTAGAGATATACCTGTGACAATGCAGAAATTGGGGGGCTTTGTGCAAGCGCCAATGAACTGCACAATATTCTTGTGCCTCACTTTCCTGCACAAGTTCACGTCTTACTTCAGCCCAATCTGGCTGCTTTTACAGAAACTAAGGCACCCTTGGGTGCGGCGTATCCATCAACTTGAAGGTGAGACTGTCATGCTAGAGATAAATCATATAATTTAGGAGATTTATGAAGTGTTCCATGACAGAAAGTTCTCTCGATCGAAAAGCTGCACATTACCGCATGACAAACACTTCTTGTTGAAATTCTTGCCTCACACTTTCGTTTATCCGCTCTGCCTTGAGAACTTTGATGGCCACATCCTGACCACAATAGCTACCTTGATATCTGAAGACATTCAAGGGATTGACTACACTCGTCAACTTTAAATCAACAGTCACGCAAAAGTTCGCAGTAAATTTAATTTTCCAGATTGGGTTAATGTACTTAGAATTCGCCACATTTGCTAAACTAGGCACGAATGTACGAACTATTAATACACGAAGTGAATGCACAGAGTTTTCACTCAAGGAAGGTAAAGACAAAGACTCATAGACAAACAATACCCTTAAGTTTCATAATATTCTTTATCAATACAACTGCGTACCCCTTAAAAACCTTCTGCACATGGGGTAAGAAATGTGAAAGGAACACATGTCAAGCCTCCACCAACTGAAGGTGAAATTACAGAAAATTAAGTTGGACATAATTAAGTGCAGGCACATTCACGACTCCATAATTTAATTGAGGGACATTCTGAGGGTCATCTCAATCTATCCTGGTAAAGAATGTAATGTTGCATCCACCGTTGCTAGAATAATTAGGTCAGCTTAATTATGCCAAGATGCTTACGATTTACTTAATCCTGTTCCTGTTAATCCTGTTCTAAACTGATTTTCTAACAAAATGGAATACCAGTAGTGCAGCTGCATGCAGAAGATACTTACAAATCTCCAGAAGAGCCAGTTTTCACCTTGCCGACGAACTTTAACTGGCTACTATCAATTTCCCAATCGTCTGGGCCACTCGAACCTGCTTCTGGTATAATCCGCTTACTGTCGTTAAGTTGAGGAAGAGGGGCGTACTCAGGATCTGGCTCAGACCCAGCGCTCAACACTGCAGGCTGAACATGAACATCAATATTGCACAAGAGCAAGTTAGAGCATACTTACCTATCCCTGGGTTTCCTTTTCTACAGATTCTTTCATTGCTTATCTCAAATTAAATTAAAAAAAAATTGCCATCGTAACCTATTTCAGATGTTTGGGATAGTTTAACACCCAAAAGGGTTATAAACCGTAAACCCTAACTCTAAAACCCTAAGCCCTAAAATCCTAAATGAACAACGTTTTGGAGATTGTTGACTGAAAAGTGTTGCATTTTGCTTAAGCATGTTCCCAAATTTTCATGTTTGCTGAAAAACATTGCTCAAGCATGTACCACAATGTTGCTCAAGCATGTACAAAAACTATGCATGGAGCTAAACTGCTAAAGACATTGCTGAGAAGACGTAAGTTGCTAAACCCTTCAAATTCTAGATATATCGATCTTAATCCAGCACTTGCAATTCAAAATTAACAGTGAGGTTGTGAAAGAATCATTTAAAAAGGATTACTGCATCACCTCCATAGTTGAAAGTGCCTCAAGAAGAGCCTGCTTCACATCTTCAGTATCCTGAACAACAGCAGATCGATTCAAGTTTATTAATTCGTGAACAACCTAGAATTGTAATTAAATGACGCTCGTGTTGATCCAAGACGTACAGACTCTTTTCCGGATGCAAGATCTATCAGAAAGCCCTGCAGATAGCGCATAGAATAAACCTCTGAAATAGCTCAAAGTAAGTAATTCACTGTTTTCATTAAAATTGAATTACCCCCCATCTTGAGGCGCTTAAGATTGGGAAGCATCTCCATCTCCAAGTGGTCATAAAACTTCAAGTCGCTCTTCAGTTCCAATCTTTAGAATGATAAAATGGTTGAATTTTCTTGAGGTGCTTAAGATTCGGAGGTCTAGAACTCTAGATCTCCATCTTCAGGTGCTTATAAAATTTTGTATGTCTTCATATATCTTGAATTCCGACCTAACAGTTCAGTGTAATTTTAATTTAAATAGTTGAAGCACTGTTGGAGGCTTTACCTTTGTAGGCCAGCCATCTACCACGAAAACGTCGAGGGAGTAACCGTCAGTGGTTGAGAAGACGTGCGCTTCTCGAATATTCAACCCCACATCTGCGAGCAATGCTGACAACTAAACCAACAAAGCACAGAATTATTATGCGATGGTTGAATAGATTTGGATTCCTTAGTATATATACACCGATCCAAATTCTTAGAGCATTGTGCACGACTTCATAACACAATTTTGGAGCTCGGAAACACAACATTTCAACAAATACTACCACTCCTTAGATATGAGAGGATGATGGTTGATGATTGAAGCTCAACTAACCCAGCCTGACAGCACTGACAGTGATATTCATGTCTTCTAGTTACTATCCTTGAATAGCAAATCCTCAAGCTTAAATAAAGTTGATACCACATTTAGGATACTGGGAACAAGCTTGCAGAAAGCGCACTGTAGAGCCCGAGGTTTTTGGACACTGTCTTGAACAGTTTGACAATTTGGATCCATACCCCGATAATAGCATCATAATATAACATACCCCCATTTTGTGCATTTGAATAATGGTGGTAATAAACTGGTACTTAGACTTCAGACTTGATCAAGACTCTGCACACCTGACTCAGAAGTTTGGGTTTATCGGTGCTTGAGATCGTAACTTCATGCACTACCAGGTTTGCCACATACGTCGAACTGCATCCCATCATCCCCAGGCTGATGTTAGTGCTTCCTCAAGAGCCAGAGTTTCAACTACAGTGGCAACTATTTAGAGCAGCGTACGTAGCTGTATTGTCAAAACCCACACCATCATCCATGGCAGTATTAATCCTTTACGCAGCACGCTATGGCCATATAACTCAAGCCATACCAATGAAGGACTTTTGAAGCTACGAGGCAGATTATCCTTGGTTGAGAGGATTACAACCCAATGAATGCTGGCCTCTTTTAATTGTACTTATAACCCAATGGCATGCGTCTAAAGAATTTCACTTCGAAGATATGAAACCAATTAAAGTGCACAAGCTAGATCAAAGTGATTACAACCCTCAAGACCAAATTAAGTGCAGTGCCGAATCTGGAAATCTAAATTTTTTGACTGGTATGATCTTTTAGCCTATGTACCTTTGAGAATTCTGGCTACCTTCTTCAGTCCGATCTGCAGAACTGTTGAGATCTGAAGCCGATGATTCCTGGTTGAGTGACGACCCGGGAGCCGGGAGTTGCAGTCTGCAATGGTGTTTTTCAATAAGACCAGGATTAATTAAAACTTAGGTTAAAAGATATGACTACCTCCTGCTTACTCTACTCTATTGCCGTTTGAAATCCTGTAAAGCCACTCTCATGTCAATGCAGGAACGGGAAGCATATAGCGATCATTTTAACCAGCTAGAGGAAAATGTCAAATAGTTACGTACTGTAGCTTGGACATAGGAGGATCGTCTAAAGCTTCATCAAGAACAGATGGCTTATCTGAGATGGGTTCGGCGGAACCAGTCCGAATCTGCCAAAAAGATTTTAAAACTTGAATATGTAACTTGTTATGTGCATGATCAACACAAGAAAGTAATCCGAAAAGGCATCAAGTAATGACCTCGATCGGCTATGACTGGACGTAGTGCCGTTGAGTCGATGGAAAGATTGGCTTGATCTATCAAATGACCAGCTTGCTAGTTATATGAAAAAAACTTGATTAGTAGCTAATCCGGGTGCAACTTACCATTGCACTAGCTAATCATATTACTAGCTAGTAATATCAAAAAAACTTGGATTAGCTTGTGCAATGGTGAGTTTTATTGATTTCTTCAATCATCATGACTGGATGCATTTAATGAACTGCGAGTTAAGGTTCGTGAGAGAATTGCTGCACCACGTACAGGAACTGCACGAACATGGAATACCGCCTTGCTTTCGGAGACCTTGACCTCCTCAAGAAGCCGCTTGTGAATGAGAACATCATCTGCCCTGTCAACGTGCACATACAATGCATACCTGCGGACAAAAGCCAACAATAAAATATGGAATTGTCAGTATTGCTTGAATGCAGCAAATCTCATGCTTGATGCCATTCAATCTTCCTCTATCCGGATCCACTATTGCCACATGGTCCGATAGCAGAAAGTACCTCAGATAGTATGAATCCAAACTGAAAGTAAAGGATTCACTAATATGAATTCAATTAGAAAATTTCTTAGTGTAAGCCGTCATACATTCATTACAATTAGTAAATCTCATGCTGTAAATTTTCTGCAACGAACTAATAAGACTAAAAGATACTGCCGTGGTTCAATTCTCAATAATGGTCGACTCAGTCAGTCCCTCAAGGACCAACGAGGCGACGATTCATGGTTTCAAAATGAAAAATTTAATTGATCATATCGTGGAAAATATAATTCAGATCGGGCCAAACTCGGTATCACTGGAATCAATGATGAACATGCATGTGTTGGTCAAATAATAATTGTAATAATACACTACAAAGTCTTCCTATGCCCGGCCTCCTCAAAACTGCAAATTAACATAGACATGAGCACCAATTTGGGACCCTCGTCCTTGAGGGGTTAACTCCCTAGCTTGCTCTCTGGGATATTGATCTTAATGCTCAACGATTCTACCAACTGTGGTAATGTAATCAGCATTGACTGATGGATGCTAGCTCCACATTAATTTGAACAGTCAAACTAGAAACTGAATCTAATTACGCTAGTTCCAGATCAATGCGCGAGAACATATAGTAGGGTTTACGTTAAGCCTGTGGCAATGACGACGTTTTGGATCTGCATGCATTACTGTGAGTTACCCCAAACCAAACAGCATGAGGAACAGTATACACACCTAATTAGTCTAATCGGCAGGCAAAATCGAGAGAAACTGACTGAAAATAGTTTGAAATCTGGTATCAATTGTTATTCCAAACAATAGATTGAAGTTTCCAATTGTTTAAGTCACTCAGGCTGAGTGGATTTGTTAACTGAGAAGCAACGGAGCTTCCTTTCTAATGACGTTGTGCATGAGTGGACCTACTTACCTAGTGGGAAGCCGTTCGAAGTGACTGTGAAGCTCTTCAGCAAATGCAGGCATTGCCAGAGCTTCATCATGATCCCGCAGCTCCCACAGAATGCTCTCACACACCTCTTTCTTTTTCTGCTTCCGCTGCGCATTCAACGCCATCTTCGTACTAGTCTTCTTGCCCTTGAAATCCACCATCAATGGAAACGTAGCAAGCCTCTACCAACACCTACTGTTCCAAATCTCGATGCTTGGAAAGGAAATATAAAGCTCCAGAACTTTTTAAATACTTTCCTGGCAGTCACAGTCACCAGCTAGTACTCGCGGCATCTGGGATATGCCGAAACGGAAATCCTTCCGGCACCAATTGGAAGGCTTAGTACCAAAGAACCATGGCGAGGAATCATATCTCACCACCTAGCACGTAAAAATCCTCAGTACGTACCCTAATCGCATCATCTAGCTAGTACAAGATCACAAATGCCGGTTATATGAATGATCTCGTCTGAAACCAGCTATGGAAACATCCAGATAGACACATTCAGACTATCGAGATGGCGGTGCTTCTTGTCGGTAGCTAAACAACCTCCAGCCCTGAACTTGGTGTATTGTCAAGACGATGAAGAGTTCTCGCATGGCTCCAGATCCAGATCGATTTGGGTCCCGTACCGGTGACCATCATCAGATTTGGAAGCTAGCTAGCTTTCAAGCAAGCTGGTGATCGATCGATTCATACTCTTTGACACTTAGCTTCATCATTATCCCTGCCACGACAAATGTAACGCAACCCTTCCCTGGTCTGTCAATGAAACTCCCATGCGCAGGCTAGGTACAAACTGAACTGAACTAAACTTACTTTACTCCGTAGTTTGTACAGTGTCGTCATTGTGGAGCTTTCAGTAATCCAAGCCCTCAGTAAAGTCCCGCAGCTAGTCCTGCAAAGTGCAAATTGTCGTCACAATTGACACCGCAGATAGAGCCGCTCGTCGCCGTGAACTAACTTTGGCGTCCAGGCGACCAAGGGAGCTGCACCTAACTCCCGACTAGGAGGAGCAAGCAAAATCTGGAGGGTCCCAGAGTACACTAAGTTAGTTTATTGTAAATTTCATTGTGTGCCACCCCCAAAGAGTAAATACACTACAGTAATATACTGTAGCCACAACTACCGCGTCATCCCCCTTGCCAAGTGTAGCAAATGGCATCGTGATGGCGATGATAGCCTCCATTGGGAAGACGGACGCCGGCACATGGAAACGCGGAGATTTGTTATTTCCGACATCCTCACGGCGGCGAGTCTGGCTGTCTTATCCACTCTCCGAGTTTTTCTGTACTAAACTAGCAAGACTTTGGGGCTGGCCTTCGGGCGCTCCCAAGGGGCACCGTAAAAGTAAGTACTTGGTCAGAGCCTGACGATCTGCTTTCAGTCGCAATAAGTTTTCTTAATGGCGCAATCATGCTATGGAGCTTTAGAAGTCCCTTTGGAAGTGCCAAGTGGGTGGAGCCATACCCGCTTGGTTTTCTTTTCTGGGTCGGTTTGCCTGAACACGAGGACGTACTGCCTGGCAGGATGGGCACATTCGCTTGGGGATTCCGGCACCTGGAATCCCTGGACTGGACTTCATAAGCATATTATAAGGTCATATAGTTTAAACCTTTAAACCCCCAGGCATCTGCCGCCCTTGCTCTTCGTCACGCAGCTTCCAGAATCTCAAGACTGCTTCAATGTCACATGGCAAAGCCATAAGTTAGACCAGTTGCTGCCAGCGTTTATTCCAGGTGTTGGTGTAATTTCTGTGGTGCAGTGCAGAGTTGGTCCTAGAGCTCCCTGTCACCAACTGAAAGCGGCAGCTTTAAGCTTAAGATAGAAGCAGCTGTATTGTTGCCAGGCCAGCGCAGGGCACGGAAGGCGCGATCCACCAGGCTGTGATAGCAGTACTAATAAGTTCAGTGTTGATGTGCAGGGTCCACGTACTGAGATGGATGGCAAGGCCAGTAGCAGCTAGTTCAGTTTTGTATTGTTAATATTGTGTTGGTTTCCAGTGCACTGCTGTGCACCACTTAGTACTCGCGTGCTTGCCCCCACTCTGATCGCAATGGTGTGTGGAGAGGAAACGTGAAGCGCGTGCAAGTGCGTGCGTGCTGGGTAGTGCACAGCATTGTTTTGGAAATGGACAGTGACTAACTTAGACTCCTCTGGTGGTAGCAGCAGAGGATACTAAGCTATGGCGTTTGATTTTCTCCCACTGGCTTGTTTCTGTAAACCTCTGGCAAGGATTTTTGATTGTGAGCAGCTGGAACTATGGCAGCCACTGCTTCTTCCTACCTTAAACTTTGTTCCAGTCTGTTCCTGTCGGTTCCAGTCTGCATCCATATTCTTTCACTGTCTTGGTGTCCCAGACGTTGTGAAACATTCCACCTCCTAAAAACTGTTGTACAGCTTCTGGAATGCTTGTTTTGGGTGTGATATCAATCGGTAGATTTCAGAGTCTGTAGTTACTTTCATTGTTGGAAGGCAGTACTCATCATTGGACAGAACTTGCCATGTGGTGCACTGACGTTGCTCTATACCTCTTTGAACGTTGGAGGTTGTCATCCATGTGCGTATGAGTTTCAACGTTGAAGCGTGCTCATCTTCATGCTTAGTTTGTGATTGGAGACTCATGATTGCTCGTGTTTTTCATCAATGGGCACTCGTGCATGTATTCCTCGAAATTGGGAAACTAAAACTAGTTCGATGGGTTTCAAAGCTCCCGCTGCATCGTACTGGTTCTCCCGTATTTGAATTGAAGCACTGAACATTGTTTTCGTCGACTAAACTACTTTGAATCACACGCTGTCTTAGTGTTGTGTGGCACAGTGATGAGAGACATCTACAATATGTCAGTGAAGACATGGACTATTCCTCGTGGTGTGGTGACTTCGTCATATTACCGGTGGTTAAAATGGCAAAATTCGGCACTTTTCCAAACTGCCATCTACAACCTCAACTTTATAGCAGTCGATCTTGTGTTTACAGTGGTACTAAGTTTTAGAGCTCTCTTCACAAAAGTATCAAGTTTATGCCCTGAACCTTTACTAATATGACCATAATGATAGCTGTTCCGCCTTTGAATGCGAATGAGCTTGATATGAACCTGTGTAGCGGTTATGGTATGTTCGCACTTGGTATCAGGGGTGATGTTTGCAACGTGAATCCAGTCCAGATGTAGGTCTAAATTCATTCCTAAGACCCTCAGTAACAACACTCTCCAACACCAAATGCAAACATACCATTATTGTAGTTGTCCGTGTTCAGTAATTGAGTGAAACTTCTCTACTGTATAGAATTGTTTGCAGCTGGAGCATCTCTCCCCCAGATCAAACTCACAGCCACAAGTCAACCTCTGCGACATTGATTTTACTTGTATCATGCGATACACATGAACATTAGCATAGTAGTTTTGGAAGTGACATAAGGTTCGAAATTTTGGATAGAAGGGAAGCCTTGGTTGCAATCTATCCCTCAGCATTCAAGGGCACACTTCCTTGTGTCTATGACATCAACTTCTTCTAAATGTAAGTGTGACGAATCCGTGAGAAAAAATTGGTGAACTTTATCGGCATATTTAGGAAGGCAGATGCGCATGTTCGGAGTTTTGGGGATTGAGAACCTGGTCGAATTTGGTATTAGACTGGAAATTTAGGTGGAGGCCACCAGTAGAGCGTAGCCACAAGTGAATCAGATTGGATTTGTTTCCCTTGGGAAGTTGAAAAATTCGTCATTTGCATGTAGAAGTCTCAATCTGAATTAAATCATGAACAGTGTTCTACTTTGTCATACAGTAGACATGCAGCGGACATGCAGGAGACATGCAGTAGAGACATGTAGCGGACATGCAGCAGAATCATGAGGCTTTAATTTGTTTTTAAAAATGGATAGTTGAACTTTGAATTGTGTCTAATTGAACTCAAAAAAGAAAGTTGAGAACCTTGAGAAATTGATGGGCTTGCCATCTCCCCTTGGCAAACCATATTTATTTTGGAACACCTACCAAGTTAATGACAAGCTCTTGGAATTCCAACTTGGTTTGTCAAGGGGAGATGGCAAGTCCATCAAATTCTTTGGGTTTCCATACTTTCTTTTTTTGTTCACTCTAACTCAATTAAAAGTTCAACTATATAATTTTAAAAACAAATTAAAGCCTTATGATTGTGCTACATGACAAGGTAAAACACTAATCATGATTTAATTAAGATTGAGACTTCTACATGCAAGTGGCCATTGGCCAATTTTTAAACTTTCCACACATGCCTTTGACTTTTGGCAAGTAAGCTATAGTGAAATACATTGAATTGGATTCACTTAGTTAGAGACATGTATAATAGAACCATCCATTATCAACCACTTAAGCATTTTGTGCATAATTTGAAATAGTAGAAAGCATGGTTAATTTTTTGCCATGTAGAGAGATAGAAATGATGGGCATTGTCAAATTTTCATAATTTTTTTCTTTAAATTCAAATTGTTATAAAGCCAAAAGTCGACTAAAACCCATTCCCAATAGATAGATTCTTCCATCCCCACTCATAACAAATGATGGCTAGAAGATGGTGAGAAATTAAGAAACTAATGATTACTTATCAATCATCTGTCTATTGAATTTCCCATTACCTATGTATTGACCATGGGGCCTGGTTGGTCATGGGTGGTTCTACCATATCTAGTATTGCAAACTACAATTTAACTCCAAATTGGCTATATAATATACAAATGGAAATAATTGGAAAGATAATGCCGAGAGCTTTCCAACAAAATATCATACACCCAATTTAGATAAAAACTCAAAACACACGACTTAAAAGAATTGATTTTGACACATGATTAACCCCTCAAAGGCACATGGAAGGCTGCCCTGCCATGTCATAAAAGCAGTCACCTGTTCACAGAAATAGCTGAAATGGATGCGGTCAGTACAGAAATCTGGCTAGTCTAAATATGCCAAGAGATCGAGAGAGTTCTAAGACTTACATGCAACTGTAATTCGTGAAGAAGTCCTGATTTGCAACGCCGTTCAAAATTGCATTGACAATCTTAAAAATATGCTAATCTTCTATATTAATAAAACATTAATGATTGAAGTCCTCCTGAATAACTCTCAAAGTTGCCATTGAGGAGCATTCAATAGTTTCGGTCGTCTTGCACGCTGTTGCTCTCGTCTGAGCTTTTGTGCCTGCTTCTGCTCTTTCTGCAAAGTATCCCGAATCACTTCAAGTAATCCTTCCATTCCTTCTCCTTCCCTGCATTTGTTTAACACAGCAGAAAACTAAGAGTGGTATCAAAGTGCAACAATTGCTGATTCTGAAACTCTATAAATTCTTTTCTCTGCTTTTGTACAGAATCCATCTGTATGATTGTCCATATTGTATTCCTAGGACCAGCAGCTGGACGATCATCTATTAAAAAGTTAAATGCCAGCACTCATTAAATCATTTCAGATCATGAAGCCTAAGATAGAGAGAAGAGCACTAGAGCAAGATCATACCTTGCACTAATGCCAACAACAGCAGCTGGGCGACGAAAGTCTTGAACTCTCCGTTCTTCTTCTTTCTCTGTCATTTGCTTGCGTTGTCCTTGCTTCGATACAGCTTGTGAGCTACTATCTCTTTCTGCACTGTCTAATCTGGGCAGACGAGAACTGTCTGCATCAGCACTGCTCATCCCATCACCATCAACTTCAGGATCAACACCCATATTTTGAATCGTCTCCCTCAAACTTTCGAATTTCTGCCTGGCCTGAATTCAGATTTATGATAATGCAAGTAAGCAAAGGCCTTCAAAAGTTAAAAGATGCAAAAACCCAAATCCTCCCAGTGTCCATATTTTGTGAATTCGAACATATCCTTAACATACAAGGACTTGTTCTTTTCATTCATCCATTTACTCTAAGGTTCTTGTGTTAGTTTCTAACAATTATATGAAATAGAATTTCATTCAGAAACGAGGGGAATACTCCTGCCCACTGAAGAAAATTGTGAGACTAGCATTGCATCCACAATGCACTTAACATGGTTCTGCATCACCTTGTCGAACAGAACTATCGAAGAAAACGCCTTTCAGATAGCTTCACAATTCTGCCAGGTATAAAAAGAAGGTAGAGAAAGGAAGACTAATCACCTCCGGGAGATCAAGCTTGTTGAGAACGACAATATGCGGTCGTCTGACATATTCTGGATTGTAAAGATGAAGCTCCTGCAACAGAATAAAGACTTCAGCCATAATAAACATAAAACCACAAATTGTGTCACATGTGCATGTTCAAAGGACTATAGTGGTCTTGATTAAGACGCAATAACATTGAATAAGGCCACCATCACGTGCAGGTTCAGATTCTTCGATGAAATTCAGTCTAAGCGCAATGGATTTCCAAGAAAATTCTTCAAAACCTATTTTCTTTGTAACTTGCAACATGTTAAAGGTAAATACAACACACTTTGATGCAAAGAACGGAAGCTCACCTCACGCAAAATACTGTAGTCATCCACTGGATCTGGAGTTGACGCGTCTACAACATGTATAAGCACTCTGGTTCTTCTTAAATGACGTAGAAACATTCTTCCTAGTCCCTATGCCCAAAGATGACAATTAAATCAGTGTCGATATCTAAAATGATAGTACAAGTGATCTAAAAATCCACACAGTTTAGAGGTGTCGGTTACTAAGGAGCTCATCTTCATGTACTAAAAAGATAACTGGCATGTCTGACAAACACTACATCGTTGACAATTCTTCCCATACTTTGTTACCCTTTGTTGCTGGATGAAATTATATCCAAAGCAATAATATTACATGATCAGATTAGATAATCACTGTGGCAGGTTCGTCCCAGTACTAACTTGATTGGGCCAACCAGATTAACATGAATAGAACGTAAATCACCTTCCCAAGATGAGCATCCTTAATGAGCCCAGGAAGGTCTGCCATTGTTGCTCCGCTTGAAAATCCCCCATCGCTCTTCAGGGGGTCACCCTCCAAGCACCCCAAGTTAGGCATGAGGGTCGTGAAGGGATATGAAGCGATCTCAGGCTTTGCAACCGTCACTGCTGCCAATAGAGATGATTTTCCTGCATTCGGTAATCCCTGTGGAGCACAACAATTGTAAGGCCTTCCCCGGAGATCCCATAATAAATACAATCCGCATTGACTGCGCCATTTGCTGGAGAACAACAAAGCATGGAGAAGAAGCCATACCACAAGTCCAACATCTGCCACAACCCGTAGAGTCAACTCAAGTGCAATCTCCTCACCAGTACCTCCAAGAGTCACAACCTGCGACAGCAAGAAATTGCAGCTGCATCAGAGTTGAGGGAAGGTAGTAGAGAGCGTAATTATGCTCGAGTAGGAAAAAAAGCATAATATGTATCCGTAAAGCGCTGAGCAACCTAGCCATGAGCTGCTGATAAATGCTACATTATAAAGAAGCAACAGAGTTCAAGAATGTCTAAACCACAGAGAATGTCGAATTTCAAAACGCACCTTGTCATCAGGATCCTGTATAGTTGGTAGGCCGTTATCCCTGAGCCGCTTGCTATCTTTAGCTTCAACAACACATATCTGCAACAATATTCATTTCAAAGATTAAATTTTCAATTTAACGATCATCCTAGCCCCGTAAATGATCAGAGTCTCAGCGACCCTAAACCTCTCAATATCAACTTTGAGAATATAGGCACTGGAAGCACGAATCTGTCCAACGCAGTGCATAACAGTCATTGAGCTCGGGCAGGGAAAATATCTTACTCCTCCACGACCACCTCTAGCAACCATAATTTCATCCCCATGTTTTGCAAGATCAGCTAAAAATTTCCCTCCTCTCTTTCTTTTCACCACTGTGCCTGCATTGTCACAAGACATGTTTTGAGTATCTAGACCACATCAAGGAATATTTTCTCGATTAACAGAAACGTAAAAGGTCGCGGACAGTTATACACATCTGCCACAATTCCTTCAAAAGACTTTACATACAATTCTTAATCCCCAAAATGCCGTGCACGACATGCATGTCCCATTCATCACATGCATTCATCCAATAGGAAGCGTCTTCGAAGGCAAATTAGGTATTGCTAGACTTGAAATCGAGTTGGCTCTCTGATGGTACTATTTGCAAGCTTAAGGCTTTAAGTCCATCTGCATGGAGAATTACTTATCATCATGCTTAACATCTTGATATCAAAAAAACTCAAAAAAATTGTAGGGATGATATACTATAGCACATCTAAGTTTTCTGCAAAACCTGGTAGGAATTTGGGAATTAACCAAACAGTCTACCTTCACAAGAAATGAGAGAGAGGCGCCTAATAATTCCAACACTGTAACTATAGTTCACTATAACAAACAAAGAGATCAAATGTGCCATTCAAAGTCCATCGCATGCTGCAATGTGGAAAGTCTTACCCACAGGAACAGGGATCCGAAGAACGGGACCATCTAGTCCATCTCGAAGAGACGGAGAAAGCGTCCCCATTGAACTAACATTCGCACCTCTTTTCGCATTGTGACGTCGTTTCCGGTGATACGGCAACAACGTGTCAGCACTTTCTTCTGCCACAATGACTACATCCCCACCGTGGCCTCCCAGAGGCAAAATCAAGGCGCCATCGTTGCCTCGTTTGTAAGTTCCAGCAGGTTTCTTATCCTTCTTCTTGAATCTAATCTCACCGGCATCTACTTTCGGTTTCGGCAGCTTCAGAACTGCCCCATTCCCTCCATCGCCCGAGCGCACGGTAATAACCACCTGGTCGAAATACTTGTGCGGTTCGGTGTCTAGGTTCTTCGGCCCTTCTAACGTATTAGGGTTTTCTTTTGTGAGCGCACAATTGATTCGACTACTGCGTGCTATGGAGAGCCTCTGGTAACCTATCAACAAGCATCACAAGCACAATGCACGTGATGACATGTAGTCTTGTGGCAATTCATGAGAATAACCAATCCTAACAGGGACATTTCTTCTGATTCCACCTTCTGACTGAAAGTGTGAAGGAATGATCCAAAAAACTAGATTAGCGAATGCAAGTCGTTTCGTGTATTCATCCAATTCTCCAATAAAATATACGGATTTTCAAATTTGATATATTGAGAACCTAATGTTGACAATACTGACTATTCATTTTTCATTCATAAAGCATAAAATGCTTCAGAGTCCATTGCTGGCCTCCAAAAAAGTCATCAATTTCCATTCCATTCAACTTCTATTGATCACTCTTGAAAGCTTACTACAATTTTGGAGGCTATGTTCTTCCCATTCAATGCTACATCTCAGCCATTGTCTCTTTGATGTGTACTTACCTTATGGCATTCTAAAGACCAGAGAAGAAAGTGAAGCTACAGTACCTTGCCAGAGTTTCTGTTGTGGACAAAGATTGAAAGCGAGAGAATGAGCGCAGAGCTGAGTGTACGTAGGCAACTTGCTCCCGCTACCTCGCGCAGCTACAACTGTGCTCGCACACGACGTACTCGCCAAAGCTTGCATCCTGCCCTGAACAATTCCAAAAGCGCTAGCTCCCCGCCGATATTCCAGCGCAATTTAAATTCCAATTCACACCAAAATCTGCAGACCAGAAGCTAACCCTAAGTTTCCAACCCCTCCACCAAACGCCTCAACTCCCCACAGCTCCGAGCAACAATCGCTCAAAGAGACCGCAATAATCACTCAAAATTCAAAAACAAATTGCTCCTCTGCGATAATTGTGACCTAATCTGCACACAAAAATGTTGGCTGTGTCCTCCCACGGAGCTGCCCTGTTCTCCGAAGATAAACCTCACCTAAACCTCAGCTCAACGAACAGCCTCCCAGGTCCTCCCTAGCGCTTCGCAGCAGTGATTTCGAAACCAATTTCTCTGGTGCGAAATCTCCAAATGTAGCAATGAGAAATCTAACGACGAGACACGATTGAGGAATCTCGTAAGAATCATGGGACGCCTTGCAAATCCGGAGAGCGGAGCTGCACTGTGAAAGTTATGGGTGCAGTCTCACGGTGCCGCAATTAGTGTATCCAATATCCTGAACATATTACTCTGGGTGTTTGGATTTACTGTGGGTGAGAAAATAGAGTGGATAACGACGCCTAACTTCTGATCCGCAACCTTCATTGATGAAAGTACGGTACTAAGCCAACAATGTCACGGACACACATGTTTTGAACTCCAACAATGTCGAGTACAAAATTGAAATTGAGAACCATATAAGGTAGGGGAACCCAATACCTACCATTCACCCAAATGTAGGACCATCATTGATTCTAGATCACATGCCTTAACTTCACAACAAGTGAAGTCAAGGAATGTGATCTTGTCATAGACTCAAATGCTAGAATCAATGACGGTCTTACATATGGATGGTATTAGGTGAATGGTTAGTATTAGGTTCTCCTACCTTAATGTTTTGGAAAATTTTGAGGGTCAATTTTCAAGTTATGTAATATTCGGACAATGAAAAAAATGAAAATGTGTAATATTTTGGCTTTCTTAAGCTTGATGTCTACTTCCTCTATCCCAAAATGATTGTCTTTAGTTCTAGAAATAGATGTCCACTACTTCAATGATTGTTAAATGATTGTTCATTGTTTCAAATTTAGTTTCATGAAGACAAAATTCATGAAATAATCAATATGTCACAGGGTGATTGCAAGAAACACCTGTCCTATTTTGTGTCACATAATGTGTGCTGATTAGTTTTTTGCCTATAACTTTTGTGTTTTGGCTCCAAATGACTCCATATTTGTAGGGAAGGTACTCATGACTATCATATAACTTCCCTAATTTTTTCATAATTTCCAAAAATAATTTACTATCCAAAAATAGACCCCGATTCAATGTCACAATTGTCAATTTGGAGGTTTTTAGTACTATTCATAACCCAAAAAACCATATTTTGAGCTGAAATTTGGTTGGGATGGTCTTCTAGTAGACTTGTAGCTTTCTAGGAGAGGAATTTTAAAAATAGTTAATATTTTGTGGTGTGGAAGTCTACAAAGTGAGCTTCTTTCTGCTTGCATTTTGTAACATATAAAATATTGTTTTGGTGGTTTTTTTGGTGAATGAACATCTTCACATGGTTGTTGCAAATGGCCACTTTTTAATTGCTGTATTTATTTATTTTTACTATTTTTCCTTAATTAAAACATCAAGATATGTATTTTCTTGAGACTAAGCACTTTTCTAGTTCTCCTATTTAGAGAATTTTTCTATGAAATTCCTTCCATGGGTACCTTCATCTTAAAGGTATATACATTAATCATATTTTTTTCATTTTTTTAAAATTAATTTTCTAATTTTAAAGTACTCCCAAAAAAATCAGCAAAACGCAACAAATAGGACAGGTGTTTCTTGCAATCACCCCACATTAATAGTTTTAGTCATGCAAAGATACAATTCATGATATAGTCAATGTCAATTCCATGAAGACACAATTTATGAAATAGTCAATTTTAGTTATTCAAGCTGCACACAAATTGCTTACAAGGAATCTAATTCTAAGCTTACCTCCATGAAATCTTCATACAATACAAAGACAAGATGGAGAACTAATGCAATGCTCATTCTTACAAGGAATCTAATTCTAAGCTACCTCCATGAAATCTTCATACAATACAAAGACAAGATGGAGAACTAATGCAATGCTCATTCTTACAAGGAATCTAATTCTAAGCTACCTCCATGAAATCTTCATACAATACAAAGACAAGATGGAGAACTAATGCAATGCTCATTCTGGGCAGAAAATCATAATCTAGCAAGTGATTTATCATATGAAGTTATAGCCTCAACTTTCCTAATTTAAGCAATTCACACTTCAAACATGATATTGTTGTTTTCACAAACAGCCAAGCAAATTAGTAATTAATCTACCTATCTACATTCATTACTTTACCAAATTCTCAAATTTCACCTTAATCTTGGGAAAAGTTTGTCATTAAATAATCATTTTAGAACAAAGGGAGTAATATTTAGTACTACCACCTTGGGTATCAATAACAACCTCATTCTTTGAATCATTGTGGAAATGAGAACATCAAGCATGTGTTTAGAGACTCCTTCCCATATATATTGAATTACAACAACCATGTATCCATCTTCTATGGCCAATATTGATTTGGAACTTAGGTTTTCATAACTTCTTCCTATACTTTCTTTAGGGTGGGAGTTTGGTGGTCAATTTTTGTGAATACAAATGCAATGAGACAATGAAATGGTTGCCACTTGGCAACAACTCGTATTTCTAAGTATTTGGGCAAACACTTAGAGAGGCCATAAAAATTAGGAAAAATTAGTGTTGAGGGTTCATTAAGCAACCATTTTTTAGTCAGTTACAACCATTTGGAATATATTTTAGGGAATCTTCTATAAAAGATGAATAGATTCAACATCCAATCTTAGTTGTTTCATACTTCTTAGCTTGGACCTTTGCACAATTAGTTTTGAATTTTTTAGAGTTTGTAGTTGTAACGTGGGTTATATTAGTATATGTCCATGATAAGATAAGATAAGATAAAAATCACTTAGTCACTTTAGAAGTTTTTAAAAACATAGTGAAAGATAAATGTTATTTAGCTAATGTACTTTGACATTAACATAAAAATAGAAGGCAACTAGGTATGATAGGGAGAAATATATAAAGGGATCCAAGACTAAGAAGAGAGGAATTATATATTTTAACATTCTAAAGCACAAACCTTCATGAACAAAACATATCTTGTTCTCATAGGCTACAAATCTTGACACTTAACAAAACTCCAACACACAAGGTAGAGAGTGTAGGGTTTGGAGGTTAAGACCAAGGTTTACACAAAAGCGACAACTTTAGATGAAAGTAATAGCAAGCATTCAAAAATTGTAAGAAAAACTTCAATAAATGCTTAATTTATTTCAATTATATTTTAGAATCCATTATTTTTTGGGTTGCCTAAGTATTTTTTGCTCTCTTATCAGGTAGAAAGTTGCCCAAGCTCCTAGAAAACTACTATATGATGACAAGAAAAATTGACCTTAGCAATCCTTTTTCACACTTCCATAAAAGAAAGCAATGGATTTTCTTCATCTTTTGCTATTTCATTTTGTATAGTTTACCTTGAGGTGAAGCTCCCCTTATTCTATCTTGTTTCTTTTTGTCCTATGAGATGATGGCATAGTCATTCTCTCCACCTTGTCATTCTTTAATGAGCCTTGAATGAGAGATTGAAAAAAAATTTAACCCCTAAAGGACCAAACGGTGTTTTTTGGCAACATAGCAATTTCGGGCAGCTCACTACGAATGGAATTTTTATTTTTTTTCTTTGAAATTTTCACACGACATGTGCCCAAGGAGTAGCTTTAAGACCCACCAATTTTCATAGCTTTTGAATACATAGTTAAAAAGTTATTGTATGATATGTTGTTTTCATTGCTCGGCGGGCAACCCGGGCAGCAAAAAAAACTTCTTTACAAATCACTTTTTTTTTAAATAAAAATTTGAAATTGATTTTCCTGATTTATATTTACATGGAAAGCTTTGAATCATTCCATTTTGATTTATAAGATGAAAGTTATGAAGAGTTCTAGATGTGGGTAGTTTGTGGGTAGTAATGGAATCTCTACTCTCAAATAAACTTTGAAGACCTTTATTTCACTCAATTTTTAATATTTTAGGAAAAAAATAAAAAAATTAGGTGTAGATTGTTTATTACAACAATTTCACCATTGGGATTGGCATTTTTCAATTCCATAAATAAATTATTCACAATTTAGTATTTTGAATCATTCTCTACTTCTTTCAACTTACTATTTTTTTCCTATATGTTGTACAATTCCAAATTATCTAAATTTTTTCAAGCATGTAGCCAACATGACTTGGAGAAAGAATCCGAAGAGTTACAACCATTTCGGACATTTTTTCATAATGATCTAACCTTGTGAAGTGTAGCTGCCCGGATTTTTTCAGGGCCAAAAAATGGCTTTTTGTCACTTCAAATGCTAATATCTTGCAATCCACTTGGTGGAAATTTCTGAAATTTTTCCCACATTTTCGCAAACCAGCGTACTACAAGATCCTACGGTTACATTTGTCCAAAAATGTATTTTTTTTCTAAAATTTGATATTTGTACTAGAGATGACAGTTTTGGAGCATTTTTGGTGAAAACACAGTCAAATACCTTTAGGGGTTAAGGTATCAAAAGGAGAATCTATATTAATAGATTTCACTATGGTGTCCACTTCCACAAGATTCTTCTTCTTTACTTGATCAACTTAGAACATCTTATTTGGGTGCACATGATATGGTAATATAGAACAATTTGACCATTCATTTCGCACTTCTAGCTTCCGTAACCTTGCAAACCCAAAGAAGGGC